>OY728143.1:1988660272-1989910272 GCA_963277665.1 Viscum album | reverse complement strand
CACCCTTTGTGGAATCACCGTCTCAGTCATGTAAACGAGAAGTGCTTGAAAAAGCTCTACCAAGATGGATATGTAGACTCTACTGAGATAAAACCACTTGATAGATGTCATGCTTGTTTACAAGGTAAAATGACCAATCTTATTTTTAGTGGATAGGGTGAAAGGGACACAGAGCTTCTAGGATTGGTGCACATGGATGTGTGTGGACCATTTCTAGTAGAAACTAGAGGGTGATATTCTTACTTCATTAATTTTACTGATGAATTGATTAGATATGGATATGTCTAATTAATGAGGTATAAGTCAGAGTCCTTAGAGAAATTTAAGGAATTCAATAATGATGTAGAGAATTAGCTTGGTAAGAAGATAAAGAAGCTTCGATCAGATTGAGGTGGAGAATATCTGAACCAAGAGTCCATTGATCTTTTACGGGAGTCTGTGATTTTATCTCAGCTCAATCCTCCTTATACACCACAGTGGAATGGTGTTAGTTAAAGGAGAAACCAAAACTTATTAGACATGGTGAGGTCGGTGATGAGTCATGTGGATCTTCCATTATCCTTTTGGGGACATGCATTACAAACTGCAGTATACACATTAAATCGAGTACCAACTAAGGCAAAAAATGGAATTCCCTCTGAGTTATGGAATGGAATAAAACCCATTTTGTTGCATACACGTGTATGGGGATGAGAGGCATTTGTTAAGGCCTTATCAGGAAACAAACTAGCACCTTGGGGAACAAAGTGTATCATTATAGGATATCCTAAGGAAACAAAAGGATATTACCTATATAACCCTCAAGACAAAAAAGTGAATGTCTCCAGAAAAAACCGTCTTTCTTGATAGGGAGAACATCCTCAAGAAGGATATTGGGAGCAAGATTGACTTTGACGAAGTTGATTCTCAAGATAAACAGGATTTGGTACAGGAAAAAGTTCCACAGGTCCCCGTGGAAGAGGTTCCAAAAACACAAGTACTGCGTAGGAGCTCAAGAGAGGTAAGGGAACCAGAGATATTTGGTTTCCTAGTCACCAAGGATGGTGAATCATTATTGTTGGACAATGATGAACCTCTATCCTACAAATAAGCAGTAGAAATCTCAGAATCTGCAAGATGGATAGAAGCTGTGAATTATGAGATGGATTCCATGTATCAGAACCAAGTCTGGGTTCTATTCGATGAGCCAATTGATGTAAATCCTAGTGGATGCAAATGGGTATTCAAGAGAAAGATGGACATGGAAGGTAAAGTTAGCACATATAAAGCAAGGCTAGTGGCTAAAGTATTTAGACAACATCAAGGAATTGAATATGATGAAACCTTCTCGCCAGTTTCCATGTTTAAATCCATAAGAATCATACTTTCCATAGCAGCTTACCATGACTATGAGATTTATAAAATGGATGTAAAAATAGCATTCCCTAATAGGAACCATTATGAAGATGTCTATATGACACAACCATAAGGGCTTGTTACACCAAGTGAAGCCAAATGGGTTTGCAAGTTGAAGAAATCCATTGATGGATTGAAGCAAGCATCCAGGTCATGGAACATTCAATTTGATGAAGCCATAAATGAATTTGGTTTCATTAATAACGAATGTGAGCCATCTGTTTATAAGCAGTTTAATGGGAATTCAGTCGTTATCCTAGTAGTATATGTTGATGACATATTTCTTATTGGAAATGATGTACCAGTCTTACAGTCAGTTAAGGACTAGTAAAACAAGTGTTTATCCATGAAGGACTTAGGTGAAGCAGCCTACATTCGAGGGATCAAGATCATTCATGATAGATCCAAGAGGCTTCTTGGACTAAGTCAGGGTACATACATTGACCAGATACAAAAGAGATTTAGTATGGAACAATCCAAGAGGGGATTTGTTCCAATGTCACATGGCTTAAAGCTTTCTAAGAAAATGTTTCCTCAAACACAACAAGAGATAGATAGAATGAATAAGATCCCATATGCTTTGGCTACAGGATCCATCATGTATTCCATGTTATGTACCAGGCATGATGTTGCCTATGCACTGATCATGACAGGCAGATATCAAGAAGATTCTGGAGATTAGCATTAGACTGCTGTTAAGGCTATCCTTAAGTATCTGAGAATAACTAAGAATCTGTTCCTGGTGTATGAAGGAGATGAAGATCTTGTCATCAGAGGGTATGCTGATGGTGGTTTTTAGACAGATCAGAACGATCTGAATTCGCAATCTGGATATGTTTTCTATCTCAATAGAAGAGCTGTAAGATGGAAGAGTTCAAAGCAGCTAGTTGTCGCCGATTCTATAGTGGAGTCCGAATATATAACGGCTTCTGATGTAGCCAAGGAAGCCATCTAGATTCCAAACTTTTTCCAGGATCATGTTGTGGTGCCTAGCAGTAAAGATCCCATTACATTGTATTGTGATAATACTGCAGCAGTGGCTCTTGCAAAAAAACCAAGGACACATCAACGAACAAAGCACATACTCTAGAAGTATCACCTCTTGAGGAATTTCTAATATAGGGATGAAGTTGCAGTGAGCAAAGTTTCCAAAGAAGAGAACGTGGTGGACCCCATGACTAAAGGCATATCTCAGCAGAAGCATGAATATCATGTGGGGGCTAGCGGGTTAAAGGTTGTTAGCAGTTGAATCTAGTCCAAGTTGGAGTCTGTTGGAGTTGGTGGTCTAGAACCAACTACTTTTTACATTATTCATTAAATAAAGCCTCATCACATCTTGATTGTTCTTCTGCATGACAATGCATGTGATAATGTCCTAAGGATATCTATTGCATTAAAGGGTCATAGCGGATCCCTGCTATGATGAGAACCTAGAAGTGCCATAACACTGTTCTTGAATATATGTTCTATGGCTGGATGATGTTATTTGAGGGACATAAATAATACAGGCCATTAGGGGTGAGGACTCATCAAACACTGAGGCACCTTCTCATGGTGTACTCCCTTGGTAATATCCAGGAGGATATTATGATAACGAGACCTGCCAGTAGGAAATCCACATTTCATAGTGTCATTGGATGTTCCAATATGTAGACATGTGTATTTGTCCTTATACTTTAAGATTATTATTAATGGGTATTACAACTCACGCACTTATATGTATTAACGAGAACTATGATGGCACACTCTTCGTAGTGAGGTAGGATACGTTGGGTGCGTCACAAGTAATACTGCATTAATATATAATGCGAGAAAGGATTTGTCTCTTCTATTCCATAATGTAAGTAGATATCTCAGGCCCTTTGATGGAATTGATATGGCCTAAATAAATCCATGTCCATAGTAAGGTATGGGTGAGTTTAATTCTAGGAAGTCAAAGAATGAATAATCAAGCACATAGGTTGTTGGAACTAGCATGCAACCCACTTGATCAGAGATATCGAGACAAAGGGATTATATTACATGGTAAGCATTCGTAGGAGGAGACACATCATTGTGGCAATAACTTCTTTCTATATGGGTGCCTTGGCGTGTTGCTAGATGCTAACCTTGGACTTTAGGCCGGCTCCACCTAATTCCACTGAGAAAGAGGCCTAGAGGGTCACACACTATGTATGTCCATGTATCTTAGTTAAATATTAAATTTAACAAATTAAATAAAGATTATTCCCAACCATGGTTTAATAATTATTTAAGGATGTCTGGTCGCATTTATTTCGACACTAGTTATTCGAGAGAATATATTGTGAGGAAAATAATATATTTATTAGCGAGAAATGTAGTTACATTTATTTGAGAAATAAATTGCCATTACTCAAGGTCTAATAAATGTGGTGGAAATAAATAAAAATGGAAAAATATAAGTACATTCCATGTATATTTAAATATACACTCCATGTAGTTTTTCTTCTTAGGATTCGTGAGAAAATATTGTTTATTTAATTAAATGATATTAAATGTAATTTGTTGGGTGCATGTCAAGTAATAATGATAGCCAACTGTTATTATTAAGACATGGGGCATTACTAAGAATTAAATGAAATTATTAAATGCTTTCGGGTAATTAATTCATTTTATTATTCTATGTATTATAAATCCCAATTACATTATTCTCATGAGATATAGCCATTTTTCTGCACAACGGTTTTGGAAAAACTCTCAAGACAAGAGAGAATTCCCTTTCCACCAAGAATGATCTCATGTTAGGAGAGCGAGATCCTCCACCGTATCAAGGTGATCAAAGGCGGACATCGAAAGTGAAGGTTCTTCCGCGCTAGCACTCGGATATCCCTTCGGTGATGTCCAGTAATACGCGGAGCACATGTGGATCACTACTAGAGGAATCCTATACTTGGATTCTACGACGCAACGATGGATCACAGGATCGTGACCTAAGACATCAACGAAGAAAGAATTCCACTAAGTTAATTCTTTTGAATTAATTAAATTAATTATAACCAACATATGATGATCTTATCTCAATGGTTCTGGGACTCTTCATTTCTTTTTCATTCTTCATTCTATTCCGAAGATTCGGCATTTTATATCGTGACGGATCTTGGATTTAATGTTGTTTAATGCTAAAATTAAAGTTGGTCAATCCCACCAACGCACTTCCGCTGTGCCCGGAACCTACAATGATGACCGCTAGTCTGTGGTTGTTCCCTGAATTGGCTCTACCTAGTAGATGACCCAACCCTACCACTACGAACACCAAATTGAGAACCCCAGTCCTTGACGGCTTAGACTGTACTGGAACTCCTCTTGAAGCCATTGACTCTGCCCCACTCAAAAGTGGACGTGCCACCCCACAGAAGAGCTACAAATGACCCATTCCTCCACATTGGTAATAGGTCTTTGGAGGAAGTGGTTATATTGGTCGGATGTGCCCCATTTTTTCACACTTTTGGCACACGACTGATCTCGAATCAGAAGTCGCAGACAAAAACTGCCTGGAAGAGTGTCCTGAACTACCAACTCCCTCCTTCACCCATTCCTCCCACTTCCTTTTATTTTCTAAAGAGCTACCATTTCCCACTACTGATATTGACCCAGAGAAACCATCCCTACCTTTACGGTCAATCTACACCTTGAACGCCTGGTCAACACTCTCATCATAGGTCCTCAGCTTAAACAAGAACACCTAAGAGTATATCTCTATTCGCAAACCTTTCTCAAACCTCTGGGCTTTCAACTGCTCATTGAAGATGATTTTGGGAGCGTAATGATGTGGCTCTATTTTTACATGGTTTTTCCACAACTTTTTACTTAATTTTTAGAGATTTAATTAATTATTTAATCACTTTATACTAAATAATTGTACTTTTTTATTTTTATAGTCACTTTGTTAATTAATCAATTTTTGTAATTAATTTTGTATTTTTAGTCTTTAAATTAATAATTTTAATCTTACTTTACTTTTATAATTTAATTATGTCTTATTTAGTTTGGTTAATTTAGTTCTTCCTGACTTTTTAATAAACTAACATTTTTATAGAACAATTATTTTATCTTTGTAATTCTATTTAATTAACTTAGTCTTTATTTTAATACTTTATCTTTTAATTTAGTTACTTTAGAATTTTTTAACATGTTAATTAATGTGTTTTGTCATCCCGCTAATCATTTAAGTAAATAATTTGTGTTTTTAATTAAATTAAATAGTCCCCTTTTAATTTTATGTGTTCAAATAGTTGTTTTATTAATTAATTAAGAGTTTTTAAACATTAATTATATTATTTTATGTATGAAATTAGATTATTAATTAATTTTATATTAGTCTACCAATGAAGTAGATTATAACTAGAGGTGACCTATTGGGTCACAGATGCTCTTCATTTTCACTTGCTGCTACCCTATAATTATTTATATTGATATTTTAATTTAATCCTTTTAGCATGTTACTTTATTAATCATTCAGTTCTTAACTTAAGTGTTGTCTAATAAATAATCTTAGTTTTGGTTTTAATATTTTGAAGTTTAATAAAAATCCTATTTTAAATTTATGATGTTTAGTTTATTTTAATTAGTTATTTTCAATATTTATATGTGTATTTCTTAAGTTTTAATTTTTAGTTCAAAATAATTTCCAAAGGTCACCATTGGTTTTATTTATCTTGTAGCGGTAACCCCTGCACCTCACTGTTGATATCGTCTACCGGTGACCATTTCACTATTTGCAGCTTACCGGTAGCTCTAATTCAAGTATATACGTAACCTTATTTTCATGCCTACCAGTGTCTCGCAAGCTTTTAATTGAAATGGTTACCTTGTTTTTTAGGCATATCGGTGACCCTGCGCCCAACCCGTAACTACCCACTCCATCGGTAACCCTTTAAAATTCATCTCTGTACTGTGACCCTTCGTCCGCTGCACCTCACCGTTGGAGTTTCCCCACTTTACCTCACCGTTACCCAACTCCCCTTCATCTCGCTATTTCCATCCCCTGCCTCACCTTTTCCTTTCTCTCCGCCACACTCACTGTTACCAACCCTCATCACTCCTTCTTGCTTTCACCTCAAACCTTCATGCGCTGCACTCCGTTCTTGCCCGAACAAGCGGTCTAACCCCCTCCTTGCATCTCGCAACACCCATACCTCTTCCCTACATCTATTCCAAAAAGAATTTCAAAAAAAAATCAAACTACAAAATTTCTGAAGCATCAAGAGGAGATCAGTGCAGTAGTGGGGTGTTGCCATGAGTTGAACAAGTACGTGAAATCTTAAAAATTACAAATATGGAAAACCAAGATCCAAATTTTCTGGATCTGCTGTGCTGCTTGGAGTTGTGCCATCATCAAGCAGGGGAGGTTTTGTACATGAGGAATAAGAACTACCACGACTCATACTCGAGAGAAGTTGTGCACCGCCATGATTTTCAGAGCGCAGGTCACCATTCTGGTTGCCGCTGGTCCGCCGGTGTTCGAGCCGAGGACAAGGGCGAGCCGAGAGCTGCAGTCCAAAGAGAGAGAGAGCCGCCGCGGAGCAGGACTGTCACCGAAGGTTGTGACGCCGTGGGTGTCCATTGATCAAGGTCGGTGCCACTGAGAGGGAGAGTGGAACGCTGAAGTTCCCCGGAGCCGCGCTGAATTCTTTTTTTTGCCCACTGTTGGTGGTGTCTGTTGCCGAGACCCCTGTTGTGCGCCATTGTTTCGAGGAGTAGAGTGGAGCCACATCGCCGCTGGTTTCAGGAGGAAGAATAAAACCCTCCCTCCTAGGTGCCAATAATTGGGGGAGGGGTAGAAAGAAGTTAACAAAATAAAATAATAAAAGTAACCTAAAACAAAAAGGAAAAAAATAAAGTAAAATTACAAGTAAAATTTAATAAATTAAAAGAATAGAATAGAATTTATAAAAGTTATAGTTTAAAACAATTAAAATATTAATAAATAAATAAATCATAAATTAAAAAACAAAACTATATTAATAATAAATGTTAATAATTAATTAATATACTGTTAATAGTATAAATATATAATTAATAATAATTATAAATAAAATATAAGATATACTTATTAATTTAAAGAAATATTTAAAACTAAAGTATTAATTCTATTTATTAAATTAAAATTAACTAATTAATATATTAATAAAAAAATTTAATTTCATTAAAAGAAATAATAATAATGATAATAAAATTATTAATTAGTACTATCTAAATTGTTTTTTTAATTACTTCTTTACTTATGACGTTAAATTTTAATAACTTAGTTAAAAATGATAAAATTAATAAATTAGTAATTATATCTATTAACTTAATTTAATTTATAACTTCTTGATAAACTTATGTTTTACTATAGTACTGTTAAGTGAATAATTTTTATAAATAATATAAAAGTAAATAGTAATAATCAATTAACCTTAGTTAATTTTCAACGAGTAATATAACACTTAACTTTTAAAAAAATAACTTTTGTCCATTCTTTGCGTTCGCATTTATTTAATTTTATATTACATTCTATCGTTGCATGTTCATCCAAGAGACGTGTATGCGTCTAAATATATTTAACTAACTTAACAGAAGTTATTTACGAGGAAAAGACTCGCACGATGTGCCAGTCACAAAAAAACATATGTGTGTGGTGCACAACTGAGGGATTTTTGAAGTAGGTAGAAGCATGCGGTGATGTGTAGCAGATGACAGATGGTATATTAAGCAGATAAAGCAACAGAATTTAGAGACAACTAATTGAGAGACTCTCATTGATTCCTCAAACACATCCATCTAAGTGCAGATCAAGACTCACATTCGGACTCCCAAGAGCAGCACTAGAGACGAGCAGGAGACCAAGGAGCCTGAGAACATAGCTGTATTTGGGGAGTTCCTCTTCCATCTGTCCTTAATTTTTGTACTCTATTCTTGGATGTTTTTCACATATTTAGTCAATATGATCATATGTTGAACTTTCTCAGCTCTGAAATTTTAAAACCTTCTGGTTATGATCTTTAAATCTTCATTTTCTTATCTTTTCACAAAATTGGAATCAGTTGGCGAGACTAATTCTGTTTCCAATTTTTTATCATTCACACTTCAATTTTTTCAATTTCAACTTCAATATCAACTGTCGAGGTTGATCTTGAATTTCATTTTTCAAATATTTAACAACTTAAACTTTGGAAATTTATTTCGAGTTCTTTTCCAAATGTTATCTTTTAAAACTTCTTGCAGTACAATTAGGTTTTGGTGTGGTGAACTCCAAGACTTAATCATCTTTCTATTGAGTTTACTAGTGAGGGATATTTTTCAGTATTTCTTTATGTGTGATTCAATTGTAATTTGTAGAGAGAAAATTTATTCATACCATAATTTTAGAATTCCCAAGTACTTTGTTGATCTCGCTTCTTTGTCTTGCTATTTAATACTACTATAGTATATTTCTCTAGTTTATCAGTAATTAGTGTAAATTTTAGTTTCTTGTAAAAAAACTTGTTTCCGCATCCTGTTTCCACTTCATCATTAAAAAAATTGAAAATTAAAATTATTTTTACTTCCTCTACTGCTCACAAAAGTGGAGTTACTTTTGAATAAAACCTTAGAATTCTCATCTGCATTCTCTGTGGATCGACCCTACACCACTGTGCTAGTGTAGGAGTAATAAATTAAATTTTGAGGGTCATGACGACCTCCGACCTAGATCAAAATTTGGAGTCATTTTTGGGGAATTCATGCATTGAGTGTTCTATGTTTTAGAATAATCTATAAAAATAGAAAAAAAACATGAAAAAAGCATATTAAAAAATCTGTAAAAACATTACTGTGATCATTTGCTGCTTGTGTTGCCTATTTAGAATCTAATTAACATTGAGTGTGGTTTTTAATCTTAAAATTTAAAAAAAAGGATGAATTAGGACCACACTATGTTTTTTGTGGAGATTATGGATATAATGCTTGGCAGTGTGTTCATAACCAACCACAATAGTTCCATCACTTTGAAGATATTGAGCAAAACATTGAATATAATCCTGAATTCCTAGATAAAATCGTATTAATTGATTCTAAACTGGATGCTAGGGTGGAACTAATTAATAATTGGTTAACTACATCCCAATAAATTCAACTTTTAGATTCTAAAGAGAAAGATCAAAGAATAAAAAGATTAGAAAACATGCTTTTGGAATTACAAAAAAGGGTTAAAGAACAAGAATAATTGGAAGATAATGAAAAAGAAAATGTTTATAAAATATTTGAAAATCAAACTGAAGAGGAAATTGATTGTGAAACTGTACAAGAAACCATTCTCTTTGAAAAAATTTATTTTTTTGAACTAAATCTGGAAATAACCATCACTCTGAGTCAAGAACACAAAATTGAAAATCTAATAAATAATTTTAATGGTGTTGAGTTGGAAAATTCTGAAGATGAATTAAAACGTATTGAAAAAGATTACCCAGTTCTTTTCATCACTCCTTCTTTCGAGAAAATAACTGTTTTAGGAGTTTTGGAAAGGAGGTCACTAGGGTTGAAGTCAAACATGAAACCGAAAGATTTAATGTTAAAAACTCTTCACCCAAATTTTCTGACATTGTGAATAATGAACCTAGACTTGAAATTGGGAAAACTTTGGAAGATAACCTTAGTTTTGATAACATGGAATCTGAAATTTTTGAACTCGAACTAAACACTTCTCTTCTATGATTTGAAACTGTGAACCCAATAATTACTGAGTTGTTGTTTTATGGGGATGAGGGAATCATATTTGAAGAAAAACAAACTGATTAGTTTTCATTTTTCTATTCTCATAGTGAAAACTTTTTTTAAACTTTGTATACTGAAATAAAAAGCAGTGTTGTCATTCCTACGGAAGACTGTTTGAATTTGATCAATCTTGAACATGATTTTATTGAAGCTGAATTGAACATTTCTTCCCCTGAACAAAACTTTCTGGAACACACTACAGACATTGTTTTGGAAAGTGAGCCTTTTAAACTTGAATTTAAAGTAGAGGTTAAAAACAAACTAGATGATGGTTTCAGAATTGAATTGATAGAAGCAGTAGATGTTCAATGTGAGTTAACAGATGGGGATATTTTGGAAGAGATTTATAACATTTTTAAACCTGATTTTGTTACTGGTCAAATAAATTATCTTCCTTGTCTGTTACTTTCATCCTCAACTGTGAAGGGTGCTGAGCTTTCTCATGATACTGATAGTAGTCCAGAGGGGGAATCACACTTGAGTTCCATTTTCCATGATTCTATAAAGTACTTAATTGAATTCCCTTTTGAGCCTACTAATCATTACTCACCCAAGAGAACCTTTGAATTTGAATATGTTAATGTTGAGGTTAATAGAGATAACTCTGAGGTCAATGCCACACCCTTTGAAGCACCTAGATCTATGTTATCCCTTCATGTGTATTCTAATCTAGAAATGTCTAAACTTATTCCAGAAGTGGACAGCACTATACCCACAACTATTAAAGGGTGTTACTTATGGGTTATTTTAGGCTATGAGAATTCAATAATTTATGTGTAGAGTCTTTTTGGCCACAAATCTCATCTTTCTATTAAAAGTAATTGGGCCAAACACATGTGGAGGTTCCTATTAAGGAAACAACATCCACCTGGTGACTACAGTTAGTTCTAGGTGAGTCTGGCTTGGGGCTATAAATCTAGCACTGCATGGGAGGTAACCCAAGGTTTTTTTGTGTTAATAAATAAAAAAATTATAATTAAATAAAGTCTAACTAAATACTTTAAAATTGCGGCTTCATGGGAGTCAACCCATGCCCCTTATTTTTTTTAATTTTTGTACTGTTTTATACAGAATAAGTTGATGCTTTGTTGACTTCCATATGCTTTATCTCTGCTAGATTTTTGTTCCTGGTTTACATGATCTCTGTTTCTAGGTTGTTGCTACTGTGTAATAATGGAGTGGAATTCCCATGATCATTTTTGGAGAAGAATCTAGTCAAGGAAGTACTTCAACTTTCTGCATCTATTTCTACTCCTGTTTTTTTAATAAAATTATGCTTACTAAAAAAACCACTTTTTTAAGAATTTCTGCTTGTATTGAAAAAGATCTGCTACATGTGTACTTAAAATTTTGTTGCATGATTTGAACTGTATTAAATTCAGTTGCTTTTCTTGCTACCGAAAATAAAAATTATGCTTGTTTAAAAAAAATTATGCTACATATTTTCTGAAAATGTGATGCATAAAATGCATTTAAAAAAACATTTGTCGCATGGAACTGTGTGAATGTAAAATTCTGCATGTTCCTCCTTATTGTAAACTGAATTTCATTATTGTTAAAATATTTCACTACTTGAAATTATGTGTAGGGGGTACATGTTTTCTAGTAGTTGTGTTTTTCATTGGAACTGATTAGTCTATAGTGTGTTTAGCAAGCATCTTTCTACTATATTGAACATCCATTTGAATAATACTTTGTTAAAATGGTTACACACGTTTAATTGTGCACCCACACCTTATATGCTTCTTTTGAGCAAAGTTGAAATTTTTTTTCATTGGAATTAATGTTATTATTTGTACTTTTTAATGAACCTGCTGATTATTTATTCATTGTGGCAAATGATATCTTCGAACTTCATTGAGACCCTTTATACATGTCATAAATCTACTAAATTGAAAATCTGTTTTGAACCTTAATTGATTAATTGTTCTTCTCCATATTTAGAAGTTGACTTTGGGGACAAATTTGAGTTTTAAGTGTGGGGAAATTAGGGGGTCAATTATTGACTATTATTAACTGCGATTTAATGATCTCATCAATTCCCATTGCAACTTAAAACTTTTTGTCAAAAATGGATAAAAAATGGATAAAATTTTTCAAAATTCTTGTATAATTTTAGGCCTCACACTATACTCTAATGAGTCTTGCCTAAGGACAGTGCCTTTATATTAGTTAAGGACTGATTTGAATCTGAAATTGAGGATAATGGATGATTGATAAGTGATCTTACATAGAGATTTGATGGAAATCTATTTGAGGAACTATTTTTGAAAGTGATTTGGGTAACCTTTTAGTGGAATTATGATCATACCCTTTGGAACTGGAAGTTTGATTCTGATTCTAGGGGCCTATTTTGTCTTTTAATTATTAAAGGTAATTGCTTTAATGATCCATTGTAAATGGTTTCTATATAAATCTTTTGGAACTGGAGTAATTTGGGCATCTGGGATCCCACAGTAAATCTTTGAGACCCTAGATGTTGGGTGCATTTCTATTTACTATATGCCCTCTGTACACGTTGAATAAGTGCATTGTGCAGTGCTTATGTAGAGACCCGTATCTTGACGTACATGGACATTACATTACTTTTGCGGAATACTTAGTACATAACAAAAACACACACACAAGGATCGTAATAGTTTAGTGTCTTTGGAAACTCGGAACGTAATCTTCTAATCGTGGGGAAAGATCTTCAATATCTCCCATAAAGATCTTCCCTTTTTTTACCTAAAAACCTTTCTTTATATCCTGGGGAAAAGAAAACATAAAAAGGGTGAGCTCAAATGCTCAGTAAGGGTAAACAAAAGAAAAATCAATCACATCATATACATAAGAACATAGCTTTTGGAAATCTTAACCTGCAAAAGAGCTCATAATATCATAACATGGGATAAATCATAGAAGTGAAAATGAAACCAAAACTTAAAACATTACTCATTGTGGCATACACACATAATCATAGAGAATCATTTCTTGTTAGTCAAGACTCATTGCCAAGACTATCTTAGTGGACAAAGTCCCTTTCTGAATCGAGTAATCCTCGTTTCAGTCCTGTTTCACTGAACCAGTATAACCTACCATTCCATCCATGTCTATCTCATGAGATATGAAATCTTTACCCAATGCATTGGAGGGAGATATAGGTCCCACCCATCTCATAATGATACCATTCTTATGTGTGCCACAAAATCATGAACCATACATCATAGCATAACCCATGTAATAAAAATGGGATTCTTAAACAACATGACATCATAAAACCATTCATATAAGATAAAGGAATTAATAAACATAATTCCATCACAACATAGTCAAATCAATGTAAAAATATGGATAGAAACAGAACCCTTTATTATCTTAGATGGAAAATAATTCTGATAAAACACTTGAAATGAATTCTTGAGGAAAATATCCTTTCTTCTTCAAAATCAATTTCTTTTCACAAAACATCATGAAATTTTAAAAGAAAGAGATTTTATTGAAAATAGTCATGAAATCTTTTAGAGGAAGCTTCATGAAAATAAGGCTTTATAAAACAGTAGAAATCCGTTCGTGCCGTATAAGTTAAAAAAAACATTCTTCGTACTTTTGTCGGAAAAGTCAAAAAGTACCTCGTACGAAAAACGACAAAAGATTCTTTCATACGTATTACTAAAAACTCACCAAAGGGTAAAAATGGATTTAAACAATTTTAGGTGGATGGAAATAATATTACATATTGAGTAAACATGGATGTGGATGATAAAATACACCCCAGTAAATACTTACGAATAAACAATCTCGGATAAAAATGAGATTGTGATATTTCCCTTACCTTAGGTCCGATTTGCTTCGTATGTGTCCGAACCTCCTGTATAATGATTTAAATAATGTCATTGACTTATTACAGAATCATATTCATTGTTATGATATCATATATGGTTCACTTATGACATTATATTACCCGTTCTTTTGTAAATTCCATGTTAAAGAAGCGTTTTGGGTAAAATCATTTCATTTATCGTAGGTGTTTTGACTTGTTGTTCTTGACATCATTATTACTTATATCATGATTTACTTACTTCCAGAATATAAAATATGATTTATATATCATATATATTCAGTATATATATATATATAATAGGTAGATAAATAAAATGAAAAACACCGTTCATGGAGACGGTAGTCCATACGTACGCATGAACACTGTTTTTCTTTCCTTATTGTCTTGAAATGGAAGTAAGTAGATGACATACATATGTATATATATACATAAATCCAGTAGCTTTATAATGTCATATATTTCATTATTATTTCTTATATATACATTATAATCATTCTTAAATGGTTAACATGGAGAATAAATCTCATCGCGTCGTGGAGACGGTAGTCCGTACGTACGCACGAGCGATGATATCATTTCTATAAATATTGAATTGAATTGGAGTGGATTATAAAATATATCAGAATCAATATGATGTTGTAATTACTATGTATAGTTATTCTTTACACCATTATACCCATCCATGTAAGGTGGTGGTGGAAAATAGATTACACCACGGCGTGGAGACGGTATTCCGTACGTACGCACGCGCGGTGATTTCTTTTTCCGTAGGATGGATAGATGGTGAAATAGGGTTGTTTCATACTTATAATAAAATATAAGTATATGAGTGATACTGATGTTATTACTTCATAATGAAACAACCTAAGAAGAAGAAGTGGAAGAAGAAATAAAGATGAAAGAATTGGTAACGGTAATTACCTCTTCTTTGAAGGGCCTCTTTGAGACCTCCTCTTAGGGCACTAGAATTGGTCTTTGAGGAAGACCAGAACCTCTAGGATGTTGCTAGGGAAGTGGAGAAGAGATTTTGGCAGGGGTTGGCCGAGCTTGAGTGCTCAAATTGGTGTGAGGAGGAGGGGGAGGAGGTGTCCTTTTATAAGGGAGGAGAGGGGCACCTTAGGAATACCTCAAAATATTATTTTATATTAAAGTCAAAATCGGTTTATAATGGTTCCAAAGGGTCTTATTTCTAAGATAAAGTGGGGATGGGTCGAAATCCTATCAACCAATAGAATTTAGACAAGTTTAGGATATTATTTTAACCTTATCAATTAGAATTAACTCTAAGTTAAATAATTTAACTTTTACCATGTCTTTTTGTTTTCTTTCACTATATGGTTAATAAACTTACTATAACATGCCAAACGAACCCCAAATTGTTTATTATTAATATATATATCCTTATCTAAGTCATTTGGCCGAACCTTAGATTTTTAGGAATACAATAACAATTAATAATATAATATTTGATTTAAAAACTATTTTGTGTCAATTTTGACACTATTTGATATATGATTTTTGTGAAAGTCATAACAGAATTAAATGTTCGAACCAAGTTGATTAAATCAACATTAATATATCATAGTAACCTAGAAAATTAGTGGAATTCATAAAAAATCTCAAATTACATTTATTTTGGTGTTTATAACATCAATTATGTCAATATTTCATTAATAAGATAATTACTGCATCATCGTTGTGTCATAAATAAATTAAATTATTTGATGTCTAAAAATTACAAATAAAATACCATAATGTAGGAAATCTTTTTATCTTTCTAATTAATATTTACAATCTAATTTATCTTATGTATAACCCCATATTAAAAATGATTTACTTATTAAACTTTGATTTTAACTATTTTAACCCTTCTTTAAATAAATTAATAATAAATGTCCTAATCTAATCCAAGTGGGCCTAAATGGTCATATTTTATTCCTAAGTCTGTTTTTGGTCGAATTACACTTGTCCAATAGAATTAGGACATGTGTTAGGGTAATATTAATATCATATTTACCCTTAGTTACCCTATTTACTATTAACCGTGGTAAAAAAAAAGTAAAAAGTTACTATTCACCAAAAAATTATTTTCATCTCATTGAACCACATTTTAGTCCTTGATATTAACCGTGTCTCTCGGATTTTCGAAATTTCATTCACAGAAGCGGTAAAATTAAGTTTTATGCAAAATTCAGTTTTTAACCTACCACTTAGTAGTTTCACTATTCATCAAAAATTGATGTTTTTCAGAACAATGCCAAAATTTCATCCCAAGCTATATTTCATATTCCGAATTCAAAAATGAAGTCTATTTTACCAAATTCATAACATAAAAGTTGTATTAATTAATTTTATAATTAAATCCCGCTGTTAAAACAAATAGCGTGTTTTTTAAGAAACAATATCTATCAAAAGATTGACACTTGTTTATGTCTAGTTTAAATGTGAAATTACATCCAATGACCAACATTGTATTAAATTGTAAAAATATATTCTAAATATACTTTAAAACCACTCAAATTAATGATTTATCACTATTAATTATTTCGATTAAAAAAGTTGTTTTTAATTATAATTTAGTAATTTTCACTATTCATCAAAATATGAAAGTTATCCGAAAATCACCAAAATTTCAACCTAAGCTAATTTCGATATTCCGAATCCAAAAATGAAGTTCATTTTGAAAAATAAGATTTATAGAATTTTAAAAAGTGGTTATTACTATTCATAACGGGTAGTTTTAATAATATTTTAATAGCATATCGTTGTTTAGTGAAACTCGGTATTGCGTATTACACACGCTATCGAGGAAGGTCGCGATTGCGTGTAATGCAAGGCAAGTCAAGGATGCGTGTTGTGCAAGCTCCTTTTGGTGTAGCGTACAACACAAGACATTAGTGAAATAAAAAAAAATATTTTTCATAAAATCTCGGGCTGTTACATTCTACCCCCCTTAAAATGAATTTCGCCCTCGAAATTCGTCGGGGTTATAAATGGTTTACTATTCGAAAGTTTCTTTAATAGAAACCCACATCGTAAAAGGGAATACCAAAACTTGGCTTTAAAAACTAAAGTATGAAATGTAACGATTACCCAAATAAACTAATCACTGGGTTTCCACATAGGTGAAAATATGGATATGGAAGAGAAATCTAACCATCATGTTCTGATGGAGAGTGGTAGAGAACATGGCTATGGAAAAGGCAGTAATCACAAATCCATAGATTTGTGATGATATAAGGTACCATCTTATTCATCAGGTATAAGATCACTAGGACGACATTTTTGGTTTTCAAGATCATTTCCCTAAAGTTGAAAATTTGAATTAGAATAAATACTTACTTTATTTTGGTACAATCTCACTGTTGTTCGTGCCTTGAACAATTTCCACATCATCTCTTAAATAAATGAAGTTGAATTTGTCATTCATGAAGTGTTAGCAGATCATGTGATAGAATGACGTGTCATTCCATCTGTCTCAAACAAAAGATTAGCAAAAATTATATGCATAAGTCGATCTATAGTGAGATTAATCATATATGGTTCCTAAAATGGACTTATACTTCATATATCATACTGCTTAATATAATAAAACCAGTTTCTACTAAACAGGGACTTCCTGTAGGCCAGTGGTAGGCGATAAAGGCCAGTCGCACTTCGGTTGTGGGTTCGATTCCTACAGCCTTGTCCGAAGCGATGGGCTGTCGCCCGTCCTGCAGGTTGTCCCTTTTTCTAAAACTACGTTACTATAACATCCCATCAATAATATCGAAAATCTTCTATCCTTAAACAATACTAACTTATGTCCAACATAATCCAGTCTAATCTTTAGGCTTATACATAATACTGCAGTCCACTCTCATAATATAGTGACATCGATTACCAGAGATTTAATACTGTCGTTGATCCCCACATATCATAAGATATGTCTTGTTGGTCACATTCCAAACATTCAAAGTTCTTAATCGTGTATTCTCTTGAATACCTTAGTGAAAACATGAGTGCAGTTAAAAGTTAACACTTTCCACATACCAAAATCCTCAAAATTATTTATACTCAAACCATGATATCACTTAGTCCTTATATCAATCATGAGCTCATGAATACTATCAAACATTTAATTTTCTCCTTATCCCTTTATTATGCGCATATCATCTAAATTCCAAAAATATCTGAATAACCTTTCATGGATACTAGTAACATTAATCATACACTTTCAAAACACAAGGAAAGACAACAGTGTAACAATCCATAGATGTCTCTTTATTCCAAAATTACACATGATAAACATGTAATCATTCCACTACATTCTCAAACCATTGACCGAGCTTCAAAAATTCTTTCATCTCACATATCATTTGTAGTCTCTTCATCATCATCCATATAAATACTACCCATATGACTATACTGATTCTCTTCATGAGTCTTTCCCTTAGGGCATTTGTTTGCATAATGCCCATACATTCCACATTTAAAACACTTAACCATTTTTGATGTCGTAGCAATACCATTATCCTCATCCATGGTGTTAACCGACCCTTTTCCTTTGCACTTACTTGCTTTGTGTCCTTCTTTTCCACACCCAAATCATCTTCCAGTTCCCTTGAAACATTCTCCTTGATGCCTCTTCCCACATGATTTACATAGGGGAAATTGAACTTTCTTTCCTCTATGATCATCATGGAACTCCATCTTTCTCTTATTAGTTGAGTCAGGAAACTTACCAAATTTTACTTTATTGATCATGTTGTGAGATTGCTGAGTCGGCATAATAATTATGTTTGGACATCCAAATCCCATTTCATTTGGTTGCTCATGAAGAATATCATTCCATTGTCCATCATATCCTCCATTATTGTGAATCATCTTGTTTCCAGCCATTTTCTAAAACCCAAACAGAATAGTGTTAGATGCAAAAATCGTAATAAAGGGGGAGTAACTTAAATATCTATCATCTTTGGTTTAATCTAATATCGTTACCATAGTTCTAGAACTATATCCTATACGTATACTTATCCTTAGGGGCATCCCTAGACATACCTTAGAAATATCTCTAGGGATCTCACTAACGTTTTCACATCCTAGTTTCCAAAGGTTGACTAAACCTTTCCTCTGATACCAACTGTAGAGACCCGTATCTTGACGTACATGGACATTACATTACTTTTGCGGAATACTTAGTACATAACAAAAACACACACACAAGGATCGTAATAGTTTAGTGTCTTTGGAAACTCGGAACGTAATCTTCTAATCGTGGTGAAAGATCTTCAATATCTCCCATAAAGATCTTCCCTTTTTTTTACCTAAAAACCTTTCTTTATATCCTGGGGAAAAGAAAACATAAAAAGGGTGAGCTCAAATGCTCAGTAAGGGTAAACAAAAGAAAAATCAATCACATCATATACATAAGAACATAGCTTTTGGAAATCTTAACCTGCAAAAGAGCTCATAATATCATAACATGGGATAAATCATAGAAGTGAAAATGAAACCATAACTTAAAACATTACTCATTGTGGCATACACACATAATCATAGAGAATCATTTCTTGTTAGTCAAGACTCATTTCCAAGACTATCTTAGTGGACAAAGTCCCTTTCTGAATCGAGTAATCCTCGTTTCAGTCCTGTTTCACTGAACCGGTATAACCTACCATTCCAGCCATGTCTATCTCATGAAATATGAAATCTTTACCCAATGCATTGGAGGGAGATATAGGTCCCACCCATCTCATAATGATACCATTCTTATGTGTGCCACAAAATCATGAACCATACATCATAGCATAACCCATGTAATAAAAATGGGATTCTTAAACAACATGACATCATAAAACCATTCATATAAGATAAAGGAATTCATAAACATAATTCCATCACAACATAGTCAAATCAATGTAAAAATATGGATAGAAACAGAACCCTTTATTATCTTAGATGGAAAATAATTCTGATAAAACACTTGAAATGAATTCTTGAGGAAAATATCCTTTCTTCTTCAAAATCAATTTCTTTTCACAAAACATCATGCAATTTTAAAAGAAAGAGATTTTATTGAAAATAGTCATGAAATCTTTTAGAGGATGCTTCATGAAAATAATGCTTTATAAAACAGTAGAAATCCGTTCGTGCCGTATAAGTTAAAAAAACATTCTTCGTACTTTTGTCGGAAAAGTCAAAAAGTACCTCGTACGAAAAACGACAAAAGATTCTTTCATACGTATTAATAAAAACTCACCAAAGGGTAAAAATGGATTTAAACAATTTTAGGTGGATGGAAATAATATTACATATTGAGTAAACATGGATGTGGATGATAAAATACACCCCAGTAAATACTTACGAATAAACAATCTCGGATAAAAATGAGATTGTGATATTTCCCTTACCTTAGGTCCGATTTGCTTCGTATGTGTCCAAACCTCCTGTATAATGATTTAAATAATGTCATTGACTTATTACAGAATCATATTCATTGTTATGATATCATATATGGTTCACTTATGACATTATATTCCCCGTTCTTTTGTAAATTCCATGTTAAAGAAGCGTTTTGGGTAAAATCATTTCATTTATCGTAGGTGTTTTGACTTGTTGTTCTTGACATCATTATTACTTATATCATGATTTACTTACTTCCAGATTATAAAATATGATTTATATATCATATATATTCAGTATATATATATATATAATAGGTAGATAAATAAAATGAAAAACACCGTTCATGGAGACGGTAGTCCGTACGTACGCATGAACACTGTTTTTCTTTCCTTATTGTCTTGAAATGGAAGTAAGTAGATGACATACATATGTATATATATACATAAATCCAGTAGCTTTATAATGTCATATATTTCATTATTATTTCTTATATATACATTATAATCATTCTTAAATGGTTAACATGGAGAATGAATCTCATCGCGTCGTGGAGACGGTAGTCCGTACGTACGCACGAGCGATGATATCATTTCTATAAATATTGAATGGAATTGGAGTGGATTATAAAATATATCAGAATCAATATGATGTTGTAATAACTATGTATAGTTATTCTTTACACCATTATACCCATCCATGTAAGGTGGTGGTGGAAAATAGATTACACCACGGCGTGGAGACGGTATTCCGTACGTACGCACGCGCGGTGATTTCTTTTTCCGTAGGATGGATAGATGGTAAAATAGGGTTGTTTAATACTTATAATAACATATCAGTATATTAGTGATGCTGATGTTATTACTTTATAATGAAACAACCTAAGAAGAAGAAGTGGAAGAAGAAATAAAGATGAAAGAATTGGTAACGGTAATTACCTCTTCTTTGAAGTGCCTCTTTGAGACCTCCTCTTAGGGAACTAGAATTGGTCTTTGAGGAAGACCAGAACCTCTAGGATGTTTCTAGGGAAGTGGAGAAGAGATTTTGTCAGGGGTTGGCCGAGCTCGAGTGCTCAAATTGGTGTGAGGAGGAGGGGGAGGAGGTGTCCTTTTATAAGGGAGGAGAGGGGCACCTTAGGAATACCTCAAAATATTATTTTATATTAAAGTCAAAATCGGTTTATAATGGTTCCAAAGGGTCTTATTTCTAAGATAAAGTGGGGATGGGTCGAAATCCTATCAACCAATAGAATTTAGACAAGTTTAGGATATTATTTTAACCTTATCAATTAGATTTAACTCTAAGTTAAATAATTTAACTTTTACCATGTCTTTTTGTTTTCTTTCACTATATGGTTAATAAACTTACTATAACATGCCAAACGAACCCCAAATTGTTTATTATTAATATATATATCCTTATCTAAGTCATTTGTCCGAACCTTAGATTTTTAGGAATACAATAACAATTAATAATATAATATTTGATTTAAAAACTATTTTGTGTCAATTTTGACACTATTTGATATATGATTTTTGTGAAAGTCATAACAGAATTAAATGTTCGAACCAAGTTGATTAAATCAACATTAATATATCATAGTAACCTATAAAATTAGTGGAATTCATAAAAAATCTCAAATTACATTTATTTTGGTGTTTATAACATCAATTATGTCAATATTTCATTAATAAGATAATTACTGCATCATCGTTGTGTCATAAATAAATTAAATTATTTGATGTCTAAAAATTACAAATAAAATACCATAATGTAGGAAATCTGTTTAGCTTTCTAATGAATATTTACAATCTAATTTATCTTATGTATAACCCCATATTAAAAATGATTTACTTATTAAACATTGATTTTAACTATTTTAACCCTTCTTTAAATAAATTAATAATAAATGTCCTAATCTAATCCAACTGGGCCTAAATGGTCATATTTTATTCCTAAGTTTGTTTTTGGTCGAATTACACTTGTCCAATAGAATTAGGACATGTGTTAGGGTAATATTAATATCATATTTACCCTTAGTTACCCTATTTACTATTAACCGTGGTAAAAAAAAGTAAAAAGTTACTATTCACCAAAAAATTATTTTCATCTCATTGAACCACATTTTAGTCTTTGATATTAACCGTGTCTCTCGGATTTTCGAAATTCCATTCACAGAAGCGGTAAAATTAAGTTTTATGCAAAATTCAGTTTTTAACCTACCACTTAGTAGTTTCACTATTCATCAAAAATTGATGTTTTTCAGAACAATGCCAAAATTTCATCCCAAGCTATATTTCATATTCCGAATTCAAAAATGAAGTCTATTTTACCAAATTCATAACATAAAAGTTGTATTAATTAATTTTATAATTAAATCCCGCTGTTAAAACAAATAGCGTGTTTTTTAAGAAACAATATCTATCAAAAGATTGACACTTGTTTATGTCTAGTTTAAATGTGAAATTACATCCAATGACAAACATTGTATTAAATTGTAAAAATATATTCTTAATATACTTTAAAACCACTCAAATTAATGATTTATCACTATTAATTATTTCGATTAAAAAAGTTGTTTTTAATTATAATTTAGTAATTTTCACTATTCATCAAAATAGGAAAGTTATCCGAAAATCACCAAAATTTCAACCTAAGCTAATTTCGATATTACGAATCTAAAAATGAAGTTCATTTTGAAAAATAAGATTTATAGAATTTTAAAAAGTGGTTATTACTATTCATAACGGGTAGTTTTAATAATATTTTAATAGCATATCGTTGTTTAGTGAAACTCGGTATTGCGTATTACACACGCTATCGAGGAAGGTCGTGATTGCGTGTAATGCAAGGCAAGTCAAGGATGCGTGTTGTGCAAGCTCCTTTTGGTGTAGCGTACAACACAAGACATTAGTGAAATAAAAAAGAATATTTTTCATAAAATCTCGGGCTGTTACAGCTTAGCACTATTATACATGGATTTGGAAAAATTAATAAAGTGCCTAGGGTCAAAAATGAGCTCATTCAGGTGAGGGTAATTATGAACTCCAGATGAAGAAAGGGTTAATTGGTTTATATGGGAATCATTTAGGTTGTATCATTGAGGATATTTAAAAATATATATTTATTTCTGAGCCTTAAAATTGAGTCAAAGTATATGGTTCCTTGGTTAAGATCTTAATTCCATTGATATTTTACCTCATGTTACTCTTGAAATTAGAACTTGAGATTGGATTGAAGTGGGTCATTAAGTTTTATCACGTTTGAGGCATGACACCTTCATTACTTGATGATTCATAGATTTCTTAATTACCCTTGTGTATTTGATATTGTCCAGATTCATATGATTAATTCATTTTATTATAGCCTATTGTTATGTATTGTCCTCTGTTTTGAGTGCTAGACATGTTACATTTTGAGAAAAATCATCAATACCATACTTTTGTTTTTCAAAGATAATAAAACATGGGATTGTTTGAGGAAAAACAATGCTTAAGTGTGGGAAAATTTGATTTGGATCTATTTTTACATAGTTTTTCCACATATTTTTACTTGATTTTTGATGATTTAATTAATTATTTAATCACTTTATACTAAATAATTGTACTTTTGTATTTTTATAGTTAACTTTGTCAATTAATCATTTTTTATAATTAATTATGTATTTTTATTCTTTAAATTAATAATTTTAATTTTACTTTACTTTCCTAATTTAATTATGTCTTATTAAGTTTGGTTAATTTAAGTTTTCCTGAATTTTTAATAAACTAACATTTTTATAAAACAATTATTTAATCTTTGTAATTCTACTTAATTAACTTAGTCTTTATTTTAATATTTTATCTTTTAATTTAGTTACATTATAATAGGTTAACATGTTAATTGATGTGTTTAGTCATCCTGCTAATCATTTAAGTAAATAATTTGTGTTTTTAATTAAATTAAATAGTCTACTTTTAATTTTTATGTGTTAAAATAGTTATTTTATTAATTAATTAAGAGTTTTTAAACATTAATTATATTATTTTATGTATGCAGTTAGATTATTAATTCATTTTCTATTGATTTTAGTCTACCGGTGAGGTAGACTATAACTAGTGGTGACCTATTGGGTCACCGATGCTCTTAATTTTCACTTGATTCTACCCTGTAATTATTTATATTGTTATTTTAATTTAAGCCTTTTAGCATGTTAGTTTATTAATCATTCAGTTATTAACTTAAGTGTTGTCTAATAAATAATCTTAGTTTTGGTTTTAATATTTTGAAGTTTAATAAAAATCAGGTTTTAAATTTATGATGTTTAGTTTCTTTTAATTAGTTATTTTCAATATTTATATGTGTATTGCTTATGTTTTAATTTTTATTTCAAAATAATTTCCAAAGGTCACCGTTAGTTTTATTTATCTTGTAACGGTGACCCATGCACCTCACTGTTAATATCATCTACCAGTGACCATTTCACTATTTGCAGCTTACTGGTAGCACTAATTCAAGTATTTCGATAACCTTGTTTTCATGCCTACCGGTGACTCGCAAGCTTTTAATTCTAACGGTTACCTCGTTTTTTAAGGCATATTAGTGACCTGCGCCCAGCCCACAGCTACTCATTCCATCGGTAACCCTTTAAATTTCACCTCTGTATCGTGACCCTTCGTCCACTGCACCTCACCGTTGGAGTTTCCCCGCTTTAACTCATCGTTACCCTACTCCCCTACATCTCATTGATTCCATCACCTGCCTCTCCTTTTCCTTTCTCACCACCACAATCACAGGTACCAACCCTCGTCACTCCATCTCACTTTCACCTCAAACCATCCTGCGATGTGCTCTATTCTCGCCCGAGCTAGCGGTCTAACCCTCTCATTGCATCTCACAACACCCACACCTATTCCCTACATCTCTTCCAACCAAAATTTCAAAAAAATTCAAAACACAAATTTGTAGAATCATCAAGAGAAGATCAGTGCAGCAGCGGGGTGTTGGCATGAGTTTAACCAGTACGTGAAATCTTAAAAATTGAAAATCTGGAAAACCAAGATCCAATTTGTCTAGAACTTCTGAGCTGCTTGGAGTTGTACCATCATTAAGAAGGGGAGGTTTTGCACATGATGAAGAAGCACTACCGCGACTTGGACTTGAGAGAATCTATGTGCCGCCATGGTTTTCAGAGCACAAGTTGTCGTTCAGGTTTACCCTGGTCCGCCGGTGTTCGAGTCGAGGAGGAGGGTGAGCCAAGAGCTACATTCTAAAGAGAGAGCTTGCCGCCACAGAGCAGAACTGTATCAGAAGGTTGGGCCACTGTGGGAGTCCATTGATCAAGGTCGATGCCGCTGATAGGGAGAGTGGAGCGCTGAAGTCCCTCAAATCCATGTTGAATTCTGTTTTCTGCCCGCTGCTGGTGGAGTATGTTGCTGAGACCCCTACTGTGTGCCACTATTTCGAGGAGTAGAGTGGAGCCACGCCACCGCCATTTTCAGGAGGAAGAAGAAAACCCTCCCCGATGTGCGCCGATAATTGGGGGAGGGGGGAGGAAGAAGTTAAAAAAAATATAATAATAAAAGTAACATAAAACAAAAAGGAAAAATATAAAGTTAAAGAAAATGTTAACATTAATAAATTAAAATAATAGAATATAATTTATAAATGTTGTAGTTTAAATAAATTAAAAATTAAAATACAAAACTATATTAATAATAAATGTTAATAGTTAATTAATATACTGTTAATAGTATAAAAATATAATTAATAATAATTATAAATAAACTATAAGATATACTTATTAATTTAAAGAAATATTTAAAACTAAAGAATTAATTCTAATTACTAAATTAAAATTAACTCATTAATAGATTAATTGAACAATTTAATTTCTTTAAAATTAATAATAATAATGATAATAAAATTATTAATTAGTACTATATAATTTTTTATTAATTCTTTACTTATGATGTTAAATTTTAATAACTTAGTTAAAAATGATAAAATTAATAAATTAGTAATTATATCTATTAACTTAATTTAAGTTATAAATTCTTGATAAACTTATGTTTTACTATATTATTGTTAAGTGAATAATTTTTATAAATAATATAAAAGAAAATAGTAATCATCAATTATCCTTAGTTAATTTTCAACGAGTAATATAACACTTAACTTTTAACAAAATAACTTTTGTCCATACTTTGTGTTTACATTTATTTACTTTTATATTCCATTCTATCGGTGCAGTTTCATTCAAGAGATGTGTATGTGTCTAAATACATTTAACTAACATAACAGAAGTTAGTTACGAGGACAAAACTAACGCGACATGTCAGTCGCGAAAAAAACATACAGGTGTGGTGCACAACTGAGGGATTTTTGAAGTCAGTGGAAGCTTGAGGTGACGTGTAGCAGATGACAGATGGTATTTTAAGTAGAGAAATAAGCAGAATTTAGAGGCAACTAGTTGAGAGAATCTCATTGATTCCACGAACACATCCATCCGAGAGTGGATCGAGACTCTCATTCGGATTCCTAGGAGAAGCACTGGAAACAAGCAAGAGACCATGGAGCCTGAGAGCAGAGCAGTATTTGGGGAGTTCTTCTTCCCTCTATCCTTAATTTTTATACTCTGTTCTTGGATGTTTTCACTACTTTAGTCAATATGATCATAGGTTGAACTTTCTAAGCTCTGTAATTTTAAAACCTTCTAGTTATGATCTTTAAATCTCCATTTTCTTATCTTTTCACGATATTAGAATCAATTGGCGAGACTGATTCTGTTTCCATTTTTTTGATCGTTCACACTTCAATGTTTTCAATTTCAACTCCAATATCGATTGGCGATGTTGATCTTGAATGAATTTTTCAAATCTTTAACATTTTAAAATTTTAAAATTTGTGGAGAGTTCTTTTCTAAATGTTATCTTTTAAAACTTCTTGGAGTACAATTAGATTTTGGTGTGGTGAACTCCAACACATAATCATCTGCCTGTTGAGTTTCTTGGCGAGGGAAATTTTTCAGTCTTTCTTGATGTGTGATTTGACTATAAGCTATATAGAGAACATTTATTCATACCTGATGTTTAGAATTTCTGAGTACTTTGTTGATCTCGCTTCTTTGTATTGCTAATTAATACTAGTATACTATATTTCTCTAGTTTATCAGTATTTAGTGTAAATTTTAGTTCCTTGTAAGAAAACATGTTTCAGCATCCTGTTTCCACTTCATCATTAAAAAAATTGAAAAGTATAAAAATGTTTACTTCCTCTACTGCTGACAACAGTGGAGTTACTTTTGAATAAAACCTTATAATTCTCATCTTCCTTCTCTGTGGATCGAACCTGCACCACTATACTATTGTAGGAGTAATAAATTAAATTTTGAGGGACATGATGACCTCTGGCCTACATCACATACCGAACCAACTCAGCGAAATGGTTAGCGTACTCCATCACAGATAGATTCCACTGAATAAGTTCCATGAAATCTTTGTACCTAGTATAAGCTAACACCTCATGGCGGTATTGTTCATTGAAGACAACATTGAAGTCTCCCCAGCGCATCTACTCATTCTTCCCAGTTTGAAGAATTGATTCCCACCACCTAAGGCTTGGACCCTCCAACATAAAGGAGGCACACTTCACCCTAAGCTCCTCGGGTGTATCTAGAAACTCGAACATGCACTCGATCTTTTCGAGCCATTCTTCTGCTTCCTGGGGCTCTATGCTACCTCGGAAGGTGGGAGGATTGTTTTTCAGACACTCTTGTGCTTTATATTTTCTAAGACCCTCCTCTTCTACCCTAGTAGGAATAGGAGTAGGAGCCGATCCCTGTTCCCAATCATGGATAGCCCATACCACAGCCTCAACTATCCTCTCATCTATCGGTATTGTAGAACTCTCTCGAGCTTCCTCTCGTGGGTGTGTGGGAGAAATCTGAGGAGGCATGTTGCTAAAAAATAAAACAGTCACAAAAAAATAATCAATACCACAATTCTAAATATTTTAATAAAATATATCAACTATAAATAATCTAAACACGTTTTAGTAATAAAAGAAACAACTATTCCACCCTCACCCGATGTCCACGTGTGGTCTGAAGCCCACACGTCTCACCTGGAAGTGAACTCAAACTGTAAATTCCAACATCCCCTATTGACTCAAGGTCTTCCATGAGAGGTGTGGGCCAGGCACCCTACTCATGACCAAAACCCCAAGCCCCGACAGTCCTACCTTCTATCTATCCTGACTCATCCCAAAATAGCAATATAACCCAAAAACATTAACTGCCTCTGATACCATTTTGTCATGAACCAAATCTAGTCGCCACTATTACTGGAACCAAACCCATATAATGGAAAGGACCTAAGGGAGTTCCCTATCCCCATGGTCTGGAACAAGTGTCTGGGTATCATTAATTTAGGTTTGGAAATGATTTACCTGAGTATGAAATCATAAAAGATTAAAAACAATCCATAATATAAATCTGAAATTTTCGATCCAAACAAGTCTTAAGAAAAAACCAGAACTGAATACATTGTTTTAAAGAAAAGACAAGTGTTACAAATACAAAAAAAATACAGTATCAAGACATCCCCAAGGACTCCACATGACAAGGGGTCATCACCCACAAGTCTTCTCCACAACTCCTCACCAAAGATGGGAACTAACACCCTAAACTGCCATCACCCATAGCCTTCCCTTTACCTGAGTCAAGAATAATAAACTCTACTTACACCCAAGGGGTGGAAATAGGGTGTGATAAAAATAAAAATTGGATACCACCCAATGATTCCAAATATCATGCAATAAAATGTGAAAAAAAACAAGCAGTTTTAACATGCAAAGAAAAGCAGTGATAAATTCCAAGAAATACAACTTTCAATTGAAAACAGTTTTCAAGATAAAATTTTCAGAACATTCAGAAATTTAAATAGACATGTTAGATACTATAAATTACTTAAAAAAACCCCAATAAAATGTCAAATACAACAAATATAATGAGCAACAAAATCGGAAACACCCCTAGGAACTAGATAGTCTCGGGCCCCATGCACCTTGTACCTTGGGGTAAAGTAATCATAGTAAAATCCATTCTCATGCACGATACACTAGTAGGTAACATACCCATAACATAATGGTTCCAAATCATCATCCTAATAGTTTATTTAGAGTTTTTGTTATCCAAATACTTGGTGAAATATGGAGAAACCCCATATGGTCCACTAGACGTACTAGTACACATCCGCCCCACCTAGGTACTCGGGATTCCCCATTTGTGCTCAAAAAATCTCAACATGAAAAACATATCCATTTTCATCTAAAACACCACTACTAGTCACATACACCAATTACAGTATCTATCTAATGTTATACCACTTAAAACACACAACAAACACTTTGATTTTTAATGAAGCAATTTCTCAAAATCCAGCATTTTTTTCACACCAAACCCATTAAGAACCCAACTTGTACACTATGTGAAAACTTTTAAGTTACCAAAACATTAAAGGCTCCCCAATAAATTTCAATGAAAACAAAAAATCAATTTTAGGGCAGCCCATTTTTAAACAAAAAGTGACAACTTTGTAAAACCTCCACTTTCACACAAAAGTGGCACTAAAACTTCACTTTCTTTACAAACACCATTAAAACCCTTTTTTTCCAAAAAAACCAAAAGGGATAAAAATTTTAAACCATATTTTTAGCCTTATTACAGTTCAATAAAAGTAAATAAGTATTTATAGGGCATCCCCAAATAAACCAGTAAAATATTTCATTGGAAAACACCCAATTTCACCCCAAATTGGCGTTTAAAATTCAATTGCAATAAAAACACCACTAAAACAAATTTTTTCAGAAATCATAAAATGGAATAAACCTTAAAATATGATAAATACAGCATGTTAATACCCAAATATTTCATAAACATTGGAATCAACTACCAAATCAAAGTAAACCCATGAACCACCATGAGAAAAACAAGTCGCACCATCTTCGCACCAAGAGGGACTTATATCAAACCTAAAACCACAATAATTGACCAATAAAACCAAATTTTAAAACCTAGGTTCGAAACCCTACACCCTAGTCATTTGTTACTTCATGTAAATTGAATGAAACTTCATGTAAAGTGGAGTAACTAAAGAGGAGAGACACTTACTTGAGATTTTTTGAAGTTCCTCCACCAAATCCCCCTTCAAAATGGGGTTCCAAAGATGTTTTGGGTGACTTGGAGGGATGAAATGGATTTTAGGTTCGAATAGTAGGAGTAAGGGTCGAATTAGGAACTTGAATGGAGGAAAAAGAGTAATAATTGAGAGAGTTAAAAAGGAAATAATTTACCTCTTCAAATCTGGTCGATTTGAGAAACCCTATGATGTTCTGCACTAATCCGTCATGAACATGAGCTCCAAAGAGGGGGGGAAGAGTAGGGGAACGCGGATGGGTTCAGTGGGGTTGGGTGACACGCAGAATCATTGAAAAATCCTTAAAATTGAATAATTTATTAATTAAACAATTTTTTTTAAAACTGGAAATGGGCTTTCAGACTGGCCCAATTCCTTAAATATAAACCCAAATCCACCATTACTATGGATTCTTAAAGGGTCCAAATTGAAATGGTCGTGTTAAAAGGTCAGGGGAGTCCATTTAGTAATTTTAATGGGTAAAAAATATTAAAAAATGAAATTGTTATAAAAGAAATAAAATTGGTTTTTAAATTTGGAAAGGGGCTCACGGTCTGACCCAAATCATGAAAACTCACCCTTTCCTCCAAAAAGACATGGTAAACCCCCAAAAAAAATTAATGGAAATTAAATGAAATTTACCTCTAAATTAAGTAAAGGATGTGAAATGTGATAATATATGGTGGAATCTATGCTCTTGAAAAGAATTATGACATTCATTGAACCATTGGAATTAAACACTTTTCCATTTCAAAGTCGCCATTGGTTAAGCTATTTGATAAAATTAATAAAAAATGTATGTAATAACCAGCCAAGAGAATGAGACTACATATCTCAAAGAGATTATTTGGATTTTTTCAAGATATCACAACATCTATTTTTTATGGATCCAAAGTACCACCTTTTTTTAGAGAAAAATGGCCAAGGATACATACTTATTGTATCCAAAAATCACACTTTGATTATTTGAAATACATATAATGATCCCTCAATATACCCAACACTATCACTAATTATTTCAAATGTAAAACCTTCATCCTAGAATACACTAGTATATCATCAAAAAACCCACCACAAAGGAATCCAGATACCATTTAAAAATCTGATTCATCAATACCATAAAGACAACTCATGGATTCATAAGACCAAAAGGTATAACAATGAACTTGTATTGGCCATATCTACTTCTAAAGGATATATTCAGAATATCCTCCTTTTTAACCCATAGTTGGTGGTATCCCAAATGCAAATCAATCTTAGATAACCATTGGGATCTCCTCAATTTATAGAACATATCATCAACACATGGAAGATTATACCAATTTTTTATCATAAATTGGTTAATCTTATGATAATCTACACAAATTTGGGGAGTTTTATCCTCCTTTTTTACAAAAGAACCAATGATTCCCACAAAGACATACTATTTCGAATGAACTCTTTTATTTCTATCTCTTCCAACTAGACTTTTAATTCCATTAATTATATTTTTCCCACCCAATATTATAGAATTGATATTGTAATGGTCCCTGGTAAGATGTCAATCATAAGATTCACTTCTCTTTTTGGTGGATACCCTAAGAAATTATTATGAAAAAAATTTGAAAACTAATCCAATATAGTTGGAAAATATATAATCATGATCTCATCTATATATGTGAAGGTCAAATATTCCAATAGGTATGAGATAATTCAATCTTTTGGTGTCAAAAATACTACTCTACTAGATTTTAAATTTTGATCTCCTCTAAAGATATTCTCAATGTAATCTGAATTTGTAAAACTAACCCTTTGGGTATAATAGTAAATGTAAGATTTGAACATTGTAAACCAATCCATACCCAGGATAACATCGCAGACATCCATCTCAAGAACATAGAAATCCAAAACCAATTCATCTTCATCGATAGTTATATGCAATTATTTTCCCATAAAGGATCAACATTTTATTTAGCCAAGAGGAGTTTGAAGTTTCAAAATAGAATGAATAATCTCAACATGAAACCTATAATACCAACAACACAAGAACCAATAAATGAATTGGGGCACATATATCAAACAAATCTTGTATAAGGGTAGAATTCAAAATAATTTTACCTCTCACTATCGAAAGTCAAGATTGATCATACATGGTCATTTTATCAGATTCATATAATTTATTACTCACTACACCTTTCTCATTATTTCAATATTGAGATTTTATTGGTTGATGATTCATGGTATTCCTTGAATCACCATGTCTTTCTCGGTTTTGTTAACGTTATTTATTTTTCTTCCCTCATCTCATCAAAACCTATGATGCCTGAGAAGCATGAGATGTGTTTATAACATTCAAAAATGGAGTACTATGAAAACAGGGTTGAAGATGTACCATCTAGTTTCAATATTGACATTCTCTAGGTGGTGTTGTAAAATCTCTCTTAATATTCTCAAAATAACCACATTGGAATCATATAGACTTACTCTATGGTTTAGGATAAATATTTACTGATCCCGCTCTCTGATTGTGGATCAAACTACCACCTTGGAAATATGTGTCCCTATTATAATTATTCCCATCATTGTAGTTATTACTATTTCCAATAGATATAAACATGATTCCTCCACATATATTAACTAATAAGTCTCTTTTTCCCCCATCTATCCATTTAAAATCCACATTTAATCTATTATACAAATGGTAATATTTGATCAAATATCTAGCCTCTACCCTGATTCAAAAATACATGCCTTCAAGGATTCACTTGCAACAACTTCAGGTGGAAAGTGATCTAAGTTCATAAATTTAGCCACATAATTAAAATCTATAAGTTTTTTATGCTTTAAACTGATGAAATACATTTTTTAGAAATTTTAAATATGTGAGGATAGAATTATTTGTTGAAAAATTCTATAAAATCCCCACATTAAATACCATCTCTAATTTAGACTAAACTGATAAATCTTACCACTCGTGTTATAGATCCTATAGAATGCATGTTTCCAACTTCGTCTTCATATTATCTATTGTGTCAAGGAAATGAAATATTCAATTAATCCTATTCATCCACACTTATACTTTTTGGGTTGAGAATCACCCAGAAATATGGGTTGATTCTACTTTTGGAATTGAACTGAATGATCCACTTGTCTTGGTTCATTAGTCCTATTCCCTCCATCTATGACTTGAGAAGCATGTACTATACTCTAAACCTATTATTGGTTAACATGTGGCTCAGGTTAAACCACATTCTAAGTATCATCTTTCAGTTGGCTTCAATGGTTCCTAATAGGTACCATTTTTTATAACCAAAAGAAAATTCTATTAAGTTTCACTCTCTAGAAAATGAAGGCTTAGAAATTTCAAATTTACCACATTGTACATGTCACAATAATTATTTCCAAATTATAATGATTTTTGTTTTTAGGCCATTTTTTATAATTCCACTATGATTTTTGAAAATCAAAACATTTTCAAATCTTTTCAAAAATCAACAATTTTTCAGTAAATCATAAATCATTACTCAAAATTAATTAGGCACTCCTAGTGGGCTGTCATTTTTATCAATGAATGTTATTCACTTATCATTAGATAAACCCATGACGATGAGGTGAAAAATCCAAGAAGCGTCTCAAAATACTCATGTACCCAAACTCCCTGGAAGTATGAAGTTCAAAAAAAAATAGTTTAACTATGACTTTTTATTCTCTAAAATTCTAGTTCTAAAAATATTATTTTCTTTAAACCATCACAACTCAAGGACTATATAGGAATGGATTAATAGTTCTAGAAATGAAAAAACTAATACCAATTGTAACATCCCACCCCACACCCATTATCTTGGGAAGAGGTGGGTGGGTTTTACTAGCATTAGGTGACATTCCCAAGAGACCAAATACTTGACATAAATTCCAAGGGATTCATAAAAAATTGGGGGATGATTTTCCAATTGAAAATAGAAAACTAGAATAAGAAAACCATAAAAAATCATCCCATAAGACTATAACCAAACAACCACTATATGATGCACAAGTATAAATAAATACAATTCAAATTATAATCAAAATAACAACCATATAAGAGTACAAAGAGGAAACCAAAACTAAAAAAACTCAAAGACAACCAAGACACAAATTCAGTAACTCCAAACCTTCTCCAAGCCCAAACTCAACAAGCTATTCCAAAAGTATCATGATTCATCAATAAAGAACTGAGATATGTTTCTTTTACCAGTGTCTCAAAAGATAACATGTGAAAACACACCAAAGTTCCCAGGAAGGGGGTGATTATAAAACATAGTATGATTTCCCCAAATGACTAACCAAATCACACCACTAAGATAGAACAAGTTATAACATTTATATAAAGTAGTTTAAAATAATTAAATAATTTTATATCAAAACCAAAATAGTTTCCAAGATAAAATAGTTTATCCATAGAAAGAAATCAGAAAAGATTTTAGAATCATTTCTAAAATCCATTTGGCATACCCATTCCACATATCCACACATGCATTCATAGGTGATAGTTCCATTGTCTTTAGTGTAATCTCATTGATAAACCAAGTGGTTACAATGTAACCAATACTAAGTGACCTAATGTCACACACCCCTTTTATAAGGTCATGTCATTGTAAATGAACTCACTCCAACCATGTATGCCAAAACCCATACAAATACATTTCAATAAAACTTTTTTTAAAAAAAATAAAATTATGTGAATAATTATTTCAATAAAACATTTTTTTAAAACTATTTTCCATGTAACAAACCAAAAACTTAATTTTTAAATCATAATTTTAAAATTATAACCAAGAGAGTTTTCAACTGAACCATCCAATTTCCATCATTTCAAAAATCCAACACAAAAGAGGTTTTAAACCAAATAAAACGTCAATTTTCATAACAAATTAAATAAATTAAGTCAATTATAAATCAATACTTAAAGTCATAATCTATATAATTTGAGACTGAATACATCCACCTCTTATCTTTGTCCTAAATGAATAAGTCCTACAAATTCCAAAACTCATCTTAGATCTCCAAAACCGACTTCAGATCTTTTTACCATCAATAAAAAAATATCATCATTATTGGAATAGAAAAACATGTATCTATTCCCCATATAATATATCTATTATCCTAAGAGAGGTAAGAAGAACAAATCTAAGTAAAACAACTAAGAACAAGCACTTACTGATGAATTTTAGCCTCCAACACACTTAGATTCACCTAGAATCTACTCTCAGATAAAAATGAATGGTCTCTATAGACATGGGAGGAAGATGAATTCAAGTTATGGCCTATTTAGGATGGAAAAGTGGTTAGGGGGTAAATCAAATTAGATCCATGATTTTAGGATCTAGATTTTAACATAGAATGGTTAGGCCACACTATTAGGAAAACTTTGTGCTAATTGTGCACAACCCACAACCTATAAACACACTTTTCAAGGTTAGATAATCCATATAAAACTATGTTATAACCCACTTTCCAATATTTCCTAGTTTCTCCTAGGTGGCCTCATGGTTTGGCCAAACTATATGCCTACCCGGCGTCAACTATTTTAGTTGCACAATTTCTTGGAGGTGTTGCACGGTTACCTAGAAAATCCTCACTTCTTGAATCCTCCCTAAAAGGGTTATAAACTCAATGAGAGACTCATTTTTCCAATTATTTTATAGATATACCTTTAACATCATTGAGTGATTCAATCAATCCAAAGAGGTTATATGTAGACAACTTCACCTCGTTTAATTTTCCCATTACATGCATGTTTCCCTGAATGATCGCTGGATCAACTAATTTTCCTGACATGTCAGATTCAACATACTTATGTGGAGGTTTTATTGATGTAGGTTCTATAAGAAGATGTGGATTAAGAGGTTTCAAGATCAGGTCACCATAGGTGTCAGAATCTTTAGCCTATCCAGTCTTAGAAGAAGACTCAAGTTGTATGAACTTTCTATAAGGGACTAATTGGAATCCTTATTCAACTATCCAGATATTATTTCTCTTGGATGATGATGTTGGATCTCCTTCTAGAGTTGTAGTGTCTCACATTTGTAAGTACTGGAAAGATTCATAAAGGGGTTGAGAAATTTTGTGAAGACTATCATTTCCCAAGGGAGTCTTATTGGTTAACTAAGAGGAGGCTGCCGCCACTATGGATTTTCCTTTCTCTTTGGTGGTGGCTAAGAATTGTTCCATTCAAAATTCCATATCCAATTCTTATTTTGTATAAATTTCGAAATCATATTGGTCATCAAAAATATCATCTTATTCAAGAGAAACATCCACATGTGTTTGCTTACCTCTTCCCTGGACCTCTTCTGCAATGTCAACCGATGATCTATTGTTTAGATAGGAGGAGGTACCATGATATCTATTGTCACCCAATTCAGTATAAATGATATCCAATCATGTGTTTTTGTCTAAGATAAAGTCCTTTTACCTATCAATAGAGGGATTCATTCTTTCAAGAGTTTCACTCTTATCCTTCATCTTCCCAGGTGTTTGAGCCTATTCCATAGTAGATGAAATGTTAACCTGTATCCTTTTTTTATTAATGCTAGTAGTAGAAGTAGTAGTATCCCCAGTATCCCATATTTTTCTATATTGATCCAATTTAATACCATTCTTACGGTATTTTAAATAAAAAACATTTGATCTGTAGTTGGATGTCAAATGTTTTATGATTCCACAGACTGAGAAGAAAGGGGGTTTCCTCTCATATTGAATTTTAATAATGACTTTATATTGGGGAGTAGAAAGTATTAATATCACCATTTTGGTAGATCTGAGGTCTACCTCAACCAAGACCATCACATAATATCAAAAGGAGGCTAAACTGGTAGAACTGACTATCTTGATCAAAAAACCAATTGATGAGTCAATATAAAACAATATCATTGAGTGCCATAAAACAAAATTCAATACAAATATTTCATTCCATACTTCTGTGCAGGTTTCATTGTACTCATCTATATTAAAAATAAGACTCTAATTATGGATTCTCATCATGCCATGTTTCAAACTGATTTAACTGAATCCCCATGATTTTTTTTCAATTATAAGAAGGGAAAGATAATATGATAAATATCCATTTCAATAGAGATTTATTTCTAATACCAAAACATCAAATGAGGATAATAAATGAACCAAATTGGGAAATTTTCATGGAGGTGAGACCTTCCCTAAAGAGATGTGAGCATTAATTGAAAACTTATACAAATATAGTATTTCTATGATGGCCATACCATTAGCTAAAACCTATTCTATAATGACCTTTTTAAATATTCTCTATGAAGATTTACTTTCAAAGTAGTTTAAAAAAATTCATCCAGCTCCCCCTCCTACTTCTTCTCTGAGTCATTAGAACCCCCTTTTCTAGGATTCACGAGTTTCTTTAAGGGTTCAAAAAATACATCATTTAGGTTAAATAATCATTCAATATTGATCTCCAACTTTCCCAATCCCTAATCTCTATTTTTTCCAAGAGATGAGCGCTCTCGAGAAGACTGCATCCTCCATATCCTTATCATTATTATGTTATCAATTAATTAATAGTATTATAACTAATAATTATAATGTTTTATGTATAAATATTTATTAATTTTTTATTGATATAATTAATTTTAATTTATTAACAGGTAATATATTAATTAATTATAATTTTTATGAATTATTTTTAATTAATAATATATTAATATGTTATTAATAGAATTAATAGTATAATAACTATTATTGATTGTTTAATAACATAAATAAAATAATTTTTATTGAAAAATATAAATACTAGTTAATATTTATATTATTTTTAATATATTATGGTTTTTATAAATAATTTGTTACTTATATAATTATTAATATAATATTTAATATTAATATTAATAATAATCCTAGAATTCAAAATATTAATAATATTATTTTTCAATAGTAACTTTAATATTATTATTTATTATACATAATATGGATAATAATACTAATAAGTGTTAATATAATTAACAAATAGTAATTATTGTTATTACCAGTGTAGTTAATAATATTAATATTTTTTAGTCGATCCTAGATATTTTTATTAATTTATAATGATTTCAATTTTTGTCTAATGTAATAAAATATAATATATTAGTTTCTTTTTTAAATAATTTAAATGTAAAGATTTAAAAAACAAATAAGATGTATCATTCCAATTAACAGTGATGTCTCATGCACCCCTCCATGTCGCAGCCTAGTGTATAGATAATGCATTGAAATTGTTTCTATCGATGTATATGCTTTGTCATATGCAGCTCCTTTGTAGAATCTTCAGCACCTACCTCCATATTATGTTATATGACAGGTGAAAGATCTATTTTCTATCTACTCATACCTTATCCTAGAAGTAAGGATAGTTGCTGATGACCAGAACTCTCCACAATATATGTAAAAGATGGCTACTATGTATTGGATATTTGTGGATCGAAGGATAATAAATATTGTAGCATAGACCGGTTGGTATCTATCAATAGAGTATAATCTACCACACTAGTAGATAATGATGAGTTAGAGTTCTCTGGATAAATAACATATGGGTATGGATATGCTTGTGCCTCTATCCGTGATTTTTCCTTAGGGTGAGGTTGTGGATCACATGAAATAGGAACTCGAGGAGCATCTGGATGATCATTATTAACTTACTTCTCTAATTCCACATCTGTATCCATAATAGGATCATAACCCCTAACACATTTATATCAGGATCAATGCACTCATCATCACTTGGCACATCAAATAAAATCCCATGTTAATTCTCATCAATGGGAAGAAACATCTCTGTCATTTCTCTTTGAAAATATGACTGGTCAAATGTACCTTCCTATGTGGGATCAAATATGTGAATGAGCTTAGTGATATGAGAATCCTACAGAAACTAATTAATAGACAAATAAAGTTAATAAAAAATTATTCTATAGTGGAAGTTAAATTTATTACCAACTCATGATAGCCACATCCATACCTTGTATGTTATTTCATTGGGGACATATAATACCTGGGACCATACTCTTATTTATTTGACATATGAATGCATATTTTTCCTTCCCCTCATACTTAGAGCTCCTAGAATCTATCCCACGTCTCAATATATTGTGCATAATATGACCTCTAATATAAGTATCACTTTCCAGAAATCTTCAAGGAATGAAATTAAGGAATCTTACTAGGAGGTGATGGAATGGAATGATTATGCTGAGCCACCTCATAAATCTTTTATAATTATGTCACTCAAAAATATGAAAATGAATCATAGGCACGACATATGAGATGGTATTAATCATCCTTATATATAAAGGTGGGATTCTCTAGATGATAGGCTCAATATATGGAATCCAGGAAGCCTAAAATATCAAAACAAATATGCAATTAATAAATGAATATGTTACCATATAGAATAATAATTTAACTATATAATTAATAATCACATACTTCATCTGGTTGAATATTTTCCATCATAAGTCTATATGTGTTGACATTATAGTGATCGAGGCTTAGTATGCATGGATATTACATCATTTTAGATTAATATTCACCACATTACAAAAATACATGCCTGAGGAACATAACAGTCTAGTGTATTTTTAAACATGGAACACATTCCTCAAGTTTGATGAATGATCTTAAACATATTCTTTAAATATATTCCCCTTTATTACTCTCACTTAAAAAATATTTCTTCATAACCTAGGGAAAGGAAAGAAAGAAAGGGGTGATCTAAAATTCTCAAAAAGGGTAAATAAAGGGAATAATTAAGAATAATATGAACATAAGGGTTTGAGAACATGATAATAACATTTGAATATCATACCCATCATAAAAATATCATAATCATGAGACATGTCATAAATATAGGTTGTTCATAAAACATGAAATTATAAGATAAACAAGAACATGAACCATGTGAGAATATCAAAGGAAAAAAGACATAAAATTTGTGGAAAACACATAATTATGTAACAATATTTCATATAATTCAAGGAGCATTGTTTTAACATCCCGGTTCCGGGTGCCACCCAGAGGTGCCCTGTACCCGGTTGGTCACATGGCCTCAAGCACATTTCCCCAAATACAAGAGGTTGTCAACTAGTAGCGAGAGTCTTGGGTGTGATAGTGGGGAAACTATTCCCTCATTGCCAGAGTAACACAATAGAATTAAATAGATATACAATAACGGAAGCAGTAATAATACCATACAACATCAAACAATGGAAGACTGAAAGAATAAACTGGATTACATATATATAATCATGATGCATGATACATATATCTCGGAAAGCATCCAAACAAATCACAATGCTGAAATACATAAATAACCAAAGAACAAAAGAAAACATATAAAGTCCAATAGCATCGCAAGCCTCGGTTTGGTCCCATGCTATCCAGCTCCTCAGCAATCAAGTACTTGATGTTGAAGGACGCTTTCCCTTATCTATACCTGCAAAAATATAATCTGTTTGGGCCCAAAATCATGACCCAAATAGACTTTGATACTAATCCCAGTAGAAAACCACCCAAAGATCAGTCCCTAACAGTCAGTGAATATATATGGAAGAAAATAAGTTAAGAGAAGCAGTAAAAAAGGAAGTACTCAACCGCAAAAATTCATATAGTTCAATTGCATTAAATTTAATATATCAAGTAAGAATCTAATCAAAATCAGGTAACCCTCTGGAAGTAATCATAGCGTAACCCCTCTGGTTCAACCAAACAATTACAACCAACCCTCTGGGAAGTACACACATTCTAAGCCCTCTGGTTCAGCTTTAGCACAGACTCTCTGAGGAAGCACTCACCGTCAATTCCCCCTATAGTCTCATATCGGTAACTAATAGGCACTCTAGGAAAGAACTCAACTTCCAATTCCCCCTGTGTCCTGTATCAAGGAACTATAGACACTCTAAGGGAGCACTGAACATCCATCCACCCTGTGGTCTCACAATGTAACAATAAAATAGAAACTCTAGAGAAGCCCTCATTGTCCATTCTCCATATGGTCTACCACACCAGGTTCTCACAGCTCTGTGTAAGTCAAACAAGCACAAAAATGCATATCGGCCAAAGTAAACCTCAAGAACTACTTGGCTAAATAGTCTATAACATAACATAATCTCAGATAATAAACACTCCACCCAAACAATACTAGTCATGGAAAGAAAGGCATCCTAATAGGAAAGCTAGACCAAATGGTCAAACCAAGCAACATGGGAAAAAACATCCATAACTTAGCAAATATAACCCTATTCTCCTCATATAACCTCTATCTAATCAAATTAGGTATAGTAGGTAAAAAAAGGGCTAAAACCAAAAACACGCAATACCCCCTTCAAGGGTATTGGTCACTTTTGCACATATAACTCAAAGACTATCTTCAGAAAGGCACAAACCACCAACTCAGCATGGTTAGATAGATATACTCTAGCTTTGGCCCTTGAATTGACCTATAATGTGGTAGATATAAAAAAGTGTTAAAAAAATTCAACCAAAGATATCTCATGACAGAGGATAAATCGGTATATGTTGTTCTAGAAGAAGAGAGAACTCATTGATGTTATTCCAACGTAATCGACGAAGTTCGATTTGGAGAACGGATGATGAGTTAGGGGCTCGGAGAAGATCTGAAGATGTACAGACACTCCCAGATGAGACAGACCAAGAATAAGGGTGTTCTATCAATTAAAAGTGACCTCGATCTGTTTAATAAGAAAAAGTACATGGCATGTACTTTATAAGAACAGGGCATGTACTTTCCCCTACTGGGCCCCACTTTAGGTGGCCTCTAGGTCACCTCACATAGCCATGTACTTGGCCGTTATAGGCCAGTACATGGTCACCTATGAAAATCGAGTACACAACATGTAATTATAAGTACACTGAGTGTACTCCTGAAATTTCCAGAAACTCCTCTTTTTCTCAAAAACACCAAAAAAGGGAACCCATACGTGAAAAAAAAGTTATGGGTTCTTACAAACTTCCCCCTTTAATGAAATTCATCCCTGGATTTACCTAGTAATCCAGTATAGAAGAAGAAACCTCCAAAAGCTCCAGCCACTATGATAATACATAGGCCTCCCTCTCCCAGAAGATAATTTCTCCAACATTATAAGGAATGAACAACTACTGCCAACTTGAGATCGTGCGTCATGTAATTCCTCTCATGTGGACTCAACTGTCGGGACCCGTAAGCAATGAATACTTCTCCCTACATAAGCATAGCTCCTAGCCCAATGATTGATGCATCACAATAAAAAGTATAGATATTTCCCAGCTCTAGAAATAATAGTATCAGTGCTGGCATCAATCTCCCTTTCATCTCCGGAAAGGTTGACTCACAAGAATCTGACCCTAAGAACTTCACACCCTTCTTTGTTAGGCCCATCAGTGGCACTACTAAGTGTAAAAAGTCTTGTATAAAATGTCTTTAGTAACCATATAGACCAATAAAACTTCATACCTCAAAGAAGTTCTTCGGTTGTTCCCAGGAAACTACTGCTCTCACTTTCTTTGGGTCTACTGATACTTCTGTCTCTAAGATAATAGGACCTAAGAAGTGAGTTTGGGTCATCCAAAAGTGGCATTTTGAGAGCTTAGCATATAACTGATTCTCTCTCAATGTACTCAAAATGATCTCAAGATGTGTGGAATGGCCGTGTAGAGTGTGGGAATACACCAAGATATCGTCCACGAAGACTACCATGATAGAATCAAAGTATGGATGGAAAACTCGGTTCTTCAGTTCCATGAAAATTGCAGGCACGTTCGTGATACTGAATGGGATAAACACGTACTCGTATAGACCATACCTACTCCGGAAGGCTATAAAAGGTATATCAGACGGTCTAATGCGCAACTGATGGTAGCCAAATCTGAATTAAATCTTTATGAACACTCGTGCTCCTAGAAGCTGGTCAAAGAGATCATAAATCCTCAGTAAGGGATATCGGTTCTTGATCTTCAACTAGTTAAACTTCCAATAATCCACACAGAGTCTGAGGGTATCATCTGCCTTCTTCGCAAACAGGAAAGGAGAACCCCAAGGAGAAGTACTGGGTCAGATGAAACCATTTTCCTGCAACTCCTCCATCTACTTCTTGAGTTCCTGTAACTCTTGTGTAGCCATCCTATAAGGAGGAATATACACCGGTGCCACTCGTGGCACAAGATCAATGGAAAAGTCCACCTCTCACTCCAGAGGAAAACCTGAAAAGTCATTTGGAAAGACATCCTTGAAACGATCCAACAGTAGAGGAAATTCCATCTATGAATTTCCCTGGTCATCTAGATATAGACCAGATATCTAGGATGTAACTCCTCCCAAACCATGATGCTCGGGTCCCGCCCTGCTATCCTGAACATCCCATTCACCCTTATGAAAGAATGATCCACCCTCGGGTGACGTGAAACCCAACCTACGGTGATAGCAATCGAAAAAATCCTGGAAGGTAAATAACGAGTCCATTTCAAGAATGACGCCATATCCTATCATCTCTAAGACATAAAGGGCAGATAAGAAGTGACACCCACCAACCTTAACAGGGAACTCCTTACACTGACTTACACTAGTCGTTTTTGTCTCCAATGAAGTTTCTAGCATTAAGATATCAGCAAAAGAAAATATACAGAGCCCAAGTCTCTCCACAACAACAACAAATATAAAGCTATGAGAAGCTCCTATATCAAAAAGAGAAAAATATAGAACTGAGGCAAATAGAATCATACCTCGAACTGTAGAGGGTCCAGGATCCTTCTCTAGATGGTTCTACTCCACTGCAAAAGTCTGACCTACACCGCAAACCTGTGACCCTACTAGACCACCCTGAGTTGATCCACTATTGTCACTAAAATCCTAATAACTGACTACCACAGCTGCGACCTCCACCTCGGCCTGAACGGCCGGAAGAACTCCAGTTCTCATACTAGTGAGAAATTGGTGGTGCTGCTCCTGAACAAGGAGTTATAGAAGATCACCTGTCACCATCTACTGGTGAGAAGATCTATAGAATCACTGAAGATGGCCCATCTGGCCGCAAGATTGACATTCCACTGGGTCTCTCGGGAAATGTGCCCTTGTATGCCTTTTCTTTCTGCACTGGTAGAAAACCAATTGTCTACCAAAAGATGTGTCTCACCCCTTGGATATCTACATGTAGACTCCCTACGGCACCTCCTGTCATCAGTAGGAGGGATACAAACTCTAGATTTCAATCCACCCTGGATTAAAACTCCAGAATCCCTCAGATTACGTTCCGTGATCAGCTCCTGGTTGAATATAGAGGTGATGGAAGTCAAACGAAATATGTTCACCAGAGATCAGATGCCATGCCTAATACCATCCTCAAACTTCCTTTCCATGAATAAATCATCACCTCCTGGAATAGGCGTGAAGCCCTGCATCTCTGTGAAGTGAGAATAATACTCCATAACAAAAAGAGTACCCTGCTCCAGACTAATGAAATCTTGGGCTCGATCGGCCCTCAAAGTATCCAGATATAATTTGTCATAGAAGTCATGCTGGAACTCATCCCAGGCCATAACTTTCTAACGTCTTGCCTATGAGATCACATCCCACCATCTCTTGGAGGAATCCCGAAGCATGTACATAGCGAGCTTCACCCTCCTCTTTGGAGGCGTCTCCAGATGGTCGAAGATAGATAGCATGGACTCCAACCATGACTCTATATCCTAAGGTCCTCCTTCCCTTATGAATGTGGGAGGATGTTTCTGCTGGAAAACCCGCATCAGATCTTCCATAGAAGGGGAAGGATGCGGTACTCTATGGAAGTTATGCATGAACTTAATAAAGCCTTCTCGGAACTGTGCATCAGCACCTGTGTCCGGAATGACGGCTGGTACCAAGACAGGAACAACTATAGGATTTGCTGGTAGTCCCTGATCAGACATGTCTGGTGTCTAGTCACCTCCCTAGATCTCGCATACAACCGGAGGATGTCCCGGTGGCATGACTCTGCAAGGTCAGGCGCACACCTTAGATCAAGATTATCAAGGACTAAAAACTAGAAGTGTAATAAGGGAACAAGAGAAAGAAATAATTCATGTTTTTCTCAAATGATGGATACATGACGTGTACAATGACTAAATGACATATTCCCCTAACCCTTCACATGGGTGCGTACTCCTACCACCACTGGTCATTTAACACCCCAAACACATAGCATGTTTTCCAAACACACGGCGTGTACTTGAATCCTCTTCCGCTTCCCAAGATTCCTTATACAGCTAAGCCACATGGTTCCCCTAGAACAAGAATACATGGTGTGTTAGTGTCAAACACTGTGTGTACTAGATCAACTTCATTGACCCATGTTGTTAGAGACACGACCGGGTACACGGCTGACTCTACACTGCGAGTTTATGCCAGACATGACGTGTACTTGAAATATTTCACCTACCCATGTTGTTCGTTACATGGCCGAATACTCGGTTCACACTACAGGGAATGTTCAAGATTGGTATGACCTATATATCTTAAGTTTTCATATATCTATGTCGTTAGTCACACAGGTGGACACATGGTCTATACAACACGACATGCACATCCAGTACACGGCATGTTCTACCAAGATTTCCCAACCCCGTGTCTCTGCCCACATAGCCAGTGACACTGTTAGAGACTACACGGCATGTACATACAGTACACTACATGTACATACAGTACACATCATGTACATATAGTATACGATGTGTACTTAAGAAATATAGTTCCTCCCCGAACAGAAGGATACACAACGTGTATTCATAATTACATGCCATGTATTCTGGGTTTTTTCAGATAGTAAGCCTCAGAACTACTTAGAATGCCCAGAAAAAATAGAAACAAACCTTAAAGTTCCAAATTCCAATATTTGAGGGCTCATACTCCTCGAAAATAAAATCTTGGCATCTTATACATGTCATATACAAGGAAAAGAAGGCAATTATCCACCAAATTCTGGTCCATGAGGGCCCATAACACCTCAAGAACCAAAGTTTAGAATTCATTCAAAAAAACATTACACAATTAAATACCCTATCAAAAAGAAGTTATTCTATCAAAGAATCTATCACAGTAGCATGCATATCTAGAATAACATCTATCATAATAACATGCAATCAATAATCGTCCCTAAATGGCATGGTAAGAATGCATGACATGTGATTTCTAGAAAGTTCCCATATGATACATGAGATGGAATACCCTCATCTCATTGGGTTGGAATAGAAGTAGAACCTCAATAACATCAACAATAACAGAACGATACATGTGAATCACCCAATGGTGAAATCAAATTAACTGTAAAATTGCAAAAACAGACAATTGCAATAAACGAGGTAAATTGGCTTTTCCCTATACATGGGTTAGCTACTCCCAAACACAACTTATTATGAAGTACCTAATCCTTCCTATCCCTAGATATAGGTTCTAAACACTAATTCAAGAAGAAAATAATTCCTTTGACACCACTTTGCAACATCCCGGTTCCGAGTGCAACCCAGAGGTGCCACGTACCCGGTTGGTCACATGGCCTCAAGTGCATTTCCCCAAATTCCAGAGGCTGTCGACTAGAAGAGAGGGCCTTGGGTGTGATAGTGGGGAAACTATTTCCTCATTGGAAGAGTAGCACATCAAAATTAAATAGATATACAATAGCAGAAGCAGTAATAATACCATACAATAGTAAACAGTGGAAGGCTGAAAGAATAAAGTGGAGTACATATATATAATGATGATGCATGATACATATTTCTAGGGAAGTATGAAAACAAGTCACAATGATGGAATACAGAAATAACCAAATAACAAAATAAAATAGATAAACTCCAACAACATCGCAAGTCATAGCTTGGTCTCATGCTCTCCAGCTTCTTAGCAATCAAGTACCTGATGTAGAAGGGCCTTTTCCCTTATCTATACCTGCAAAAATATAATATGTTTGGGCCCAAATTCATGAAACAAATAGGGTGTGAGACTAATCCCAGTAGGCAACAACCCAAAGATATGTTCCTAATAGTCAGTGAATTTATGTGGTAGGCAATAAGTTAATAGAAGTAGTAAACAAGGATTTACTCGGCAAAAAACATTCCTATAGTTCAATTGCATTCAGTTTAATATATCAAGTAAGCAGATAATCAAAAGAAGGTAACCCTTTAGGAGTACTCACAACCTAACCCATCTGGTTCAACCAAATAAGTACAAGCAACCCTCAGGGAAGTACACATAGTCTAACCCCTCTGGTTCAGATTTAGCACAAACTCTCTGAGGAAGCACTCACCATCAATTCCCCATATAGTCTTATATCGATAACTAATAGGTGCTCTAGGGAAGCACTCAATGTCCAATTAACCATGTGACCCATATCGAGGAACTAAATACACTCTGAGGGAGCACTCAACATATACCCACCTATGGTCTCGCAACATAACAGAAAAACAGACTCTGGAGAAGCCCCCAATGTCCATTATCCCTATGGTCTACTACATCAGGTTCTCACGTCCATGTGTATGTCAAATGATCATAGCAATGCATATATGCCAAATTAAACCTCAAGAACTACTTGGCTAAATAGTCTACAACATAACAACATGTCAAATAATAACCACTCCATCCTAACAATACTAGGCATGGAAATCAAAGAAGCCTAATAGGAAAGCTAGACCCAATGATCAAAACAAGAAACATGGGAAAAAACATCCATAACATAGCAAATATAACCATATTCTCAACATATAACCTCTATCCAATCAATCTAGGAATAGTAGGAAAAGAAGGGCTAAAACCATAAATATAAAATACCCCGTTCAGGGGTATTGGGCACTTTTGCTCATATAAATCAAAGACTATCTACAGAAAGGAAAAAACAGCCTACCTTAGTGTCGTGAGATCCATATACCCTGAATTCATCCCTTGAATCGACCTAGAACTCGTTAGATCTACAAAAAAGTCTAAAACCTTCAACCAACGATATCTCACAAGAGAGGAGAAATCGGGAGATGGTGTTTTGGAAGAAGAGATAACTTTCCGATGCGATTCCAATGAAATAGAGGAAATTCAATTCAGAGGATGGATAGAGAGTCGGGGGCTCAGAGAAGATCTCCAGCCGTACATATGCTCTTGGATGAGACAGACTTAGAAGGAGGGTTTTTTTTCAATTAGACGTGACCCCGATCCATTTAATGAAAAAAATAAAGTGCACGACATGTACTTTATAAGTACACGGTGAGTACATGACCTTACCGGGCCCCACTTTAGGCATCCTCCAGGTCACCCCACACGACCATGTACTTAGCCGTTACACAGCCAGTACACAGTCACTCACGGCAACTAAGTACATGGAATGTACTTATAAGTACACGACGTGTACTCCAGAAATTTCCAAAAACTCATCTTTTTATCAAAAACTCTAGAAAAGAGAACCCATACCTGAAAAAAAAATTCCAGTTTCTTACAAGTGCCAAAACATAATAGGTAACTTCATTGAGACTAAACCTACTAGGCAAGACACACAACCATCCCCAGTCGTAATCATTTCCTTGTAAGGGATCGAGATTCCCGGTCTCCCCATAGTGGATTGGGTTTCCCCATCATCCCATAATGGATCAGGTTTCCCCATCAACCCATAGAATATCGAGTTTCCTCATCATCTAGTGTAGATCAATCCCATCAACTTGATTCCCATCATAATCTCATGAGATATAAATCTTTAACCAATTCATTGGAGGGAGATATATGTCCCACCCATCACAGAATAAAATCATAAATACTTGTTCCCCAAGATAATATAACTTGCATCATATCATGACCCATAAAAAATATGGGTTTCATCAACATCATATCATAACCCATGAAATGAAATGGGTGTCATAACATTTTATCATATCCTTAACAATGGAAAAGATGTTTGTTTTAAAATCATTTCTTCAAAGAATAACCTATGAATATAAACAGGTTTCCAAATAATATAACTCGTGGAAGAGGAATGAGTGTCATAAACATCATTCCATATAATCATAAACCGTTCAAGATAGAATATGAATGGTATTCTTGGATTATATCCCTAGTAAAGCATAAACTATAAAAAACTATGTCATCTTAGCTAGAGAATTATTTTTAAAGATCACATAGAACATTTCTTAAGTTAAATAACCTTTCTTTGAAAATCCATTTCATAAAACCATTTCAAAAATACTTTTATTAAAAATAAAGCTTTATTATTTCATATAAAACATTTCTTGAGGAAAACATCCTTTCTTGTTTGAAAAATTATTTTTAAAACGTAGAGCCTTTTGAAATACATTTTCATTGAATATGAACATGAAAAATTATAAATGAAGCTATATCACATTTAAATCACTTTTTAAATGTAAAAAAACTTTGAAAACCCTTTTCATTGAAAATATAATTGATGTATTTAAAGAAATATTTGAATATAAATTTAAAATATTCTTGAATCAAAAAAAATTGAAAAATAATTTCTTTGAAGACCACTTTAAAAATAATGAAGGTCCATAATATTAAGAAAATAATTTTTAATAAAAATAAATCTTTTAAACATGAAAATTATACTTCAAAGGAAGGATTTTTATGACCACAGATAAATCCATACATACCAAACATTCTTTTTTGCATCCTAAAAGTTTATAAAAGTGGATCGATCCAAAAATGAAAAGAATATTACTTTTTAAAAATCTTCTTCAAAAGGGAACTAAATGGTAAAAATTTACTTTAAATTTTATATGATCATATTAAAAAAATTAAAACATTTTTAGAAAACATACTTTTGAATGAATACAGATTTATGATCAAAAGGAAGAATAATGTCGAATTTTCTTAAAAATATTTTCTTAATTATATTAAGTACCAAAGAGTTGAAAATAGTAAAATTTCTTAGATATAATATTAATGACCATTGTTAAATAAAATAAATGTTATTTCTTGATATATGTATCATAAAAAATTTTAAATGGAAGAATAATCAAAAACAATCTTGCTAAATGACAAGATTATAGAAATAAACTATTACTAATTTGGTAACTTTGAATCATAATAAACTAGAAAGAATAAAATTAAATTAAGCTTAAAATATCATGAAAATAATTATATTCTTGATATAAAATTTCAAAGGATGTATATACACCTCATAGAAAAATATAGGTTCATATCATGGCATGTGTCTCAAAGAAGGAAAAGTGAGACAAAATTAGTTTACCGATTTGGTAACTTTTGAAACATAAACACCATAAAACAAATATAATCATATGGATATGTAAATAATCATAAATTTAATTATAATAATAATTTAATACATCCATGGAAAATATACACACTACATATAATAAATAATTGGTGAGCATGGATTGTGTATCATGAAAAATAAAAGTGAGATGAGAAAACCATTACTACTTGAGTAACTTTAGAATAAAGATCCACATGAAATAATAACATAAATTAAAGATTTTTATAACATTAATGAAATTAAATTAAAGATATAACATTCCATATATAATTATATGCACAACATAAATAATTGAGTGGTGAATATGGTATGTATCTCACAGAAATAAAGAGTGAGATGAAATTCCCTTACATTCAGTCTTGAATTTATTTGAATACATTCAGACCTATAGTATAATAAATATAATTTTATTATAAATCTAACACATAACCATATTCATGTATATCAAACATTATATGATTCACTTATGACTTCATATTACTCTTTTATCAATAATTTCATGTTAAATCATTGTTTTGGGTAATAATTGTTTTCTTCATCGTATATGTTTTGAATTTTTTTCTTGATAATATTAGTTATATCATGATTTACTTATTTATAGAATGAAAAAAATATTTATATATCATGTATATTGAGTATATAAATATTTATAATACTCTATAAAAGATAGATATATGAAATGAAATAGACCATTTATGGAGACGAGAGGTCGTACATACACATGGATATTGTTTATATTTTCTTGTCATATTGAAAGAAAAGTAAATGAAATATATATATATATATATATATATAATATCATTACATTATCATTATTATATAATATATATCATATAATTTCACTAAACCCATCCTCAATACATTTCATTTAGTGTGTAAACGAATCACATCACTTTGAGAAGGTGGTATGTTTGATTATGATTTTTGATTCATTCATGGTAGAGGGAATAAATTATTATATGACCCTTCCCATATTCCTATGTATTACATTTTTATTTTAACAAAAGAATGATTTTCATTTTCATACATTGAGGAGGCATAGTCCACACATCCACAAAAGAATTTATCATATTTACACAAAATGGAAAGCATGAAGTTATATTTTATACAATAATTCTAGAAGCATAAAGATAACATTAATATAATTCATATCATATAAAATATATTTTTCATCATAATTATCATCCATGATATGTGGTAAAGGAAAAAATAACAATAACATTTAGTGAGGTGGTAGTTCATCATACTCAAGAACAGTAAGTTTGTTACCCATTAGATGGAGGTGTGTATAAGTTTATATAGAAAAAATAGAATAAAACCATCTCAGTATATTTAGTATAATTATTTTATTATATAATAATATAATAATAATACTTTAGGGGGAATATAATGAAAATAAAACAAAATAGATTGAGTAAGGATGTTACCTATTCTTTGGGTAACTCCTTTTTCTTTGCACTGAAAGTCTTTATTGGTTGTATTAAGGCCTAAAGGGAGGCTTTTAGGATGAAGTAAGGTATGTTGGGAGATTATTTTAGAATATTTTGGGTGATACAAATGTCTCTAAATGTGTGAATAATTTTTAGGGGTGAGTGTCTTTTTATAGTGAAGGAGGAGTTGCATTCTTATATTTTTTTTAAAATGGAATTCCACCCACGTTTTCCCTATAAAATGTGGTTCCAATAATGAAAAAAAGTAAATAAAAGGGACGATAGGGTTGAAATATGGCTAGAATATAGATTTTGAACAATTTTATATGTCATTTGGGGCATTATTTTTATTGTTCAGTCCATTGTTAAAATAATTTTTCTCTTAATCATTATAATTAATTTCAATCACTTTCACAAATATTTTTTGTCAAAAACAATGTTGACCTTATTCTAAATTATAAATTATGGTGATTAAAAATATTAAATCCAGTTTTAAAATTTCTAATAATAGAATAGGAAGAAATTAATTTAAATTTAATCCCATAAATGGGATGGAATAGCGGGGTTTTAAAGTAAACATGTTCAAAAGTTTAGTGAGTTTTTATATACAAAACTTCCTTTAAAAAAGGAAATTTGGAAAAATAAGGGTTACAAAAAGTAACACATAACTAGGTTTACACATAGGATAATATATGTGGGAAGTGAAATAATATACATAGAAGAAAAGAATAAATAATAATAGAGATTAATAAATATTTTCGATCACAATAAATTGGGTTATCTAGAGAAAGTTAACAATCAAAAAACCATAAAGGGAAGAAGCTTGAAATAGGTCATTAATACCATAAAAATAATGATAATAGGAAAATATTTTATTTCAATACCCATTTCATAAATTTTAATATTTATTTTTACAAGAAGATATACTTAATTGATTTCATTCCCTTTTATTAGAAAAATACCAACCTCTGGGGATGTCTTGACCAATTTTCACTTCACCTATTTCTATAAAAAGTAAGGTGATTTATTCATTACATAAGCACTAAAAGATCATGAGACCCATGATAATTCATCCCATATGTCTTTAGATACCATTAACACAAAGTGGGTGGAACGGGTTATCCAATATGAATAAATCCTCATATGATGATTTAATTCATTAATCTTAAAAACTTTATCATAAGTTAAACTTAATCTTTCCATAAGTAATTAACCTTACAGCCCTTCCGAAATATGAAAACCCAAAACTTTATAAATAAGTTCTTGAATTCATCTCAACATTGATTCATTATATATCAAAAATTATATGTTGGTTTTCAGTTTCTAAACATGTGAATACCCACATCATATATTCCCATGAAACATGGATATAACCTGAATTACCATAAAACCTTTTGGAAACCATTCATGCTTACTTATTCCGAAGATTACTAGATATATTCTATAAATACAATAAGTTTTAAACTTTATCCGTGATAACATATTACACCTTTTCAACAAATAATTTATCATTTGTGAGGTCATAAATTCTATCCAATTAACTTTATCCAAATCAATCATCTATTTATCCAAGATAAACACAATTTTCTCAATATCTTGAACACATTAAGGGTTACCTTCCATTATTTAAGAATATAATATTTCCATTAAATCCATTTTTTAGTTCATCAACACAAATTAATATATTTTTTCCAAATCCATAACAGAAAACATATACTTCATGATTCATATAACATAATTCTTGAAATCCTATACATATTTAATTTAATCATCCTACTTTATTCTTAAACCATTTATCAGGATTCATAATATTATCTCTTAATACCCATTTCCAATAATATGAAATATGAATAATGTATTAAGTTTACTCAACCTCAATCAAATCAAGATTCTTAATTTTAATTTAAATAATACTGATGGGACATCCCATGCATTTAACATGTCGTCTACAATATCTTTATCTTCAATAGTATAACCAATACTCGTGGACCTTCATAATTCCCTTCATGATATTTACACTTAGAAAACTATTTTCATCATTCCCATACTTTCCACATCTAAAACATTCAATTTTAAACCAGTTCCTTATTGTTCCTTTTATTGAATAAAACAATAAATCATAAGGTGAAAACACTTTTTATAGAAGAAAACCGTATAATTATGAAAAATTACTTATAGGATGTCTAAATAATGACATTTACTAAATTATTCTATGAAACCTTAGTTTTATCCTATTTTATTTATAATTATATTCTATTCAAATCATTCAAGATATTTTATAATGATTTTTTGAATTCCCAAATCATATCCCCCAAGAGTGTCAAACTAGGTTTGCAGCATGGCTTGTTGTTGTGAAATGGTTCTCGATCAAGTATAGCTCAATATTGTTTTCTTGGGGTTGTTTCCCCAATACACATCCAGGATAGATCCATGTATACATGTAGTATCTATAAAGGGATTAGGAAACCAATTTCTGTATCCTTTACAAAAATTCTAGGACATTTTCCTATACTTTAACTCATCATTAAACTTATCCTTAAGAACATCCCTATACATATCCTTAGAAATATCCCTAGTGATATCACTAAATTTTTTTCATCTTATATTCCAAAATTTGACTTAACCTTTCATTTTATACCAACAATATTGACCCAGGCTTAACATACATGGGTATTGTATCATTTTTATAAATATTCAGCACATTACAAAAATTCATGCTTGAGGACCATAATAGTTTAGTGTCTTTGGAAACGTGGAACACATTATTCGAGTTTGGTGAAAGATCATAAATATATTATTTAAATATATCCCCCTTTAGTATTACTACTTAAAACCTTTCTTCATAACCAGGGGAAAGTAAACATAAGAAATGGGTGATCTCGAATGCCCAGTAGATGTAAATAAAGTAAATTCACAAGCATAACATGAACATAAGAGTATAACAACATGATAATAACATTTGAATATAATAACCTGTATAAAATGATAATAATCATGATATATAGAATAAATATTTAAAATTCATAAGATGTGAAATTATAAGATAATCATGAACATGAACCATGTGAGCATATTAAGGGAAAAGGACATATAATTTGTGGCAGACACATAAACATGTAACAAAATTCCCTAAAAGTCAACGAACAATTCTAAAACTTAACAGTGCACTTCAAGGGGACTAAAAATGCTATTAAAGACACATCATCATATTCAATCATAGTCCTTTACTTTTAAATTATTAGGTTTCCCCGTTTTCCCATAGTGGATCAAGTTTCCCCATCTTCCCATAGTGGATCAGGTTTCCCTATCTTCCCATAGAAGATCAGGTTTACCCATATTCAAGTGTGGATAAATCCCATAAAATTGATTCACATAATTATATCATGAGATATAAATATTTACCCAATAAATTGGAGGGATATATTGGACGCACCCATCATATAATAAAATCATATATCTATGTGACACAAGATAATAAAACTTGCATCATATCATGACCCATAAAAAGAAATGGGTTTCATAAACATCATATAATAACCCATGAAATGAAATGGGTATCATAATATTTTATCACATCATTACCTATGGAATATATTTATTTTTTAAAATAATTTCATCAAATAATAACTCGCGAATAGAAATAGATTTCAAAAGAATATAACCCATGGAAGAGGAATGGGTGTTATAATAATCATTCAGTCTAAACATAAACCATTCAAGAAATAATATGAATTTTATTCTTGGAACGTATCCTCATTAACTAAAAAAAATATAAAAATTTATGACATCTTAGATGGAGAAGGATTTTGAACGATCACATGGAACATTTATTAAGTTAAATATCCTTAATTTGAAAATACATTCCATAAAACCTATTTAAAAATCCTTTTCTTATAAATAAATCATTTCTATTTCATTTAAAACATTTATTGAGGAAAATATCCTTTCCTCTAAGAAAAATTATTTTTAAAACATAAAGCCTTTTGAGAACCATTTTAATGCAAAATATACTTGAAAATTTATAAAGTAATCTAGCGAATATTTAAAACACTTTTTAAAATATAAACCATCTTTAAAAACATTTTTGTTTGAAAATATATTTTTAAACATTTAAATAAGCTTTGAAAATCATTTAAAACACATATTGAATCATAAAACATTTTTGATAACATTTTTATTTGAATCCCACATTAAAAATAATTAATTTCTATAATATTATTAAAATAATTATTCATATAAATAAATATTGTAAGCTTGAAAATTAAGCTTCAAAGGAATGATGGTCATGGCAATGGATGAATCTGTACATGCTGAACATTCTTTTTGTAGTGTAAACGTTTAGAATAGTGCCTTGATTAGAAAATAACAAGAATATTCTTTTCTATTTTTTAAAAAATATATAAAACATGTGTAAAATTTTATTTTAAACATTATAGGAGAATATTAAAGGATTTTTTAATTTTTTTCGAAAACATGACTTTAAAAGAACACATATTTCATACCTAAAAGAGAAATAAAGTGGGATTTTTATAAAAACACTTTCTTAATTATATTAAGTAAACAAGTGTAAAAAAGGTACCATTACTTGGATATAAAATTAACCCAAGGGTAAGAAAATTCATGAGATTTATTGAGATATTTATCATAATATTCCCTCAATAGAATCATAACCATAAACAATCTTGATAAATGATGAGATTATAGCAATAAACCATTTCCACATTGTTAGCTTTGAATCATAATAAAATGGAAATAATAATATTAAATTATTCTTAAAATATAATTAAAATAATTATATTCATTATATATCATTTCAAATTCATTATATACACCTCTTATAAAAATATAGGTTCATAATATGTCATGTGTCTGAAAGAAGGAAAATTGAGACAAAATTACTTTATCAATTTGGTAACTTTTGAAACATAAACCCCATGAAGGAAATATCATAAAATTTGTATTTAAATACCCATAAATTTAAGTATAATTATCATATAATACATATATGGAAATTATACACACCATATATAAGAAATATGAGGTGGACATGGCTAGTGTCTCATGGAAAATAAAAGTAAGAGGTGAAAACCCTTATTACTTGAGTAACTTTAGAATAATGATCCCCATGAAATAATAACATCAATTAAAGCTTTTAATATCATTAAATAAATGAAATTAATGATATAACATGTCATATTTTTGTATTTAAACCTCAAAAAATAATCTAGTGGTGAATATGGCATGTATATCATGTAAATATAAAGTGAGATGAAATTCCCTTACCCTAAGTCTTGAGTTTCTTTGTACACATTCAAACCTCATATATAATAAATATAATTTTATTATAAATATTACACAAATAAATGTTCCTTTATATCATACCATATATGATCCACTTATGACATTATATTACCAATTTATTAACAATTCCATTTTAAAGCAACATTTCGGGTAATAACTGCTTTGTTTATCGTATGTGTTTTGACTCATTATTTTTGGTCCCCTTATATAGAAAATTATTTATTTTTTAAAAGAATTTAAAATAGGATTTATATATCATATCTATTCATTATATAAATATTTATAATTATATTTAAAATATAGATATATCGAATGGAATACACCGTTCATGGATACGGTAGGTCATACTTATGCGTGAACATTGTTTCTATTTTATTATCATATTGAAAGAAAAGTAAATTACATTTATATATATAATATAATTAAATTATACTTATTATTTAATATATATCATATAAGTTTACTAAACCCATACTTAATACATTCCATGTAGAGTGTAAACGGATCACATCGCTTTGAGGAGGCGGTAGTTCACACGTCCACAAATGATCTTATCATATTTACAAAAAAAGGAAAGCATAAAGTTATGTTTTATATAATAATTGAATAGTCATAAAGACATAATAAATATCATAAATATCTTATATATCATATAAAAATAGAGTTTCTATCATAATTCACAACCATGAGATGTGGTAAATGTAAAAAAAACAACATTGTTTCGTGTGGTGGTAGTTCACTATACACATGAATGGTAAGGTTTTTACCCATTAAATTGAAGTGTGTGTGAGTGTAGATAGAAACATTATAATAAAAAATATCATTATATTTAGTATACTAAGGTTATTATACAAACATTAAATAAGAATATTTGAGGTGTGGAGAATGAAAATAAAATAAAAGTGTTTGAGGAAGGATGTTACATTTTCTTTGGGTTACTCATTTTGGTTTGCACCAAAGGGATCACTTGGTTGTATTTATGAATAAATATAGGATTTTGGGATTAATATAGAGATTTTAGGAGTTTTTTTATCAGATTTTTTTTCATAAAAAGGGCTTTATATGTGTGGATAAGTGGGAGGGGTGAGTCCCTTTTTATAGTGGAGGAGTGGCATTCTTATAAATTTTTAAAAATGGAATTACACACACATTCTTACTATGAAAAGTGGATCCAATAAGTAAATAAGATATATACATGTTATTATAGGGTAAAAATATGTCCAAGAAATTGATTTTGGAAATTTTATATCTCATTTTGGGCCTTAGGTTTAAGGTTTAGTCCTTCATTAAGCTAATTTTTCTCTTAATCGTTGTAATTAATTATAATCAATTTCACTAATATTTTTTGGTAAAAAACTAATTTTAACATATTATAAATTATAAATTATTATAATTCAAAATATGGAATCCATTTTTCCAAATTATAATAATATAATTGGTATAAATTAATTTAAATTTAACCCCGTAGATGGTATGAGAAAACTAGTTTTTAAAGTAAAAAATGTTCAAAAGTTTGGTAAGTTTTTATATCCAATATTAATGTGAAATTGATTCCAATGTCCTAATTTGGATTAAATGATGTATAATTTATCTAATTTAACTTTACAACCAATCAAAAACAAAATCTAACCATAAAAATAAATTTTAATAAAAATCATTTTTGAATTAAAATTCAGTATTATTCACAATTCATCAAAAAATGAAACTCCTCAAAAGAATACCAAAAATTCAACATGATATAATATTTAATTTATTATTTAAAAAAATGAATTTTATTTTTTCAAATAAAATTTATTAATGTTTCAAAATCATTTTCAAAATGGGTTCTCCATTAAAATGCAGTTAGATTACCTTTTAGAAGAATAATTTTTTTATTCGTAAAATTTTATTTATTCTTGTCTTATACCTAAAAATATATTGGATGAGTATAAAATATATTTATTTAATATATCATATATAAATTCTATTTAAAACATTAATAAAGAATTGTTTGATTAATTTGTTGAGATAAAATTATGTTTGTATATATTCAAATAGTTTTCTTAGAAAAGTATTTTCTTTAATTTCAAATAGTGATTACATTTAATTATAGTAATTCATAACCAAATGATTCATTTTATATACATGTTTAAATAATATTTTCACAATTTAGTAAATATTATTCATAAATTCCATTCCAATAGATAGGTATTAACTATATTAATATTTTAATAGTAATATTAATAGTATATTTTAGTTCGCTAAAACTTGGTATTGCGTGTAATGAAATATATTAATGTGACTTAGAATTGTGTGTAATACAATAAAAACATATTGTTGCATGTACCAAAAGCTAATATAAGTGTTTCATGTAGTGCAAGATTGAATTGGTGTTGCATAATACACAAGCCACACTTAGTGTTTTCTTATAAAAAAAGCTATATTTAGTGTTTTGTGAAATGAAAAATATTAAAAATATTAAATTAATTAAAAAACATTCACAAAGTCTCAGGGTGTTAGAGACATCATGTGTGGTTGTATATGAATATCAATGTTCCTAACCCCGCCTTTATTTTTATTATTATATCTCTTAATGGAAATTAATAAAATTTATTTTCACATTATAAGGAAAGAAAAAACATACCATCATCCACATGGAGACTCCCGTAAAATATAGGAAGGAAATAGTGTATGAGTATATAGAGATAAGAAATAGATGTTCTCCCATATCTATATCTAGATTGGAATAACCCATCTAGTCATCTCCATCGTATCAATTAAGATGCACTGCATAGTGATTTGTATGTATATTCAAGACAAGAAGACCCCCATTTATACCTCTCAATTTGTTCTAAATCATATGGTAATGGTAAATACATTATATGGACAAGTGTAATTGAATGATATAAGAAGATAATGATAAAATTAAGTCTTAGAAAATATGAACATAAAAATATAAGAATAATTATCTCATCAGTATCGTCAACTAGAACAGATATGTGCTCATCTATCCACAGAATGCATAATCAAATCCCGATGATAGAACTGTGATCATTGCATAACTCAATGCCCAATATTCTATAAACTAGATTATACTAATATTCACCAACTAAAACTATCAGAGTAACATCATCGATAGGGAGTTCCAACATAGTAGACATATCCTCAAGATTAATCACCACCTCTCCCTCTATAAAATGAGATGTGTGTGTTTTTTCCTCCATCTCTCTACAAGGGTAACAATAAACTGATGATTAATGAATATGAAGTTTTAGATCACTACATCTTGGAACCCATCATAGAAAATATGAGGGAAATTGTGGGAGGTTTTGAAACATGACAGAAATGATGAGACCTCTGTACACTCAAATTAAGAACGTGATGTAACCCTATAACTAATTGTGAAACATATTTTTCCTAGAATATGAGAAATGGGGGTCCCACCATCTCTATATTTGATACCTTCATTAAATTTTATATTCAATTCAATATTACTTTTAAAATATTTTAAAAAAATACATGAATAAAATTGAAATAGAAAATTATAATTCATAATTAAGAATTATGAGGAAAAATGTGGTAAACAAATAGATGTGACTGGTTTTTTTGGTTTAGACCTTAAATTTATTGTTTTAATGATCTCTAATCATGTTTAATTTTTTTTCTAAATAATTCTGTGTATATCAACCATGATGAAAATACCACATAGTACAGTTGATTTTATAATATATTCAACCAACCATGTTACTTAAAGGAAAAAATTAAATACAATTTGTTTAGATGATGAAAGTCTTATTATTAATTTACATTGTGCATTAAATTTCATCATAGTTTAGATATCACAAAATTCATTCTGATTGAAACCAGAAATGAAGTAAGTAAGAGATGGAAAAAGAAATAAATGGAAAAAATCAAAAAATGAAATCATCCATAAATGAAATAGCCTAAATATAACAAATCACAAATTCATGATAAAACACATAAAATTGATCAAAATGTGTTGTGAATTGGAGCCACTTCCTTCCACATGTAGATGGAATTTGTGAACAACCCTTATGTGTGAAATTTACTACATTATATCCCATTGTCCATTCTCGAGGTTAGTCTATATCATTTCTAATAGGACTAGATTTTGGCCATCCCTAGGGAAACAATATGGTAATACCATACATCAAAGTAGCAATCCATAAATTAAAAAATAATGAAATGAAAGAATCCATAAATGAAAAAACTAGAATTTGAAACTTGGTTATATCAGGTACTACAATAGGAAAATAAACAATAAAATTAATATTAATAAAATCACTAAAATGTATCCAAGGTGAACTATAATATTCAACTAGAGTGCTCATGCAGTAATCTAGGCCAACATAGGGTTATGATGATATGTTCACCAATGTGTAAGAAATAATGGAATGTGCATAGGGATATCTCATTTCTCGGAAAGAACCACAATCACAGTACCTTTTTTCTAGTATAACCACTATCACTCGACCATTGTTCACTGTGAGAGGGTCGTGGAACTATGTTACCTGAAAGTGAATCCCTAACTGGTTAAAGGTTCAAATATGAAATGATGAAACATCCTACAATATCTTATCAATGTCTCTTTAGAAAATATGACCAAAACTTATTCCATGTTTCATCCTATTATAATATATTGTGACCATTAAATAATATAATTTACACATCTATAAAATTTATCTTGTATTAACCCTATCATTATTTTTTTATGAATACCCTTTAAGACCCCATTCATTCACTCCACAATATTAGTGGTCATATGGATATTTATCTTACAACCATCAAATGATAATGACCATTTTCATTTGAGATCTACATCATATAATCATATACATCTTGATTAACCCTTTAAATTTATTCATATCATTAATAAAACTTTTCTTCTTTGGATTGTAATATGAAATGATAAGATAACAATGTATCTTTAAGGATATTAATTTTTTCCAATAAATATAATTTTAAGAAAACATACCCAACATGATGATCTCCTTCTTTATTTCCTCATCTCTATAATTCTTTTGAACATTAATAGAAATGTTTCTAATGAAATATTGATAATAAGAATTTGGTTCTCACCATGAAACTTCATCATTATTAATAACCTCTAAAATCAATTAATGATGATCAAATATCAAACACATTCCTTGTATTTGTGTAACATGGATGCGTATACTGGAAAAAACTAACTCCATGATTCAAAATTATTATTTTAAATAATGGAATAAAACGTTTGAGAGGAGAATGATTGCCATCCTATGTTCCAAAAAAAATTCAACACCTGTAAACTTTTTGTAAAGAAAAGTTCCATCATTTTGGATTGAATTGTTTCCAATAATGAAAAGTAGCAATACGTGGCCTAAATTCCCAAAACAACATATGAAAATTCACCTTTTTTGATCAACTCAGTGATCTTGGGAGACATAGTCAACAATTTCCAAATGAAAAATAACCTGATTATTGAGATACAAAAATTCTATTAGTTATGAAAACACTACATATTATTCATATAAATCATCATAGAATTTCAAAATTGTTTTTTTTATTCTAATATTTTCCATAGGATGTCTTGTATTTGAATAAATATAGAATTCATTCTTGAAAAAGGGACATAGGTATTTTCTAACACATTCATATCATCTCTATAATAACAGTTGATATAAACTCTACAAAAAGTGAAGAGTGGTCCTACAACATGTTAGGTTGTACAAAAGTATGTGGTCCATCTAACTTAGTTAGCTTCCATCATGTAAACAATTTATCATATATTTCCCATATTTCAAATTTACCTTCTAGATCATATTTGACACACTGATTGAGGTATTTTTCATTGTTGGACTCATCAACCATAGATGAAACATTTCTCTCTATGTGGTATTGATTTAGGCCATTTTCAATGAAGTTTTACTTTAAATACATTTTCCAACATATATTGTGTCATCATTTGATTCATATGTGTTACCTATAATTCTAAGAAATCTAACAATTGGTGTAATGAAATCCCAATCAATATTCAGTGAACATGATTTCCCTTCAGCTATGAAAGTTAAAAATATAGGATTATTACCACAAACATGTTTTTCCCTTTATATTTAAGTAACTTATGAAGATTAATTCCCCACATAATCCTCACCTCCCATTAAATCATCAGATACTTCCTCATAAAATAAATTTTCATTAATTAATCTAGAGTATCGATGGGTATTACCCTTCTAATTCTTTCCATTTTCTGATCATGTACTTGATAATATTTTTATATTACTATAATCAAATTATAAGACATTGAATGATAATTTTTTGAAATAATTACTTCAACAAATCCCTCATAACATAGTTCTATATTATTTGGTATTTTACACCACATCCATGGTTTTTATTTTATTTTATTCTTTTCATGGATTTTATTTTTTTGGTTGAGTATTGGGTTGAGTTCCTAGTTTGAATTATTTAGTTTTAGAGTTTTTGTATGGATTTTTGAACTTTGAATGGTTTGTGTGCATGGTTTGAGGGTGAACTATGTGACTTGTTACGGAAAACGTCATTTTTAGTTCAATTTACTCTTAAATTGTTTACTATACATGGATTGCACACAGTTTGATCCAAACCATGTGAGGCCTAGGAGAAACCATGTGTCTTGAGGATGGTGTCAATGACCAGGCGCATGGCTTTCACATGGTCAGGGGGAACATTGCAACAATCATGTAAGATCTTATTTAATTTTTTATAGAGTTGTGGCACATGGAAAGCACATGGTTTCCCAAACCATGCAGCAGAACTGTATGGGGTGACCCTGGTCTCTTGTAGGGTGCAGATGGTTTGTGAATAATTTTTCAAACTGTGTGGTCAAACCGTGTGAGTTTTTAGGTCATTAAAATCCTGAAATTACCATCGTTCCCCTTTAAAACTTTTATCCAAATAACCCTTTTTTCCATTTCCTCTTGTTCGTGTAGCCGTAGGGGATCCTTGGGTGGCTTTCTCATTCCTTCCCGCTTGGATTCTAGGTGCTCATAGTTCAAATTTTGGGTGGATATCTCCTTAGTTACATCTTCTCTTCTCTTATTATTCCTTCTTATTCTTGTTTCTTGGTTTTTTCATGGTGGGTTTCCCTCTTGGAAAAAACCTAGATTATAGGTTTTATGTTTGGTTTCATGTCTTTGATGTTAGGGTGTACGTATCATCCCTCGGGCATTGTTCATCCTTGTTCAAGAGTTTCGTCACATCCACACATAATTAAGGTAGGTTTTATATTAGTTTAGCTTCCTAAACATTTTAATGATGCTTGAGTTTCCCTTGGTTTCCCATAAAATGTGTTACTCCTATTTTTAGTGTTTAAGTATGAATTACTATAGCGTTTTCATATTGAAAATTTAAATAAAATGAGTTTCTAAAAGGTTTCTATAATTATCCTTATTTGTATATACATGAAAAGTGTTTGATAAAAATCCACTTGTCCTTTATATATGAAATTGGGTGTTTGGGTTATCTTTACCCTTGGGATTGATTTGGTGATTTGGTTTTCCTTATGAAATTGTGCCTTGGGGGTTAGTGTAATTGCCTATTTATGTTTTGGTGCATGGGTGAAATTGTTGTTTTTAGTGGTATTGTAAATAGTGTCACTCAAAAATGGTTCTTGGGGGATTTATTGGTTTTCAAGTAGTGTTCTATTATATTTGGGAACATCTATATATGCACCCAAATGGTAATAGATTTTGATAAACTTTCTCAACTTAAATCCTAGATTTCAAAACACTTAACCCTATTTAATTTTTTTCTTTTTAAACCCTCTCTTTCTAAAATGGTTCTTTTAAAACCTTGGTGTTTTACTAAAGGTCCTTTGGTTTGAAGTGACTCAAATGTAGTTTTATTTTGTTTTTGAAATCAAGAAATGTTTGGTACTTTGTAATATAGATGGTTTCTAAATGGTAAGAAGGACCATTTGTCATTTTAGTTTGCTGCAAGTTTTAATATTAGTTTTTGAAATGGAATTGGAAATGGTTTATAAAAGATTTTAGAGAAGTAAATATTAAGGACCAATTGGAACTCAAGATTCTTTGAAAAGTGAGTTTTAAAGTGACAAGATGTGAAGGAATGATTCATATTTTATAATGTTTGGAAAAGTGGTTTTGAAACTTATATGATATGGCATCCTGGTCATAATTTGTGAATGGATCGTTGTGAAATGGAACCCTCAATGGTGGATCCTCCGAGTATAGGGTCATCACATAGGTAGTTTTCATGTTTGGGCTAGGAAATCATGGTGGAAGTGGGTTATAATTGATCCATACATGTGAAAAACTCCCAATCGACCATTTATTATTATCATGGGATTCTTGGGAATCATCTAGAGGGTCAAGTAGTAGTTTCTTATCGAACCTGATTAGATGGGTTGGTACCCAATCGATTAGTTGAGAGGCCAAGTGGGACGTGCAATTTTATTGTCTAGTTTAGAGTGGCTAGTCGGTTATTTACTATTGATCTGCACCATATTCCGATAGTTGAGTCTGAACCGAGTATGACTAGAGATTTATTCTAGTGATTTTTAGAAAATTCCCATGATTATCTATTTTTATGGTTTTTTATTTCTATTATTCTTGGTTACCTTTTTTACTAGTATTTTCTTGTCTGTAATTTTACTATTCTTCTAGTGTTTCACCTGTTGTTTTTTTTTCATTCATTTTTAGTGTATCCCTTTTTATCACCTATTTTGGAGTTTTCATTGGGTTTTGGTTTTGTGAAACTTTTATTTTTCAAAATGGAAACCTATTTTAAAAAACAAAGTGGTGTGTCCTATTTAGAAAAGTGATTTTTTCTATTAATATGTCATTGTGTTTTAAAATGAAAAATATATATTTTATTTATGTATTTCAAAATAGTGTTTGTGGAATATTTTAGGAATTTAAATCTATGGATTATTCGGTGATTACCTAATGAGTTCTCATGATAAAACCCTACTTGTTCCACTCAACATCGGTAAAACCTATTTTTTTGAAGGATTAGTTTTATGGTTTAGTTGTGCATTTTGAGTGGGTTGTCTTGTGGATGGTGGTCACCAAGTGGTCAAGTGGAGATCTTTTCGGTTTGGTTGGTTGGTTTTAGTTTTTCTTTTAGTTTATGTTTCAATTAGTTATGGTTATACCTAAATTCTATTGATGTATTTATTGATGTTCAATTATTAGTTTTTCTTTGTGATCCATTCTAGTCATTTTTTCCTATTTTTTATTGATAGAAATTATTCCCATGATGATATCTTTGATACACTATGCTAGTATCAAGCCTAGGAGAGTTTTGAATGCCTCTTAGGACATGTCTCGGACTAGGTCGGGTGCCGGGTTTGATTAAATCCCATCTTGGTTCATGATAAAATGGTATCAAATAAGTATTTTATTATTTGGGGCATTGGGTAGATTATAGACTAGGACTGTTGGCAATCAGGAGGTAGCTCCGGGAAGAGAATCACATACTCTTACTCATTCTGATCCTCGAGTTGTGATGGTAATCTTGATCTGAGCCTTTTGTTTTTTTGGTTTGTGGGGATATGGAATGAAAATGTAAGTGATATTGTTTGAAAAATTGTTTGACATGTAGAAGTGACCCATGTGGAACCTGATTCCATGAATCAAGGAATTTCTATTGGCCTGTGCTTTCCTGGGGCATGTCCCACTAAACATGTTTTTAGGTTATGTATGATTAGTAGTTCCCTATTTTTGGAGTTTTTTGTGAGTTGAGTGTTGGTTTGGTTTTTTTTGGTGTGGTTTGATTTCGAAATGGAAAATGGTTCTTGAGAAAAGTGAATTGGGAAATGTGAAAGGTGAAATTTTAATGAAATGGTTTTTCCTATAAAGTGGAATTGATGGTTCTTGAAATATAATTTTTGGAATGTTTTTGTAATGTTTGGTTTTAATATTGGTTATTTTTTTAGGGATGTTCTTTTTGGTTTAGTTTTTATTGGGTGGTTGATATTGTTTTATGTTTTATATTGTATAGAGTATACTTCCCAAAATTTTCCTAAAGGTTTTTAGCATGCCTCTTCTAGTTTTTGACCCTGCCCGAACTACGAGTGGGGTAGAAGAGATGATTTATTCTTAATAGTTAATGGTATTGAATGATTATTGTAGTCTATTTGATTTTGTGGAGTGGCTTGATAAAATTGATGGTGTTTTTAGGTCATTGGGAACTCCTGAAGTCATGAGAGTGTGTGCTATTTTGGGTTCATTTGAGATTCTGACATTGGTTCAGCAAAAGTTGATCATCCCATCATCATTGTAAGTTGTGATATCTTGGGAATTGTTTAAGACCATTTTCATTCGATGGTTAATAGATGAGCTGGTAAAGGAAAGGAAATTGCCTGAGCTTTTGGGTGTTCAGTTGGTTCAGCAGACATTGAAGGCCTATGTGGACCATTTCAAGGAGTTGGTTTCTTTTTTCCTAGATATATAATCATTAGATCCACTGAAATTCTATCTCTTCATTTGGGGTCTTTATTTAGTGATCAAAGAGTGGGTCCCTTCATCTGAAAAATTTCTGTTTGAAAAGATGGTGGATGAGGTGTTCTTAGTTGAGTCGGTTCCCAGAGTGCAGGTAGTTTGCAATATGGTGTCTATTTTTTATCATAACATTTTACCATATGGAGAGATAATTATTCTATAAAATCAAGTTCCTAAAGATTCTCCTCTGTCAGATCTAGATTATTTCTCATCAGACCAGTCATTTGTGTACTTCTAGTGTGGCTATTTTATGCTTGTGAAGTAGTCCTATTATAATACTTAAATATATTTTCATTGATGTATCCATTTGGGTCACTTGGATAAGTTTTGTAAGAATAATTTCCTGAATAAGAAGCCTCAATTATAGGGTTTCAACTCATAACTATGGGTAAACAGATGCTTCAAGACATCAGGGTTGTAGTCATAGGCCATGGTGTGAACCTATTCTCAAAGTCAGGGTTTTTATGGCGTGGTGGAATTCGTGTCCTAGATTCATCTCCAATGTTTTAATGTAGACATTTGAAGTTTATTTATTGTAGTATTTATTTTTTGGTATGTTTTTCCTTTTTGTAAAAGAATTTTCTTGGTTCTGTTTTATTTGTAACTCGGTGGTTGTATTCTGAGGATGTGGATATTTTGATAGTTAGATTTTTTGTAAACCAGTCTTGGTTTTTGGATTTTCTTGCTATGGAGACATTTATTTCTTGAGTAATAGATTAATTAAGATCTATATTGGGGTTCAGTTCGAGTTACTTTCATGTGTTTCCACTTATATTGGGGGTTCTTGGTTCGGGTTGGTTCATGTGGAGAGTCCCTAGTTCCAGCGTTGGTTATGCTAGCTGGTTTCTTATGGTGGGAAAAACACTATAATTATCTTTCCCTATCATTATCCTCATTTTTTTCTTAGAACTATTCTGGTGTTAATTTTGGAGTTTAAAATGTCACCCCAAGGTTTATTGTTTTGTTTGGCCTCATTTAGTTTTGAGTTTGAGTTTTGGTTCTCATTTGACTAGGTGACTTTCTGGGGGACGAATTTTTTTTGTGGTGGGGTGAATTTTCACACCCCGATGACAATTTTTATTTTATTTTATTCTTTTCTTGTATTTCTTTTAAAGGTTTAGTTTGAGTTCCCAGTTTAAATTTTTTAGTTTTAGAGTTTATGGGTGGTTTTTTGTCCTGGTCGTAAATTTTGTGCATGGTTTGAGTGTGAACTATGCGGCTTGTTAAGGAAAATGGTGATTTTAGTTCAATTAATTTTTACACAGTTTACTATACATGGAATATTCATGGTTTGAGACAAGCCGTGTGAGGCCCAGGATAAACCATATAGCTTGAGGATATAGGCAAGGACCAAGTGCATGAATTGCACACGGTTAAGGGGAACTATGTGAAAAGCATGCGGGAGATTCTATAATTTTTTTACAGATCCATGGAACATGGATGGAACCTAGTTTCTAAAACTATGTGGCCAAATCATGTGGGGTTACCCTTGTTTCTAGTAGGGTGGGTATGGATTATCAAACTGTGTGACCAAACCATGTGATTTTACCACATAAACAACTTTAAATTACATTCTTTCCCCTTTCAAATTTTTACATCAAGATCCCTCTTCTACCTATCATATAAATTTTGTATCCCTATGGGAGACCTAGATGTCTCCCATACCCCCACTTTATATTCTAGGTTCCCATCCTTCAAATTTTTGGGGGATCTCTCCTTGGGTAAGTCTTCTCTTCTCTTCTTCTACTTGTTTCTTATTTTTTTCTTGGTGGGGTTTCCCCTTGGTTGAACCCTATAATCTAAATTTGATGTGTGGTTCTATTTCATTGATGTTAGGGCATGTGGATCATCCCTTGAGTGTATTTCTTCCTTCTCCGGTAATTTTTTTACATGCATACATTGTTGAGGGCGGTGTATCCATTATTTTCCTTTTTAAAACATGCCATTGATGCTTGACTATTGCTTTGTTGTCTCAAAAATGTGTTAATACTCTTTATAGTGTTTTATTAAGAATTATTACGGTGTTTTAATAGTGAAAATTTCATGAAAATGGGTTTTCAATGGGTTTAAATAATTATCCTTATATGTATATACATGAAAATTGTTTAATAAAATATCACACAACCTTTAGAGATGAAATTGGGTGTTTGGGTTGTGTTTAGACTTTCTATATATTTTTTATTTCATATTCCTTATGAAATTTTTCCTTGGGGTAAGTTTAACCTCCTATTTGTGTTTTGGTGCGTGGGTGAAATTTTTATGTTCGGTGGTGGTGTAAATGGTGTCTCTCAAAAATGCCTCATGGGTACTTTTCTGGTTTTCATGGAGTGTTTCATTTAATGTGGGAACATCTATATGTTAATGGGGTGCACATGTGGATGGGAACACAAATAAAAATGGTTTTTGATAAACTTTATCAACATAAAACCTTGATTTCCAAACACTTAACACTCTTTATTATTTTCTTCTTCTACCCTCTCTTTCATAAATGGTTCTTTCAAAACCTTGGTGTTTTAATAAAGGTACCTTGGTTCCAATTAACTTAAATTTGATTTTTTCATGGCCCGTTTGGTACTTTAGAATATGTTTTGTTTCTAAATGGTAAGAAGGACCATTTGGAATTTGATAATGTCGCATTTTTTCATCTAGGTCTTTTGAAATGGAATTGGAAATGATTTATAAATGATGTTGGTGAATTAAATTTAAATTCCTAGTTGGAACACGTGCTGTTTTGAAAATTGGGTTCTAAAGTGACGTGATGTGAAGGGTTGGTTGATATTTTATAATTTTAAAAAATTGGTTTTGAAACTCATATTATGTGAAAACATGATTAGAATTTGTGAATGGATTATTGTGGGATGGAACCTCTATGGTGGATCCCCCGAGGAGAGGGTCATCACATATGTGGTGTCAGTGTTTAGGCTAGGAAAGCATGGTGGAAGTGGGTTTCAATTAATCCATGTATGTGAGGACCTCCCCATACACTGTGTTCTATTATCATGGGATTATTTGAAATCATCTATAGGGTCAAGTGATAGTTTTTTATCAACCCTGATAAGACGGGTTGGTATCCCTTGCATTGTCTAAGAGGATGTGTGGGATATTCCATTAGATCGACTAGTTTAGAGAGGCTAGTTGGTTATTGACTGTGGAGATTCACCATAAGACATTAGGTGAATCTAAACCAAGTACATCCAGGGATTTTTCCAAGAGATGTTTAGAAAATTCCCATGATTATCTATTTCTATGTTTCTTCTAATTTCATTTGTGCTTGTTTACATATTTTACTAATATCTTCTTATTTGTAATTTTATTGTTTTTATAGTGCTTCACTTAATTTTTATTTTTCCATTCATTTTATGTATAGCCCTTTTTTCACCTATGTTGGATTTTTCTCTAGGTTTTGGTTTTGTGAAGATGGTATGTTTTAAAACGGAAACCTGTTTTAAAAAGGGAAGTGGTTTGTGCAATTTAGAAAAGTTTATTTTTCTAGAAAGATGTGTTCATATTTTAAAATTATAAAACCTATTTTCTCTATGTATTTTAAACTAGTGTTTTTGAAACATTTTGGGAAGGTAAAATTATTTATTTAATGGTTATTACCTATTGAGATGTCATACTCACACCCTAATTATTCCACTCAGTGATGGTAAACCAGATCTATTTTGCAGGTTCAGGTCTATGTTTCAATTATTCTTTTGTAGTGGGTTGGTATGTGGATGCTGGTGACCAAGTGGTCATGTGTAGATCTAGCAAGTCTAGTCGGTTGGTTTTATTTTTTTTAGTTTCTATTTTGTTTAGTTGTGGTTTTACTTGGATTCTATTGATGTATTTATTGATTTTAAGTTATTTGTTTTTCTACGTGCTCTGTTATAGTCATTTGATCTTGATAGTTTATTGGGAAAAATCCTTCCCACATTGATATATTTAATGCTTGATGCTAGTCGCCAGCCCGAGAGGATTGGAAACACCTTTCGAGCGTCATCTTGAACCGGGTTAGGTGCTTGATTGGATGGCAGCCCGACTTGGTTCATGACAAGGTCAAACCTCATTAATATCATAAATAACCACATATTATTACATTAAACAATTGTGGTATTATTTAATAAACAATGATGATTCATCTACCCAATCCTTATCATCGAGTACAGGATACTCAATGTGCCATAGAGGATTAGGATATTGAAGGTGTTGATATGTAATTGAAGAAATTGATTGATCATATTTTAATTTTAATTGATTATGAATCTTCCTACAAACTTCATCCAATGTCACACATTCAAGAATATTTTCCAATCTTGCAAGTGAAAAAATATAGCTAAAACCCTGATCAGTATAAATTACATCACTATTTTAGTATATTTATGTATACATGATTACCAAGATTTTTTTAATTGAACATTATATACTACATCTTCAAATGGTTAGCATGTTTTCATTGGTTTTAATTAAATAAATGTGACTTGATCGTTAGATTTTTTTATACATTGGTTTATTATTTTGTAATAAACCAACCAAAATCTTGGGGGTACTCTTGGAGCCTCTATTATATCATATTTTAGAAACCATCAGTGTCCTTTTAGTCATGACTTAAAAATCATGCTTCAAACGGAAAAACGTCTTATTTAATTTCCTTTTATTGAAATTTTACTATAATGTACTAGTTTTTTCTATATATTATTTTTTAATATTATATAATTTCTACCCCAAGTTCTAAGACGGTGTGTGATTCTGAGGCCCAGTCTTCCTGGATTAAATGTTTGAAATACATTAAAATATTAAATAGCACATGTGTGCAATTTTCTAGAAAAAGTGTAATAACATCTAAACAGGTTCCCATATCAGAAATCTAAGGGAATCATTCCATTCTAACCAGAAACTTTCCCTAGGTGATACCTAAAATCATTCGGAATGGGTCAACTGTGAAAAGTATTTTTCAGATGTTTTAATGAATAAAATAAATCGTGTATTTATTTTATTTATTTATGTTTTGTCGATGAAACAATTGTTTATTTTAAATAAACCTCAAGGTAGGGATCCAGGATTAATCTCATAACTCTATAAAACTTAATATAGGCTCTAGAGAGGAACCTAGAGAATCCCTTCAGTGGAAATAGAGGACGAAACATGGATCAGAGATCGAAAGATGTCATTCCTGACAGATCTCACGAACAGCGATGACGCAACAACCGATCTTATTCAATGAGCAATACAATTACTTAGTATAGTGTGTTATTTCAATATTTATTTCCTATTATTTGACTAAATTATGAACACATACCAACTAACCAATCGGTTTATCCACTATATACTCGTTCTTGTGGGTTGGGTTTTATTTGCGGGAATTATTAGGGTTTGATGTATATATTATTTATGTTTGTATTTCTTGATCGTTCTTATGGGAACAGATCAAGGTCGAAATAAAAAATGACAAAGGTTTGTTCCTTTGGTTTTTCTTTGTGATTTTTCTCCCACGTTATATTTTTCGGGTTCTTCAATCTTCATGGTTTATGAACGATTGGTCATTGCACCCTCGACCCCTAGAACAAGTATCCAAAATTGAAGATTCGAAATCGGGGAGACCTAACAGAGGTGCTACAGTGATGGCGACAGATTAATTGAAGCAATTCTGGAATACTTGTTCTTTGGAAGATTTAGGAACGGATGAATGGAATTATATTTTAGAGCTGATTGAAGGCCTGAAACTCACCAATTCAGTGTTTCAATGGTGAGATGACCCTGGATATATGATTTAAAGATGAACGGATCTTTGGATCAAGCTCTAAAAGATCGAACAAGGCATGCAGTGGAAGGAGACAGTTTTAAGAAAATCACAATGAACTTGAAGTGTAACCCAGGGTTACACGCCATGTTGTCCCCACTGAGCGAAGGATCTAGTTTCTGGAGGTAGTTATGTGTCACATAGGGTGTGACCCCCATCACACGGTGTGTAGGCCCCTCCCAGAAAATCGGTGTGTATCTCGGGATATACACAGATAGGGGGTGGAGCACATGGGTTGCCTACATGGCATGTAACCCACAACACAACTTGGCCTGGACCAAGTACATATACTACCCCATGTACTGGTACATGGGAAGAGCTACACGGGTTGACACCATGTACTAGAACACAACAAGAGTACACGGGTGGACCCCAGATAGAAGGACACTACATGTAAACCATATACATGGATTGTACCCATCTTCAATATGACGTGTTCTAAATGACATGGGTTGTTGTACACGGGTAGTACCCGGGTTCAAGGGACATGGCGTGTGACCCTACTATACACCATGTATATAACACCCCAAAATGATAAAGGGTTAAATGACTAAATGATATGACTCATGTGGAAAAGGTGCACCTTCATTTTTGGGAGCCTGCTTGATTAGAATTCCACAGTTAAGCGTACTTGGCCTGGAGTAGTGATCAAGATGGGTGACCTTCTGGGAAGTTTCCCAGGGTGTGTGTGAGTGAGGACAAAGCACACTAGAAAGGACAAGTGTTTTCCTGTGGGGACTATCATTAGTCAGATGAACCGTTCGGGCATGTGGGTGGACCCTGGGGTGGGCCACATGTGTCTGTGGGGGCAACTGGTGGTACCTGGTGGGTCAGGACCCGATGACCTTGTTAAGGAAGGGTGTCAGTGCCGTCATTGTGGCCCGGTTGTCACATTTGGTATCAGAGGTGGTACCCAGCCTTAAGTGCGGTGCACTGTCTGGGTTGAGATGTAGGGCACACAACGAGGACGTTGTGCTCCAAAGGGGGGGTGATAGTAACACCCCAAAATCATAAAGGGTTAAATGACTAAATGATATGACTCATGTCAACAAGGTGCACCTTCCTTTTCGAAAGCCTGTTTGATTGAAATTCCACAATTAAGCGTGCTTGGCCTGGAATAGTGATCAAGATGGGTGACCTTCTGGGATGTTTTCCAGGGTGTGTGTGAGTGAGGACAAAGCACACTATAAAGGACAAGTGTTTGCCTGTGGGGACTATCATTATTCAAATGACCCGTTCAGGCATGTGGGTGGACCTTGGGGTGGGCCCCATGTGTTTGCGGGGGCAACTGGTGGTACCTGGTGGGTCAGGACCCGACTGCCTTATTAAGGTGGGGTGTCTGTGTAGTCACCATGGCCCGGTTGTCACATTTGGTATCAGTGGTGGTACTCAGCCTTTAGTGTGGTGCGCTGCCTGGGTTGAGATGTAGGGCCCACAACGAGAACGTTGTGCTCCAAAGGGGGGTGATTTTAACACCCCAAAATGATAAAGGGTTAAATGACTAAATGATATGACACATGTCAACAAGGTGCACCTTCCTTTTCGGGAGCCTGCTTGATTTTAATTCCACAGTTAAGCATGTTTGGTTTGGAGTAGTGATCAAGATGGGTGACCGTGTTTGGCCTGGAGTAGTGATCAAGATGGGTGACCTTCTGGGAAGTTTCCCAGGCTGTGTGTGAGTGAGGACAAAGCACACTGGAAAGGATAATTGTTTTCTTGTCGGGACTATCATTAGTCAGATGACCCGTTCGGGCATGTGGGTGGACCCGGGGGTGGGCCCCATGTGTCTGTGGGGGCAACTGGTGGTACCTGGTTGGTCAGGACCCGACGACCTTGTTAAGGCGGGGTGTCTGTGCAGTCACCGTGGCTCGGTTGTCACAATGTATCCCTTTCTACATGGATTGAATTTATTTTCCACCATATCATGGACAAATTTCATTATGTTTTGTTCCCTTGATCATTTCCATGATGGTTTATGAGTATCATTTCATACTTATATGAGTATGATAGCTTAAGCATGACTTCTTATATAGAGTTTTTGTAATCCCCCCTAGAGGCCCAAAGTAGGATTCTCTATTAATTATTTGTTCCCTAGTTAGATTCCTTGGTATTGACATGACCAACTTCATAGGGTTTCGATCCTCTACTTAACAGGTTCATATAGATTGAGATGTTGGTATCACCCCATGGCCTTGGTTGTGATCCTCGTCTATGGTATCATATTCTTTTCATATCTATCATCATATCTCTCTCGTGACAGCTCCTAGTGAATAGTACTTCTCAGAAGGATGTCATCAGTAATATCGGACTCAAGAGTGTGTTCTCCCAGATGATTGATTTGTGGAATCTTTGGACTGAATCTCTAGTGTGGGTATACAATGGTTGTGACTTGCCTCTAGAAAACATGTTTTGGTTTGAGTATATTTGGATATTCTTTTTATATATTCTATAGACATGTACTTGTGTAGAGTTGACTATATCTTTCCTTTGCATATTGATTTGTGGTTTCGGGGTGTCCTACTGAGTATTGTTATACTCACCCCTACATGGTCTTTGCCTGCACGTGTCGTGTCTTATGTAGACAAGTGACCTTTTGATAGAGTCGTAGGTATACCAGGATCAGAATAAGCTTTGTGAGTTCAGACAAGCCGAGGTGTGTCCCTACGGCTATAAATAGTAGTCCCAGTATCTTTGTTTATATATTGGAAGTTTTGGTTTATAGACTATTTTTGGTGGGCTTGTATTCTGGCATGGTTTACTTTACATCAATTTTCTTTCTTATCATACTCTATTTCAGATATAGTGGTATGCATGCATTTGGTTCTTAGTGGTTTCTACATTTTAACATTTTTGGGATTGGAGATGTGTGTGTACGTATAGGTACATAGAAAATGCCTCCCATGTTAGTGATATACCTACTCAGTGCTAGTCACCAGCCCCTGGCCTATTAGAGGTGATCTTGGGGAGTCGTGGCATGGGACCCACTGAGGTAGGTCATGATAGAGTGGTATCAAAGGTTTTCAATTCTAATTTAGGACTTGGAATCTGTGATATTGGTTTGGGGAAATAGTGTTTAGTGTTTCGAGTTTGGATTTCAGGCCAGGGACTCCAATGTTGGTGCGGCATCTGATGTATCCATGCATAAGGACTCTGATGGCCTTTTTTTCATCTTAGTATATGAGAACATTGGTTGTGGGGAAAATAATGGTACATGAATCATATAGTAATGGGTTGTGGTTCCATGTCCTTCTTGAGTTAGCTCTCAAGATATACTCATTGATTGTGGTACATCTTTTTTTCATACAAGATGCCCCTGAGATGCATACTAGCTCGATCATGAGAATGACCCCCCTCAGTGAAGGGGCTTCAATATAGGGACTAGTTCCCCAGATGTTACCTCCATGTGGTGCACCATCCATATCACCATCTGTGGAAAAAAAATGTGGTACTTGTAGTACCAGAAGATGAGGAGTGTAGGTTGAGTGCACTTCTAAAGTTCCAGAGACAGAGACCCCTCAGGTTTTGAGGTGATCTCGACCCTCAGGTAGCTAAGGGATGGCTTGAGGAGGTGACCCGAGTATTCTATCTCATCAGGACATCAGAAGATCATATGGTATTCCTGGCAGTGATCCTTCTACATGGCTCGGTAGGGTGATGGTGGAGTTTGGCTATCAAGACTCATGATGAGGCAACTCTTTCATGGACAGAGTTCGAGCATATCTTCATAGAGGAGTTATCACCATTTATGCTGAGATAATTGTGTATACAAAATATTATTCATCTATAGTAGGGTATCATGAACATTGGTGATTATTAATCAAGGCTCACCGACCATTATAGGTACTCTATAGTTATTGTTAGAGATCAGTACTTCAGGGATTAGGCCTTCAAGAGAGGTATGTGTAGAGAAATCTGAGCCAGCGTTATCCGCCTTTTTGTTTTGATGTATGTTGTGTTGCATGAGTGAAATTTGGGGGTTGAAAGCATATTTTCTGATTAGGTATATCCAGTAGTATTTAGTAGTGGATGAGCAGGTGAAGATACCTTGGTAGAAGGGAGTCGACTTCAGTCTTAGGGATCTAAAAGTGGGAGGTATTTTAGGAGGAGATCCTTGGATAGATAATCTATAGTTTAGGGATCATTGTGTGGGTCCACTAAGACTATGGATATGTAGTGATATTTTTTTAATGGTAGGGTATATCTTTCTTTATATTATCCAAACTGTCGTGCTGCTAATAGGGAAATAGTGGACAAACCACCGAGGTACAGACAACGATAAGAGTAGGAAGATCTTCAGGGCAGTGAACATGGAAGAGGAGCTATGAGATAATCAAGAGATGCTCAATGTTTTGAAAATATACCAAAAACACCCCCAGTAGGTCCATGCCAGAATTGGGGTGCTGGAGGATAGGGGTGGGGACAGCTTCATGTAGTCAAGACATATGACCCAGGGGCTATGGGAATGATTCAAGGTATGATCTATGTTATTTCTACATTATCTGCAGTACAGATAGACATGAGTTATAGTCATTCCATTCTCTCCACATATCTTGTTGGTGACCTATAGATTATGGTTGAACCATTCACTCAACCCTTATGCTTAGAGAAACCTACTGGGGATGACTCAGTGATCACACATCTATGACGATAGTGTGACCTGACCCTTGGAGGTCAGATTTTTGGTTGGAACCTCTTGTTGGTTGCGTTAAGGACTTACGATGTCATTATTGGTATGGATTGGTTTTCCACAGTCCATGCCTCGATTTACTATTTTAGGTGAAGGGTTTGATGTTCCCACAACAATAGAATGAGGTTTTCCTTTAACGGTAAAAAGGAAACTCGTGCTTCATGGGATGGACTCATGAATTGGAGGGTGTAGTTGATTACTTATCATTTGGAAAGTGTGACCCTCAGTGCAGCTAATGTTATGAGTTTACATCTTCTTGCAGTGGTTGCAGAGTACGATGACATCTTCCCTGAAGATCCTCCAATATTACCTCCCCTCCAAGAGATAGACTTATACAATAAATTGCACACTGGGATGGCACTGATATCATCACCATCATATCAGATGGCTTCCACAGAGCTTTGTGATTTGAGGGTGTAGTTGAAGGAACTTCATAGGAAGTTCTTCATGAGACCCATTGTTTCACCCTGGGTGGCCCCATTTTTGTTTTTCAAAATGGTAGATGGGATCTTGAGGATATGTGTGGACTAACATCACTTAAACCATGTGACCTTGAAGATTAAGTATCCACTAATGAGAATCGATGACCTATTTGATCATTTCATAGGGGAACGATGGTTATTATAGGGGGAACATATATTAGGCTATCCTCAACTATGAGTATGGGATGATGACACATGGAATATGGAATTCAGATGTTGTTACAGTCATTGTGAGTACTTGGTGATTCCATTTCGCATGATGAACACCCTAGCAGAGTTCATGGGACTCATGAACCGGATCGTGCATCCTTATTTAGATTGGTTTGTGGTAGTATTCATCGATGATATCCTTGTGTACTTGACATATGAGGAGGATCGTGTGAGACACTTAAGAATGGTTCTAGACATACTCTGAGAGAACTAGTTTTATGGGAAGCTCTCAAAGATACAATTTTGGATTCAGGCGGTCCACTTTCTAGGACATGTTATCTTAGTGGATGGAGTGGTTGTGGACCAGACCAATGTTGAAGATGTGTTGGAATGGGAGCCTTTAAGACCACGATAGAGGTGTGAATATTCCTTGGACTAGCAAGATATTAACAGAGATTCATACATGATTTCTCTAGGATATTAACACCTATGAAATCTTTCACTCTAAAGGAGAAGCCTTTTGTATGGATAAATAAGTGACAACATGCTTTTTAGTAGTTGAGGTAGAGTTTGAAAAGCACTCCAATATTGATATTGTTGGAGGTTGTCGAGTACATAGTGTTCTATGATGAATTGTGGATCAGTAATGGTTGTGTCTTGATGTAGAGGTAAGCATTTATTTCCAATGTTTCACAGCAGTTAAAACCACAAGAGAATAACTATGTGACCAACAATCATGAGTTAGCAGTGATAGTCTTTATATTGAATATGTGGTGACACTACCTAATGGGAAATAGGTTTATCATCTACTCTGATCACAGGATTATCAAGTATATCTTCTCTTATAAGGATCTAAACTTGATATATAGGCTATGGTTAGAGTTCCTCTAGGACAATGACTTTGAGATTTTCTATACTCTTGGGAGGGAAACGTGGTGGCTGATGCTCTTAGTAGGAGATATAGTTTGCAGTTACTGAATGAGTAATTAGAGGAGTTATCCTCATTGCATTTATCCTTAATGGATGGAGATGAAGAAACTTACCTCCAGTTGATGGTTATTACCCCTCCATTCTTACAGCAAGTTTGGTAGTCACTGCTTGGGGATCCCAACTATGAGACTATATGTGTTTAGATATCCACAGGGCATGCTCCTGATGTACATTCGAAATGTGGGGAGCACGTCATTATTTTCAGACGATGTACATTATTTCCATTGCTTTTGGGGGAGGAGGTTCTAGCTCTTTTCTTACATCCCCTTTGGAAGTACTTCCAGGTGTGGATAGTATGTACCAGGACCTCCAACGTTAGTTTTTGTGGCTAGGAATGAAGAAGGGATTTGCATATTTTGTCTCTCGATTCCTTACTTGTCAGTAAGAAAAGGTTGAGCACCATGTTCCAGAATTTTTAGTTCATACCCTTGAGGTTCCATAATGGATGTGTATTGGGATATTTATGGAATTTTTGATAGGTTTATCACCTACATCCAGGGGATGTGATACCATCTGGGTGATCGTTGACTGACTCAAAAAGTCAGACCACTTCCAATAAATCTGAGAGTAGATTTTAGTAGAGAGTTTGGGAATCCTCTACATTCAAGATAGATTTAGACTCCCTGGATTTACATTGATGATTATTTCATATCATTATACTTTTTTAAATCCCGAATGTGGAAGGGGTTGCAAAAGGAATTAGGGGCATAATTGTGCTTGAGCACAACATTTCACCCACATACAGACGACCAGACAGAGCTGATCATTTAGGTTCTAGAGGACATGTTGAGAACTTCCATGTTGGACTTAATACAAAGTTAGTAGGATCACCTACCTCTAGTGGAGCTCACATAATAAAATAAATAACATTCCACCATTGGTATGGAACCATTTGAGGCCTTGTACGGGTGACCCTTCCTGTCACCACTTTGCTGGACTGACCCAGGAGAGTCATCACTCATGGGAATAGAATAGGTGCAAGATACTATAGGGAAGGTTTGGATAATCCATTAGTGTATGAATACTGAACAGAGCCATAAAAATTCTTATATCGACAGGCGGTAGAGGCCTTTGGAGTTCAAGGAATGAGACCACGTATTCCTTTGGATTTCACCTCGATGTGGATTATGGAGATTTGGTCAGGCAGAAAGCTATCTATGATATTCATCGACCCTTTTTTGGATATTGTGTAGATATGGAAAGTGGGAATACCACTTATATATAAATTCATGGTTAGACCAGGTACATGACATCTTCAATGTGTCACAACTGAGGGGGTGTGTGCATGACCCATCGCACGTTATCGACTAGCGTGAGCTGGGCATCGATGATGGAGCAACTTTTTCTGAGCACCTAGTGGAGATTGAGGATTCATATGAGTATATCCTTTGTGGTTGAGTGATTCATTTATTGTGTGTCTGATGGTAGCATGGGAATCTCTAGGAGATTATACGGGAGTGGGAGACTTAGATCCATGCATAGTACCCACGTCTTTTTGAGTATCCTTGTTTTTCATTTTTCAAGGACATAAATCCCCAATATGGGGAGAAAGTAATGTCTCATATTTTTCTTATGTTATTTTTGAATATTATATGGTTTAACTAGGCAATGATATGGTGTGTGATTCTAACTCTTTGTGTTCTAGAATAAATTTTTGAAAAATTTTAAAATATTAAATAGTATTCATGTGAAGTTTTCCTGAAAATGTGCAATAACCTATAAACAGGTTCCCATATAAAAAATCTGATGAAACCGTTATGTTAATAGTAAGGATTCACCCTAGTCAAGGACTAACATCATTAGGTGTGGGTTGACTATGGAAAGTAGTTTTCAGAAATTTTAATGAATAAAAAAATCACTGGTTTATTTTATTTCTTTCTATTTCATCAACATAGAGATGTTTTATTTTAAATAAACCTAGAGGTAGTGATTTTTGGATAATATCATAACTCTATAATTCACTAGAGGCTATAGATAAGAACTTATAGAATCCCCTCAGTGGTAAAGAATTAAAATAATTAGATCAGAGATCGACGAATGTCGTTCTTGACAGATCACACCAATATCGATGACGCAGAAATTGATCATCATCAATGATCAATCCAATTCCTAGGTTGGGTGTGTTATTTAAATATTTATTTCATTTTCTTTGATTCAACGATGAACAGAGACCAACTAACAAACAACATTATTTTTGGTTCTCTCATTCTAGCGGGATGGGTTTTATTTGCAAAAACTATCTGGGTTTGATGTAGATATTTTTTTTGGATTTCTTGATATTTATTAGGGGAATTTATTGATTTGGGAAAGAACAACTACTAAGGTTCATTACATGGGTTGTTATTCGAGCTTTTTCACCCCCGTTATACTCTTTATGTTCTTTGTTCTTCGTGGTTTATGAAAAATTGATCATTTCTCCCTCAATATTTAGCGCAACGATCTGAAATTGAAGATCCAACATAGGGGAAACCTTGAGAAGGTACGATGGTTATGGAAACAGATTAATCAATGTGATTTGGGAATACCTGTTCTTTGGACGATTTATGAGCAGATGAATAGAATTGGATTTTGGATTCGATTAAAGGCCTGAAACTCACTAATTCAATTTTGTGATTATGAGAAAACCCTAGATCTGTGATTTCAAGATGAACAGACCATTGGATCTTGCTATGGAGGATTTTTTGAGGGTTTTATAGGAAGTAGACGATTTCTAGAAAATCATGATGAACACAGTGTGTAACTTGGGGTTACACAGCATATGGCCCCCATTGAAAAATGACTAGGGTTTCAAGTGGTAGTTATGTGTCAAATGGCATGTAAACCCTATCACACGACGTGTAGGCCCTTCCTAGAGACTCTATGTGTATCTCAGTAGATACACAGACATTGGGTGGAGTACACAAGTTTCCTATACATCATGTACCCCCACGAAACAACTAGTCCTAGACCAAGTACACAGACTACCCCATGTACTGATACACGGGCAGAGCTACATGAGTTGACACCATGTACTAGCACATGGCTAGAGTACATGGGTGGACCCTGGATGGAAGGACATGATGTGTGACCCTTATACATGGTGTCTAAACATCTTCTAAACTACATTTTCTAAACAACACATGTCATTTTACATGGGTAGTACCCGGGGTCAGAAAACACAGCCTATGACCCTACGACACATCATGTATCCCTTTATACATGGCCTAAATCTCTTATCCATCGTATCTTGGAAAATTTTAATTAGGGTTCATTCCCTTGATCATTTACATGAAGTTTGATGAGTATCGTTTCATACTCGTAGGAGTATGATCCCTTCAGCAGGACTTCCTAGATAGAGTTGTTGGAACCCCCCCCCCCCCGGAGAGGCTCGAAGTAGGATCCTATATTCATTATTCAGGCCCTTGGTAGAGTCCTTGTTATTGACGTGACCAACTTCACTGAGAATACATCCTCTACTTAGCAAGTTAATCCATATGGAGTTGTCAGTATCACCCCTTAGACCTTTTTGTGATCCTCATATGTGATATTGTATTCTCTTGAGATTTATCAATGTGTCTCTCTCATGAAGGTCCCTAATGAACATTACTTATCGGAAAAACATCATTAGTGATATCATAATTAGGAGTGTTTTATCTTGGATGAGTGCTTCATGGAATCTTTAGACTAAATCTCAATTCTTGATATACAAGGCTTGTGACTTACCTCTAGACTGTGTGTCTTGGTTTGAGTATATCTATATATTTTTGTTATATGTTCTGTAGATATATACTTGTGTTGAGATTACTATATCCCACTTTTTGTATTTTTTATGGTTTCATTATGTCCTACTAAGTGTTGTTATACTCACCTCTGAATGTTATTTTTCTGCACATTTCATATCTTGTGTAGATGAGTGACATTTTGACTGAATCTTAGGTGGACCCGGACCGAATAAAGCTTTCTGAGTTTAGATTGGCTGAGGTGTATTCCTATGGCTACATAAAATATCCCCAATATATTTGTTTATAGGTTAGACTATGTGTTTTATAGTCTCTTTTTTTATGGGCTTGTATTCTGGCCTGATTTACATTACTGCACTTTACTTTCCCATCAAAATCTGGTTGGGATATAGTGGTATGCATGCATTTAGTTCTTAGCGGTTTTTACATTTCATCATTTTGTGGGATTGGAGATGTGTTAATGTGTATAGGTACATAGTAAATTCCTCCCAATTTAGTGACATTACTACTTGGTTCTAGTCACTAGCCCCTAACCAATTGGAGGATGGCCTGAGGAGTCACAGCACGGGCCTCATTGGGATGGGTCGTGATAGTTACTATCGTGAAAGTGGGGTGGTCTAAAGATTTGGGATACATAAATTTTTTACGTGTATACATAGATTCATACATATTTAGTGATATGGATGACATGAAGGTTAAAAATGAGAAAACTAAAATGAAATTATTAAAAAGTATATAACATAATATAAAAAAATTGCTTGCAACTTCAATCATACATTGGTCGTCCATCTAAAGATCAGTCATTATACAATGTGGAAAACATTTTTTTGAGATACTTATTGTGTTCTACGTATGCTAACTTTACCTATAACTATGTCTAATAGACAATATATATATATATTACTTATATATATATATATATTCATATTTTCATAAATATTTTACACTCTTGTAGGTGGATAACTAGAGCCAATACCCTAATCAATATAAATAACATAACTATTGAAGTATAATGACACTGACATAATTGCCTACAATTTTATTATTCAAACACTTTATACAGAATCATGAAATTTATAGAATGTTTTAATTATTTATGATTAAATAACTTTGACTTGATCTTGATACATTTTCTATGGATCAGTTTATCATTATTTGATAAACAAACCAAAACCTTGGGAGTGGGGAGGGGATCTTGGAGCCTCAATTTTCTCATATTTCACATACCATTAGTCTCCTATTAGTCCTAATGTAAATATCATTCTTCAAACATAAAAACATATTTTAATACTCCCTTTTATTTTAATTTTGATAATATGCAAGTGAGAGGTTCTAGGGGTTTGGGATACATAACATTTTTAGACAGACAAGTAGGTCCTTACATACTTAGAAAGAGGGATGACATGTATATCATCAATGGGGAAAATAAAATACAATTATTTTAAATTATATAAATGCATACAAAAACAACATGACATGAAATTTCAATCAGACATTGGTCGGTCATCTCAAGATCAATCATCACACAATACTATTAACATGTTTTCTGAGATAATTATTATGTTCTAAATAATATTACTTTACCCATAACTATATCTAATAAATAATATATATATATATATATATAATTGTATATATAAATCTATTTTTAATACATCTTTTTAAATATAAATATATATATATATATATGCATTTCTATATTTAATGATGTATTTTAAATATACCTAATATTATTTTTCAAATATTATATTCAAAAAATATAATATATATTATCTCAGTAATGATATACATTTTTCTAATTAAATTAAAATTTACATGAATTCATGTAATGATTATTACTAATATTTGTTAAAAAAATAATTAACCATAATATATTTATTTATCTATGCATCAAATAATATACTATACATTTATTATGTTTTCAATATACTATATATATACATTTAAATATATTAAACTATATTTATTAATATTTCAAAATATAATTATGTATGATTTTGTATACAACTATAAATAAAAATATTATTATTTTATACATAACTACACAAAATATTATTAATAGTAATTTTTGTTTTATTAAATTAACAAAAGAAATATAATTTACACTTAAATGACCATTAAAATATTATAAACTTATGTTACATTAAATTTAATAAAATTAGTTAAGTATATATATCTCATGAAGTAATTAAACTTTCCAAAATTTAATTAATTTTAGTTTATACTTTATTACTTGGAATAATAATTATTTATAATTCATATAATTTAATAATTATTATTATTAGTCAAATTTTTAGTTCAATTAACAAAAATAATATGATTTATATATATATCGAATAATATATTGTATATTTAAATAAATTTGAATATGATATATAATATAACACACACACACACACACATATATATATATATATATTCAAATAAAGTTAATAATAGTTTTTATATATAATTAATAATTATTATTTTTATAAAATATTTAGGTAGATTCCCAATATTTATCTATCTGTATATAATATTTTATTTGAAATTTATTTTACTATAAATATACTATATAAAATAATATATACATACAAATATATTCAAACTAATTATTCACAATTTGAATTATAAATATATATATATATATTTATACTTATATTTAAACAATAATACTTCCCTAAATATAAATTATATTATTTTATAAAATTCAAATTACGCAAACATCATATTCAAATTTGAAAAATCAATCATTATAAATTAAATCATAAAATGATGTTTTATTCATAAATAAGTTAAATCATATAAATAATATTACTCCATATATTCATACAACCATACATTAAAAAACCATACAAAATAAATAAATACCACAATTAGACAATTAAACATTTTAAATAAAAATTATACCTTCTCAAAAAACTGGAGTTATAGGTTGAGAAAGAAATATCACAAAGAACTACTATAAAATATAGGGTGGATTAAATGAAATAAAGGGTGAGAGTGAATGAAATATGATTTCTCGGTAGGAGGCATGAACCTATCCATGCCTCCTTTGAAAACTTTACAAGGTAAGTGTGAATGTGGTTCACGCTTCCTTGTCGCTTCCATTGAACCGTGAACTCATTTCATGCTTCTGCAGAGGTAGTGGAGGCATGAATTATGTTCATGCATCTCTCAAAGAGTTTTTTAAAATACCTCTTAGTTTTTTTAAATCATTAAACCTATTAAACAAAAAAAAATCAGGATTCCACTTTCTTGAAGGAGTGAACATGTTATGTAGGGAATTCGTTATCTGATCAGTGAGTATATAGAATATGATACTTCTGAAACTGTCCATTGGGGATGGCTGGTTTAGATTAGTGTTATATTTAATATCATGAAACTTTTGATTCAAAGATCATTCTTAAAATGTAATGGTTCCAATGTTTAGATATCTTTTAAATTTAGAAATATCCAAATATTTTTCTTCTCATGTGATCTTCTGGGACACTCTATAAAGGACCATGGTCAAAAATATTTAATATAAACATTGATATTGTTCTTAAATATGGGTCCTAGATGTGCATAAAATCATCATGGGTTTCTTATGTTCTAAAGTTACAGAGAGAGGGAGAGACTTTCAAGGGATACAGACCCTTCTCTCTCCCCCACAATTCTCCCATTAGGACCCCAACATTAAGTTTCCTATTGATATCGGGTGCTCCTCTTGTCATATCTATAGATAATTTAGTTTCTATGGATTATATCCCATACAATAGAATATAGAGGGATTTTGGGAGCCTTCATGGAAGTAATAAGATCCTAACTGTGTATGATTCATCAACTCTAGATTTTATGTTAAGATAGTATGTCCCATATAATTCTAGAAATGTCATTAAAATGTCACATAAATATTTATGTGATCTTTGTGATGTTGAAATCCCACCTAAATGTTCTACATACCATCCATCTAATGTATCTTCTGAAAATAATCCAACTAGTGTTGAAATAATAACAATTTCATAAAAAATAAAACATAGAAACACTATTATTCCTAAAAAAATCAAATATATTAGTTATAGTAATAAAAGTCACTAGGATGAACAACATGAAGATATTGTTCCTTGATAATACATTAATATTAGAGGGTGTTTCCTAACTTTTTTTTTCAAAGGTGGCGGCTATTAAGGGCCATCCCCTCCCAACACAATGAAATTATTATACTATAACTATCATGGTCCTTGAAACCCATGAACATTTCATATGCTTCATACATTGAAATCTAAGTACCACTACTATAAATTTGACATTTAGTGACCACCAAAAGTGGTCTCTAATGGGCATTAATGACTACCATATGACTTCTTTTGGTGGTTTTAGTGGCCCCATTACTATAGGGGTCACCAAAAGATAATAGTACTAGTAATTATAAGGAGATAAAGTGACCGCTATAGGTGGTTACAAATCCTAATAAAAGAGTGATCGTAATAGTAAGTCGCTAATGCTCCCAAAATAAAAAAACAATCATTAGTGACCTCCATAGGTGGCCACTAATCTATTGATTTGATTTCAATTTAACATTTTAACAACCACCAAATAATAAAGAACCAAATAAAAATCTAGTGATCCTGAAAAATTTAGAAATCCAAAAAAAACCAGGGATCCAAAATCCTATAGATCTATATAATACATTATCTCAATCAACCTACTGGTATGATACAAAAAATAATTAAACAAATAAAATTAAAATTAATATATATAACCTTAAATTAATATTTATTAAGTTAATATATATAAAACAATCAAAATAATATATATATATATATATATATTGTTACATACATAAAGCATCATAGATATAGAAATGACGAAAAGATAATATATAATATCTGATTACATTATTTATCAGTTAAGAAATGACTCTTAAAGTTGAAAACCAAGTTTACCACATACTAATAAATATTGGTATCATATTGATGCATAATTGATTTCAGTAGGTCACATATTATTTGAGAGATGTTTTCATAAATTTTCACATCCATTAGATGTTTTTTTATGATTTTTTACCCCTAATGTTAGATATGTCATTTCAATAATACTAGAAAAAATTACATGTCATTTACCATCATACCAAGAAACACAAGTATCCAATGGATGTGGATTTTATTCCTACATATCAAAAATGTATCAATGATAATTCTCCAAAGATTTCTTTTCAATATGTGTTTGTTTCCATTGTATTGTCCCTTTTACATAATTTTTCACCATACTCCAAATATGATGGAAAACATCACTTCTAATCATACCAATCTATTCAGGTATCTAATCCATATGGAAAAAAACCTAAAGATTTTAGATTTCATAAAGATTATTTTCATAATATTTCATGTCAATCAGATCTTGTTTGGTTGGTTTTGACCCCTAGACACATGATTTTACCATTATTACAAAAAATGGTAATAAATGTGAAAATGAAATTTCAACTTTATTGAACAATTAAAGAATCATATTAATGCAAGATTGATTCTAATAGATCCCATATTATTCTATAAATTTTCTCTAATCATTGTGCATTAATCAGAAGTCATTTTCTTGTTTTTGAACTTATGATGGGATATATTTCATTTTAATAATACTAGACAATGTTACGAGTCATTTTCCATTATACTAGGTGACCTAAGGATCTGATGGATGCATTTTTTATTCCTACACAGAAAAATGGATTAATGATCATTATCCTATGATATAATTCCAACAAAAGTGAATTTTCTTATTACTAGCCCCTTTTATATGATTTTTTGCTTAACTCTAAATCTGATGGAAAAACTCCACATCCGATCATACTGATGAATTTGGGTATCTGATCCATGTTCCGATTAATCATAACTATATTAAATTCCATAAAGTCCAATATCATAATATTTCACACCAATCATAGCCCGTTTGGTCGGTTTTGACCCCTACACACATGATTTTCTCCTTATTACAAAAATGGTAATAAATGTGAAAATTTACTTGAAATCGTACCGATCACTTTTGGCATCAGATTGATGTAATTTATGATTTTAGGAATGTTACCCTATCATTTCAAATTGATCACAATTAATTTTCTCATTTTTGACCCCCTGATGGAAGATATGTCATTTTAATAGCATTAGACAATGTTACCAATCATTTTTTAACATACTGTGTGATACGACGATCTAATAGATGTTGTATTGATTACTAAAATTCAAAAATGTATTGGTGATAATTCTAAAGTTATTTCATTTCTATTCAAATGTTTTTTCTTGGTATTGGACACTTTTATATTATTTTTCACTTAACTCTAAATTTGGGGGACGAACAGTACTTTCAATCATACCAAGAAATTTGGGTAACTTATCCACATTATAATGATTCATGTATATTTTAAAAGACTAAAATATCATATTCCGAATATTTCATGTCAATCAGAGCTCGTTTGGTTAGTTTTGACCCCTACACACATTATTTTATCATTATTACAAAAATGGTAATAAATGTGAAAATTAACTTTTAACTAGACTGACCAATTATGGAATTGTATTGACATGTAGTTGATCCCAATAGATCAAATAATATTCAAGGAATGTTTTCTATGATTTTTATATTAATCATAATTTGTTTTCTCTTTTTTGACCCTTGTCGAGAGATATGTCAATTTAATAACACTAGACAATGTTACATGTCATTTTCCATCATACCTAGAGACAAGAGCATCCAATGGATAAAAAATTGATTCCTAAAAATCAAAGAAGGATCATTGATAATTATTCTATAATTATTTTCTAATACAAGTGTGTTTGGTTGGTATATTGGCCCCTTTTACATGATTTGACACTAAAATCTATGTCTGAGGGACAAGTACCACTTTCGATCATACTAATCAATATAGGTATCTGATCCAGATGCTAATGATTCTTATAGTTTTTGAATGAAATAAAAATCATTTTCTAAATATTTTATTTCAATTTGAGCTCATTTGGCCAGTTTTGACCAATACCCAATGATTTCCCCATGATTACAAAAAATGGTAAAAATTTAAAAATGTACTTGAAATTATACCAACCAATCCAGGCATCACATTTGTGAATAGTTGATTCCAATATATTATAAATTATCCAATTAATGATCTTCTATATTTTCACAACAATAAATATTTTTTTCTCATTTTGACCCCCTGGCGAGTGATATGTCATTTTAATAACCCAAGACAATGTTAGTCATTATTTCCCATCATACATGGTGATATGAGCATACAATAAATGTTTTGTGGAATCCTATATATAAAAAAACATTATGATAATTATCCCATGATTTCATGTCAATCTGAGTTCATTTTATCTGTATTGGGCATTTTTGTATGATTTTTCACTTAACTCCAAATCTGAGGGACAAACACCACTTTCGATCAAAATAGGAAATTCAAGTATCCAAACCACAATATGATAATTCGTTTAGATTTTAAATGAAATAATGATCATTTTTATAATATTTTATGTCAATAGGAGCTTGTTTGGTTATTTTTGACACATACACACATGATTTTCACAATATTAAAAAAATGTAATAAATGTGAAAATGTACCATTAATTTTACTGACTAATTCAGGCATCATATTGTAAAATAGTTGATTCCAATAGATAAAATATGATTCAAGGAAATTTATCCTATATTTTCACATCAATCATAATTATTTTGATTGTTTTTACCCCATGATCGAAGATATGTTATTTCAATAACTCTAGACAACATTACCCATAATTTACCATCATTCCAGGTGACACAATCATCTGATAGATGTAACATTGATTCATAATTATCAAAAATAGACCGATGATCATTATACCATGATTTCATTTCCATAAAAGTGTTTTTTCTTAGTATTAGACCAATTTTTGTGATTTTTCACTTTACACCAATTCTAGGGGACAAACTCCTCTTTTGATCATACAAATAAATTTAGGTATACAGTCCACATAATAATTATTATTAATGATTTTAAATAAATTAAATATAATTTTACTAACATTTATTTTCAATTAGATATCATTTTATTTGTTTTGATCAATTCACAAATGATTTTCCCATTATTAAGAAATGGTAAAAATGTGAAAATGCACTTTTAATTGTATCAACAAATCCTAGAATTAAATTGATGTGTAGTTTATTCTAATAGATAACTAATGATCTAGGGAATATTCTCCTAAATTTTTACATTAATTATAATTATTTTACTCATTTATTACCCTATTTTGGAATATATGACATTTTAATAACACTAAACAACATTACCTATCATTTTCTATCTTACCTGGAAATAAGAAAATCCATCAGATGTAGAGTTGATTCCAATAAAAAAACTTTAATCAATGATCATTATCCAATTATTTCATGTTAAAAAAATTGTGATTTATCTTTATTGGCCCCTTTTATATTATTTTCCACTTATGTCCTAATCTGAGGGAAAAACAATAATTTTGATCGTATTAAGAAAAATTGGTATCTAATCCATGTGTCGATGATTCCAACAGGTTTAAAATGACTTAAATATTATTTTCCTAAGATTTCATGTCAATTATAGTTAATTTGGTTCATTTTTAACCCTACACAAATTATTTTACCATTATTACAAAAATATTAATAAATTTGAAATTTAAATTTTAATTGTATCAATGAATCTAACCATTATATTGATGCATGATTGTTTCCAAAAGATCTCATATGATTTGAGGAATCTCCTCATTGCTTCTCATTATAATCCGAAGTCATTTTCTATTTTTTTAACTCTTAATGGGGGATATGTCATTTTTTAGATACTAGACAACATTACCCAACATTTTCCATCATTCCAGGTAAAATTACCATCTGATGGATATAGTTTTAATTCATATCGAAAAAAAATTACTTGGTGATAATCCTTCCATGATTTCATGTGAATCCAAGTTTGTTTTAATAGTATTGTCCCATTTAATGTGATTTTTCACTTATCTCCAAATTTGAGGTACAAACACCACTTTCGACCAAACTGAGAAATTATGGTATCTAATCCATGTTCTAATGATTCCTATAGATTTTAGATGATTTAATCATCATTTTACTAAGATTTAATTTCAATCAAAGCTCATTTGGTTGGTTTTGACCACTACACGCATGATTTTCTGATTATTAGAAAATTGAAATTAATGTAAAAAATTACATTAAATTGAACCAAAAAATCTAGGAAGAGATTGATGCACAGTTGATTTTAATAGATCAAAAATATACTGGATAGTTTTTTCCTTTATATTCATGCTAATCAGAATTCATTTTCTAATTTTTGACCCTATAGAGGGAGGTATGTCGTTTTAATAACACTAGACAATGTTACCCATCATTTTTCATAATACTGAGCAACACAAGAATATGATGCATGAAATTTTGATTCCTACAGCTAAAAATGGATCATTGATTATTATCCAATGATTTCATGTCAATCCATGTGTGTTTGCTTCATATTGTCCCCATTTATGTGATTTGACACTTAACTCTAAATCTGAGGGACAAACATCACTTTTGATTATACTGAGAAATTTAGGTGTCCTATCCATGAAATTAAAATAATGAAATGAAAAATTTATGTTCCACTTCGGTGATCATACTAAGATTTATCATTACATTATTTCTAGGAATTTAGATTTTAATTTCAGTTTTTTGGATTAGTCAAGCATGCATCCCACTCCCTCTTATCGTTTTTATCTTAAATGACATAATCCTTGTAATTAATTGAGTTATTATATTTTGTAGGACAATAAAATAATAAGGAAGACCCAAAACAATGGAGGAGGAGAAGAAAAGATTTATTTCACAAGGGAGTTCATTTTTAAAGTTATTTTTTAAAAATCATAACTCTTTTTCTGAGATTTTAATTATAGATTTAAATTGAAATTGCAAACCCATAATTGAATTTGTGATTTACATGAATTATCTAAGAGACATGAGTTTCATAGGAATCCTATGATTAGAAGTTTTAGATTTCAATGAAAATGTGATTAAATGATTAAAATGGAGAATTTAATTATTAAATTAAATCATAGATATTAAAATGAGTACCCATGTTTTAAGGGAATTGATTAGTTAATGTCAATGAAATTTCCCAACCATTTTTATTGCTTTGAATTTATAAAATTTATGTGAATTTATTTTTTATTAATAATGCCTTGAGTGATTTCCTAATATTATATTCCCATTCCCAAGAGGATTTCTAGACCAAGTACTTCCTATTTTTCTTGAGCCTATTTCTTGAGTGATCTTGGGACATGTCACCTGCTATAACTTGCATTAAAACTTTTCATATCTATGATTTTGCAAAAAACACATTTAAAATGATTGAGGAATATTTTTATAAACCAATTATCCTTAAAATACCACCTTTACATTAATCCTTGTTTATCCCATTGAGACCATGAATGAAATTTATAGTGATGATCCATATTTCATGCCATTTTTATCCATTACTACCCACCTATTATTAGTTGTATTATATTTTAAAATTTAAGTGTGGGGGTGAAGGGAAGATTTATATATTAATGAAAAATTAATGTGGTGATAATTTTGGATGATAAGAAATGCTTTTGAATCATTCAATGTACTTAAATGTTTCACTTCATGAAAAAAAAAGTGGTCGTGACTTCGATGAATAAAAAATCACCATTACTAGACTGATGATTTTAATCATATATGGTTAGGTGGTAGATGTGTGGTAAATTCTAATCATAAAATTCAAAAAATAATAATATAATAATAATCATTTGAAGAAAAATAAAAATAGTAAAAAATTAGTGAAAATTTAATTAAGGAGAACATCATTCATTATTCATTCATTTTTCATGACCTTTTTTTTAATGATTGTGGGAACTAGGATTTTTAAATTTTAAGGGGATAATTTCATTACACTTTTATTTTTTTATCATGCATTTCACTTAAAATATAAGCCTCCTCCTTTAAGTGTTAAATTTTTAAACAGCATCCCTACCAACCTTAAGTCGTAGAGTCCTTTGAACCATTAATGAAAGAGAACATGATTTTATGTGAATTTTGTCTTTATAAAGTGTATAAATTAGTTCCTTTACTATAATATTGATAAGTTTCAAATTATTATGATATAAGAATCACTACACCTAAATTTTATCATGAGATATGGTAGAAAAGATTCAATTGAGGTAAATCATGACTTAGAATTTTTAATAATAATTAATTCAGGATCTTGAATGAATAAAAGAAGAAGTTTTATCATTTGTAAAAGAGGAAAATTAAAATAAATCAATTGATTGTTTCTTTTAAAATTGATAAATTGAATTGATATTTTATGTGTATTTTTGAAAATTGTATTTGAAATTGAAAATTGTTTTATTTTATTACATTGGAATTTAAATATTGATAACATTGGTATCCTCTTAATTCTGTGTTTAGATTTTATTCTTTAGTATAAGCATGGTTTAAGTGTTGGGGAATTTATAAAACTAATATTTTCATATTTTTTATATGTTTTTCAATTATATATTTCATTAACATTTATCAATTTGCGTTTATTTTCATCAATTTTGGATTTATGGGTTTTTTAGCTTAAATGTGAAAATTGATTAATTCTGTAATTTTAATATATTGTAATATCTTTGGTATTTCAATCATAACTTTTAAACTATATATACAATTTTTTTAATTCAACTATTTTTATATTTCTTGAATTATGGGATATATATTTTTCTTTTTGACCAAGATCTAATTTGAGCATAAGGAGCCCTGAAATAATCAATCATGTTAAAAAAAAATTTGGGTGGATAGAGTGGATCCCACCTCCAAATATGAGGAATAAATCATAGTACACATATAAAATTGAAGTTATTCAATATGTATTTGAAATAAAATTCATATAAACGTTTCTAAATTAATTTTGGATGGGCTTTTTACCGATGAAAGCATTCATTGGATGCTCAACATTAACGTATGATTCATGATACATTCAGACAGAATAAAAGCATGGAGTAATTTAGATATACATTCTTTTACACATGGTGGATTAAGTTGGAATTTGGATTCTAAATTCACAACATATTTTCAAACAACATTGTTGAAGACTATATTCAATTATTCTACCAAACTAAGGGAGTACCAAATATATTATTTTTAAGAAATATGTTAAAGTCAAATTTTAAACCATGGTCAACCCATTATAACCCAAAACTCATTAAATGGCATGTTATGAAACCCCAAGGCTTATTTCATGACTATAAATAAGAGTTTAGTGGTGTATTTAAGATATATATACTATTGATGAAATCCTTTTACATCAGATTCTACTTTAGGATTTTTATTTCTTTCATTTTCATTTTGTCTTTTTCTTTCCCCATGTAACGCATTCATATTTTTATTAAAGTGTTCCCTTGCCTTATTTCATCCATTTTTAACTTAAAATCCTTAAAAAATTTCTATCTTCCATCTTCTTTTTTGACCTCTTTTCACTTTGCAATGGAAAGTGACTAAACTGAGGCTTGGCCTTGGGGGAGGTTTCATGACAGTCATTGTTATTATGCTTTAATTTAAAAAATATTTTTATTCTATTTGTGGTGGATGAAATAGTATTTCATAGGTGTGGTGGTCGTCCACCACAAATTAGTTTTTAATTCTATTTCTTTTCATTAATTAATTAATTTTTTCTCCATTATCTCAAGATATCCCTTCATACAATAGAGATTTGGCTTCCCTAATAGATGAAACTATATACGGTGGAGCCGAGTCTTTTAGGAATAATATTCTCGGTTCGGGTGTTATCCTATTTGAAAATTGGATGAGGTGTGGTTTGGTGTGAAGGAGGTATGCTAAAATCACACACTCAAGTAATCATAGAAAATTAATTCATTAATGAGGTCTCACCAAATGAATTCTCAAATTTAATTTAAACAGAAAATTAATAATGAATGAACCTATGATATCTAACCCTAGGACAAAGAACTTTCTTCCCTAATTTCATTATGTATTGATCTGCATTTATATTTCAATTTTTCATTGCATTATTTTAATTTCACGATTTACCAAAACCCAAAAACCATTGTTTTCATTAATAATAAAAAACCAATATATTAAGTGAATGAAAAAATATTTAATAAACTGACTATAATGCTCCTCAAGTGAGATGACCCTAGTCAGCCTCTTCGATGCACTAGAAATATAAATTTTATTTTTTTATGCCCTACGATATGTGTGTGTCAATTTTTACTATAGATTTTAAATGAAATAAAGATCATTTTAATAATATTTCATGTCAATCAAAGATCATTTGGTTAGTTTTTACCCCTATACACATGATTTCCCCATTAATACAAGAATGGAAATAAATGTAAAAATGAAATTTTAATTATACTGACTAATCTAAGCATCATATTGACTCATGGTTGATTCTAATAGATCACATATGAGTTAAGGGATTTTATCCTAGATTTTCATGTCAATTAGAAGTATTTTATCATTTTTGATCACCTAAAATAAGATATGTCATTTTAATAACACGAGATATAAGCCAACGGTCAAACCCCATTTTAATAACACATGAGATATGTAATTTTTGACTCTATGTATCTAGATTCTTAATTAAATATCTAGTTCTAAGTATAGAAAACCTAAATATATTAGAAATTAGGATATAAACCAATGTTCAAACCACATTTGTGTGACTGTACCGTAACCATTGGACAGTCAAGAAAATGACCCTATCCTAATTAAAGTAAACTATGACTATGACCATTATCTTAGGGAACTTTCTACAAAAGAAGCTAAAGTTAATGCATCTAGGACTATATCTATCCCCCTGAACATCGAATATCTACATCCTAGGTAGAACTAAAAGACTGGACCATGATTGACTAGAACCTACCGCTTCCTTCGACGACTAAGCACTTAGGATCGTGCCAATATTAGAAATAGGATCACCATATCTAGATACTTGGACTTTATCCCGACCCCTATTTAATCATCTGAATTAAAATCAGAGAATATTTAGAAAAATCTCAAACATTATTTAACTAGTAAGGACTCCTGAAAATGATTCAAGACCATATTTCTTCTCCCTACAAGAACAGCATCCTCCTCGAGGGATAGACCCCAAACTCCTACCATATTATGCCCTAGTAGTTAGTAAAGTTTGGGACAAATATAAATTTATAATTTGACTCGTTCCCTGAGGAATTAAATGACGCCTTTAGGCAGATGGTAAAATTTTGGCGCTATGGTTGGCGAGGCAATGTTGTTTTTATCTGATTAGGACTCTGATCTAAATCTAGGATTACCTTTCTCTAAACCTGTTTTTTTTTTGTTTCTAGACACCCTTGCATCTTTTTGTTTTCTTTTTTTCATTCATCCCACGCATGTACCTAAGTCCTTTGACTCGTTCAATGACTCTTGAAACATAATCTCTTTTTTCCATCTATCTTGAGATATAAAGGCATCTCTATTCTCTTTAACCGGTCAGTAATGGCCAAGAAATTCCACCCTGCGGGACCTAGCCCCCTAAACCCCAACCATCAAATAATTCAAGGAGGGCACCCAATAATAAACTAGGATAAAAAGATCATGGACTATGGCTTCCCACCAATCTCTGGTGTGACTCCTAGTATTGTTTGTCCCCCTGTCCAAGGCCACACATTTGAAATAAAACCCAGACTCATTCATCTGATCCAGAACATGGGACAATTTAGCAGTCTTCAGAGTGAAGATCCACATGAACATATTTCCAAATTTTTGTAGGTCTGTGATAACTTCTATAACTAGGGAGTTTCATCTGATGTAATAAGACTCCATGTCTTCAGATTATCCTTACAAGACAAAGCTAAGAACTGGATAAAAATTCAAGCTCCTGAGTCAATTACAACTTGGGATGAACTGGCTAGAAATTCAAGTACATCCCACCCATCCAGACATAGAATATCTAGATGTATGTTCAAAATTTCAACCAAATTGATGGAGAATATTATTGGGAAGTGTGAGAACACTTTAAAGAACTAATTCCACATCATGGACTGGATATGTGGATAGAACTCCAAACTTTCTATCAAGGACTCCAACCAAAAAACATGTGATGTTGTCGATGCAGCCGCTGATGGAGGTCTCATGTTCAAGACTCCTGAAGTCAGAAGAGTGATTCTAGATGAAGTCTCTAACAATGTTGGTCTATGGAAGAGTGATCGTGGACCACAATGGCGTGGAATCCACCAAATTGATGAGACCACAAGGCTAGCAACACAAGTGGAAGTGCTCACTAAAAAATTAAAAGAATTTCAGATACCAACTACTCAACCCCCACTTACTCCTATAATGGAATTAAAATCATGTGAGATGTGTGGTGTCCTGTATCTTTATCAATATTACAAAGATGGATATGAAGAACCAAAACAATATTGTCATTAAATCAATTACAATCAACTGAACCAGCCATTACAATAGCAACAATATTTTTAGTAGAGGCCTCCTCAGAAGTAACCTCAGAGCAATCAAGGTTATTTTAAAATGAGATGAGGACATAACCAATTCAATGCTCAACGACCACCAGGATACCCTCTGATGATTCCTGTACTAAGGCCAAAATATCAACAACAACCATTCCATCCAAGAGCACAACAATTTCATCCACCTCATCTAAGACCTCAACCAACACCTATTCAAAGAAATATGGAAACATTCTAGTGTCATTTGTGAAAATATATGATCAAATAATGATGACCCATGAGATAGATATGAAAAACTAGAGAGTTTCTCTAAGGAACTTAGAAATGTAAATGGGTCAAATCTCAAAGACCTTGTCTGAGAGATTACAAGGTACACTACCTAGTAATACTGAGAGATACCCATGAGATGAAGATAAGGAAGTGGTGATGAGAAGTGGAAAGATTCTAGACTTCCAACAACCAAAAGAAACAAGGTCGGAATAAGAAGATCCAAGAAAACAACCAGAACCTGATGAAAAAGATAATGAATTCAATCCCACCTTACATCATGAATAAGTACAGTCTGAGAGGGAATATATACATGAGAAACATAAGGAACATATGTATGATTCTTCACCTCCATATCAGCCGCATTTTCCCTATCTGAATAGATAAAGACAAGTTAGGTAGGAGACACAATACAAGAAGTTCCAGGATATGTTCAAACAATTACATATCAACATCCCTTTTGCTGAAGCTATTCCCATATTACCATTTATTACAAATTCCTAAAATACATTTTATCAAACAAAAGAAAAATAGAAGACCTATGAGTCATCTCTTTAAATGAATAATTCTCTGTTGTTGTATAGCAGAAAATCTCACCAAAGATGAGAGACCTGGAAGCTTCTCAATCCCATGTGAGATAGGCACATGAAAATTTGGCAGAGCACTCTATGGTATTATATAAAGCATTAAACTTACTCCAATGATTACTTTTAAAAATATTTAACCCAAATATCTCAAAGAAAGAAGGGTGGCTTTACAATTAGTCGATCGCTCGGTCAAGTAACCCCGAGACATTCTGGAAGATGTACTATTAAATGTCAAAAAAATGTTTTTTCCAGTTGATTTCTTGGTGTTAGACATGAAAAAAGATGGAGATGTTCCCATTATAATTGGAAGACCATTCCTAGAAACAGTAAAGGGACTGATTGATGTGAACCAAGGAAGTATCATCTTTTGAGTAGGAGAAGAACAAGTTGTGTTCAACCTGATTCGAGCTATGCAACCCTCAGATGACAACAAGGATTGTAACATCATATCTCTTACCAAGAATGAGGAAAATTCCATGACTAAGAATGAGGAATGTGATGACTCTGTTATAGAAAAAGGAGTATGTGAATTTAAAAAATTCAACTTTATTGAACCACCCACCAAAGAGATGGTGCCTTCATTGATTCTATCCATAATTTATCCTAGTAATTCAAAGTTATCATTTCAAGGGGAACCCTCCTCCTTACCCATTATTGTCCAATCCAAGTTATAAACATCCATATCACTATAAATAATACATGATCATGGATTGAAGATGTTTCATGAACCATTCCATGAGAATTATGTCATCAAGTGAGCCTTAATTGAGTTAAGCTCTTGACTATAAATAAAGAGCTGATTGGGAGGCAACCCAAGATAGGAGTTAGTTAAGTTAGAATAGAACAAGTCTCTTTAGAGTCTTATTTTAATTTGAATAAAGTTGTGAGGAAAGAAAAGTGAAAAAAACATAGGAAACCAATGAAGTACACTTCGTGAACCAACAGGTCACGACGTGACACCTTGTCAACCTAAAAAATGATTAATCTGAAGGTTAACGACGTGACCATAAGGTACACATCATGACCCATATCAGGTCAGTTTTAAAAATAAACTGAAGGGTCACAACCTGTGACCCCCACGCCTTTCAAACCCATGTGCGACCATTTTCCTCCTATCCTCATGATGTGATCCCTCCTCCCTCCCTTCCTCTCGTCATCCTCAACCACCCTCCTACCCTTCTTCCGTGGCACGACCTACTCCTATTCCTATCCATGGAACACACCAAAAGGTTGTAGCCCGAAGCTTCTCCATAATCACTAAGATCTTCCTATTGCTCCACGAGCCAGCAGCCTCCTATTAAGTGCATGCGTGCTCCATCTGCCTCACAAGACATGAGATCATTCCCATCTATGGATGATAACCTTTATTCACACTTGGTACTCTACTTTTAAAACCCACAACACCAAGTTAATATGATTCATCTCCAGGCCAAACCCATGAGGACCAAAAATACTCTAGATATGGTCGTTCCTATGAATCTGAACATCACAGACGTCATCCTCAACTTATTGGAGACGCTACACATTGACAGCATCATTGACATTAGGTATGAGACATACAGAGAGTTTTTTTGGAGTTCCTGGCCACCTTGGTCATATCACTGGATTCCCGTCACTTCATAATTACCAGAAGGCTACACTAGCTCACCATGTCTCAGTTTGGTGTAGGAATCAGTATCTACACCAAGGAGTTTGTGATCTCAAACATTTATCCTGCACTACAGACAAGGATTTCTCAAGAGGATGCACCAGGCCTTAGGCATATTATTGCTCGTGACCCCCAATCCTATAATGACCCCAAGCTGATGAAGTTCACCCAGGTGAGGAATCCATCCCTACGTATACTACACTGGTCCATGGCACATGGATGGTTCACATGAGGAAATACCCATGGTGGCATTATCCAGCTTGACGTTCTTATCCGCGCTACTGTCATGGGTAGACTACCCATTAACATGGATGCTTAGTTTGTCTCTTATTATAGAGTACTGGAATAGAGGAGGTGTGACATGCTTATGGGAAGATCATTCATCACCAGGTTGGATAGATACCTCCATGTTTTTTATGCTTCTCAGTATCTCACCTCAGTAGGGCCAATCAAGATGATTGATCTAGTGCTCCTGCACAAGATGAGGATGTTGGTGAAGGGGGAAGACATCTATTTTGGTCACCTGGAGTCTTGGAGTTAGTGCCTCGACCAGATACACCACAGGCACTTAATCCGTAGGAACAACCATTGGAAGCAGCAGTAGACCCCTCAACCCAGCCACCGTCAGTCTCAACCACCACCCCCTTCAACCAACCAACACCTACCCATCCCACTCCTTATGACCTCTGGGTACTCCTCCAGAGCATCCTGGAAAATCAGAGGCAAATTGTTGCCCTCCTTCACCTTCCCATCATTCAGCCTTCCTCATTCACCCCTCCACCACTGACTACTGTTGGTCCTTTACTATCCACCCTTCCTATATCACCCTATCTTCCCTACGACCTGCCTCCTAATGTCAATGACCCTGCTACTCAACAGGATTTCCTGGAAGAGCATGCCCATAAGGGAAAGGGACCAGCCATCGAGGCCACTCTTGATATCCCTTTCATTGATCCAGCTACCAAACACATGGCCTCTATATGGATCAAGGATTTCCCACCACCCAACCCATCCCAGCTACCCACCTCCACCACACCACCATCATCCTTAGCCCCACCCACCACTACTACTACTACCGATGGTTATTTAGCTTCCCATTTTGTTCCATCTTCTGTCGTTCCTCTGACCATGGAGGAGATTTTTGTCCTGGAGCACTGATTTGTATTTTCATACTTTTTGAGATTTGGGACACTTTTTGTTTGGGTGGGATGCTTTCTTTCACAATCGTTTGTACTACACTGAGATATTTATATACATTTTTGGATTTATTTTCCATTTTTTAGGTATGTTTACTTTTTCTTATTTATTTTTCTTTTTTCCTTAGAAATTTATAGATCTTTTGAGTCATCTGATGTTATCAACGGACCCATTCCTCCAAATTTTCTTCTTCAGAAAGTAACCCAGTGTGTCACAGATATCGCCAATCAGCTTCAGGTTTTATCATTGGAAATACACCAATAGAGACAAACACCTCCACCAATGATTCCATTTCTACCACATTTAATATTCAGTCGATATGCACCTGAAGTTGTGAATCCAGTTAAGAGACCACGTGAACTTGAGGACACAGAAACCAGTAGATGCAAGCACAAGAGGAGAAACTGAGCTAGTGGGCCCACACTTTGAATTTTTTGTCCACATGTCTAGCTGATGATGATAAGTTATCACTTTATGGGATGTAAACCTTTTTTTAGTTTTGTTTGAGTCTTGGAATTATTAGTGTTTCATTGTAATACATTGTACAAACTTTAATTAAATAAATAAAATGGTTACTTTTATTCCTTCTTCTATACACCTACCTATTTTTTATCTATTCAAATGTTTAAACTTGTGGATTAAAATTTTTTCTATAGTGTAGGATTTTTCTACTAACATATTTTCTAGGTGCATCAAAACTTCTTTGTTAAGAGAGCTTAGAAACCCCCATGGAATACCACTTCATCTCAGGGAGCTCTAGATTACCTCTTTTTAAATTCTTCCATCACTACCATGTTGATTCAATGATCAAAAATCATAGTCACACTACTCCCACCGATTATTTCATAGATAGTGGGGACATTATCTACTTTTAAGTGAGTGGGGTGGGGGGTCTTTCTTATATTTTCACCGTAATACACTTGATTTTTCTTTATTCTCACTATTCTCAGAGACATTTTTCAAATTGATAAGCATGCTACAAATTTGAAAATCATTATCCCCATGTAAATTAAAAATAATGTGTAAAATTAAAAAAAATGTTAAGAACCATGTTTCACCCCTTCATAGAATTCTATAGTGATTGATGATCTTAAAAGTTTAATTCAAATTCAAAAATATTTGAAATCAGGATTAATTGACTCACTAATTGGGATTTATGTCCTTTTTAATTCCCAGTTTTAATTTTATTCTCAGTACTTGAGAGGATTCTAAGACTTTAATCTCATTTTCATTTCTAAGCATATTTCTTGAGAGATACCTGGGACATGGAAACCTACTAGAAATTGCACTGTGATCTTATCAAAATGATCACTGAAAAAGTGTAATTTTAAAATTATTGAGGTAGCCTTTGATATCTATTTTACCTAAGACCCACCTGACATATATCCTTCTTTTATCCCATAGTTTCCATGAATGACCTATTAGAGGAAAATCTATTTCAATCCTATTTCCCTTCCCACCCTTCTCTTTGTAAAATGCTTGAAGATTATTTTTGAACAATTGTGGGGGAAGCATTTAGACAGAATGAGATTCTTTTACTTCCATAGATGTATAGTGCACTCACCTGACTACCAGGTTGTGATTGTTATTCCTTTTTGTTGTATCTCATTCGTATTCTGTTCCTTTTTAAAATTTAAAAGAAAAAAAATTTGTATGGTTTGTGTACTAAGAGGGTCAAAAATCACTATTCTCCATACCAATAAATCCCTCGAAGGATTATATGTGGTTAGGTAATTGTGTGATATCTATCCTAGGCATAAATTTTGAAAAATAAAAATGCAAAATAAAAAAGGAAAGGAACATAATCATTTCTTTATCTACTTACTTGTGATACATATGGATCTAACTTGAGCTGATGGAGTATGGACCTGACTTGCCAGATGGAGGAATTTTGTCACACTTATCTTGTTGCATCTGCATTTAACTTTAGATCTTACCCTCCTTTTGAGCCTGATTTTAAAATTTTACCTACCTGCATATCGCCTCGGAGTCATCAGAACCTTGTTGTTAAAAGTCCTCAGAATTATTATTATACATGTCTTTACATAGTGGAGATGATAGAACCAGTGTAAGCCTGTGATTAGAAACATGGACTCAGGGTATGCGCATACTTTACTTACATTTTACCCTGAGTGATGAGAGAAAATCATGGTGAGGTAAATTGCAACTAGGAATATAGATTAAGGAATAGTTCAAAGATTATTATAAAAAGAATAGAATTTATTTTGAAAATCTAAACTATAAGGAGTTACTAATTTACTAGGAAGGATTAAAACTGTAACTTGACTACTTTTCTTCTTATAACTAATTTAATTGCATGGACATAAAGTACATTTCTTACATTGCAAACTGCTTTCCTTTTTCAAATCTTTGTTGAGATATTTTTCTTAAGGATAATAAATGATTCATGTGTGGGGGAATTTGATAAGCCTAAATGTTATATATATTTTTCTGTCACATTTTCAATATTTTTAATTCATATAATTGATAATTCATGTGGTATATGGTCTAATTTTAATTAATATACTTGATAATTCACGTGTATAAATTATTTCCTTTACTATAATATTGATAAGTTTCATGTTCTTATGATATAAGAATCACTACACCTAAATTTTATCATGAGATATGGTAGAAAAGATTCAATTGAGGTAAATCCTGACTTGGAATTTTTAATAATAATTAATTGAGGATCTTGAATGAATGAATGAATAAGTTCCATCATTTTTAAAAGGGGTAAATTAAAATAAATGAGTTGATTGTTTCTTTTAAAATTGATAAATTGAATTTATATTTTATGTGTATTTTTTAAATTTTTATTTGAAATTGAAAATTGGTTTATTTTATTACTTTGGAATTTAAATATTTATAACATTGTTATCCTCTTAATTCTATTTTTAGATTTTATACTTGAGGATAATCATGGTTTAAGTGTTGGGGAATTTATAAAGCTAATATTTTCCTCTTTTTTATATGTTTTTCAATGATATAATTCATTAAAATTTATCAATTTCAGTTTATTTTCATCATTTTTGAATTTATGGGTTTTTTAGCTTAAATATGAAAATTGATTAATTCTTTAATTTTAATATATTGTAATATCTTTGGTATTTCAATCATAACTTTTAAACTCTATATACAATTTATTTAATTAAACTTTTTGTATATTTCTTGATTTATGGGATATATCTTTTTCTTTTTGAACAAGAGATTATTTGAGCATATGGAGCCCAGAAATAATCAATCATGTTAAAAAAAACTTTTGGGCGGATAGAGAGGCTCCCACCTCCAAATATGAGGTATAAATCATTGTACACATAAAAAATTGAGGTGATTCCATATGTATTTGAAATAGGATTCATAGAAACGTTTCTAAATTAATTTTGGATGGGATTTTTACTGATGAAAGCATCAATTGGATGCTCAAAATTAAAGTTTGATTCATGATACATTCAGAAAGAATAAAATTATGGCGTAATTTAAATATACATTATTCTACACGTGGTGGATTAAGCTGGAATTTGGATTCTAAATTCACAGCATATTTTTAAACAACTTTTTTGAAGACTATATTCAATTATTCTACCAAACTAAGGGATTACCAAGGAGATTTTTTTTATGAAATATATTGGAGTCAAATTTTCAACCATTTTCAACCCATTATAACCCAAAACTCGTTAAATAGCCTATTATGACACCCCAAGGCTTATTTCATGCCTATAAATAAGAGGTTAGGGTTGTATTGAAGATATATAGATTGTTGAGGAAATCCTTGTACATCATATACTACTTTAAGATTTTTATTTCTTTCCTTTTTATTTTATCTTTTTCTTTTCCCATGTAACACATTCATATTTTTAATAAAGTGTTACCTTGTCTTATTCGATCAATTTTTATCTTAAAATCCATAAAAAAATTCTATCTTCCATCTTTTTTTTATCTCTTTTTACTTTTCAATGGAAAGTGACTAACCTGAGGCTTGGCCTTGGGGGAGATTTCATGATGGTCATTGTTATTGTGCTTTAATTTTTAAAAAAAATTATTCTATTTGTGGTGAATGAAATAGTATTTCATAGTTGCGGCGGTCGACCACCACAAATTAATTTTTAATTCTATTTCTTTTGATTGATTAAGTTTTTTTTTCTCCCTTATCTCAAGATATCCCTTCATAAAATAGAGATTTGGGTTCCCTAATATATGAAACTGAATACGGTGGAGTCAAGTCTTTTAGGAATAACATTATCGATTGAGGTGTTATCCTATTTGAAAATTGGATGAGGTGTGGTTTGGTGTGAAGGAGGCATTCTAAAATCACACACTCAAGTAATCATAGAAAATTAATTCATTAATGAGTTCTCACCAAATGAATTCTCAAATTTAATTTAAACAACAAATTAATAATGAATGAACCTGTGATATCCAACCCTAGGACAAAGAGATTTCTTCCCTAATATCATTCTGTATTGATATGCATTTAGATTTCAATTTTTCATTGCATTATTTTAATTTCATGATTTCCCATAACTGAAAAACCATTGTTTTAATTAATAATAAAAAACCAATATATTAAGTGAATGAAAAATTATTTAATGAACCAACTATAATGCTACTCAAGTGAGATGACCCTAGTTAGCCTCTTCGATGCACTATAAATATAAATTTTATTTTTTTATGCCCGATGACAGGTGTGTTTCAATTATTCTTATAGATTTTAAATGACATAAAGATCATTTTAATAATATTTCATGTCAATTAGAGCTCAGTTGGTTTGTTTTTACCCCTATACACATGATTTTCCCATTAATACAAGAATGGAAATAAATGAAAAATGAACTTTTAATTATACCGACAAATCTAAGTGTCATATTGACTCATGGTTGATTCTAATAGATCAAATATGAGTTAAGGGATTTTATCCTAGATTTTCATGTCAATTAGAACTATTTTATCATTTTTGATCACCTGAAATGAGATGTGTCATTATAATAACACAGGATATAATCTGATGGTCAAACCCCATTTTAATAACACATGAGATATGTAATTTTTGACTCTATGTATCTAGACGCTTAATTAAATCTCTAGTTCTAAGCTTAGAAAACCTTAATATATTAGTAATTAGGATATAAACCAATGATCAAACCACATTTTTGTGACTGTACCATAACCATTGGACAGTCAAGAAAACAACCCTATCCTAATTAAAGTAAACAATGACTATAACCATTATCTTAGGAAACATTCTTCAATAAAAGATGAATTCAATGCATCTAGGACTGTAGCTAGCCTCCTAACCATCAAATATCTACATCCTAGGTAGAACTAGAAGACTGGACCATGGTTGACTATAACCCGCCACTTCCTTCGATGACTAAGCACTTACGATTGTGCCTATATTAGAACTAGTATCACCTTATCTAGATACTTGGCCTTGATCCCGACCCCTCTTTAATCAACTGAATTAAAATCATAAAATATTTAGAAAAATCTAAAACATTAGTCAACTAGTAAGGACTCCTGCAAATGATTCAAGACCATATTTCTTCTCCCTACATGAACAACATCCTCCTCGAGGGATAGACCCTAAAATCCTACCATACTATTCCCTAGTAGTTAGAAAAGTTTGGGACATATATAAATTTATAATTTGACTTGCGCCCTGAGAAATTAAATGACGCCTTTGGGCAGATGGTCAAATTTTGGCGCTATTGTCGGCAAGGCAATGTTGTTTTTCTATGATTAGGACTCTGATCTAAATCTAGGATTACCTTTCTCTCAACCCCTTTCCTCTGTCTCTAGACACCATTACATCTTTTTGTTTTCTTTTTTTCATTCATCCCATGCATGTACCTAGGTCCTTTGACTCATTCAATGACTCTTGAAGAACAATCTCTTTTTTCCTTCAATCCTGATATATAAAGGCATCTCTATTCTCTTTCACCGGTCAGCAGTGGCCAAGAAATTCCACCCTATGGGACCTAACCTGCCAAACCCCAACCATCAAATAATTCAGGTAGGGAACCCAATAATAAACAAATATAAAAAGATCATGTATTGTGGCTTGCAACCAATCTCTGTCATGACTCCAAGTATTGTTCATCCCCCTATCCAAGCCCACACATTTGAGATAAAACATGGACTCATTCATAGGATCCAGAACATGGGACAATTTAGTAGTCTTCAGAGCAAAGATCCACATGAACATATTTCCAACTTTCTGTTGGTCTGTGATACCTTTTGTAACCAGAGAGTTTCATCTGATGCAAGAAGACTCCATGTCTTCCCATTCTCCTTACAAGACAAAGCCAAGGACTGGATAAAATGTCAAGCTCCTGAGTCAATTATAACTTGGGATGAAATGTCCAAAATTTTCTAGACAAGTACTTCCCACCCATCCGGACCTAGAATATCTGGATGTATGTTCAAAATTTCAACCAAATTGATGGAGAATATTATTGGGAAGTGTGGGAACATCTTAAAGAACTAATTCCACATCATGGACTGGATATGTGGATATAACTCCAAACATTCTATCAAGGACTCCAACTAAAAAACATGTGATGTTGTTGATGCATCCGTTGATGTAGGTCTCATGTTCAAGACTCCTAAGGTCAGAATAGCTATTCTAGATGAAGTCTATAACAATGTTGGTCTATGGAAGAGTGATCGTGGACCACCATGGCATGGAATCCACCAAATTGATGAGACCACAAGGCTAGTTTCAAAAGTGGAAGTGCTCACTAAAAAATTAGAATCATTTCAGATGACAACTACTCAACCCCCTCCTACTCCTATAATGGATTTAAAATCATGTGAGATGTGTGGTGTCCTCTATATTTATCAATACTGCAAACATGGATATGAAGAACCAAAAAAATATTGTAATTAAATCAATTACAATCAACTGAACCAACCATTCTAGAAGCAACAATATTATTATTAGAGGCCTGCTCAGCAGTAACCTCAGAGCAATCGAGGTTATTTTCAACTGAGATGAGGAGAAAACCAATTCAATGCTCAAGGACCACCAGGATACCCTCCGATGAATCTTGTACCAAGGCCACAATATCAACAACAACCATTCCCTCAAAGAGCACAACAATTTCATCCACCTCATCTAAGACCTCAGTAATCACCTATTTAAATAAATATGGAAACCTTCTAGTGTCATTTGTGAAAATATATGATCAAATAATGATGACCCATGAGATAGATATGAAAAACAAGAGAGCTGCACTAAGGAACCTAGAAATGTAAATGGGTCAAATCTCAAAGTCCTTATCTGAGAGATTACCAGGTACACTACCTAGTAATACTGAGAGATACCCATGAGAGGAATATAAGGAAGTGGTGTTAAGAAGTGGAATGATTATGGACTTCCAACAACCAAAATAAACAAGGTCGCAAGAAGAAGAGCCAAGAAAACAACCAGAACCTGATGAAAAAGCTAATGAATTCAATCCCACATTACATCATGAATAAGTACAATATGAGAGGTAATATATACCTAAGAAACATAAGGAACATATTTATGTTTCCTCACCTCTATATCAGCCACCTCTTCCCTATCCGAATAGAGAAAGACAAGTTAGGCAGGAGACACAATACAAGAAGTTCCAGGATATGTTCAAAAAATTACATATCAACATCCCTTTTTCTGAAGCAATTCCCATATTCCCATTTATTAAAAATTCCTAAAAGAAATTTTATCAAAAAAAAGAAAAATATAATACCTATGAGTCATCTCTTTATATTAATAATTCTCTGCTGTTGTATAGCAGAAAATTTCACCAAAGATGAGAGACCTGGAAGCTTCTCAATCCCTTGTGAGATTGGCACATGAAAATTTGGCATATTACTCTATGATATTATATAAATCATTAACCTTATTCCAATGATTCCTTTTAAAAATATTGAACCCAAAGATCTCAAAGAAATAAGGGTGTATTTACAATTAGTTGATCGCTCTGTCAAGTACCCCCGAGACATTCTGGAAGATGTACTATTAAAGGTCAAAAAAATATTTTTTCTAGTTGATTTCTTGGTGATAGACATGGAAAAAGATGGAGATGTTCCCATTATAATTGGAAGACCATTCCTAGAAATAGTAAAGGGACTGATTGTTGTGAACCAAGGAAGTGTCATCTTTTGAGTTGGAGAAGAACAAGTTGTGTTCAACCTGATTCAAGTTGTGCAGCCCTCAGATGACAACAAGGACTGTAACATCATATCTCTTACCAAGAATGAGGAAAATTCCATGACTAAGAAGGAGGAATGTGATTACTCTGTTATAGAAAAAGGAGTCTGTGACTTTAAAAAATTCAACTTTATTGAACCACCACCGAAGAGATGGTAAGTTCATTGATTCCATCAATAATTCAGCCTAGTAATTCAAAGTACTCATTTCAAGGGGAACCCTCCTCCTTAACCATTACTGTCCTCTACAAGTTATACGCATCCAGATCACCATAAAAAAATACATGATCATGGATTAAAGATGTTTCATGAAACATTCTGTGAGAATTATGTCATCATGTGAGCCTTAATTGAGTTAAGCTCTCGACTATAAATAAAGAGCTGACTGGGAGGCAACCTAAGATAGGATTTAGTTAAGTTAGAATAGAACAAGTCTCTTTAGAGTCTTATTTTAATTTTAATAAATATGTGAGGAATGAAAAGTGGAAAAAACATAGTGAACCAATTAAGTACACTTTGTGAACCAACAAGTCATGACGTGACCCCTTGTCAACCTAAAAAACGATTTTTCTGAAGGTTAACGGTGTGACCATAAGGTACACATCGTGACCCATCATGGGTTAGTTTTTAAAATAAACTGAAGGGTCATGACCCTTGACCCCCATGATTTTCAAACCCATGTGTGACCCTTTTCCTCCTATCCTCATGACATGATCCCTCCTCCATCCCTTCCTCTCGTCATCCTCAACCACCCTCCTACCCTTCTGCCATGGCACGACCTACTCCTCTTTCTCTCTATGGAACACACCAAAAGTTTGTAGCCCGAAGCTTCTCCATCATCACTAAGATCTTCCTATTCCTCTACGAGCTAGCATCCTTTTGTTGAGAACCTACGTGCTCCATCCACCTCACAAGACACGAGATCCTCCTCGTCTATGGATGATAACCTTTATTTACACTTGGTGCTCTTCTTTGCAAACCCACAACACCAGGTTAATATGATTCTCCTCTAGGCCAAACCCATGAGGACCAATAAGACTCTGGATATGGTCGTTCTTATGAAGCTAAACATCATAGAATCCATACTCAACATACTGGAGATGTTTCACATTGACAACATCATTGATGTTAGGTATGAGACATACATAGAGATTTTTTGGAGTTCCTGGCCACCTTTGACGTATCAGTGGATTTTCATCACTTCAGACATGGCAGCAGGCTACACCAGCTCACCATGTCCCAATTTGGTGTTGGAATCAGTATCTACGCCAAGGAGTTTGTGATCTCAAACATTTATCCAGTGATGCAGACAAAGATTTCTCAAGAGGATGCACCGAGACTTTGGCATCTTATTGCTCGTGACCCCCAATCCTATAATGACCCCAGGCTGGTGAAGTCCACCCAGGTGAGGAATCCAGCCCTACGTATACTACACTGGTCCATGGCACATGAATGGTTCACGTGAGGCAAGACCCATGGCGGCATTAGCCAGCCTGATGTTCTTATCCTCACTACTACAATGGGTGGACTACCCATTAACATGGCTACTCAGTTTGTCTCTTATTATAGAGTACTGGCATAGAGGAGGTGTGGCATTCTTATGGGAAGATCATTCATCACCTGGTAGGACAGATACCTCCATGTTTTTGATGCCTCTCAACCTCTCACCTTAGTAGGCCCAGTCGAGATGATTGATATTGTGCTCCTTCACAAGATGAGGATGTTGGTGAAGGGGAAAGACATCCATTTTTGGTCACCTAGAGTTCAGGAGGTATTTCCTTGACCAGATACACCACAGGCTCTTAATCTGTAGGAACAACCATTAGAAGCAGCAGTAGACCCCTCTACCCAACCACTATCAGTCTCGGCCACCACCCCCTCCAACCAGCCAACACCTACCAAACCCACTCCTTATGACCTATGGGTACTCCTCCAGAGCATCTTGGAAAATCAGAGCCAACTTGTTTCCCTCCTCCACCTCCCCATAATTGAGCCTTACTCATTCACCCCTCCACCACTGACTATTGTTGGTCCTTCCTCATCCACCCTTCCTATATCACCCTATCTTCCCTCCGACCTGCCTTCAGATGTCACATACCCTTCTACTCAGCAGAATTTCCTGGAAGAGCAGGCCCATAAGGGCAAGCGACCAGCCACCAAGTCCACTCCTGATATCCCTTTCATTGATCCGGCTACCAGACACATGGACTCTATATGGATCAAGGATTTCCCACCACCCAACCCATCCCAGCTACCCACCTCCACCACACCACCATCAGCCTCAGCCCCACCTACCACTGCTACTACTACTGATGGTGATTTAGCAGCCCATTTTGTTTCATCGTCTTTCATTGCTCTGACCATGGAGGTGATTTTTGTCCCGGAGCACTGATTTGTATTTTCATACTTCTTGGGATATGGGACAATTTTTTTATTGGAAGGATGATTTCTTTCACAATATTTTGTAATACACTGGGATATTTATATAAAGTTTTTGCTTTCTTTTCCCTTTTTCAGGTATGTTTACTTTTTCTTATTTATTTTTCTTTTTCCTTATAAATTTCTAGATCTTCTGAGTCATCTAATGTTATCAACGGACCCATTCCTCCATCATTTCTTCTGCAACGAGTAACCCAGTGTGTCACAGATATCGCCAATAATCTTCAGGTTTTATAATTGGAAATACACCAATAGAAAAACAACCTCCACCAATGATTCCATTTCTACCACATTTAATATTCAGTCGATATACACCTGAAGTTGTGAATCCAGTTAAGAAACCACGTGAACTTGAGGACACACCAACTAGTAGCTGTAAGCACAAGAGGAGAAACTAATCTGATGGGCCCACACATAAAATTTTTTGTCTACATTTCTAGCTGATGATGATAAGTTAGCAATTTATGGGAGGCAAACCATATTTGTTTTTGAGTTTTGTTTGAGTCTTGGAATTCTTATTGTTTCATTTTAGTACATTGTACAAACTTTCATTCAATAATTAAAATGGTAACCTTTATTCCTTGTTTTTACACCTGCCTATTTTTCAGCTATTCAAATGTTTAAACTTGTGGATTAAAATTTTTCTATAGTGTATGATTTTTCTACTAACATATTTTGTAGGTTCATCAAAAATTATATGTTAAGACAGCTTAGACACCCCCATGGAATACCACTTCATCTCAGGGAGCTCTCGATTCCCTCTTTTTAAATTCTTTCATCACTACCATGTTGATTCAATGATCAAAAATCATAGTCACACCACTCCCACCCATTATTTCATAGATAGTAGGGACAATTTCTCCTTTTAAGTGAGGGGGGTATTTCTCATATTTTCACAGTAATACACTTGATTTTTCTTTATTCTCACTATTCTTAGATACATTTTTCAAATTGATAAGCATGCTGCAAATTTGAAAACCATTGTGCCCATGTAAATTAAAAAAAAGTTTAAAATTAGAAAAAAAAAAGAATTAAGAACCATGTTTCACCCCTTATTATAATTTTATAGTGATTTATGATCTTTGAAGTTTAATTCAAATTCAAAAATATTTGAAATCGTGATTAATTGACTCACTAATTGGGATTTATGTCCTTTGTCATTGCCAGTTTTTATTTTATTCTCAGTACATGAGAGGATTCTAAGACTTCAACTCATTTTATTTTCTATGCATATTTCTTGAGAGATACTTGGGACATGGAAGCCTACTAGAAATTGCACTAAGATCTTATCAAAATAATGATTGAAAAAGTGTAATTATAAAATTATTGAGGCAGCCTTTGAAATCTATTTTACTTAAGACCCACCTGACATATATCCTTCGTTTAGCCCATATTTTCCATTCATGACCTATTAGTGGAAAACATATTTCAATCCTATTTTCCTTCCTACCCTTCTCTTTGTACAATGCTTGAATATTTTTTTTGAACAATTATGGGGGAGGCATTCAGACAGAATGGGATTCTTTTACTTTCATCGATGTATGGTGCCCTCACCTGACTACCAGGTTGTGATTGTTATGCCTTTTGTTGTATCTCATTCTTATTATATTCCTATTTAAAATTTAAAAGAAAACAAATTGGTATGGTTTGTATTCTAGGAGGTTCAAATATTACTATTTTCCAGACCAATGAATCCCTCGAAGGATTATATGTGTTTAAGTAATGGATGTGAGATCTATCCTAGGCATAACTTTTGAAAAATAAAAATGAAAAATAAAAAGGAAAGGAACATAATCATTTCTATATCTACTTACTTGTGATACATATGGATCTAAACTGAGCTGATTGAGTATGGACCTGACTTTCCAGATGGAAGAATTTTGTCACACTTATCTTGTTGCATTTGCATTTAACTTTAGATCTTACCCTCCTTTTGAGCCTGATTTTCACATTTTACCTACCTACCTATAGCCTCAGAGTCATCAGAACCTTATTGTTTGAAGTCCTCAAGATTATTCTTATACTTGTCTTTACATAGTGGAGATGATAAAACTAGTGTAAGCCTATGATTAGGAACATGGACTCTGGTTATGAGCATACCTTACTTACATTTTACTTACATTTTACCCTGAGTGATGAGAGAAAATCATGGTGAGGTAGATTTCAATTGGTCATATAGATTAAGGAATAGTTCAAGATTATTATTAAAAGAATATAATTTATTTTGAAAATATAAACTATTTGGCGTGACTAATTGACTAGGAAGGATTAAAACTGTAACTTAACTACTTTTCTACTTACAACTAATTTAATTGCATGGACATAACACACATTTCTTACTTTGCAAACTGCTTATCCTTTTTGAAATCTTTGTTGATATATTTTTCTTGAGGACAAGAAATGATTCATGTGGGGGGGATTTAATAAGCCTAAATGTTATATATATATTTTTGTCACATTTTCAATATTTTTAATTCATATACTTGATAATGCACGTGGTAAATGGTCTAATTTTGTAGGAAACAGAGCCTTACAAGATTCCAAGGAAGAAAGGTAGAAAAGAGTAAAAAATGGTCAAGTACATGCCATGATCGCCAATTTCACGTCGTTTAATTGATGAACACAGCCTACATCAAGACATAAAGACATGTTGTGACCAACCACGATGACTGAAGAAATTTCCAATTCAAATCATGATTCAATCCTACACGTCGTGACACCAGTCAAACCAGACACTGAGAAATCCATGAGGATTCAATGAAAAAATCCAGTTGTCCATGGGGTACACATCGTGAACCACCTATACACAATGTGACCATGTTAAAACATCATTAATCCAAGGAATATCGACATTCCATGATGGAGATCTTGGTCAAAATAACACAGATTAAGGGTTCACAATGTGGCGATCATGTACATGTCGTGACCATTTCCTCCTATATATGGATCAACTCATCAGCACATTTAAACATGCTTGGATTACCTATCTCTCCCTTTTATATGCATTTCGATATTTTATTCTCTTTTACCTCTCTAAACACTTTAGTTATTTGTAATTATTTTACATTTTCAATCAATGAGTTTTGGATTCACTTTTCTTAAACACCTTCAATTCTCGTGTCATTTCAATTCCATTTAATTCCTTTCAAGTAAGGTCTTATTTAAAGTATTCTTTCATGTTCATTTCATTTCATTATTAATTAAATTATATTATCATATTTATGATTTCATTTACCCATTTTATTTCTTTAATTACCATCATGAGTAGCTAAACGCATCGGGGTAGGGATCAAGATTCGACGTATCTAGACGCTTAATTAAATATCTAGTTCTAATCTTGGAAAACCTTAATGAACTAGTAATTAAGATATAAACCAACATTCAAACCCCATTTGTGTGATTGTACCACGACCATCGGATAGCCATGAAAATGACCCTATCCTAATTGAAGTAAGCTATGACTATGAACATTATCTTAGGGAACTTTCTGCAATAGAAGATGAACATAATGCATATAAGACTATAGCTCGCCTCCTGACCATGGAATAGCTACATCCTAGGTAGAACTAGAAGACTAAACAAAGGTTTACTAGCACCTACTGCTTGCTTTGCAGACTAATTACTTAGGACCTTACCAATATTAGAACTAGGATAACAATTATCTAGATACTCAGACTTGATCCCGACCCCTCTTTAATCATCTGAAGTAAAATCCAATAATAGTTATAAAACTCCCAAACATTAGTCCGCTAGTAAAGACTTCTTCAAAGGATTAAAGACCAGATTTATTCTCCCTACAAGAACAACATCCACCTTATGGGATCAACCATGGAATTCTACCATACTACACCCTAGTAGTTAGTAATGTTTGGGTCATATATAAATTTCTAATTTCACTCACGCCCTAAGGAATTAAATGACACCTTTGAGTGTATGGTCAAATTTCCAAAATTTGATGTCAAAAAACATTATGACACTATGTACTCTTCCCAATGATCTCAAAAAAATTACGATTTCTTTTGAGTATATAAATTCTTGGTTATATTGGTAGTACTAATATTATATTGAAAAAACTGATTAATAAATATTTTTAATGAAACTAAAATTACCATAAAAAGTTACATGTTCGGGGGATACTAGTCTTTTTATGGTATATGATATCTCTCATAAATTTGAAAATTTAATACCCACAATCATTGTTGATATTTTTCTTTATACACTATAGAATCATTGACCAAAATAGTTAAATTGTTTTTAAATATGTTTTTATTATTAAATATTAATATATATATCATAAACTATTTCCATTTGAATAAATCCATAGGATTCTTATCTCCAGTCACCGACCTCATACCATGATTTAGCCTATATTTATAGATCACCCTATCATAAAAAAATCTTATTAAAACCCAAACTAAAACATATCTATATATATATATATAAGGTATTGTGGGTATAACTAAAACAAAAAAACTGAAACATATAATTCAAAGTTTATCTATAAAATATTTATTATAGTGCATTAAATATTCATAATAGACATCATGTGTGTTTATTTTGATGGAAATCCATGAATTTTATCCAAAAATTAGCATTTGGGGTATCCAAATTAATTATAATGAGCATCCAGTGCTTCCAAAAAACAATAAAAAATAATCAATGAAAAAAAATATATTTTATATGATAATATTGTATATTTTTACCCTTGTTCTATAGGTATCAAGAAGATTATTTCATCTATTACTTTCTTCTCAAATTCCTCACTTAGTGCACCCTTTTTCTTTTCAATTTCTTCTAATTCTAAATAATGATTATGAGTATAAATGATATAGGGATTAATGATTCCAAAACATGTTTCATATGGTTTTCCATTTATATTTTTGTAATATATATTACTATAGAAAAAATGAATATTTATTAAATGTAATTAACATAACAGATTATTTTTTAGACATAGAGATTATGAAAATGTACATCATGTATGTATTCACAATGGAGACTCCTAACCATCTAAACATGATAATCACATTTATACACTCTACACCAACTGAATATGTAATGAAATATCCAAATATTTATTATTCATATTGAATATAAGACATATTCACATCTTTTAATGTTGAGTCTGCATGAACTTGTAATGTTAGTATATGTAGTAGTGGAACTGGTGGGGACAAGGTACTCCTGTAAGGTCCTCTTGATTTATTTATTGATTCACTGGATTTCCTTGATTCGACCTTCTATTTCCCCATAATTTTATATTTTTACAATACCATACCTAATTTTAGACCTTTTTTCATCAACTGTTAATGGTTTTTCATTTAAAAAAATTGTTAAAAACATACCCAATGTATCTTTATAAGATTAGATGACTGTGATATAAAAGATCCAATAGCATTGTCGACCATAGTAACAACTAGATCATCAACCATGATAGGAAACTCAATGCTTGTACTATGAGTTACATAAATATCTACTCTCATGTGGTATTTTTGGATTTGTTTTTTATGTATCATTTCTCCCAGGATATTATACATCACACCTATCATAACAAGTCAACATGCTGGTTTTGAAAGATATTAATCACATGCAACTTCACTGAGTAGAATTTTGGTAATATATAGTTATTATAAGTTTCATGGTTCAAATTTAGGATAAAGAGTAATGAAAAAATTAATTATCTTGAGTAAGGTAAGTGTTTTAGGGTAATTGATTCCCTCAAATCTAATCCTTTCATTTGGATCTTCATGCACTGATATTTTTTCCATTGTTAGTTCTCTTTGATCCTTTTACATATATTGGTCATCCATACCAGAATGAAAAATAAAATCTTCCAAAACAACTATCCAAACATGAATGTCTTTTATCATATCTTATTTAAACTCTTTCATCTTTTTCTTCTTGAAATATGTTTGAGGTGACACACTAAAACCTACACCTCTAACGTGGACATATTTTTCAGGCCCCCTAAAAGTTAGTGAATGTAGTTTTTCATTAGGTAAAGATGATGAAAATTCCTATGAATAAACCTTATAAAAACATATAAACATAAATATATATTTTTATGTAATACCATTATAAATAATAAATAATTTCTATTATGTAATACTTAAACATGATTCCCATACAAATTTTGTGTTTTCAACAACTAGTTTACCCTCTTTATTTATGCAGGACTCCTTCCATAGCACATGATGTGGGATAATAGTGGATTCATATTTGGATTCATCAATATACATTTAGAAAAATTAGTATATTTTTTTCATATCACATAAATTTTTTTTTAGATTTAAAATACATATCATTTTTTCAATTAAAGAGTACTAAACCCTTATTTTATGGTAAGGGTACATTGGCTTTATTGCACGTTGTATATTTTCATCACTCCTCTACTTCATAAGGAAATTTTTTTAAATCCAAGTGAATAAAATAAAAAATATCAAATAAAATATTATTTAATCCAACAAACCTAAAACAATTATAATCATGATGACTAATAAAGTCTTTCTATGTTTCTTTTATTATAATGTTTGATTACATAACTGTTGGGAGGGGGTTTAATTTCCCCTCAGCATCTCTGAGATGATGCTTTTTAAAAAGTGTCTATAAACCTCTATGTGATTTTTCAGAAACCATTAATTCATATTTCTTATGTAAATCATCTAAAATAAATGAAGTCTGTAGGGGTTAATAAAAAGTAAAATAATGTTTTATCTCATAATTTTTCAATATCTTTTACCTTATCTAGTATTTCATTACCCATTAGGGGAGACTACATTGAAACATATTTTGTATTCCCATAAACTAATGTTGTTCTAGATCGGTATTTATGTTGTTGGAGTAAAAAAAATAATGTCATAAAAGAAAATTCTTCATGGAATCTTTTAACAGACTGAATGTGTGCATTCTTCACTAATGGGATACCCTAACATTCATTTAATGTTATAGCCTGAAAAATTTCCATATGCAGGAAGGTCATTTATTATCTTATAAAATATGGCCCTCTATTTAATTCAACACTTCAATGAGAATCATCCAATTTAACACCTGTATCCTACATTAATTTAAAATCTCTGATCAATGGATCCAAATATGCATAAATTCCATTATCGAGTTGTTTCGGTCTATATATAAGAAAAGATAACATAATTTATTTTAACTTCATACATAACCATAGTGGAAATTTATAATTTACCAAAATAATTAGTCATGTACTGTGAGTACTAATCAATACAGTAAAAGGATTTATTATATTTATCAATAACACAAGATAGAGGTTTTTCAGATCATTCCCAAATACAGGATACTCATAATCAATTTTCATCCACATGAGAGAGTTTGTTGGCTGATGTAGTTTCCTATATTCAATTATAGTATTTACGTGCCATGTCAATTTTCTAATAGTTTCATATAATCCATATATTCATCACAACCTTGTAATAATAGGACAACTCCATAGATATTTTGAAATACCCAATTCATATTTCTTTTACCAATTCACAAAAAACTTAGGGAATTTTCTTAGTGATCCATGGTCCTTGAGATACAATATGAAATCATATGGAAGGATGAATATTTTTTCAGAGATCATTCCCATGGAATGTATAATTAATTTTTCAATATATGTTTGATGGGGAAACTCATTTTCTTATAATATCATGTCATTTAGGAGACCATTTAGTTATATAAATATGGTGTTGATCCATCTACTGCTGGATTTATAATTACATGACTTCAATATAGTTGACAGTGTTGTATATTTAGTATAACCAGTATGCAATGGTCTCTTAATAAAACTATTTAACATCTCAAATAACATTGTAAAATAATGAAGATAATCATTAATCACCACTATAATTTCTTATATATGGTCTCCATCATCATTTACACTCATATTCATATAAAATGATCAATAAATTACAGTATCATAAAAATCAGTATGTACATTCTAATTCTCCCTCTATAAACTCCAACATTTATATCTCTAATCTATTACATGAAAAATAAAATGTTCTTCCAAATCTTTGAGAAGAATTTTTTTTGAATAAAAAAAACATAAACATGAACAAAGGATTTGAGAAGGGGTGAGTGAATTCTCAATTGAAAACATGACGAACACTATAACTCCATCCTCTTACTCTTTTGTAATAAAATTAGAGTACATCCATTTTAAATTCAAATCTATCATATTAATTTCATAAAATATTCTTTTTATATAAAAAACAAATAAATACACATAAGGTATTCATCATAAAAGGACAATTTTATAGATAATTCTAAAAAGGAGAACCCAAAAATATCAATAGTTATGTTGATACGCAAAATAGATTCAAACTGTAAATTGTTTCTCATTGAACATCTCTTTTAAATAAATTAAATTCGCTATGAAGTTTTATCATTAATATTATTAAAACTAAGTTTATTATATAATTATAAAATCTTAAAATTTAATTAACATGATTTATAGTGTTTTCATTGTTCTTGAAAATCATTTCCAAAATCATAGGATAAAGGTAGTGATGGAAAATATCATCACTCACATAGCTGGTAAAAACCCACCATAGTGTGAGTGGTGTTATTAAGAATAAAGTAAAGAAAATGAAAATAATCAACAATTTATTAATGTAGTATAATTATTTTAGAATTATTATATTTGAATCATATTATTAGAGTTTAAATATGAGTTTTAGGTTCTGTATGAAGTGAATGAAGATTTAAAATAGGTGAGGTGTGAAAACATTCCTTTATTGAAATGGATCCTCTAGATTAATCCTTAAGACCTTTATCAATAGTCTTTTTGATAGACCGTGACTTCAAAAAGTGGTGAGGAGTGTTTTGGGAGGGAATTTGGCAGATATTTTTCTTTTGAGATATCTTTTTAAGTAAAGAGTAATGGATGGAGGAGGGCTAAATTTATAAAGGAATGTAATGGGGGTTTTGAATAAAATATTGAGTATTTTTTATTAAAGTTTAAGACTATTAATAGCAATGATTCATGTGAATTATAGTAGAATTTTATTATAAAATACAAATTTCTTATTTCATTTAAACACATTTAAAACTAAATGGTAATAGTGTAATTTTTTATTTAATGAAAAGAATCAAAAAATATATATTATATTAGAAAAAAAATTTATTTAGACTTTGGAAATTCATCTTTAGATTTTAAAATAAATATTATTGTTTTAAATGATTAATTTTTCTAATTAAATCTTATTTAAGATATATAAATGGTTTTAAAAATTATTGAGTCATTTGACATCATTATGATGTCATAAAACATGCAGTATATAAAAAAATGATATTTTTACAATTCACCAAAAACATAAATTTTATAGAAAAATAAAAAAACATTCACCTTAAGATAATTCCAACATGATGATTTAAAAATTGAGGTCATTTTTTTAAAAATAAATTTAAAAGTATGTTAATTTGAATAAATGCTTTACAAATATTGCAACATCTTTGGTTAATGCAGAACCAAAAATTGTTCTATGGCACTTATTCAGTCACAATATTAATCCACCCAATATATCTTTTCACAATAGAAATTCCCTCTATATATAGTAATTTAATCCGTATGATTATTTATTATCTACCCCTAAATATTTATTCAAACTTCCTTCTAAATATAATTGAAATTCAATGTGATAAATCACTTATCTCTTAGAATATACATCCTCAAAAATCTCATGAGGATAAAATATTTATTTATATGCAACATTTGGCCACTAACAAGTATATTCCACATAAAATTGAAATCAAAATAAAAAATTGAGGCTGAGAAGAATCGAGCAGACAGACAACAATGTCGAGGGGTATCGGCAGTAGGAAATAGTTTGTGATGGTGGAGTTATATCAGGTATGCGTGGGTAGGGTGACACTCATTAAGGAAAGTATCACAAGGATAAAGAAACTCAAAAAAGAGAATATGTGGTGTTAATTAAAGAGGAGTAGAAATAATCACACACCATAGGTTTTAATATGGTTGATTCATCCAAGAAGGTTGAGGGGGAGTGATAGTAGAGGTAGAATTCCACGAGATCTTGAATGCAACAAAATAACTGGGTTTGGGTATGGATAAATTTATAAGATTAAAAAGAATTTTATCAGTTCTGTCAAAAAAGGGATGATAAATATTTTTTTTTCAGTGATAAAATAATAAACGCTGATAAAACCAATTTTTATCAGCCTTGAAAAAGAATTCATAAGGGCCTATCTTTATCGATGCTAAAATTATAGAATTGGTAAAGATATATTTTATCAGTGCTATATATTACACCACTGTAAAATATATATCTTTATCAGTGTAAAAAACATTGATAAAGACCTATATAATAAATATTTAATTATATAATTAGTATAATTGAAAAAATTAACTCTATATAATTATAAATAAATATAAAAGTATGTATTTATAAATAAATATTTATATAATTATAAATATATTTAATGATTTGAAAATATGTATTTATAAATATAATTATAAATAAATAATTTTAAATACACTAATAATGGGGGTTCAATATCCATTGGGTGTAGGTTACTATTGCAGTACAATAGTGTACTATAGCAGTGATGAAACTGTTGGCTGGTGACATTGTATTGATGGCAGGCACTATATCAGGCACTGTAGTGGCAGCAACATTGTAGCAGCTAGGGTACTATAGCAACACTATTCATAGGAGGGCTATTGGGTAAAATATTTGGGCCTTCTGGGCCATGTAATGGGATTTCATACCCACTGGGCATATGGGTCATGTAATGGGCTTCATGCCCACTAGACCTATAGGCCATGTACTGAATAAATAAGGCTAGATGCGTGGACTATCCCCTTAGGGGAGCGGCTATGGTATGTCTTTCCGGCCTGTGTGTGAGGTGTGTCTATGTTTAAATGTAATTATACCCCTAATCACCAAATATATATATATAAATACACTAAAACAAATGTAAATATTATATTTATAAATATAATTATAAATATATATTTATAATTATATTTATGAATAAATATGTTTTTAAATATGTATTTGGGATTTTTCATAGTGGTAAAGCACCCCGTAATACTACATCGAGCTTGGGGGTTCAAAATCCATAGAGCGTAGGTTACTCTAGTGATACTATAGCAGGCCTGTAGTGTTGGTGGAATTGTAGCACCGAGGGCACTTTAGGGAAGGTGAGAACTATAGTAGGGACTGTAGTGGCGGCAGCACTATAGAAAATACTCTAGTAGCATGGGTACTATAGCATCACTATTCACTGGAGGGATTTTGGGTTAAAAAATTGGGTCTTCGAGGCCATGTAATGGGCTTCATTCCCTTGGGACTATGGGCCATGTACTGAATAAATAAGAATTGATGGGTGGGTTATCCCCTTGGGGGAAGGGGCTATGGTCAATCTTTCCAACATGTGTGTGTGGTGGGTGTGTGTTTAAATGTAATTGAACCCTTAAAGCACATAATATATATATTTGTAAATATATTTATAAATATATGTATATAATTATATAAATATATGTGTATATATATATAATTATACAAATATTATATAATTAAATATATATATATATATATATATAGAAATAATAAATAAATTTTTTATTTAAATATATTTATCATAATTTTATAATTATTTAAATATATAAATAATTAATTATAATTATATAGATATTTTTTAAAAAATTATATTTAGTTATTTATAATTATATATTTATAATTTTAAAATATATTAAATAAAAATTTATATATATATTTACATATAAGTATAAATATATTTATTTATAAATATATTTATAAAAATATATTTTTTATATATAAATTGATAAATACAAGTTTGTAAATATGCTTCTTGTTCAGGGACTCCGTAACCAGGTTCGGACAGGGTTTGTGTTTTAAAAATATTACCCAAACCCGCCTGTCTTAATAATCAGGTAATAATTTTTAATTAAATTTTATTATATATATAGTAATATTTCCAGTTAGGGGTTTTCGTTAGTGGTAAAGGCTCCCCGTAATCCCACATCAGACCCGGGTTCAAATCTAGGAGGGAGCATATTTCTGGTGGCAAGTGGTTAGGCAGGCATAACGTAGGTAGGCGATGACGCAACCATGACACAGACATGATGTAGGCAGACAATGACATAAGCATGATGCAGACATGACGTTGTACTGGGCCTTCGGTCTAGTTTGTGGGCCTTTGGACCATATAAGGGGTTTCATACCCACTGGGTCTTCGGGCCATGTACTGTATAAAATAAGGTTTGATGGGTAAGATATCCTTTAGGTTGCTTTGGTCTACCATTTTGGTCTATGAGTGTGTTTAATGTAATTGTACCCCCAGGCTCCTAATATATATATATATATATATATATTCATTTATTTATTTATTTAAATATATTTATAAATATATAATTATATATATATATATATATATATTATACCTGTATTTATCATCACTATAATTTTAGCGCTGATAAATAGAGGTTTTATCATCTCTTTATATAATAGTGCTGATATAACCCATATTTATATGTGCTTTTCTAAAAGTGAAGAAAAAATCGTTTAATGTAAACTGCAAAAATAATAAACAAATATATATTAAAAATTAATAAATTATAAAAAATTAAAAAAAAATAATAATTAACCTTATTAATGAATATATAATCTTAAATACATGAATGCTAAAAATGAGTGAAATTGAAAATTTTAAAATAAAAAGACTTTAAAAGTATTAAAAAATAGATATGTTTTAGTAAATATACAAATTATTGAAAATATTAAATATGGATATATATTAAAATGAAAATGAATACATAGTGAAAATAATAAAACATACTAAATAAATATGTATAAATAAATATTAGAAAATGATTAAATTCCAAAAAAACAATAGTAAATATTAAAAATGAATTAATAATGTTAACTGAAATATTATTAAAAATAAATAAATAAAATTTAATGTTTAAAATAATAATATAATAAATATATTATGTCACTATATGAAATTCTAAAATAAATATTAATATTTGAATAAATTACATAAATATATTAAGTGTGTGTGTGAGTTTCTATATGAGATTGCATTAATTACATAAATATGTGTGTGAAATTAATTATATTGAATACATATTAATTATATAAAGTAAAACCATTTTAAAACAATAAATGAGAATGAATAAACATGTATAAATCAATTTTAAAAATGGATAAAATTAAAAAAATATTAAACAAAGAAAAATTGAAAATGAATAAATTACAAAAATATTAAAGAATAGTTAAAATTCGTAATGAATATATAATATTATCAATAAACAAATTTTTAAAAAATATTAAAATGTAAAAAATAGTATAGGTTGAATAATAAAATTAGAAAAAAGTTACTGATTAAAAACAATATATATATTGTTAATAAATAAAATTCTAAAATGAATATTAAAAATTGAATAAATTTAAGAAATATTATGCATGTGTGTGTGTTTTTCTATATTAATTATATATTTTTTTGTTTGAAATTAGCACAACACAATTTTGATATATATAAATTACAAATGTATTAAAAACATATTAAATGTCAACAAATAAATATAAATACATATTAAAAATGAATAAAATTTTAAAAAACATCATAAAGATAAAAATTAAAAATGAATAAATTTAATATATATATATATATTAAAAAGAAATAAATATTATATTTATCTATTTGTTTATTTATTTATTTATTCATTTTTTTGTGAAATAATAAATTTAATAATATATAGTTTTTATTTATATTCTATTTTTATTAAATATATGATATTTTAAGTGTAAATTACTATTTAGTATTATATAAATCATATTTAAAAAAATATAATACATTAATAAAAATATAAATATATTTATATATTATTAGACAATTTTTAATGACTTAATTTTTTTATGAAATATACCTTTTATCAGCATTAAAAATGTTGATAAATGTTTCTTTTATTAGTAATAAAAAAACATTGATAAAAGATCCCCTTTATCAGCACATTTTTAGCGCATATCAAATGTGCCTTTTATAAGTGGTTTAACTAGTTTTTATAAATGTACCCTTTATCGACACTATTTTAGCATTGATAAAGGCCTCCTTTTTCAGTGATAGGTAAAAAGTGCTGATAAAGGTAACCCTTTATCAGTGCTTTTAGTTAGCACTAATAAAGAGAAGCACTTGATATTGTGCCAACTCTAGTAGTGCAATTCTTGAACAGACACGTAGGCTTGCACTAAACTATCCCATAAGCCCTAGAAGTACCAGAATGTAGGCCCCTCTTGATCCATCTTGGAGGCCCTGATTTCTTTGCTTTTCCCCCAAGTGAGGCTCACCAGTTAGGCCCACCATCGAGTCGGCCCACTATTCCTAGCCCACCCCATGTTGGCCCACAGGTCAAAGCCCACATTTGCACCTCTAGTGCATGCCCTAATGCCTATGCCAACCCATCGACATGCCTTATCATGTCCCCCAGCAACACACCCATTGCACTCCCTATGCACACACAATAAAAATGTCGCGCCCCTAAAAGTGGGGGCCAAGTATCACCATAGTCAGAATTTGATCCCCCAGTCACCCATATACAGTGTCTCGATCGAGTTTCACTTGGATGTGTATATTTATGTGATATTATTACTTATATTATTCTTTATTTTACTAATTATTAATTATTAATTATATTATTAATAATTAATTGTATTATTAATAATTGATTATATTATTAATAATTAATTATTAATTAATCATTACTTTTTATTAATTATAATATTAATTCTTATTTATATTAATGATATTTTATTTTAATTAGATATATTTTAATTATATGTTATTATAGTATTTCCAAAGAAGTGAAACCCAGCCCTACTAGGAAAATTAATAAGATATGTCAAAGGAAGTCATGAGTGTGAATTTTAGTCATGAGTATTTTAAGTTCTATTTACAATTTTTCTTTATATATATACACACAAAATAGAAAGAATGTTTTAAATAAAAAAATTTAATACCATATATATATATTATTCTGAAAATTATATATATATATATATATATATTAAACAGATGTAAAAAAGTTGGGGAAAGAGGACCAAATCATTTGGCGCTTTGGGCACCCATTTTTCAAAATATAAAACTAGGAGATCCAAAGTGGTAAATCATTTGGACCTTTGGACAACTTTTTTCAAAAAAATAAATGTGTACTACAATTTAATTTAAAAAAATAAAAATTAAACTTTTTAGATATATTTAAGGGAAGTTATCATTGGAGTTCTTGTCTACTGAAACATTGTTGGAATGCTTTAAGTATTAAATATATGGTCATCTGTTGGACCTCTCTAATAATGTTATTTGTCACAAGGTCTTATCCCTTTGGGAGAAGATTCTCTCTTCACTATTGATCATTCTTGAAACCCATTAGTAGATTTTTTGGTGGGGTAACTACTAAATATTGTGCAATATTAAGTGTGTCCCTTTATCTGTTCTAGCTAAAAGAGATAATATAGTGGGTTCCTTTATCAAAGCTATCAAAAAGAGCTGATAAAGGGCATCATTTATCAGTGCTAATAAAATCAATAATAAAAGTATAACTTTTCAATTACATTTTTTAGTGATGATAAAAGCACCATTTACATAAATTTTTTCCTAACACTGATATAGGTTTTATTTTATCAGTGCTTAAAATTCACTGATATAGAGTACCTTCTATCAGCGATAAAAGAATGTCGCTAAAGGATGAAAAAACAGTTTTTCAATGGAAAAGTTTTCAAAAGTATAAAAACTATTTATATCAAAAATGAAAATATAATTGATTAAAATGATGTAAATTATATTAATTATAATATAATAGAACTAATTTTACATTTAAAACAGTTTTAAAATAAAATGGAACTTGTAAATGCTTAAAATGAAAATCCTGTATTCAATAAAAATTAGTATTTTTTTACAATTCATCAAAAAAATAATGTTTTCTGAAAATGATAAAAAAAATAACTCTAAGAAAATCTGACATGTCGAATTAAAAAAATGAAGATAAAATTGTCGAATATATTTTTAAAAGTGACAAAAATTAATTTTAAAATAAGTGTGGAAAAGTGGAAAACTATTTTACAGAAATATAATTTTTAAGAGTTAAACGAGATTTATTTTTATCACATCCCTAAAAATATTAGATGAATGATAATGAATTGTATTTAAAAAATAATCTATAAATTTCAATAAAATCAACAGACAATGGTGATTTATTTAATTTATTATTATAATAACACATTGTACACAAAACAACAGTTATTTAGAAAAATATTTCTTTTACTTTAAAATGATTTTTATTTTTATTTATAAAAAAATAATAGCCAGTGGAATTATTTTACACATGTGTAAAAAATATAATTTTCATAATCTATTTATACCTATTTATACCCTCAAATTTAACAACTAGGTTATAATATTCATATTTAAATATTATATTTTACAGGTTGTTTAAGATCTGTTTTATGTGTCGTATAATCTATTGGACACAATATTATTCTTTTAAAAATATAGAAGTGTTAAAAAAAAATTTGAAAGTAATTATATAAATATATATAATAATATAAGATTATATATAATTATATGAATATATAAATAATAAATATGCATGTAAATATAAATAAATTTATATATATAATAAAATATTTTAAAAACCCAAATGGAGTAGTGGTAAGGGTTTCACCAGGTATAAAAAAGTCCAATGTTTGAATCTTTATAGGTGTGTGTGGATGAGAAAGTATAATCATTGAAAAAGGGAGGTATGAGTACTGGAGGGAATCATTGATAAAGGGTTTTTTGATTGCTGGGTGAAGCAATAATAAAAGGGCTACTAAACACTGATTAAGGGGTGTTTATTCATAGATAATGGGTGGGGGAGGGGGACTCACTACAACGATAAGTTTTTTAAAAAAATATCTCTTTTTTTATCAGTTCTAGGAATGTAACTATTAATGACCATATTTATCCAAGCTAAAAATGTGCTAATAAAGGTCCCTCTTTATCAATGTATTTATCACTAATAAAGGGTACTTTTATTTTCACCAAGAATAGATTTATTGAAGGTAATATTATTCATTACTAAAAATGAATTGATAATTGTCCATATTTATAAATGATTTTTTAGCAGTGATAAATGGTAATTTTATCATCAATTTTTAGCACTTATAAAAGATACTAACTTTTATGGGTTCTTATAACATCAATGTTTTTCACACTAATAATCATGAACACTAGCACTAATAAAAGGGGGTATCTACAATAGTGATTCCAACATCATCTCATATCATAGAGTACCTCTAATTATATTTAGGATTTTAATGTGTTGTGATAAGAGATTTAATTTTTTGTATTTTAGTGTAAAATATTTTTCCCTATCTATTTATAATTTTTCATTTTCTAATCTTTGTGATCAAAGATATTTCGGGTGTGGAATTTGTATCTTCCAAACCATGGAGTTCAATAAAGTCCAAGTTAATTGAATTTTATAATGATCATTTCTGACCGAAGAGATTCTTAATACTAGAGATACGTATTTCTAACTTCTTTTCAAATAAGTTTGGTTTCATAGTCATATATTCCAATCAGGGATAAATGAAAGAGTTTTCTGGTGAAAAAATTTCTACTGCGGATTGCCTTAGTGGATGATGTTCCAATTTTTTGAACTTGTTGATACTAAGTCTATAGTCTACCAATATGCCTTCCACTTTGGTTTAAAAGAGTATAATTATTTTAACTAGAGGTTTCTGGTAATAATATCTTTTAGTATAATTTTTTTCTTCATCTAATACTCTACACATTGTTTTTACATTATTATTTAATTTTTTGATTGTATTTCCTTTATTGGTTAAGTTTTAATATTTTGATAGATTTATTTTTTGATTCATATACCATTTTTTTAATGCATGTTTACCTAGTTTACTCTGATTTGATCAAACATTATATCTTTTGATCAGCCTACATTCTGAGTGTGATGGAAATTTTTTATTGGATCTAAGAAAACAATTTACCCCCATCTTGTAGATTCCTTAATTTTTACCTACCATAACCCAACTTGGTATCTAAGTAAGGATTTATTATTTTGTTTGATACAATTTTTATTAGTCCTTATTATGATTTTTATCATTTAAATTTTCTATTTATTTATCGAAAACTATATTAGTTTCGTTACACAAACATATAGATGATGAAAGATATTTTTTAACCATTTCATGGATACTAATCAAATAATAAGAAAATTTGAATCTAAACTAACAAAAACTATTTGATAGTGTGAATTATGAATATTATAAAGATTAAATGAAAAAAATTGTTATCAATACTAGTGTGGATGGTTTTTTTATTATGAAAAAAATATACAATTATAGAGAAGGATATTTCTCTATTTACTCTTGAGGAGAAACATAATTATCAAGCAAATTATAAAGTTTAAAATACTTTAACATTATCAATGAAACCAAACAATTATAGTAAAATTTCATTATTTTATAACATAATGTAATTTAGATAAGGTGGTACATTACACTCTCCATAACATCTAATGTTTTAGAAACCAAATGGGATAGCTTCGTGCTAAATATCAAGAATTTTATTATCTACTTGGAGAGTCAATTGATCATTTGCACCAGAGGTTCATAAATTTTTTTAAAACAATATATTCACATGGTTATAAAAAGATCAATGATGGTAAAGTTATATAGAATATCATATAATATCATATGAAATAATGGGAATCCAAGTAGAGAATTGTTGATAACACTAAGTATTTGATGAAGCTTAGTATTGATGATTTTCAGAACTTTTTTCAAAATGAGAGTAGTCTTAAAAAAGATTTTTATAAGGTGAATTAGATTGATGATGTTTATTTTACTTCAACATACAATTATTTAACATTCATAACTAACACTGCTAAGGTGGATAATTCTAAGAAGAAAAGTTTAAAACATCATAGAGATTAAAGCTCTTTAGATGTCATAAAAGGTGAACTTACTAAAATTAAAATATAAATGGATATATTTATGGAAATAATCACTTATAGAAATATCACCAGAAAGAAAAAATGAAAATTATGAAAATAATGAATCCATGAAATTTACATTCTATGATTGTGAACATCCTAAACACAATCAAAAAGATTATCCATAACTTATGAGGAAGGATAAATAATTGAGGATAATTTCTAGTAGGAAATAAATAAAGGAATTATGAGAATCAAATGATGCTAAGTACCTGTGAAGAAATATAATATTCCAATTATTGGTGATTCAGATATTAACCCAATCCATAAGATTAACATGTTTTATGATAATACCACTCAAAATGAAAACTACTTCATTAGAAATGTAATAGCTGGATCAATTATTTTTTTCTTCAAACCCTGATTTATCTTTGAATTAAGATGATATGGATGAATCTACATCACCTAGATAAATGAATTTATTTTTGAATTTCTTAGTAAAAAGGAATAAAAAGTTAATCAAAGTCTATAATTTGGCCAAGGAAGATCATGTAGGAGTAAATGATAGTATTTATAAGCTTACTTATAAGATAAATTCTATTTCTATATATTTTTTCAAATAATGATGATCATAACATAGTTTTAAAACTAAAGTATGAAGTTAGTAGTATTATGAAAGTTATATATAATTTTACTTATAGTATGGATAATTTATAAAATATTTTAAGATATTTGAAAACAAATCATTCATCTCGGTACCAAACATATGCCTAGATAATATTCTATTATGTCTAGTACGTATTCCAATAGGCTAGGTCCCAATATGGTGTTATTTGTTATTAATGGTATATTTATCAATTGATTGTTTTTTTAATGGCTGGTTTATCACATTTTTTGTTTCACATGAGGTTGTATCACATGGTTTCAGGTGATGGATTATGTAATGGATGTGTATGTACTTTCATACCTTATGGGTGTGGATATGATTTCATGTTTTATCATTTCTACTTGTCATATGCTTGGATTTATGGATATGAAATATTTTTATGAAAAACCAAATAAAAATTATTTACAAATTGGGTTGGATTTAAGAAAATTATTCATAAAACTATTTTTTTTAAATATAGAACTATTTAATTCTTGATATTGAACCATGTATAGAATATATGCTGGTATCTTTCTTTTCCTTATGCTTACACCCTAAATTTTTTCTTTAGGTAGTTGAAGATGTTGTATTGTAGGATCCAGGTAAAGGGAAGGGCATCTTTTAGTATTTAGGATTCTCTTATTTTTGATGCATTCAGTTCGGGTTGGTTTGGAGGTGACTATTGGTCACATGGAGACTTGTTGGCCTTTTTTTATTCATAATTTTTTTTATCTAGTTTTTCATAGATTATATAGATTTGGTTGTATTTTATTTATACCAATTGCACTCTGGTTTTATGTATTTATTTTTTAAATTCAATAATTCTTTCCATTATCCTTGTTGTACCTCCTCACTTTGATTGGCCGACTCAGGTTCCATTTCTAGTTGACCTGAGATTGTCTGTTACAATTTTACATCACAGGGATACTCAGCCTGAAGTGTGTTAACACTACCATAGTTTGGTTTTGTATCAGGGGAATATATGATTTAGGAACTTTGTAATTATAGTAGTAAGTGTGGTAGGGTTCCTAACTAGCTCACTTAAGTGAATGAACTTGAGTTACAATAGGTGGTCAAAAAAATTTACCATGTTTGAGACTTGGTGTTTTGGGTTAATTGAATGAACTGTATGGAATGTTTATTAAAATGAACGTATTCTTTCTTAAAGTGCTTTTTTCATTCATTGAATTCATAATTTTTTAAAATTATTGATGTTTTAAACATTATATGTGAGTTATTTAAGTTGGTCCTATGATTTTGGAATATACTCTAAAGCTAATTAGAAATTGTCTTGTACTTAATAGAAAATACCTCTAAGAAGAGTTCTTCCAAATCTAAGAGAGGAAGCTGTGAGATGGGATCTACATGTGAATAATCCATTGGACCCTAATTTTACTGAATCTATAATATGAAAAATTCATACTATAGGACAATTCGGTTCCAGGAACTCAGGTTGTGTAGTGGATCAGGGATTGAAATTTACTAATCAAAATCCACCCATCATCTATGGCGATAAGGGAAACCAAGAATCTGAGTAGTGTCTTGATTAGATTGAGAGGGTCTTAAACTTCTTGACTCTAAGATGGGTTTTTTCATGTATATGATTGAGGGATCAGTAAAGTGGTAGTGGAACTCTATTTTACAAGCTAAGTTACATAAGTATCTTAACTAGACTTCCTTCAAGAAAATATTTATTTAGAAATTTTAAACTAAGGAATTGTGTGCGGTGAAGACCTGGGAGTTTATAACCTTGGATCAAGGGGATCATACCATTTTGGAGTATTCTACCCACTTTGTTGAGTTAGTGCATCTCGAACTAGAGCTTGTAACTAATGAGTATATGAAGGCACAAAGTTTTGAGTTGGTACTGAGGATTGATATTCAGTCAATATTGATTATCATGTGCCTTACAACATTTATGAATATAATTAACCAAAAACTATATATGAGGTAGACATATCTGTGAAGATAGGTTTGGGTGGTGCTTCAATTGGTGTATTTATTAGACAAGGATTTCCTTATTTCCATAAAAAGAATCACAAGGGTGGTCAGTTTTCTTCAAGACCAGTTTCAGGGGATTCATCAGGACAACTACAATTTGTCTATTATCAGTGTGAATGGAATGATTATACCAAGACTAATTATATGGAGGATCCTATAAATTGTTTCCATTTTGGATTATTGGTCCATCTAAATCATTTTTTTTAAAGGATATCCAAGGGTAGGAAAGTATGATTCACTCTCACAAAGGGTTCACATGTTAGTACTGATTCTTCCAAGGGTGGTGGGTCTAATCCTCAAGCCAATGGGTGGTGTTCATGTGGATAAGACTAGATGAATTTATGTGACTAAGTGTGCACCAGAGCAATCTGAGTTAGGTACAGCTACTATTAGAGGTACAATTTTTATTTTGTCTTCTATAGTGCTAGATTTGTTTGATAATGGTTCTACTCATTAATTTATATCATCAAAGTTAGATTACATGTTGGTATTATGTTTAAAAGTTATTCTATTATTTTTTGATCTTTTCATTACTTTGGGAAAGAGGTATGAACAATGTTTCATGTTTCCCATGTGTCGAGTGATGATAGCCGACTATGAGGTTATATGGGACTTTTTAGTTCTCAATATTAGAATATTTGACCTAAAACGTGGAATGGATTAGATGATTAGTATTAAGGACTAAATAGGATATTATCATTTTTATTTTTAGTTTTTATCTTCAGATGGGGTCACTCATGTTTTTCAGGGTGAGTGAGACTCTAGATTAGGAAGGGTGAGTCCTATTTTTCCTTATTCTAGGGTAATCTCATGCCAGTTTTCATAGATGTTTATCGATGTTATTAACCATTTTTTGGTAGTCCTCTTCATGTGGTGGTTTTTTCATTCCCTAAGGTATTTTTAGATGATTTTTTTAGATTGTATCCATAGAGAGAGGTCAAGTTTAATATTTATCTACTCCCTCGTACGATGCCTATTTCTATGTTGTCTTATCAAATGGCAGCTGCTATATTGGTGGAACTTAAATTCTAGAATGATGATCTATAGGCTAAGGTATTTATTCATCCTATAGTCACACCATGGTCTTTGACTGATCTCTATTCTAAGAATTCATTCAAGGGACCTATACTATTTTTGGATTATCAAATGTTGAATCGGGTGACTGTTAAGAAAAAAAATATCATTTTACTAGGATTGATGATATTTTTGACCATATTAGAGGGGAATGATGTTTTTCAATGATTTACCATCATCAAGGGTACCACAAATTGACATTATGAGAATAGGATACACCTAATACATTATTTAGGATCTGGTTTAGGCATTTCATGTTTTTGGTTATGTTATTCGGTCTCAACAATGCTCCTATGGTATTTATGGATTTGATAAGAAAAATACTTCATTAATTCTTGGAATCTATTTTTATTTTGTTCATGGATGATATATTGGTGCACTCTAAGATAGAGGATGATCATATATACAAATTGGACATCATTGTTCAAACCTTTAGAGAACATCATCTATATGGTAATTTTCCCAAACGTAAATTTTGGATCTTGGAAGTGAACTTTTGTGGGAATGTGATATCTAATAGGTGAGTCTCAGTGGATCATAAAAAGTTATATGTTGTTATTTCATGGTAGAATCCTATAAATTTATTTGTGATCCAGATCTTCTATGTTTTGGATGGTCACTATATACTATTTTTTTAAGACTTCTCCAAGATTGCTTCTTCAATAATAGATTTAACCCACAAGGGTGAAATGTTTGAATGGAATGAATAGTGTTAGAGATATTTTGAGTATATTAAGGCGAGGTTGACTTTGGAACTAGTTTTGATTCTTCTAGAACTGGGTTCGGGTTATGAGGTTTTCTGCGATACTTCAAGTACAGTTTTGGCTAGTGTCTTAATCTAGGGGAAATAGGTGGTAGACTATAGCTCACATCAGTTACACCCTCATGGGAAGAACTACCCTACCCAAGATCTTGATTTGGAAGTGATTATGAATTCACTGAAAACATGACATCACTATCTATTTAGGGATAAGTTTACTGTGTATTATATTCTTAAGATCCATAAATATATTTATACTCAGAGGGATATTAACTTGGTATAGATATGCTAGGTGCATTATATTAAAATTTTGATTTTTATATTATTTACACTCCCGGGATTGAGAATGTGATTTATGATGCATTGAGAAAAAATTTACCAACAAAATCCATGAAGGAATTGATTAAGGAGTGGTCTCTAGTGAGTTTGTTTACTAAGATGAGATTGGGAGTGGAAGAGGTTAGTGGACAGGTGTTTTTGGATTCAATGAAAGCGGAATCATATTTTGATAAGCTATTTTATCCTGAGAAAGTGTCATACACGGAGTTCCAATGGTTGGTTAAAGCCTTTATTTTGGGGAGACCTTGAGTGACTGGTCTGGGTCTCCTAGTAGAGATTTGTACTTCCGTAGCAGGTTGGTTGTTCCAGTTTCCCTTAGGAAGGATTTATTGGACAATGAAAACTGATCATGTTGGTTCATATACCCTAGGTATTCTAACATGTATCATGAATTTAGATGTTTTTATTAGTGTCCAAGGATTAGTCGGTCGATGGTAGATTTTGTATCGAGAGGTCTCACTTTTGAAAAAATTAAGGCAAGACACTGGAGACCTGCTGGTTTTTTGCAACCTTTTACCATTTTAGTATGGAAGTGGGATAATATTTCCATGGAATTTTTCATTTTTTTTCTATATAATCCCAGTGGGAATGATAAATTTTGGTTGATCATTGATATAATTATGAAATTGGATTATTTTTTTCCTATCATGGATATAATTAAATTGGAACAGATCAAGGACTTATACATCAAAGAGATTGTGAGACTTCATGGGGTTCCCTTCGTGGTTGTTTATGATTAGGAACTAAGGTTCACATCTTGGTACTTAAAAGGTTTGAAATATGTGACGAGATCCTATTTTAAACTAAGAATGAATTATCATCCACAAAAGGATGTACAAAAATGGAGAGCTATCTAGTTTCTTGAGGACATGCTCCAGGAATGTGTGCTTGATTTTAGTGGATCTCGGGAAAATAATTTTCCTCTGGTAAAATTTTCCTATAATGATAGTTGTAATTATTTGATAAATATGGAACCCTTTGAAGAATTTTATTGGAATCCATGTAGATATTCCCTGTGCTGGGTAGAGTTGAGAGAGAGGTACCTGTTATGGTTGATTCTTGTTTAGGATAAGATGGAAAAGGTGTAGTTGATCTGGAAGAGGTTGGTCACAACATAAATCCATCCAAAATATTATACAAACCATCCTTGTTAGCTATTAGATTTTTATGTTGGTGATTGAGTTTTTCATATATTTTTACCTCACTTGAGGCATAATTGGTTGGGTAAGTAGGGCTGGTTGGAACTGAGGTTTTTAAACCCCTTTGAGACATTGGAGAGACTTGGAAAGGTGGTATATCAGTTGGAATTACTGTATCATTTGACTCCAATACACTATTTGTTTCATGTTTCCCAGTTGAGGTGGTATCACCTGAATACTTACTATGTGATTGAATGTGAGTATATTGATCTTGACCCTAATACCACTATTGTTGACTTACTAGTCTAAATTATGGATCTCCAAGATAAGGCACTACACGGTAAAAAAAATCCATTATTATAGGTAATGTGGTAGTACATATGATATTTCCATGAGATGTGGGAGTGGGAATCATTGATGCGGAAGTAGTGGAATTATCTCTATATGGATCCAGGTTCTTGAGGACTTTTTAGGGACAAAAAGTACTTATGGTGAGGATAATTCTCACACCCTCTAGGTCATAGGTGTGCCTTAGTTGATCCTTGGGTTTTTTTCTATTTTTTGGGTATGGGAAGTTTAGGGGGATTATAGACTTAAAATAAGGGAAATTGTGAGATGTATAAAAGGCACATGGTTAAGGTACATTATTATTCTAACCATGCAGTAACTACAAAACATTCCTCTATGAGGTTTCATTCACATGGGTTTTTTACAATTGGAAAAACCATGCAAGAAGCCTAGGAAACAGTGAGTGGTCTAGTGGTTGTTCATGGGTATCACACGGTTAAGGTGAAAAGTTATTTTAACAATCTATCCTCAAAGAAAACCATGAAACCCTATAAAATAAAATAGATAATAGGGGTGCATAGTTAGTTTAAACATGCATCCTCATCTATAAAACCATGTGACTCTCCTCTAAACCATTAAAAATGGGATTTAGCCCTTTTACATTGGTATTTTTTAGGAATTATCAACCCCTAATCTTATATTGGCTCTTAATTAACCTTCCCCATCACTTTATATTTAACTCCCTTTGTATTATGAGTAGAAATCCTTCATAATTGATGGATCACATCAAGGTATGTTGTGTTTTTTTCAGTTTCTCATCTCCCTTGTAGATATATGCTTGATCCCTTCTCCTCTCATAGTCTGGAACTAAAAGGGGTTATGTATGATGGATCTAAGGGGTTTAACATGGGATTAACATTTTTTCTTATGTATATAGGATCGTGATGACCCAATCTACTCTTCCCCTATCTTTGTTTTCAATGGAGTTATGTTCTACCTCTGTTTTGAGGTTGGTGTTTCTATACAAAGGGTAATTTTTTTGAATTTCTTATCATTATTGTAAAATTTATTTAGTTTGTTCATTGAATTGAATTTATTTTTGGTTTGAATTGATTTATTGGAAAGATAATTATTTTTAATTTTTTTTCTATAAAAACAATTTTTTTCACACCAAGTGTTTGATTAGACGGTTGAATGGTTGTTTTGTATCAAAAATGAGTTTTCAAAAACTGAAGAGGACTATCTTGAATTTGAATTTTTTTTTATAAATTATGGTCATGGTTTGGAAATAGATTTTGAAAATGGAACATTGGGAGCCTTTCCTACATCGAGAGAGAGACATAGGTGACCCTAGTGTGTGTCTCACCACTAGGGGTTTCTTTCTAGATATCAATGGACTGTGGTAGGACCCATTATTGGCCTTTCCCAACAATATTCCTAGTTTAGGCTCTATTATGTCTGGTATGCATTCCTATTGGATAGGGATCACTACAATGTTCTCTATGATTTATGGTATATTTATCTCATGATTGTTTTCTTTATGGATAGTTTCTCACATCTTGGTTTCACATGAGGTTGCATCAGATGGTTTCACATAATGGATTATTTCATGGATGTTTGTTTACTTTCTTACCTTATGAGTGTGGATATGATTTATTTTTTATCACTTATTCATTCCATATTCTTAGATTTATGGATATTAAAGGATTTTATAAAAAACCAAGGAAATTTATTTTCAAATGGGTTTTTATTTATGAAAATGATTTGTTTTGTTTCAAAATCTAGAACTATTACCTTCATGATATTGAACCTTGTATAGACTTTGTGGTGCTATATTGTTGAGCATTATGGCCACACCCTATTATTTTCATTTGGGATGTTGTAGATGTTGTATTACAAGATCCAAGTAAAGGTAAGGACAATATGTATCATGATAGATTCTTTAATTGTAATTACCTTTAGTTTGGGTTGGTTTGGAGGTAAAGATTGGTCACATTGAGACATGTTGGTCTTGCTTTATTCAAACTTTCTTGTTTAGCTAGTTTTTCTTAGTTTGTATGGATCTGGTTTTATTGTTTTTCTATGATTGTACTCTAGTTTTATGTTTTGGTTCTTTAAATTCAATACTTTTTTCCATTATCTCTATTGCACATCCTCGCCTTGATGGGCTGGCTCATGTGGCATGTATAGTTCACTCGGGTTTTTTTATTATTGTATAACAGAAAATTTATTAAGAAATAGATGTGTGAATATTCTATTCCAATTTCATTTTCAAACTAAAATATAATATGATTCCTTGGATGATGATATTTGGATTTTTTTATGAAATAAGAGTTTAATAAATTAAAAAAAACAAGATTTGGACTATTTTTAGCACCCTAGAGATCTTCAGGTTATATGAGTCAAGTGGGTTATCCAAGTTATGTTTTATTTTAGTGGAACTATTTTACATAATAAGTCCATACTAGTTTCTAAGGCTTATAACTATGAAGAGAGAATAAACTAGGGTTAAAAATTTGATGTGGTAGCTAGGCTTGAGTCCTTCTATATTCAATAAGCTTTCACAACTCAAATTAACTTTATTTAAAATGGTTGTAAGGATTTTATTTCTTAATAGACATATATAGATTGAAGTTTATGTTGAACAACCTCCAATTTTTGATGATATAAATTTATTAAAACATGTATTTAAATATACAAAATCACTATAGAGACATAAAGAATCATTAAGATCCTATTATCATAGTTTTTTTAGATTTTTTATTTATAATTATTTTATTAAAGGAACAACTGATCTCACCCTTTTTATTGAGAATGTTTTTAATGTCACCATCATTGAAAACGTCTATATTGTTTGCATTTTTTTGTTCAACCAAGTTTTTCTTCAAATTGTTTTTCAAAACATATAAAATGTTAGTTTTAGATGAAAATATATAAAATTAACTAATTTATTAGATTCCAAATAACTTAGATATTTTAATGAACAATTTTAACCAAACATAAGTACACTGGATATTTACTTAAATTTTTTGGTTTCTAACCTACCTCTAGTATTATTACCCGAGTAGAAACCTCCTACAAGCTTGATATTGACGAATCTGAGAAACTAGTTGATCAAAAATTGTTCAAAGGGATGAATGGAAGTTTACTTTACTTCATGGATAGTTAAATAGACATTTCATACATTATATTCTTGTGTGTGAGGTTCCATGAAAATCTGAAGGAACCTCATCTTAAGGCAGTTAAATAGATCTTATGGAACCTTAAAGGAAAATTAGAACATAGACATTTTTATTCTTATATATCTTAGTTTATTCTTAATATTTATTTAGATGATGATTTCAGAGGTTATATAATGGATCTATAGAGTATTTCCACAATTTTTCACTTTCTTAGTGAATCCTTAAACTCATGGTATAAAAACAAGCAACATTCAACTTCACTTTATAGAATTAATGCAAAATATATAGAAATTTTTTTTGTTTCCCTTAAGTTTCATTAATGAAGTACAAACTCATATATTTTGAGTTGAGTTTTACTCAAGCTATAATTCATTGTGATAACGATAGTGCTACTTACTTATCTAGAAAACCAACACATCAACGATGATCCAAACACATATACATTTGAAAACACTTAATTTGGTACCACACACTAAAAGGAGATATTATTCTAATGTTTATGAGAACCAAATGAATTTATTTTGAACATTTTCCAAAACCATATTCACCAGAAGAATACCATACGTAGGCATTAGAATATTACTTCAGAAATCTTCACTCAATTTATTCTTATAAACCATTAGTTATTATAACTAAATCTCATTTTATTTTCTATAATCCTAAAACCAAGGGACATATATTTATTTTACCTATAATATTTTGGTAAATTAGGGGAAATTCTTACTAGAGTGAGAAAATGTAATTTATGTGGAGAAGAGAAGTTTACTCTTATGAATTTGTTTCATATCCCAAAAGAGTGATATTTATAGAAACTACATGAATTTTCTCTCTTTTTTTATTTTAACTTTTATATATATTATTATTTCTTAACATTATATTACTCTTATTTCAGTTATTATTTTTGAAAATCAAAATGGGGGAGAATTTAGGAAAGGGTAATTCTGACCAAGTTAGAGATATTTTTTTCTCTCATATGTTATATGGTGGGGTTGATTTATCATATGATATATGAAGTTTTATTTTTAAATTCCTATCAAAAAAACCTTTCTTGAGTTTTTATGTGTGTTTTGGGAATTTTAAAAAGGATAAATTGTCGAGTCAAATCTTTTTATCCTTATTTTTTAAATCACAATACACATTACTTTAATTTTTAGCTAATTTGATGGTTGGTTTATGTTCGTTTTAAATATAGATATAAATTCGTATTATCAATAAATATTAAACTAAAGAGAACCGTATGACTTTTGGAACATTGATAAGATTTGATGAATTGTTTCTTCAAAAGTCATAGAAGTATCATCATAAGATAGAGTGCTTCTTCTGAAGCCATTACAACAGAACCCAAAGTTCTTAGAATATTACCATTTAGGTTTTTTATGCCATCATCTATAAATATAATCATGGTTTAGAGCATTGAAACACATTTTATAACATATTAATGTGTTGAATCAATATTCCAAGTTGTGTTTAAGACTTCATCATATCATTTCCTAGAGAACATCTGATTATGTTTTTTCTTTCACTATGTTATTCTAAGAGCATTCATTTATGACATTTAATTGTAAACTATATTAGTCTTTATTCTTGAAATTTTTCATTGTTTGATCACTATGATCTGTGATATTCATTGTGCAGAGTCTTTATTTTCTAAATTGTGAAGTTTTATAAAGTCCAGGGTACATGGACTTACTGTAGGTCATTTTTAATCAAATGGGTTCTTAGGGATAATAAATCTATTTTCTAGTGATTGTTAAAGATGTATAGGTATGGTCTTATATCTTCTGATAGGGGATATATTGAAGAGGTTGTTATTATGGATCCTATTACTACTAGCCAGCTTACTCGAATAAGTTATAGGGCTTAGAACTTGTTAATACCTTGAATCTAGAGTACTGGTTTATCTACCCCAATAGTAGAAAATAAAATATTATTCGTGACTAGAATTGTTTGGTGATAATATCATTTAAATAATATTCATATTATCATCTATTACTATGCATATTTTTTTTTACTTTTTTATTTTGTATACCTCTGGTATTTCCTTTATTGGGTAAGTGTTTATCATCAGATATTTTTATTTTCCACTGTGTATATTTCTTGTTATCTTATTTGTTTCTTAGTTTAATATAATTTTATTGGACATTTTATCTTTTGATGAATATAATTTATATGTGGGATGAAAAGTTTTTGTTGACTTTGTGGATATAATCAACCTCCCCTCTTATAGCTATTATATTTTTACCTACTAGGACAACAAAAAGGTTATGGGAACAAGCGGAACATATTAACTCTACTACCCAAAAATCATGAGGTAGAGGTTAGAGAAAACATAAGTGGAGGAATGAGATGCAGTTACTTTCTTTTTAATTGCTGAAGTACACACAAAGATTAAATAATATGATCCAGTTCCTGGAATATCAATTGAACTTTTAGAGTAATTTCATGATTATGAAGTAAGCCAATATAAGTTTCTAGTGGGATATCAAGAAAGTTAAGATAAATACTGGGTATATTTTTTCAATATGAATTATAAGTATATACTCACAAATTTTCCATTAAATATAAATTAAATTTTTACTTGATGAAGAATAAATCTCATAAGATGTGGAATATATTGAATAAATACCAAAACATTCATTGCTTACTTTATCAAATGGTTTTCGTAAGTCATTGAATGAATAGAATAAAAATAAAAGCTAAAAAATTGAGTGAAATAAGTCTATTCTAAAATGAAATACATGATATAATGATAGATCATGATAACTCTAATATAAATCCAATTTTTATCAATTATACACAAAATGAATTTCTTACATATTCTCCTTATGTTTACATTATACATTCAATTTTGTTTCAATCCTTGGATGATGAATGTGAAGATGAGGGTGAATATTATATTAAAGATTATTTAGTAACGACCATTAAATAATAATAGGAAGGTAGATAAAATCTAAAGAACAATAAAGACTCTACTGCTCCTAAAAATATGGGATCCACTTTCTGAGATCAACATGCCAACCTCAAAGGATAATACATTCCCCTAAGATGAAAAAGAGGATCCTTAACTACTTCCACCCCGATTATATTTCTAGATCACCATTAAAGGGGATATAACCACACAATACACTACATAATATTGTTTCAAGATGAAATTATTTTATTAGACCACACAATACACTACATAATAAGGATTCAATAGGAATTTTTTTATATGAGATATCAAACTGTAAGGATATGATGGTTTATATTAAAGAAATCTAAACCCCCATATAATTGGATAAGACCACTATAACTATGTTCCTATTGATAATAAAAAATGTGCACCCATTTGGGGGGAGGATAAAAAGTTTTATTTAATTTATTTTTTCATTTTCATAGATTTTAAATAAATTCATAATCTTGTTGTTTGTTACATGTAAAAACTAATGTGATATGAGATTTTCAATGCCTTCCATTGGAAATAAGGACCTTGGTTTATATCTATTGATCATATTTTTATCCTATATCCTTTTATGTTAATAAAAATTATTAAGATTTATTGAAGACTAATTTTGAGTGTGTTTTGTAGGAAGTAATAATCTGTAGGTTAAGATTTTGTTTTCTTTTTGTTTAAAAAATATTAAAAATAAAAAATATATATAAAATATTAATTTTAACGGAATGTCCAAGTTAGTATTATTCATTAATTGAATTATGATACAATGAAAGTTTTGAATATATAACCCTTAAATTAATATTGATATGTTTATTATTATCTATATAAATGTATTTTAAAAATCGTATAAATTCCACCATTTATGGAAACCCTTCTAGAAGTACTGTTTAATGCTTTATTTTACTATCTTGAGAGGTTTCTATTCATTTTTGCATCATCCTATAATTTCCTCTTTCTTGTGATATACGATACATGTAATGAAATTTAAACTTTTCATTTTTTTCATATTATTTTATTAGAATTTTAGATATGTTTCAAAATAATTAATCATCAATTTTGAAATATCTTTATCAAATCTATTGAAATAACCTTTCTTATATAACCTTTTTTTAACAAACCATATGGCGTAAATATCCTATTAAGTATATAAATTATAGAAAAATTTACTCATCTACCCCAATTTTAAGTATTTTTCATGGTTATAATTGAAAAAATGTATGATAGAGGGTTGCTTCATGGGAATCATGTGAGGTAGGACACATGTTGTGAATGTTTTTTGGGATATATATTTCATCTTTGTAGGAGACTTTACTCTAATTATTTTGGAAACCCCTGAATTCTACTATTTCTCTATGTTGAAATAGATATATAATATAAAATATATTTATATATATATATATATATAAGAAAAAAATAATGTTATCATTTATGCGAGAAACTCTATGAAAAAAGGGCAGTGTTGTGATGTGTGGATCATATGCATGGGAAATGAGAGAGATTTTTTCATTTAAGATTAAGATGTAAATCCTGAATTTTACTCTAAATAACCAGGATCTCTTATTAAATCCATTGTTTCTAATTGTGACACCCACCAACTTGTACCCATAGACCTACCATAAAAATTAATTATGACTAATAATTTTCTTAAACAAATAAATAGATATAAAATAGGCACACTAATACTATGGTGATACTATTATTGTTCTTTATAAATAAAATAACATAGAAAAATACTACCTTAAGTGAAGAGGGAAAACATTTCCAAGAAGATAGGTATAAGTGTACATAAGTGTAGATATAAGGATGTATTAAAATTTAATGAATATACAATTAATCTAGAAAACAAGATCATATATGAATCATGATAAGTGTTTTGAGTATTAGAGATGAAAATTCCTATCATCTTTAACATGATAATTGAATTTGACTTGGTGATGTCTTTTTCATTGGAAATTCCATAACACTATTACTTGGGAGTGAAATTGATAATTTTATGTGTAGGGGGATAAAACAATATTTTTCATATTTTTATTATGAAATTTATTGAATATCATATCATAATTTTAAATTTTCAGGGAGAATGCAATATTTTCATATAAATTAAAATTTTATAGAATAAATATAAAATCAATAAAATATAGGTTTTTATTGATTTTATTATTATTTTGGAATTAAATGTGATGGAAAAACATTAAATTTATATGTTTTTATATTATTATTTTTTTTGATGAAGAGGCATTGGTGATCCATGGATTTATTAAATATCTAATTAATGGAATTCTATTGAATAATACCTTATGATATGACTGGAGGATGTCACTAAAGGTTTTTGAATGCGTGATATTGAATATAAGTCGTGTATATGCAAAGCTAAAATATTATAATTGAATATGTGGGAATTCATATATGATGACACTTTATAAGATTAAGATAATATGTTATTATAGAGAATGAAAATTCAATGTCACTACATTGGACATAATCATCTATTATGATGTGATAATATAACCTATTATGATATATGTTGTCTTTTTAACTCACCCATATTGAAAATAATAGAATATGAAATCAAAGGGAAAACCATATCATCATCTACCAAATATATAAATTAATACATATTATTATGTCATACCATGAAATATCAACAAATCAGTACTTGAATATCATGGTTTTTTGTGGTTTGAGTAACATATGCTTGCCTCGTATCATTTCTTATAATATATTCCTTATTAGGGATGATGGTTGTGATTATAAAGCTATTTTATGTTACTATATACATTCTATAACAATGAAATGGCACCCTCAGTGGCTATAAAAAATAAAATTTAATATCACCACTTAGGATAGGTCGATATCATTAATAGCACCAAGGAATTCTAGGGTGTTGTGTTACGTACTAGCCCATTTAGGCCTAACTTGAAACCCTTCCTAGCTTGAAATAAGGCCCTAAGGGAATTCTCAATCCCCACGGTCCATCAACCAACACATGGGAATCAAGTTAAAAAACAAGGGAATGATTTTTCATAATAAATATAAATGAAAAAATATAAAAATTCTCATAGGAATCCAGCATGGACCATTTATAAGTTTAATTTATATGAAAATAATTATAATGAGATTATAATTAAATGATAAAACAAATGAGGAATAATTAAAATAAACATATATGTGTAATTTATAATATAAAGGTTGTATGATAAACTGAAAAACACCCCATGAAAAATAAATAATGCTTAAATGGACAACACATAAAAATAAAAAAAATAAGATGAATCACATACCAAACCAACATATTTCATGTAACCCATAGTCACCATCAAATATTATCACTAATATCCACCCTAAGAGAAACCTGGAAGAAAAAGTCCACAATATTGAGCTCCCTATGAACAAAAACTGATTATGAAATATATATAGGCATGAATACAAATCGTAGTATGTATCCTTACCACAACCCATGAATACTCATTTAATGTAAAACATTATCAAGGTAGATTAAAAAATGCATCACTAGCGGTAAGATTTTCATTTTTGATTAAAACAAATCACATGTAACCAACTACTTAATTCATTTCCTCCAACAAAAGGAATTAATTTATTTAGAAAAAAAATAGGATTTGATAATTTTTAGAATAAAATGATATTTAATTAAATGAACTATTTCGAACAAAAACATTTCTATTTTTAGGCAACCATATTTCTAAAAATAAAGGAAGATGACTCACTCGTGGAATAACCCTTTTTAACTTAATTACAACCATCAATAAAGGATTAAAACTGAAAAATTAAAATATAATCATGTAAGGGAAATAAAAGTAAAAAAATAACAAGAACTCAAAAGGGGATAATAAATGAAAAAATATATGTAGCGATATCATCTACTGTGAAAGGAAAGTAAAGAAGTTTAAATAATAATATAATATTATAATATAAAAAATATAACTGAAAGAAAATGAAATCATGGGAGTATACCTAAGGTAAATAAGGTTAGATTAACCTAAAACCATATACCATTTCAGCGATCAAACCAACATAATAAACTGCACACAATCATCAGGGAGAGTAATTTCAATGTCTAATAGAAGTGGCCACCCCATAAAGTGAAACCCTAATAAATATAATGGAGATGTTTTTTAGTGTTCTAACATAGTCTAAATAAAGTAATGACAAACTTTTTATAATAATACCATACAAGCATTCCCTACCTAATATCTCTTGTTCCCATGAAAAATAAAATAATGGTGATTTCATAAGTCATAAATAAATAACATCAAATTCCAAACATGTAAAAAACCAAACTCACCTCCTCTCTAATAAACCCTTTAATAAACTAGAACCACTTCATTAAAACACTACCTAATTTATATAACCATCAATATTGAAACAATGATAAATAAATGATAAGTCTAAATTTTGTTACAAATTGCCAACTAGGCCTTTGAAACCTCCTTGGGAACATAAATAAAGAGATAAATTTTTAAAACCAAATGTTGTACCACACTCTAGAAATAATGAATTCACAGTAAACTAAAATAAAAACCCAAAATAAACACATGTGACACATTAAATAAAATAACCCAAGATATCACAAACACTTTAAGGACCAAATAATATAAACACCCATTAATATTCATAAGAAATTAATAAAATCATTGGTACATCATTAAATAATTCAAATACACCCGTATTTTTTGAAGTGAAAATTTATTAATTTAGTCTAGAAACTAAAAAATCATAATTTGGAAAAATAGATTTCAAATATCCAATGATTCATCTTATTAAAAAATAGGTGGACATGAACCTTTATAAAGATTTTTTAACCTTAAATTCAAAAAATATAAATTTTTACATTTAAGGAAATCCCTAGATAACAATATTATTTTAAACAAACTACTAAATATTCTTGATATGATTCATAAAAAATTGAAACATTTAATTATAAATCAAAAAAATCATGGATTCAAATCAAAGAATCGTACATGGTGGAAACCTACCTCAAATGGGTGTGAATAACATGAAACCTTTGAATATGGAAATAGTTAGACCTAAAAAACAATCCGCACACCCTAAACACATGAAACCACATGGGATTTATTAAACCCCTACACCATGGTTTGACAAACATGGCTTCATGATAAGATGATAAAGGGGATATAATATTAGAAGAATAAGGAAAAGGAAAATAAGGTCTTACCTTAGAGAATCCACCCAAAATTGAAGTAATATGATCAAAATAAAATGGGGAAGTAATGTGAACTCAGTACTAGGGATCCCAAGAATTTAAAAAATGTATCTAAATGATGGAGGCCTAATTTTGGTCTCAATTTGAAGAGGTGTAGTTTAGTAATTTCATGTTTTTGAGGACCTGGGAATATCACATGGTTTGCATGCATGATTTAACAAACCATGTATGCCTCACTGAACAAGAAAAGGGGTGTACATAGTTTGGATTCACTTTTAGGTAAACAATGAACCAACCATGTAAATTTATATTATTAAGGAATTTTTTGTTTTATATTGTCTTCACATGTTTATATCTAATTGTAATCCAACTGTGTGTCTAGAACTACAACAAATTTTTTAAAAAAATCAGGGACATTTGGAATGAAACTCAAGTATTGGTATAAAAATAATTCAATAAATTAATTAATAATGAAAGTGAAGGTTGATGTGTGACAATATTCCCCACTATAACAATTCATACCCCTAAAAATCTACCAAGTTTCAAGTAGGTGGAAGGAAATTCAAAAAAAATTCAAACCATAAAGGATGAAATATCTCTAATAAGGCCTTTAAATCATTCCAAAATAAATTAGAAACCTCACACATGGATCTATATAAAAATTGAAAAGTCACAATAAATAGTTACAAGAACAACCAGAAAGATAAGACCTACAGAGAGTATCCCCAAAAACATCATCATGGTGGATCAATAGGGAGATAAAAACTCAATAGGGACACTAAGAAACACAACCTCATATTAAAAAATAACTCAATCAAAGGAACATGCAGAATTCCAAAAATTAATTAATATTATCCTAATGACCATAGGGTATGTTATTTCTTAAAATATAAGACATCAATCAAGGAAAATAAAAACAAAGGAATCGAGATTGGAATAAGAAATAGAGGTAAGATAAACGCACTGAATAGGTTCTAACAAACCACCATCAAGATTTAGTATATTTAACCCCAATCCATAAGACTTCTAAAAATACTCATCTGATCACAATGATGATAGGTGGATAAAATTCTCAAGGCTTATGACCTATAATTTCCAAAATCAATACATAGGAGTATACAAGAAATTTATCTCCACAACATAGAGGACCTTCACCATGACCAATAGAAGTAGGGCCACCACCCATACCAGGATAGCCCTTATAAATCACCCTCACTATTATGGTTCTATTGATCACATCATAAAATAATTATAGGACATATTATAATAATCCCAAACAAAGTTTCAAACAAATTTATATTTTAAGAACCAAGCATTCACTAAGTCCTTAACCACTAGCTTGAGGAGGAGGAACTTGATCAGTAAAAGATTAATTAAAGGTAAGTCTATAACTCTTTTTTCAGGATTAAATACCAAGAAGGGTTTATATCCATCACTATAATATGATTATATGTAGATTAAAAATAAGAATTATTAAACTCAAATTATGAATAGAATAACCCAATGAACATCTTCAGACTTATCAAAACTTTCGGGGGGGACATTTTAAATCAAAAATTAAACCACACCAAACCAAAATCACCAAAAAATTCAAGTCATCTAAAAAATAACTATAGGTCTAAAAAACTCAAGTGATAAATTCCAAAAAAAACACTCAATGTGATTAATCACTAATTAAGATTAAGCAGATTATTTTTCACTCTTTCCAAAACAATGAAATTCATCCAAAACGGTTTTTGAATCCACCATTCCATCAATAGAATCAAATTTCATCTCAATTTTGGAAGAATATTTCATAAATTTAAAAACTAAGTGTTCACCATCCTATGTTTTCCACACACAAAAATCATAAATGAAACCACCTCATAGTTGAAATATATTTTCTATATGAAAACATCAATTCCATTTCAATTTATTTTATAATACTTATTTTTTAATGTCGAGACTCCACTTAAAAAGTACTTTTTAATTTCATGATTCATTTTTTTCAAGCCACTTCCAAATAAAAATAACCTTACTCATATCAATTCATTTTAGAATTATCTTTTATTAATTTAAAATTTTAATATTTTCCATTAAAACTACGTTTTTTCACCAAAATTCATAATAAAATTTCAACTAAATAAAATTAAAACATCATAAAAACTCACCTTAATTCATAATAAGTTGTAAATAATTATAAAATCAATAGAACCAAATGAAAAGGAGTCCAATATATAAACTAAATAGGGTTATAGGTTTTTAAAGGTTTAGATAAAATATTGGGAAGACCGTGTTCCAATAATACAACTTCCACTAGGATCCCAAAATAAAACAATGCACATGGGAATCATAGAATTTTCCTTACCATATGGGATAACTTTATCCTATAATTCATCTCCCATTTTCAACCAAAAAATTTGAAATCTAAAAACAATCCATATAACCCCTCTATAGTTTGAAACACTAGTAAGAAATATCAAAATATTCTAAAACATAAAGAACAAAACTCAAAAGTCACGACACGTAACATGATTTAAAATGGTAACTTCAGGAATTGAATAAAGAATGGTAACTTAGACTCTTCCTACACCTACAAATCTTTTTCAGATTATCCTAACTCTATTCTATAATTGCATCCCAAATAAAAAAGGGAAATATGGTACTATTTTTTCACAAACCATATTAGGTCAACCCGACCTGTCACCCAATCCAAGTATCAATAAGGACTAAAGGGTATTCCTAATCCCCATGGGATGAAAAAAAGTTTTTTGGTGTTAAGGTAATCAAATTGGGAAATTATTTTTACCAAGAAATATAAATGAACTTGCAGTGAAATTCCCATCGGAATCTGATGTGAACCACCCACAAGTTATACATTCAAGAAAATAATGTAATTATTATGAAACTAAATGGAAAACAAAACAAGGCATAATAAATATAAATATACATCTCACATCTATAATATAAAATAATTAGAAAATAATTGAATATTATTTAAATAAAAAAATCAGAATTGGATTATACATACATGAATAAATAAACAAAAAAGACCTATATACTAAACTGAGAACCTTTATGTAACCCATGGTCACCATCCAAAATCACCACTAAAAAATTCTCCATGATTATCCTAAAATAAATATTACAAAAAATATAATTATATGAGAACACAAAATAAAACTGAAATGATTATAATATTGAGCACAAATCCCTATAGGTGTCCTACCCACACCCCATTCATTATATTTAAAAGTAAAAACCTCTTATTATAGTTTCTAAAATATATCTATGAAGGTATGATTTTCATTTAAAATTAAAACAAACCACATGGAACCATCTTCTTAATAAATTTTCTATACTAAAAAAATTCAAATAGTTAGACAAAATTATGTTTTTATTTATTTCCGGAAGTAAAGTAAATTTAATGAAATGAATCATTTCAAAAAAACCCATTTTTTATAAGTAAAAATATTTTCAAAAATAAAGGAAGATGATTCAATCTTAAAATTAACCCCTTTTCATTTATTCACAATCATCAAAAAATGAATAAAAGTAAAAACATAAAAATTTATGAATGTAAGGGAACTGAAATTAAACAGCAATAACAAAATATCAAATAGGGGAATAAATAACCAAATATAAATAGAATTATAATAAAATAAGAAATGAAAGTAAAAAAATTAAATGTAGTAATATAATCTAATTGTAAAATAAGAAAACTGAAATAAAATAAAATTAGGGGAGTGGACCTATGGAAACTGTGGTCAATGTAACCAAGAACTATATGCTATGTTAGTGATCAAACAATCATAATCAGTTGTATAAAATCACTAGGGAGAGTAATATCAATTCCCATTGGAAGACTATACCTCATAAAGTAAAATCCTAATGCATATCATGGAAATATTTTGTTATTTTTGTAACACAGTATGAAGTTAGGTATCATTCAACATGGTATTGTCCTAGCATTCCCTACCCAAGCTCTTGTGATCCCATAAAAAACCAAATAGATTTGGGTTTATATGTTAGAAATTAGTAACCTAAAATATTAATCAATTAAAAACCTCACTCACCTTCTATCCAAGTAACCCCTTAATAAACCATACTTGCTTCATCAAAGCATATCCCATTAGATATAATCATAAATATTGAATTAGTGATGAATAAGGGATAAGTCCTAACCACTTTCATAAGTTCCATCTAGTCCTTTGATACCTCTATGAGAACATAAACCAAGATGTATATTTTTTAAACCAAATTTGGTTTACACTTTGCAAATATCACTTTCAAATAAAAAATAACCCCAAAACACCATAAAACATTTAAAAATTTAAATAAAAAATCTAAGCATCATTTAAAACCCATGTTATGACATCCAATTTAAGAAAAAAATCACATAAACATCAATAAAGTATCACAAGAAATTCAAGAAATTATAATGCAATTTTAAATACTCCTAACACACCCATAGTGTTAGGAGTGAACCATGTCTGTATTATTTTAGAAAACTAAAACACTTTTCATAATTTTGAAAATAATCATTGATGAGAAAACGAGGAATTTTATCAAACACTAGTTGGGTATGGACCATTATAAATAGTTTGAACCTTAAATTCCAAGAATGAACTCTTTCTCATTAAAGTAAATACAATGACAACTATCTTGATTTAAATAAAACTATTAAATATAATAGAAAAGATTTATAAAACATTATAAATATACATTATAAATCATAATAAATCATGCTTTAAAACTCAAGGAATTGTGCATGGAGAAAACCTACCACAAACAGGTGTGCATCATAGTAAACCTTCAAGTATTTAAGGAGAAATACCTGAGGAATAATAAACACACCATAAACACAATTAATGATAAGGGATTTATCAAAAAAAATACATTATGGTTTTAACAACATTACCGCAATGAAATAGGATAAAGAGGATATAAGAAAATAAAATGAAAGAGAAGGAAAATAAGGTCTTACCATATAGAATACATATGGAATAAAAGGAAGAATATAAAAATAAAATGGAAGCAAAGAGATTCCCAATCCAAGGGTTATATAACATGAATTATATTAATGGGATGAGAAGATACCTGATTTGGGTCTTCAATAAAAGTGACGTAGTTTAGGAATTTCAAGTTTTTGAATACCTAAGAAGATCACATGGTTTGTTTTCTCAGTTTGACAAACCATTTACCCATAACTGGACAAGAAAATGAGTGTCACATGGTTTGGATTCATAGTTAAAAAAACCATTTTCCAAACATATAAATTACCACTAATAAGTAATTGGATTTTTTTTATGATTTCTACATAGTTAGATATAACTATGCATCAACCATGTTCTTATAAATGAAACATTAAAATTTTATAAATATAATGAAATTTGATCTAAAACTCATGGAAAAGGATAATAATTAGTAAATAAATAAAATAATAAGGTAAGTAAAGGTGGGAGAAGGAGGTGTTACATCTTGGGAATTATGATTTATTTATATCATTAAAATAGATAGGATGAATGAACTCCATTATACTATATAATAAATATGATATATATATATATATATATATCAAAAATTAAATCTTAAACTTGATTGAGCATTTCATAAACACTACATAAATTTATCATGCATAAATCTCATCCTATTTAGCTATAAAGAACCTAAAATATGTAGAAAGTTTGACCTATCAATTTACTCTATCCATTAATGATTCTCATGTTCCACATTAATATGTTGCATAGATGGAGGGTGATAAAGATAGTTCCTTTACATACCTACTTAATCAGTTTGAGTAATATTTTAATCATTAAAAATTATATTCCCCTAGAAATAATAGAATAATAGAGATAAAAATTATCATTGTTGGGTACTAAATTCTATATAGCTAGAGGGGGGGAAGAGATGAGATATAGAACATGAAGGTAATATCTGTATCAATCTCATGGAACCTGGAGAGATCACCAAATCCTCTTTGGAACATGTTAGATAATCCAAAATAATAATAAAATAATTCCAAAGAAACCATGGCCTATAATTTTAAGAGTAAATACTCTAGACTTATATTTATGGTCCATATATTTCAAATTTGTTCTCTTCGTAGAATTTTTGGTAGTTTTATTTTCTTACATTTCATTTTCCTTCATTTTACATTTAGTAATTGGTGTTCTTCTCTCTATGTTTTGTCTCCATTCCTATAGATGTCTAATCACCTACAGTTTTTATAAAGGGATAATATTAGATTGCATGGGTATATTTTTAGTAATATTTAAATTATTTAGACATTTATTGATCTACTCTAATATTTAAAGGGATAATTTGATTAAAAAATTCAATTGTGACTATGAAATTTTTTGTATTAACTGTATTTTTATATTTCACTGGATGAACATTCATATTTCACTTTCCATGATTATACAATATAATATTATATAAATGGGTAGTTTTATAGGTATTGGTTTATGATTTCATCCTTGTAATGAAGGGTAAAATACTTGGTTATCTCTACTTTATTGATACATATCCCATTTGGGAGATTTCTAAGGATTTGGTATCCAAGATACCTGTAAACAATCTTTATACGATATATTATAGTTTGATGACCAATTTTATTTAAAAGACATATTTTTCAATGCATTTCTGATTACAATGTGTTGATTCTTGAACAAGGGATACTGAGAGGTGGTATTATGGTGTACATTTACCTATCAAGGGAGAGTTAAAAATGGAAAAAAAAGTAAAAAATGATGAAACAAAGTTGGTAATTCAACCAAGGAATAATCCATAGTTCAAGCTAACTAAATTTATATATATTTAATTTTATTTATCTTAAAATCCAAACTCATTCATTTTCCTTTTTTACATTATTTACATAAATATAAAACTTATAATATGTGAAAAGATGAGGACAATGAGTGATTAAAATACCTATTCAAGAGATAATATATAGTGAGTCATTTTTTCATATTCATAGGAAATAAAATATTATTAGATATAATCATATGATAAGATCCTCTATCAATGATTAATTAAGAATATACCTCAGTATATTCAAAGAAAACAACATCTTGTAATCATCCTATGTGATTGAGGGTGATCTATTAAAAGAAAGAAGAAAATCATTCCACAAAGGAGAGCCTACATGTTTCTGAATCTTTGAACAATTAAGAAGGGTTTCTATCACATTCATGACCAAATATAACATTATATTAAATTGAATGAGGAATTAGAGATATTATTTAGAGAATTTTTCATAGAAATGCATCAATATTATGTTATACAAAAATATTCATGTCAATTCCATTTTTTAATCATCAAGTATACTCAATGAATATTTATCGTAATATTAAATTTTTAATAAATATATAATTTATGAAATGCTTCACAATTTTAAACATTTTAAAAACAGTAAAATTAAAAAACAGATAACACTATGTAACATTTGGTCAACCATGAATAAATTTTTATATAAAATTTTTGAAAAAAAAAAGTTTAATCATCATCACATGATGTTATAACTAGCATATGATATTTTACTAAAATATTAAGTAAATTTTTATTCTTAGTGTTCATGAATTTCCAAGTGTATTTTGGTCATTTCTTATTAGAGAGAGAAAATGGTCATTTCAATATAGTAAATATCTATAGATGGAAATTTTGAATCTTTTATAGAGTTCAAGATTATTTTTTTACCTTAGGGTGAATGGTTGGTTTAATTCTGAGAAGTTATATATTTAGGATGTTTTAATAAAATTTAATTATTTAATTAATTAAATTGTGTGGTGTATTTATTTATGTTTTGTGAAAAATAAAATATATTTTTAATAGGACCTCATATTTAAATTTTATCATTATATTATTACTTAGGATGTGGTGTTTCAATTAGTGGTTATATAATTTGAGGTTAGGCTCTAAGCCTATCCTTGACCTATTTTTCTAAAAATAGTCAATTAGGTCTTTTAATACCTAATTATCACATGAATTGAGGTTAAATATCTAGATAATTATATATAAGAATCAAATTTCCCCCTAAGGAAACATCTCAAACTACAATTTCAATAATATCTATACATTCATATTAGTTATTTTTAATTTAATACCATTGTATGGATTTATGAATCCAGAAATTAATCTAGTATTTTATATATAACAAAATTTTAATAAATATAATTAATAGTGTGAAAATTAATTTGGATAACCATAACGCACCACTTTTTTTATTCATTTTGTGGCCAATGATTACCACCTTCATGACCTTTAGTTGTTTCTATCATTGAACACTCAACATGCTACCATCATTCAGGGTGGAATATGGCAATATGAAGGAACAAAAAAGATAGGTTAAGGGGGATTGGTTGAGGGACTTTGAGGTGGAATATCTATGTGATGATTTCTGGTAACTAAAACAGAAGGCCAGATCAATGAACAATATATAGTGATGAAGAGAAGTATATTATATATTTAATTAGGTGGCCTTCATAATTAAATGAAAAAATATTTAAACAATGTTGGAAGGATGTGGTGGTGAAAAACCTATAAAATCTTAATCTAACTCTAGTTGAGAGAGACACGATCCAACATAAAAATATGAAGTTTAATTGATGAATGTAAGAACCAGGATCTTTTTTTCAGGTATGTTTTTATTTTCTGGTGTTTTGAGGAAAATGAGGAGTTTTTTGGAAATTTCCTAAGTACACACCACGTACTTTATGAGTACACGCCATGTACTCGGTTACCACGGGTAGCCGTGTTCTGGCCATGTATCGACTGTGCACACGACCGTGTGGGGTGACTTGGAGGCTACCTAAAGTGGAGTACAGAAAAGGAAAGTACATGTCTTTTACTTCAAAAATACACGTCATGTATTTTGTTTTTTTCATTAAACGAACTGAGGTCACGTTTTATCGACAGAAACGTCTTCTTCTTCAACTTATTCGTCTGAGAGAACCCGTATAGCTATGGATCTTCGACAAGCCCCTGAGCGATCGTCCGTCCTCTGAATCGAACAATTTAGGTTACATTGGAGTTGAATTGGTGAGATCTCTTTTCTCCAAGAGCACCATCCCTTGATTTCTCCTCTCTCGTGAGATTTTCTCGGCTGAGTGCTTTTTTATTTTTTGTAGATCTACGGCATTATAAGGAGATTCAAGGCCTGATATAAAAGTATATTGATCTACCAACTCCTAGGTGGGTGGTTTGTGACTTTCCGTTGAATGTATTTGAGTTATATGTGCAAAATTACCCAATACTGTTGAAGGGGGTATTGTATGTTTACCGTTTTACCCTTGTTATTTTCCTGCTATGCTTGTATGCCTGATTAGAGGTAAATCGAATGTGAATAGGGTAAATTGATATGATTTTGATGTTTTTCCCATGCATGTTTGTTTATGACCATTTTGGTCTAGCCTTTCATGTTAAGCTGCAGTTTGTTTCCCATGCCTAGTATCGTAGGATGGTGTGATTATCTACTCTGATATACTGATATGCTATAGATTGTTTATCCATGTAGTTCTTAAGGTTTACTTTGGTTGTTACACATTTCTATGCTCATTTGATTTACCTAGGGCCGTGAGAACCTGGTGTAGTAAGACCATAGGGGAAATTGACATAAGGGCTTTCCCAGAGTGTCTTTTATTATATTACGATGCGAGACCATAGGGTAATTGACGTTGAGTGCTTCCTTATAGTGTTTGTAGTTCCTCAATGCAGGACATTGGGATAATTTGATGTTGAGTGCTTCCCCAGAGTTCTTTTAGTATAGATATGATACTAGAGGGGGAATTGACGGTGTGGGCTTCCTTATAGAGTCTATAATTAAGCTGAACCAGAGGGGTTAGACTGTGTGTGTTTCCAAGAGGGTTTCTTGTACTTGCTTGCTAGGTAGAACTAGAGGGGATAGGCTGTGAGTACTTCCCAGAGGGTTACCTGTTTATGGTTATCTACTTTGATTAGTTGTTGCTTGATATTTGAAACTGTGGATTGTTACTGTTATATACTTCCTTGTTTACTGCTTTATGCGCTTTTACCTGCCATATATTCACTGACTGTTAGACACAGATCATGTGGAGGTTTCCTACTGGGATTCATCTCACACCCTGTTTGGGCCATTCTTTTAGGCCCAAAAAGATTATATTATTGTAGGTATAGATAAGGTAAAGCTCCCTTCTACTTCAGGTACTTGATTTGATGTGGAGATGGAGAGAATGGGGATAATCTGAGGCTTGTGATGCTGAGGAGCTGTTTATCTGTTTTCTTTTGTACCTTGGTTTAGTACTGTTGTATTTCAGAATTTTTATTTTTTTGGATTCTTTCCTAGACATATGTATCATGCATCATTTATATATGTGTGTGTGCTCTAGTTTATTATTTTTAGTCTTCCGTTGTTTATTGTTGTATGATATTATTACTACTTCTACTTTTTTATATTTGTTTACTTCCACTGTGTACTCTACCAATGAGGGCATAGTTTCCCCACTATCACACCTAAGGACCTCGCTTCTAGTCGGAAGCCTCAGGTGTTAGAGGAAATGCGCTTGAGTCTATGTGACTAACTGGGGATGGGGTGCCTCTGGGTGGCTTCCGGAACTGGGACGTTACAAAGTGGTAACAAAGGACATTATTTTCTTCTTCACTTAATATTTGGAGCCTATATCCTAGAATATAATAGAATAGGTACATGGTAAAAAGATATTCCCAATATTAGCTAACTTGTGTACAAGGAAAATCCAATCTACCTCGTTTATTGAAATTTTTTGGTTTTGCAATTTTACGGTTGATTTGATTTCACCTAGAGTAATTCACATGTTTTGTGTTGTTATTGTTGATGTTATTGAGATTATATTTATATCGCAACCCAATGAGATGAGGTTATGCCATCTCATGCATCATATAGGCACTTGCTAGAAATCACATGTCATGTATTCTTTCCATTCCATTTAGGGTGCATTATCAATTGCATGTTGTTGTGATAGATGTTGTGTAGAATATGCATGTTGTTGCAATAGATTCCTTGATAAAATACATGTTGTTTGATAGGGTTTTTTTTACGTAAGTTTTTGTTTAAATGAATACCAAACTTTGGTTCTTGAGGTGTTATGGGCCCTCATAAACCATAATTTGGTGGATCATTGACTTTTTTTACCTTGTTATAACATGTATGAGATGCCAATATTTGATTCGCAGGGAGTATGGTCCCTTACAAATTGAAATTTGGCACTTAAATGTCTGTTTCAGTGTTTTCTGGGAATCCAGAGTAGTTTCTAAGGCTTACTGTCTAGAAAACCCCAGAATAGATGGCGTGTAATGTTGCAACACATGTCGTGTGTCCTTCTGTTTGGGAAGGAACAATTTTTCTTAAGTACATGTCATGTACTATATGTACACGACGTGTAGTCTCTAACCATGTCACATGTTGTTGGGAATGAGACACGGAGCTGGGAAAATCGTTGGTAGAACACACCGTGTACCGGATGTACATGCAGTGTTGTAAGACCGTGCAACCGGCTGTGTAACTAACAACACAGTTCAGTTGAGCCTTTTCATATACAGGTCGTGTATATGTGGAACATGCTAGGCAGTCTAACCCGAGTATCTGTCCATGTAACTAACAACATGGGTCGGTTGAGCCTTTTCATATACACTCTGTGTCCATGTGGAACATGCCATGTAAAGTCCTCCGTGAATCCGTCCGTGTAGCTAACAATATGGGTCAGCGGAGTCTCTTCTTATACACGTTGTGTCCACCTTGAACACGCCGTGTATTTGGCCGTGTCACTAACAACACGGGTCGGTGGAGCTTGTCTTGAACACATCGTGTCTGGCACAGACATGCCGTGTAGTTTTGTTTTAGGAGAACCATGTGGGTTAGTAGTGTAAGGGAACTCGGGAAAGGGAAGATATTTCAAGTACACACCGTGTTTTAGGACAACACTTCATGTATTGGGGTGTTACATGACCTGGGTTGGAAGGAGTACACGCCCATGTGAATCCTTAAGGGAACACGTCGTGTAGGGATTATACACGCATTGTATCCATGTTTTGAAAAAAAAAACTTGAATGCTTTCTTTCTCATGTTCCCTTCTTTTACTTCTATCCAGAGACCTTGAGGGTCGATCGAGCCTAAGAGTTCATGAGCCTAGAGAAGTTTACCCTTTCGGTTATGGATTATTCCTCTCATTTCAACGAGCTTCGGCATTTCATACCTTTCTTAGGATGATATGGGTTGTTACTTTCAAGGAAGTTTGAGGATGATCTCAAATAGGACATCCACTCATAGGTGAATATATTCAGGTTGACTTCCTTCGCTTCTATAGTCAACCAGGTAGTGATCATGGAGAAGAATATGAGGGAATCCGGTGTTGTGATACATGGCGGATCGACATCCAGAGTTAGTGCTTCGCCAGCTGATAGCAGGAAGCGTCGTAGGGAGACTACATGGGGAGATCTGAGTAGGCGGGATGCATCATCTGGTAGCTAGGTGGCGTGGTACCAGTGTGGGAGAAGCGGGTATAAGAGGCCACAGTGCTAGAGAGACCCAGTGGAGTGTCGATCTTGTGACAATATGGGTCACCTTAAGCTTTTCTATCAGGTCTTCTCACCAGAAGTTGGTCACCGGGGTTCATCTATGACTCCTCGTACAAGAGTAGATCCACCAGTTTCTCACTAGTCTGGGAATTGGAGTTCTTCTGGACGTTCAGGTTGAGGTGGAAGTCATGGTTGTGTTGGTCAGACCCTAGGCTATCAATGACAACAGGGTGGATCATCTTAGAGTAGTTAGGTAGGGTCACAGGGCTGTGGAGCAGGCCAAACGTTTGCAGTGGAGCATACGCAGTAGGAGAAAGATCCCGAACCCTCTACAGTTCGAGGTACGATCCTAGTTATCTCAGTTTTATCTTATGATCTTTTCGACATAGGGTCTTCCCATAGCATTATATCTATTTCTGTTGTGGAGAGCCTCGGGCTCTGCAACTTTTCTTCTGTCGATATCTTGACACTAGACACTCCGTTGGGGATAAGAACATCTAGTGTACGGTAGTGCAAGGAGTGCCCTCTTGAGGTCGGTAGGTGTCACTTCTTTTAGGACCTCTACATCCTAGAGATTAAAGGATATGATTTCATTCTCGGAATGGACTGGTTAGACCCCTTTCAGGTTTTTGTCTATTTCTATCACCATAGGGTGAGTTTCATATCACCAGAGTGCAGATCGTTTCATCATAAGGGTGAATAGGATGTCCAGGCGAGCAGAGAGGGTCTAGAGCATCATGGGTTAGGAGGAGTTACAGCACAGATTTCTAATCTGTATTTGAATGACTAGGGAACTTCGCAGATGGAATTTTCTCCAGTGGTGTATTGTTTCATAGATGTCTTTCTAGAGGACTTTTCAGGTTTTCCTTCAGAGCAAGAGTTGGAATTTTCTATTAAGCTCGTGACAGGAGTGGCACTGGTGTCCATTCCACCTTATAGGATGGCTACACCAGAGTTGCGAGAGATTAAGAAATAGTTATAGGAGTTGCAAGAAAAGGGTTTCATCTAACTCATTACTTCTCTTTAGGGTTCGACTGTCCTATTTCTAAAGAAGGTGGACAGTAGCCTTATAATTTGTGTGGATTATCGGAAGTCAAACCAGTTGACGGTCAAGAACTGATATCCCTTGCCAAGGATTCATGATCTCTCTGATCAGCTTCAAGGAGCCTGAATGTTCTTGAAGATTGACTTGAGGTCTGGTTACCATCAGTTGCATGTTAGACCATCTGATATACCTCTTACAGCCTTCCAATGTAGGTATGGTCTATACAAGTATATGGTTATACCATTCGGTCTCACGAACGCGCCTTCAGTTTTCATGGAACTGATGAACCAAGTGTTCCATCCATACTTGGATTCTTTTGTGGTTGTATTCATGGACGATATCTTGGTGTACTCTCACACTCGACATGACCATTCCACATATGTTGAGATCATTCTAAGTAAACTGAGAGAGGATCGGTTATATGTTAAGATCTCAAAATTCCACTTTTGGATGGATCAGATTCACTTCTTGGGTCATGTTATCTCAGAGACAGAAGTATCAGTAGACCCGAAGAAAGTGAGGGAATTAGTTTCCTGGGAGCATTCGGATAATGTCTTTGAGGTGTAGAGTTTTCTAGGGTTGTATGGATACTATAGAGGTTTCATATAGAACTTTTCACACTAAGTAGAACCATTGACAGGTTTGACTAAGAAAGGTGAAAAGTTCTTGTGGTCAGATTCTTGTAAGTCAGCCTTTAAGGAGATAAAATGAAGGTTGACGTCAGCACCGATACTACTATTTCTAGAGATGGGAAAGAGATATATGTGTATTGTGATTCATTAGGTATCATTTGGCGGGTTGTTCTTATGCAGGGAGATGGAGTCGTTGTGTATGGGTCTCGGCAGTTGAGGCCACATGAGAGGAACTACCCAACGCACAACCTGGAGTTGGCTGCTATTGTTCATGCTTTACGTTGTTGGAGACATTATATTTTAGGAGAGCATTTTTTGGTTTTCACCAACCACAAAAGTATCAAGTACATCTTCACTCATCGTGATCTGAATTTGAGACAGTGAAGGTGGGTTGAGTACGTTCAGTCTTTTGACTTTGAGCTTGCCTACACACCTCGGAAAGGCAACATAGTAGCTGATGCGTTGAGTAGGATGACTTAGATACAGACAGTTCTGGAGGCCATTAGTGAGTGGAAGCTTATGGATCTGTTCTCTGAGATGCCTTTGGAGGTGCACGACAGACAGGGGCAGACTTTTCTTTCTTCTGTAGCCATTACCTCTACTCTTCTTGATCGAGTGTGAATGAGGAAGCTATCAGATTCAGAAGGCCTAGTCTGGTGGTAAAGCGTTTCAGGAGAGGACCCTATTCCTGGATATACCATAGGCGAGGATGAGATATTTTGTTTCCTCGGGTGTGTATGGGTGCCAGCAGACATACGCGAGGAGCTGATGTGGGACTTTCATCCCTCAATTTGGGTAGTTCATCCTGGTGTCACCAATATTTATTGTGATCTACTCCGTCATTATTGTTGGATAGGTATGAAAAGGGATGTTGCTGGTTTCTTCATGAGGTGTTCCACTTGTTAGCAAGTGAAGGCGGAGCATTAGTGACTAGCATTGATTTTACAACAGTTACTCATTCCCGAGTGGAAGTGGAATGATGTCATGATGGATTTCGTGACCAGTTTACGGAGGTCACCTTGAGGGAATGATGCATTTTGGGTTGTCATTGACAGTCTCATGAAGGTTTCTCACTTCTTACTGATCAAGGAGACCTTCAGTGTTGATGATATGGGACGGTTGTAATTCTGAGAGATTGTACATCTACATGGAGTTCCATACTCAATTATTTCAGATAGGGATGCGCATTTTACTTCTTAGGTCTGGAAGGGGATTCAGAAGGCTTTGGGTACACAAGTATTTTTGAGTATAGCATACCACCCTCAGACAGATGGTCTGCCCAAGCATATGATTTTGGTTCTTGAGTACATGCTCTGAGCATGCATTTTGGATGTTCTTTGGAGAATCACATACCCCTTGTGGAGTCCTCCTACAACAATAGTTTCCATGAAACTATTCAAAGGGCACCTTATGAGGGTTTATACGGTAGGTCATGCCGATCACCCTTATGTTGGCTAGAGGCAGGGGAGGCAGCTATGTTGGGACCTCGTCTTGTCCAGGACACAACCGAGCTGATTGAGTTGATTTGGAAGAGGATGGCTACTACACAGTCTCGACAAATATATTATGCTGATCAGCAGAGACGACCCCTGGACTTCTAGGTCGAAGATCATGTTTTCATGCATGTTACACCAAGGTTGGAAATTAGGAGGATTAGGAGATAGGGTAAGCTTTCGCTGAGGTACGTTGGGCCGTTTGAGGTGTTGGAGAGAGTTAGGCTGGTTTCCTATCAGTTTCAGTTACCTCAGAGGTATAGGGCTATGCATGATGTCTTCCACAATTCTTAGCTTCGACATTACTTCTTAGACTCATCTCATGTTTTCCAACCAAAGGAGGTTTAGTTGGAAGTGGACGCATCTTTTGAGGAGCATCCAATCTGGATTATTGACCGAAGTATGAAGGTTCTCCATGGATGGTATTTTCCTTTGGTATGGGTGCTATAGAAGCATGGGAGAGTACCGGACAAGACTTGGGAGAGGGATTCTGATGTATGTTTGTAGTGACAGGAGTTATTCTGGGTTTCTTCTTCTGTGCCACCTTGCTAGGGAAATTCGGGGGTGAATTTATTTAAGGGGGGAAGTTTGTAAGAACCTAGACATTTTTTTGAGGTATGTTTTTCTTTTATTGTGTTTTTGGGGAAAAAGATGAGCTTATGAAAAAAAAATTAAGTACACGTCGTGTACTTTATGATTACACACCGTGTACTTGGTTACCGCGGGTAGCTGTGTGCTGGCCGTGTAGCGGCCTTTCACATGGTCTTGTGGGGTGACTTGGAGGCCACCGAACATGGAGTATGGAAAAGGCAAGTACACACCGTGTACTTCAAAAGTTCACACCGTGTATTTTGTTTTTGTTTTTCATTAAATGGACCAGGGTCGTGTCTTATCAACAGAAACGTCTGCTTCTTTGACTTCTTTGTCTGAGAGAACCCGTACGTCTGTAGATCTTCAATGATCCCTCGAGCGATCATCCATCTTCCGAATCGAACTTCATCAGTTGTGTTGTAATCTCATCAGTGAGCTCTCTTTTCTCCTAGAGCACCATCCCTTTTGTTATCTTCTCTCGTGAGATTTTCTCAGTTGAGAATTTTTTGCATTTTTGTAGATCTATGGAGTTTTAAATAACTTCAAGGCCTTAGATTGAAGTATATTGAACTCCCAATGACTAGGTAGGTGGTTTGTGTCTTTCCATTGAAATTATTTGAGTTATATGTGAAAAATTTTCTAATACCCTTGAACGGGGCATTGTGTGTTTACCGTTTTACCCTTTTTATTTTCCTGCTATGCTTGTATGCCTGAGTAGAGGAAAATTGAATGTGAATGGGGTAAATTTCTATTCTTTGGATGTTTTTCCCATGCATGTTTGTTTATGACCTTTTTCGTCTAGCCTTTCCTATTAGGCTGCAGTTTGTTTCCCATGCCTAGTATCATAGGATGGTGTGATTATCTACTCTGATATACATATATGCTATAGACTGATTAGCCAAGTAGTTCTTAAGGTTTACTTTGGTCGTTACATATTTCTATACTCATTTGATTTACTGGGGTCTGTGAGAACTTGGTGTGGTAAGACCATAGGGGAAATTGATGTATGGTCTTTCCCAGAGTGTCTTTTATTATATTATGATGCGAGAGCACTGGGGGAATTGACGTTGAGTTCTTCCTTAGAGTGTCTGTAGTTCCTTGATGCGATCCGTATGGGGGGATTTGACATTGAGTGCTTCCCCAGAGTTCCTTTAGTACCGATACGAGACTATAGGGGGAATTGACGGTGAGTGCTTCCTCAAAGAGTCTACAATTAAGCTAAACCAGAGGGGTTAGACCGTGTGTGCTTCCCAGAGGATTTCTTGTACTTTCTTGCTAGGTAGGACCAGAGGGGATAGGTTTTGAGTAATTCCCAGAGGGTTACCTTTTGTGGTTATCTTCTTTGATTAGTTTTTGCTTTATATATGAAATTGTGGATTATTACTGTTATGAACTTCCTTGTTTACTACTTTCTGCAATTTTACCTACCATATATTCACGGACTGTTAGGAACAGCTCTTGTGGTGGTTGCCTATTGGGATCCTTCTCACACCCTATTTGGGCCATGCTTTTGGGCCCAAACAGATTATATTATTGCAGGTATAGATAAGGGAAAGCGCCCTTCTACTTCAGGTACTTGATTTGCTGTGGAGCTAGAGAGCATGAGACCAAGCTGAGGCTTGTGATGCTGAGGAGCTATTTATCTGTTTTCTTTTGAACCTTGGTTTAGTACTTTTTTATTCCAGCATTGTGATTTGTTTGGCTAATTTCCTAGACATATGTATCATGCATCATTTATATATGTGTGTGTGTGCTCTGGTTTATTATTTTTAGTCCTCCATTATTTATTTTTGTATGATATTATTACTACTCCCGCTTTTTCATATTTGTTAAATTCCCCTGTGTAATCTTCCAATGAGGGTGTATTTTCCCCACTATCACACCCAAGGCTCTCACTGCTAGTCGGCAGCCTCTGGTTTTTGGGGAAATGCGTTTGAGGCCATGTGACCAACCGAGGACGGGGCTCCTCTGGGTGGCTTTCGGAACCATGATGTTACAATGAATGTGTTTAGAATCATTATATGTTAACATAAACTAGTTTTTCAGGAAAACCTCATATGGGAAAACTTATGGGGAGTAGTCAAGGCCTTTAATATGGGAAGATTAAATGGATGTTCTAGGTTTAGTGGAATGAATTGGTAATTCCATGAAGGAGTCCATTGAATATTTTGGAGCTCATAAAATTAATATTTTACTAAAATATTTCTTTATAGAGAGATATTAAAGTGAGTATCCCAATGAAAATTTCATCATTTATAAAGCATGAGGAGCTATTAATGGGACACATAATCATAATCATAATTATGATGATTTATATGAATTAGTAAATTATAATAATATTATTATCTGACTATGTTATTCATGATTGAAATCATATATAAAAATTTGAAAAGTATTATAGTCTAGAAAATGATTGTTATGGATTTTGAGATAGTTATTGTGATTACACATGGTAGTTGATATTACAATATTCGTATTCTTCACAAATTAATAATGAAAATTACTCCTATAAATAGCATGAATTATACCTAGTGATAAATTTTTCTTTATTGTATTGATGGTGTAAAGTGGTTGTATAATATGGGTTGAAGTGTAATATGAGCTTCAATATTGTGCTACAATGAGATAATAAATGTTTCAATATTCATTTCTCTCTCATTATTTATTATATGAGGGTATTTGACGTGTTTTGAATTTTTATATTAGGGGTGAAATTATCTAATGGATCATTTCATAACCTTGATAAGATGAATAACCTATACATGTACATGATGTCTTGATATGATATTAACCTTCTAATTTGGCTATTAATTATTAATATAGATAGTTATATATCTAAAGTAATTCACAATAATGGTGTGGATGGTATGGTGATGGGGATGATAACACAAATTACATGATAAAGATAATTATGATATAAATGATATATTAATTGGTTATGATTGTGACTATATAATGATTTCTTGTGTTTGCACTGAATTGTAGGATTGAGAATTCATGAGTTATCTTTTATTATATTTTTTACGTTATTTTAGATATAAAAGTACCATTCACTAAGAAAACACCACCAGAGAGTGGTTTTCTCAGGTGCAAAACAATATCTAATTTATGAGAAGTCTAACCAGATGGATATCTTATTATGATCTCTCTTAGCCTATTAATTGGTGTCGATTAGATGTGAATTGGATATGTTAAGGATCTTTTATGTATGTGTATTTATTTGTGTTGTTGTTATGATAAGTGGTTGGTGATATGAAATTAGATGTTAAGGATATGGGTACTAGATAGTGAGAGTTTCTTTGTAGGGGTCTTATTTATATTTGATTCCATGTGTTATGTTATAAATATTTTATTATTTTTGAGTGATATCTATAGGGCTCTAGGGAATAGAAAAATTTGATCTGTTGGATTTATTTATAATGACATGAAAAATTTAATAATGAGATGAACTCAAGTGTAGTGTGTTATGAGAAAATGATGAGAACACAATTTCAAAGATGATGTTTAACCTACATTAACCATGGGTGGATTTAATCTTTGAAGTTGCAACTATGCATAATGATTTTACTTATTTAATATTATATATTCATGATATTTAGTTGGTTGTTCGTAATTGGGCATGACCTTTTGGTTATGTAGATATATAAACCCATAATTTTAGATATAAGGTTAAAATGCAGAGTTGGTAGAGGATTTGGGTAGTGTTATCTCAACCTCATGGGTTGTTTACTAGAGCTTTGAGTGAGAGACTATTTTTGTTTACTACTAATATATAATATTTTTAAGGTGTTTAATACACATTTTGAGTTTAATGGTTGTTTCAAAGTATGGTATTCTATTTTTTTGGGATATTGTATGTAATTCATTTATATATCACATTAATCATTTTTTATTAAGTTTGTTCCATTTCCAATTTTTTAAGGTGTGAATTTTTATTTATATTCTTATATTGTGTTATATAAAGGGTAATTACTTCCACTTGAGTTTTGAAAATCCTTGACACTATCCATCAACCCCTTTCTTATTGAAGACGGACATGGATAGTACTCATGTGGTCATTACTATGATAACTTATGTCAAACTAGTATTAGATAATTTAGTTGTAATTTGGGTTAGAGCTCAAAGTTATGAAAATTTTAGGTTTCTGTTAGTATGGAAAATTTGGGGTAGAAATTTCAAGGTATCAAAGTTTAGTTTAATAGACTAGATAACTCGATATAAGGCATGGGGGATGACACATTTATTTAAAATGAATTTTTTTACAACTTTATTTAATTAAGTACATAGAGTATTGATTATCGTGTACAATGATATTTATATGTGCATTTTATAGTGGTCATGATATGATCTATGCATATTCTTTCATGTGATAGGGGAATTATTTTTTGGATGGACAGTTTAAAAAAACTAATAAAATATTCTAAAAATATCTCTTTATTATTTTATAGACCTATCAATATTTACATATTCTTTTGAATGTGGTACAATTCAATGTGGAAATATCTATGTGTAACCATAAACTGATAATGATTGAATTTGCATCAATATGAGTTCCCCCATGATTGATCACAATGATTAAAAGGACTTCCTCTAGGGACCTAAGTATGAGAGGTCTTCTCCTAATTCTATATTGAGTATTGATAGTATGGAGGTTGGTATGGATCAATTTAGTGAGATGTAAATAGATGATCTCAGGATCCCATGTGTGATAAATTACTTATCTCATTTTATTTCTATTAATTTTTTATCCCATTTTTATTGTCTTGAGTTATCTTATTTCATTTAGAGATATTTTTTAAGATTTATTAATTTATCATATTTATCATTTGTTGATAGAGGTTTTTCTATTATATATGGTTTACGATTTGTATTTTGTTTTTTAGCCTTATATAGTGTTCTCTAGAGGGGAACAACATCTTTTGAGTTTTCAAAACCTCCAACACCCGTCAATAACCCCTTTCCTATTGAGGGTGATCTTGGGGTTTCACTCTCAATATTGTCACTGAACCATTGTGGAGTAATAATGGGGATGGTCCATATCATTTATAGAAAACTTTATAGCTATCATGCATTATATCCTAACACATTCACTCCCACGAAAAGTAGAGTGTGGTTAATATCACAACATCGTATTTTTATTGCATAAACTTCATCATGGTTTCATTTAACACATTTTGGATTCTCTTGAGTGAAAAAATCATTCAATGAAAACTGTTCACTGACTTGTGGGCCTTAGAGAATGTTACCCCATTGCATATATTAAAATATCCCATATCAGTATCACACAAAATATTAGAAATCCATATCATATTAATGTGTCTCGATTCCCCTATAAACACCTTGTATATAGATCAACGCATTAGGTTATATGTTTTGATGAATCAATCGATACATCATACATAGTTGAGAAGAATATACATATAGACAAATTCTATTTTCTTAAGAAGGAAAGGAATTTCAAATAAGATATTCTAAATTCAAGTACATTGTTTTAAAAAATGATATGAAAAGATCTTATGAATGTTTTAAATCAAACATAACTAAATTTTTTCATAGTAAAAGATGGATTGATTATGGTTATATGACTGATGTTTACCATAGGATATAGAAATTCTATAAAAACTAAATTACAAGGCCAATAAGTAAGTTTATTTTCATGGGAAATAGAGGGAAGTATTTAGTGGAAGTGGTTAACCCTTTTCATATATTCCTTGAAAGTAAATATCATTTGAATTTAATTAAACCATTTTATTCACCTAGTATATCTTCAAAATTGATTTTTTTATCAAAATATAATACTAAGGTGTAATCTTTCAACTTTTGGAATTGTCATTTCTATTTATTTAAGAATACTTATATGATTGGATATTGTATAATATGTAATTTTTTATATAAATTAAATCTATAAAATCATAATAGTAATACTCTTATGACCTTACCAAATATAATTATTACCAAGTGTTCCTCAATATATAAATGGTACTATTTTTGTGGCCTAATCGTTATTCTCATATTTGAAAAGAATGATTGAATTGATTGATTAAGATAAAAATCTTTTAGATTTATATTTCACTAATCTAAACATTTATGTTAATTTTATCAAAGGAAAAAAAATAAAATACAACTAGAATGATTCTACTAAAATAATTCAACTCCTTGGGATCCTAAAAACATACATATATTGACCCTTTGATGTCAATTTTTTAGAATGTAAAAATATATCATCCTCTTTATTGATGATTTCTCATGTCATGGATATGTTTATTTATTTCATGAGAAATATTAAGTAATAAATTCCTTAAAATTTTATATAAACTAATTTGAGGTAATTAGAAAACAATAGTAAAAAATTATAAATCCCTACACAAGTGGAGAATATTATGGAAGATTTGATAAAAGGAAACAAAAATCTAGAACATTGGAAAATTTCCTAAAAACTCCTAGAATATGCACTTAATATATGATTCTAGGTACACAAAAAATGGTGCAACCCAAAAGAGTAATATAATATTGATTGACATTGTTAGGAGTACGTTTAGTAATATATATTTACCTTTATCAATATGGATGACTTCTTTCAAAACATCCATGTATATATTGATCAAGGTTCCTAGATATGTAGTTTCTATGACAACATTAGTGATTTCAATAGGAAGAAAACTAAGTTTGAGATAGTTTAATTTATGGTGTTATTATGTAGAAACAAGAGTATATAACCCACATGAATGAAAACCAGATGAAAGAGAAATTAGTAAATATTTCATTAGTTTTTCATATAAAAAATAGGTATAGATTTTATTTCCAAAACCATACTATGAGAATTATTGAAATTGTATTTACAATATTTATTGAAAAATGATAATTTAGTTAGATTAAATACTAAACCAAAAATGTTATTTATCGACAGTTTAAACAGTCGTAAAATGATTCACAATAGTTTTTCAAAACCTCTTCATATTACAATTTCATAGATTATTTCATGAAAATTTAAAAAAATGTTCATTAAACAATTAGTAGTGGTTTTTTATTTTTTAAAATATTATATATTTATTTATTATTTATTACTACATAATTAGGAATAAATATGTGTAGGGTACAATTTGAACCAATTACCTCAATGTTATTCTACAAAGTATTTACCACTCCACAAGCCTTCATGTTGTCACTAAGAATACTTTAATATCCTATTATTTATATTAATAAATACATGTAAATATAAATACATGTGTATATATATGTATTCTTAATTCTTAAAAACACACTTATAAAAATATAATTACATATAAATTTATATAAATGTAGTTATATATAAATTTATCAATATTTATTAAATAAATATAAATTTACATAAATGTATTCAAGTACTAGAAAATGAAGTGAGAGAGAGATATATAACTATATAATTAAATATAATTGTATACAATATAAATGAATTTAAATAGATGTATATAAATACATACATAGAAAGATATATATGTGTGTGTGTGTGTGTTAATGGTATAGGGGATTACAATTAACGAAACAACGCACACACCCAAACAAACATGTGGGTCAAGCCTCATCCCTCCACATAAGGAATAACAAGCACCCACTATGCCTATTTTATTACAATACATTACATTAAATTCCAGAGGTATTGAAAGACAAATACATGACATTATGGACCTGTGTTGAATTATAACTAGGTTTTCACCCCTTGTCTGCATAAGCATGCCTGCATCACCATGCTCGCATTAGCCTATGTCACTGCCAATAAAATCCCCCAAGGGGAAACTAAGAATCAAATCATTGTCATTTTGATATGGAGGCTACATTGAGTACAACTCAACCGCAACCCAAGGCACACACACGCGCGCGCACGCGCGCACACACACACATATATAATTATATAAAACTAGAAAAACTTACATAAATGTATATAAATACACTCACACATATATAATTAAATATAGTTATATACAAATATATATACACACACATAAATATATTTAAATATATATTTATTTATATAGATACTAACACGATATATATAAATATATATAAATGTATATAAATATACATAAATCGATATAAATATATATAAATAAAAATAAATTTACATAAATATATTGAAATACATACATATATATAATTAAATATAATTTTACATAAACATAAATACATATAAATATATATTGACACATATAATTATACATACATGCATACCAACATTCATACATATACATCAATACATATATACATATATATCTACATTATAAATAAATATATATATATACACACACACATACATATAATTATATATAAACACAAATAAATATATATAAATATTTATAAATATATATATAAATACATATATATATATAATTAAATGTAATTATATATAAACATACATATATATATAAAAATATATTAAAATACATATAAATATCTCTAAATGATAAATAAATATTCATACATATATATATATATATATATTATAAATAAATATGCATAAATATATATAAATACAATTCTATATAGAGAAAGCAAAAAGGAAAGCAAAAAAGATAAAAATAGGTAGATGGCGCCAGACATGGTAACTTCCCTCATATTGAAAATAATAAATAAATCCCAATGACAAAGTTAATGAGGGAGTACAAGATTCTCCAAAAAAATCAACCTGAGAATGAAGGATCTAATTTTTTTGGGCCGCTCAACCTCCCAGAACACGAGGGGATTTCCACTTTTCCTTATTTTATACTTCTACCAAGGATAGTCAATATCCCCATACTCAGCCTCCTTAAAGGCTTCCAGGTTGACCGAATTCCAAACACCTTTATTTTCCTCAGGAGAACTCCCCAGTTGGCCATCATCCCTATTATCAACAAATGTTTCAAAGGATTTAGAGGTCACAACCTTACTGCCACAATGGTAGGGGAAAACATACCCTCTCTATTTCTGAAGATGTAGGAGAAAGGTACACTATAGCCAAATCAATGACTCCATGATCTCCAACCCTCTTCCTATGTGGAGAAATAAAAATCTCTACAACCTTATTAGACTAAAAGAAGGAATATCCTTTCTTGGTAGGTCTCAAAGGGATAGTATCCCCCAAATATTCTTTCCTTTTATGATCTTTTGAAGAAACCAACTTGTCCTCCTATTATAATTGATCATCAATTGCCTTTTGTATAGAGAGACCATTACTAAACTAGCCATACTCATGTGCCTCCATATTAATATCCACCTCAATCTCAAAAGTAGCACCCCCCCCCCCCGATAATAGTAATACTCCTTGACTGACTAAAAATTAAATTTTTTATTCCAAAAGCACTTTTGAGGAAAAAGTGGGAAACCTGGAAACAAACATACAAAAGTTAACCTAGATCAAGACTACAAAGAACTGTCCCTCCCCAATGACTACATCATTATGTCAAGCCTCCGCCTCATATGACCACTCAGAAAGTTGTCCTGCGCAGATGCATGAGTCATGTACCGATGGCAAAGTCATACCCTCTCATTCATCCAAATTTGAATGGTCATGTCTGATGAATGCTTCCTAATCTGAATCCTCATCTAGAGCTGAACCTTGTAGAGTGCTGGTTGCTTCCACCATCAAAATTCAACATAAAAACACCAAATGCCAAAAAGTGCCTCAAATCCTGCCCATTTCATATTTCAAAAACTGCCACTAGTAAACCAAATTTCAAATAAAAAGGGTCATCAAAAGGCCAACAAACTGATAATCACCGACGATCTCTTTGAACTGGCCACTTGAAATCACGACCCAAAGGATCAAGAAGACCACTGCTCTACCTCATAGAGAATGGAGGAATCTTGACACCAGAGTAGAGAATCAAGCAAACAGAGGCAGGGCGAATTGTCTATGATACTGTGTCACGACCCAAACGTATCACATTCTCCATCATCACCACTGATCAAGAATCACCAACATCAGAAAACATCATCTAACCCACATAAGACATCGATCAATAAAACATGACAAACGCAAACAACGCAGTCATCCCAACAGCTACGAACTCCATCAGGTATCAGAAGGATAAAAAACAATGTAGTCAAATTGAATGGCAAAGGTTCGAATCCAAGAACATTATGAACACAGACTGCCTCAACCCAGAACTCACCTTGGTAGGAAAAAACAAAACATGAACTGAAGGAGGAAACACGAAGACCGAAATCATCGCATCTACCATAGTCGCGCAAGATGAAAAGTCGACGCCCAAATAACCCAAGCCCCCAAAAATAAACAGAACCCCCACAGAAGCACAGAGATACAAGAAGAGAGAAACCACCAATGGAATGGAACCAAACACGCCGAAGAAGAAGAACCACCTGATTCAAAGTGTCCAGACCGTGCACACCGCCATGAATGAAAACAAAACTAAACTCCCGAAGAACACAAGCGCAGCAAAGGCTGTCGCAATGGAGAAAAGATCCGAACAAACAGGAACTGAAGCCGATGAAGAGATGCATGATGCTGAAGACCCTCGTCGCCACAGTCAAAGCCTGCCACCGTCCAAACCAAGATACCCAAAACCCAAGCAGAAAAACTCCACCACAACGGATACCAGACCTCAGCCTCCTTTCTGAACTGAATGCCCAAATTCGGAAGAGGCCACTGATACAGGAACCAGATATGAGTTGCCGTGAAGAAGCCAGACACTATCTGAACTGAATGCTTGAAGCAAGAAGGCCTCGCTGCTACAGGAACCAGATCTGAGCCACCGCGAAGAAGCCGATCACTGCCTGAACTGAATGACCGAATCAGGAAGATGCCATCACTATAGAAACCACCGCCACCGCAAAGCTCAAAACCCTAGCAGGAAGAAGACACTTCCATGTAGAAGAGAAGAGAAGAGAGTTGTGGACGAAGCCGCGGCCCCTGGAACTATTAATTAGAACTCATACTATACCTCAACACTACTACTCCTTACCTATAACTATAACATCGGCTATTTTAGGAGAACCAGTTTTTTTTTAGTTTTTTGTGTTTAGGGTATATATAATTAGGATATTGGGTTTGTTGAGCGCCACATGAAGTGGCGCTCAACACCGTGGGTGGCTAGCGCCACTTCAAGTGGCGCTTTGCCACCCGGATTTTTTTTCTTTTTTCTTTTTGTTTTCTCTTTTATTTTGGTTTTTTTTCTTGTTTTTTGTTTTTTGGTTTTGTTTTCTTTTTTTTTTCTGGTATTGTTTTCTTTTTTTTTTGTTTTTCACCCCTCCCTTTTATTGTTTTTTTTTGTTTTGTTTTTTTTGTTGCACCTCATCCCTTTATAATAAATAATTTCAAAATAAATAAATAAAATTTTCAAAAAAAACTTATAAATATGTATTTAAAAATGTTAAATTAATTATTATTATATATATAAATATATAAATATATTTATAATTATATAATTATAAAATTATATTTATATAGTTATAAACCTTATTTAATTATTTAATAAAATAATGAAATAAAACTTATATATAATTATTTATATAAATTTATAAATTTATATATAATTTTGTAAATTAAAAATATGTATTAAATTAAAAATGTGGTTTATTTATATTTATATAGTTATATTATATAAAATATAAGGGTTTTTTTCGATTTGTGTGTTTTATTTATATATTTACATATAATTATTATAATTATAAATAGTTATATATATGTGTGTGTATAAATATAATTATGTATATATATAATTAAAAATAAATATTTATAAATATAAATCTATTTATATATATTTTTTAAATTAAAAATATATTTGTAATTATATAATTATAAACTAATCTTTATAAATAAATAGTTATAATTATATAAATATGAATATATTTATAAATATATAAATATGAAAATATTGTTACATATATATTTAAAATTTATTTATAAATATATTTAATATTCATATATAAATATATATATATATATATAGAATTATATTTAGAATTATATTGTAATTTTAGTTATACTTATATATTTATAATTATATATTTGTACATATATATATAATTTTAAATCTATAATTACTATTCTACGTTTACATAGTTATAAGTAATTATTTATAAAAAAAATTCAAATATTGTTAAACATGTAGTCTTTCAATACCACATACTTGAAACTTAAAAATGTTTCAAGTATGTGACTTTGAAAGCCTATAAAATATAATCTATATAACCAATATGAATGAAACTTAAAACATGTATTAAAAATATACTAAATATATGAAAATAAAAAAATTACATAAAAAATGTCGATAGAAAATATTTTATAGGCTTTCAAAACCACCTAGTTGTAACTTAAAAATGTTTCAAGTATGTGACTTTGAACGCCTATAAAATATTATCTATATGACCAATATGAATGAAACTTAAAAAATGGATTAAAAATATACTAAATAGATGAAAATAAAATAATTACGTAAAAAATGTCGATAAAAAATATTTTATATGCTTTCAAAACCACCTAGTTGAAACTTAAAAATGTTTCAACTATGTGACTTTGAACGCCTATAAAATATAATCTATATGAACAATATGAATGAAACTTAAAACATGGATTAAACATATACTTAATAGATGAAAATAAAAAAATTACGTAAAAAATGTCGATAGAAAATATTTTATAGGCTTTCAAAACCACCTAATTGTAACTTAAAAAATTTTCAAGTATGTGACTTCGAAAGCCTATAAAATATAATCTATATGACCAATATGAATGAAAATTAAAACATGGATAAAACATATACTAAATAGATGAAAATGAAAAAATTACGTAAAAAATGTCGATAAAAAATATTTTATATTCTTTCAAAACCAACTACTTGAAACTTTAAAATGTTTCAAGTATGTGACTTTGAAATTCTATAAAATATTATTATTTAATATACAATAATTAATTAGTTAGTAATATAATTATTAATTATTATTCGTCATTATTATTATTAATTATTAATGGTTAATTATTAATTAATTAATTACAAATTAGTAATTTACATTTATAAATATATTTATTATTATAAAATTATAAATTTAATGTTTTTAAATATTTAAGTAGTCGTGTAAAATATTTTTTGTTTACTATATGTACGTTTTTCTTTTCATTTTTCAAGAAATTATCATATGTTTAGTCGGTGTGACAAATTTTGTTTATATTGTACTTATACTTTATAATTTAATAGTTTATTTAAATCAGTTTGTATTTATTATAATTTTGATTTTCTTGTTATTTGACTTAAACAACAATTACTTATCATAGTGAATAATTTTTTTAAATATACAACATTACATCCAAAAACATCAATGACGATGCCCCCCGGTACCACAACGCGGCGTCTGAATCTCACGTCCTCACCGTGTTCGATGTCCGTGTCACTCTGGTGTCCTCTCTGTAGGTTCCTCCTCTTCCGGTGCTTCTGGTGCCTCCCCATGGTGCTGTGTAGAGGACTGACCAAAACCATGTGAGGAGGATGCCCCAAAATCATATAGGGTGCCATATGGCTCTGAAGCTCCTATAAATGGTGGAAATGGGGTACAGAAGAAGGCCTCGTCGGGAGGAGAGGGGGCCGCCATAAGCTGTGTCACTGCACCCAGATCGAAGTCCATAGTAGTCTGCGGAGATGCCATATGTGGTATATAAGTGTCTCCCTGCTGTACAAAATCATCAGTCGACTGGGCCGGATCGTCTCTTTGTGGTGCGACGACATCTGCAGGAGCTACTCTCGGATGTCGATGTCGTCGCCTCTGCCCCTCCGGATGTGCTCGTCTCTATCGTCCAGCTGGGGGCGGCGGTGGCGGTGCATCCTCCTCAGCAGGCATAGCAGGGACATCTTCATCCTCAGGTGCTTCTGCCTGAAGATATGGATCAGGATATATCTGTGGCTCCTCATCAAAAAAACTGTCACGTATCAACCGGAGATGATCCAATAGAGCCACCACATCCCGATGAACTACCTCCCGCAGAATATATGCATGCTCCTGAGGCTGTGTGGAATGTGCAAGCTGACCAATGGCGTCTTCCTGCAAATGAAATAACAATCAAATTAATATCATAAATATAAATGAGTTAAACAAAATTAATAAATCTTAGTAAACATACCAATCGCTGAATGCCAATCCCCTGACGTGTAAGGTGCATGATGGTGTGACGTCGATACCAGTGTGCATAATCCCCCTGATCAGATAAATGAGAGTGTGATGTGGTATATCCATGTGGAAAGATACTGGATCAAGCACGCCTGTCCCAAAGCTGGATATAAGATGCATGATGTCGCCGCCAGTCTGTCGTCTGTCTACCTATAAGCACAATCGAATGTAACTCGGTAGACTGTCATGGTGCCAAGGGGATATGCTGTATAAAACCGAACCGGCGCATGACCTGGTCTGGCTGGTGCCACTCAACGATGTGGAAGTGAATGAGTGGCACCACTACAGCACGATCTCCAGTCATAGCTGTGCAGTATAGTGGAAGTGATGCATAGACATAACCTGTATAAGGAGTCCATGAAACCTGAAATGTAAACTCAAAAAATATGCCATATAGTATCATGAAAATTTTACTGAGATTATATTGAAATAACTTAAAATAGTGATAACAAAACAAATTTTCATATAAAAAAGAATTGTTTAACTTACATTAGTCGGCACTATAGCATCGAATATCTGTCTGAAGTTGTGCACACTATGTCTCGGAGTATGTGCAAACTTCTGAGACTGAATCCACCTGGTGAAAAAAGAGTAATCTATAATAAGTTTATAAAAAACAATAACAAAAGTAATGACGTAGACATACCATCGTCCCCGAGGACAGTCCTGAAGTAGCTCTGGTGCAAGCAGTGCGACAACTCGAGGAGCGATGCGTGGAAAACGCTCCCAGGCCCACATCTGTACTAACACCATGCAACCTGTAATATGATGTGAATCGGCCTGACAACTGGTGCAGAGAGATCTGTACAAATGTGCTAATACAGCGGACCCCCAACTGTATGTAGCCGTCTGATCCAGATCCTCAAGTAATGGGAGGTACATCATGTGTACCAAAGCGATGGAGTGGTCGACGCACAACATGCCTCCGAGCAGCCGAAAAATGTATGCACGTGTGTGCTGAATAAGTGTCTCCTCGTCTGCATCATCTGGAATGATGTCGAAATGCTGATCAAGGCACTTCATGCGCAAACATGAACCCTGGAGGACACCTCGTGCGCCGATGACGTCAATGCCTAGCAACCTCTGTATGACTGCAGCCCATTCGCCAGTACTGGCACCCATAACTCCATCTCCATGGATAGGTAACCCCAGCATGTAGGCAATGTCCTCTAATGTAATAGTCATCTCCCCCTCTGGGAGATGAACGTGTGTGTCTCTGGCCGCCATCTCTCAACCAATGCAGCTATCAAATGATGGTCGATGGTCTTGAAGTCACACATAGCGACTCCGTAAAAGCCTGCACGTCTAAGGTATGGAAAAATAGCCATCGGCGGTGCCTCATGATGGAAACGATGTGCTCTCCGAACATGAAGATGTCTAACAGGTCATCACGCCAACACATCGCGCGACATGTGCGTCTCCTGGCCGGATAAAAGTGGTTTCTCCATCTGAATGTGCAAATAGCAAAACATTAATTTCATGTAAGATATGACATTTATCATGTAAGATATAAAATTTATCATTTAATATTGAAAGATGCATAAACACATTGGGTTAGTTGTTATCTCTCGTGTTGGGGTGTTGGGGTGAAGACGTTCGGAGTTTCCTCGTTTTTGTTTTGTGGTTATTGTAAGTTCATCTTTCATTATAAAAAACTGATGACATTTTCATTTAATAGTTCAACTGGTTTTGTTTTCTTATACAGGTACATTCCTTTTTTTGAGTTGGTGTTGTCTATTTAAAGCTACTCATGTAATGTTGACCGTTTGACACAAAATATCACGTGAAATCGTGGTACATTTTCCAAAAGTTACCCTATATACAAGTAAGACAAATATGATTAAAAATGAAGATAATGATAAAAATGATTACATGTACAAATTTTACAGTAACTGATAGAGTACATGATTCATTTTAACCATTAGATGATTGCCCTATGTGTCTAGGGCAACGTGTCTTCGTATGACCTTCCTGGCGGCATATGCTGCACCACCATCCAGCTGGATGTTCACTAGGCCAATCCATCTCATTCTGAATACGAGTAGACTTTGGTCTCCCTTTAGGTCGAAGTCTATTGTTGTTCGGTAGAAGCGTGGGTGCGCCATCAGGCAGCCGAAAATTATGATATTCACCGATTGGCATCCATGGAGTACTGTAGTAGGAGTTGATGCTCTCTAGTCGATAAGCCGGATCAACGAACTGCTCCCAAGATACGTGTACGTAAGCACATGCAGCAATCACATGGCCGCAGGGATATCTCAATGCCTGAAAGTTGCCACAATCATAGTAATTCTTCTCCAATAAAACAACTCGCACACAACCATTACTACATGCCACAGCATCACCGGGCTCAGTGACCTCAAATCGTTGCTCTGGACGATTAAATGCAGTTACACGGTAAGTTGCGGCCTCCTGAAGAACTGTATCTAGCTCGTGTTGGAAATGGTGTCCATAGCGCATCCCTCTGTTCAAGCCCTCTTCAGCTTGCTTTCCTCGTTCCAGAAAGTACTTTACACTACGATATAAGGTCTCTTATACCAAACCTGAAATTTAGATTTACGACATTATACAAATATTATATTATAATAGTACCTTTTCTGAGTAACATATATTCAAATATTCGTATTTACCTGTGATAGGTAGTTTTCGAACTCCCTTGAAAACTCCATTTATACATTCTATGTTGTTTGTCGTCATATGACCATATCTCCTCCCATCATCATATGTCAACGACCATTTCTGCTTTCGAATTTTCATCATGTAATCATACACTTCCGGATTCACTCTGTGAATATCTTGAAGACTCTCCTCCATCTTTTGTTGTTGAGTCTCATATGATATCATACAAGAAGTCATCTGAACAGTTATGAAAATAACTATGACAAAAACATTTTAAACAGAAAAAGGATGTTCATACCAATTTTTAAGATTGCCTTTTTCATCGACTCATTCTTGAACTTCTTTCGCAAATTGCTGGCAATGTGTCGAATATAGTATCGATGATGGGCATAGGGTGGTCTCCACGAAAGACCCTCTGACTGTATCACCTCCTTGATTGCACGGTGGCGATCAGAAATAAGGCAAATCCCTTGTGCATCCATAAAAAACTCTCGAAGACATGCCAGAAACCAGCTCCATGATGAGAAGTTCTCTTTCTCCACAATTGCAAATGCTATAGGTAGAGGGGCTCGATTTCCATCTTGTGTGGCGGCAATCAATAAAGTTCATGTATACTTTCCATACAGAAATATGCCATCAATCTGTAAGAACTGCTTGTAATGTCTAAAAGCCGCCACACATGGTAAAAATGTCCAAAATAGTCTATCAAACACAACCATTGAGCGGTCAAGTTGGTTCTGTTGGTTAACATATTCAACAGTATGTAACCGATAGACTATTTGATTATTGTGGCGTAGAAGCTCCAACAGTTGTGGTAAAATTCGATAAGAGTCATCCCAATCACCATACACTTTCACAATAGCCTTTTTTCTTGCTGCCCATGCCTTCCAGTAAGAGATTTGATACCCAAAAAGCTGTTTGACTCGCTCAATGACCAGAACCATAGGGACGTCTTGATATGCTCTAATAATTTCAACAATAATAGTTGAAACAAACTCAACATCTAATGAAGAGTGTTCCTGTTCCAAGCTTGGGTTCACACAAGTGTGTGGAGTAAATCTAGTGATGCGCCAGCTGTGAAAAGTGTTATCAATAATAGCTCGCAGACGCATTTGACAGTTCGATTCATATTTGTCACAACAGATCAAATAGTAAGATCTCTTTGACTCTTCTACAACATATGAGTAATGTCTTTCAATGGGATATTGTTTTATCACATTTTTCATTGCTTCTTTGCTCTCAAACTCTCTGCTAATATATAGAACACCGTTATCTGACACTCGATTTGTGCCACCAATGATTCCTGGAAATTCTGAACTGGGAGTAATAACTGAATAATCAAATTCTGGCAAGCGATTCTTGCCTTCAGTCGACCATGAAGCCAATAGTGGAGGATGGTTCAATGGTCAGTTGAACCTCACATGAGTTGGTATAGACTGATCTTTCACATGCTCTTCTTCTTCTTCAACTTCCTCTTCATCTTCTTCTTCGAAATTGTCATCATCCTCAAATTCATCAACCAATGCATCTAAAGTATGTGGAGGACTATCCATTGAAACTGTGGCCGATGGAAATGATGGAACAACTAACGATGCTGATGGAACTTCTTGATGTGAAGGAGCATATGACATAGTCTCATGAATTCGAGATGGGTCAACATCCAATGTTGATGGAACCTCCATTGTAGCTATAGTGACATACAACTTCATCATTTGATTCTCAGGTATATACTTAACCAATGAAAGTATATATTCCCAATCATCATCATCATTTACCGGATATGGCACATGCCAAAACCTATCTATAAATTGGAGATGTCTGAATGTGATGGACTCTATCGCTTGATTCCTCGCCAGTTTTAACTTCTGATGAATTTTCATTTGCACAGCTTCCAATGTAGTACATCCTCCAAGCATCACAACAGCTTCTGGATGCATATTATAACTACATCCTTGTTCTGTCTCAATTATTTGACCGTTTCAATAAATATAGGCGGCGACCATCTTTTCTATCTAAAAGAAACCATTGTTATTAATTAAATCTGATTAAAGAATCAATTTATGTATGCATGATTCTGGTAATTTAGGTTGGAATCCTAATCCCTCCACCAAATCAATATGTTCAAACCATATTGATGTGTAACTATTTACATAACCCACAAGTTTGTGTTACTTACCCAAAAAATAGAAGTCAAACATATTTATACATATCCACATGCATTATATGCATGAGGTACATGAACACGTCATGTAAAAGCATAGAGTTATATGAAATTGAAAATCTCTACATGAGTAAGCCCGGAGCGACAGATAGCCAACCCCAGTCACTTTCCTAGACAAGGCAAGCCTCCAGGAAAGTAGGTGGTCCGACCCAAAGCCCCTCTACCCGAGGATACTTTACTCAAGAGAACAATCATTTCATGACAACTCTAACACTTAATATGCAAAAAATATATTGAACTACAAAATTCAAGTTCATAACTTCAATTACAAACTGAGGTCAAGGTAGATTGGAAACTAAATTCATTATCATGCCTAGAATGTAATTCAAAGGTATATTCCAGAAGTAATTTACTACTACTTCGCTAATTAATATAACTACTTCGCTGATTAATATAACTCCTTCGCTGATTAATGTAACTCCTTCGCTGATTAATGTAACTCCTTCGCTAATTAATATAACTACTTTGCTAATTAATATAACTACTTCGCTAATTAATATAACTACTTCACTAATTAATATAACTACTTCGCTAATAACCTCATAATAATTAATTAATAACCTAATAATAATTAATTAATAACCTAATTACAATTAATTAATAACCTAATTACAATTAGTTAAGAACCAAATTACAATTAATTAATAACCTAATTACAATTAATTAACAACATAATTACAATTAATTAACAACCTAATTATAATTAATTAACAACCTAATTACAATTAATTAATAACCTCATAATAATGAATTAATAACCTAATTATAGTTAATTAATTACCTAATTATAATTAATTAATTACCTAATTATAATTGTTTAATTACATAATATTTATTAATTAATAAATTATTAATTATTAATTAATAACCTAATTATAATTAATTAGTTAGCTAATTATGATTAATTATTTACCTAATTATGATTGATTAATTACCTAATTATGATTAATTATTTACCTAATTATGATTGATTAATTACGTAATTATGATTAATTAATTACCTAATTATAATTAATCGATAACCTAATTATGAATAATGAGTAACCTAATTAAAATTATTTAATTACATAATATTTATTAATTAACAAATTATTAATTATTAATTAATAACCTAATTATAATTAATTCATTACCTAATTATGATTGATTATTTACCAAATTATGATTAATTAATTACCCAATTATGATTAATTAATAACCTAATTATAATTAATTAATAACCTAATTATAATTAATTAATAACCTAATTATAATTAATTAATAACTTAATTATGATTGATTAATTACCTAATTATGATTTATTAATTACATAATTATGATTGATTAATTACCTAATTATGATTGATTAATTACCTAATTATGATTGATTAATTACCTAATTATGATTCATTAATTACCTAATTATGATTCATTAATTACCTAATTATGATTCATTAATTACCTAATTATGATTCATTAATTACCTAATTATGATTCATTAATTACCTAATTATGATTAATCAATTACCTAATTATGATTATTTAATAACCTAATTAATTAATAAATTATTAATTATTAATTAATAACCTAATTATAATTAATTAATTATCTAATTATGATTCATTAATTACCTAATTATGATTAATTAATTACCTAATTATGATTAATTAATAACCTAATTATGATTAATTAATAACCTAATTATAATTAATTAATAACCTAATTATAATTAATTAATAACCTAATTATAATTAATTAATTAGCTAATTATGATTAATTAATTAGCTAATTATGATTGATTATTTACCTAATTATGATTGATTATTTACCTAATTATGATTGATTAATTAGCTAATTATGATTCATTAATTACCTAATTATGATTGATTAGTTACCTAATTATGATTAATTAATTACCTAATTATGATTAATTAATTACCTAATTATGATTCATTAATTACCAAATTATGATTCATTAATTACCTAATTATGATTATTTAATAACCTAATTATGATTATTTAGTAACCTAATTATGATTAATTCATTACCTAATTGTGATTAATTGATTACCTAATTATGATTCTTTAAAAACCTAATTATGGTTAATTAATAACCTAATAAGAATTAATTAGTAACCTAATAAGAATTAATTAATAACCTAATTACAATTAATTAATAACCTAATTACAATTAATTAATAACATAATTACAATTCATTAATTACCTAATTACAATTAATTAATAATCTCATAATAATTAATTAATTACCTAATTATGATTATTTAATAACCTAATTATGATTAATTAATAACCTAATTATGATTAATTAATAACCTAATTATGATTAATTAATTACCTAATTACAATTAATTAATTACCTAATTCCAATTAATTAATTACCTAATTACAATTAATTATTAACGTAATTATAATTATTTATTAACCTAATTAGAAATAACTATTAACCTAATTATGATTAATTAATTACCTAATTAGAATTAATTAGTTACCTAATTATAATTCATTAATTACCTAATTATAATTACCTAATTATAATTACTTAATTAATTAAATAACTATAATCATTTCATTACCTAATTATATTTAAAAAACTATACTATTTATATAATATAAATATTATAAACTAATTCTATAAATTTAACAACTAAATTATTAAATCAAAATATTAAATAAATTTAAAGAAAGATTTACCTCAAATTTGTGGAGACGTAGCTACGTAGATAGAGCGACCGGAGAGGCAAGGCAGAGCAACCGGAGAGGCAAGGTGCAAAGCAGAGATTTTTAGAGAGATAACTTTGAGAGAGAGAGGAGGGGAAGTGAGGGGAAGATGAGAAATGGGGTGGGCGAGGGGCCTATTTATAGGCGGGGGTATCTTTCGGCGCCACTTCAAGTGGCGCTGACTATACAGGTAGTAAGGGGGCAGCGCCACTTGAAGTGGCGCTGCATGGTTTTTTTTTATTCCTTCAGCGCCACTTCAAGTGGCGCTGAAGGCTTCTTCCGTCGAAATGGCCGAGCACCAAATCAAGTGGCGCTCGGCCTCATCTTTCTTTGAGCGCCACCTCATGTGGCGCTCAATAACCCCATTTCCATATATCTTTCAACCATTAACCCATTAAAATAAAAAAAGGAAAAAACCCGTATCACCAAATTCTCCCTATAACATCCCGATAATTCTTGTGTAAACTTATTTTAAATAAATGTTTATTAAATGGATTTCTTGACAAATAAAAAAAATATAAGATATATTTTAACATTATGATTATTTTAAAAAAATTAGTAATTTTTATAAACAATATAATTTTTTTATATAAGTAAATTTAAAATATTCAAGTAATAAAAATACTGCTTTAACTATATTTGTATTATTTTCCGGGAAATGATAAGTATGGATTTTTATTAAACATAAATTCGCATTTAATATGTCAGCATTTAAAAATTTATACTTAACCATATTTGAAATTTTATTATGAAAATGAATGTTTATAATAAAAATTATAAATTATTTTCAATTATTAGACAGACTATGATAAATGTAAATTTTAGTAATAAATTTCTCATGAAATAACGTGAAATGTAAATATATTAATTTGTACAAATTAAAATTATGTTTAAGATAAATAATATAATATAAATATTATATATTAATTTATTATAAGATTCTTTAGTATGATTATAATTATTGAATTAAATAATTTAATACAAAAAAAATATTCCTTATTAAAAAATAATTTTATGTAAAGGTAACTACATGCATAAAGGTAGATTTCTTAGAACACATTTTTTATAAAGTCAATGATGCATATCAAAATTATATGTAAGGGTTTTGATGGATTTTTTATGATTTTGAAAGGGTAAGTACTCAACTCTATGCTCTTCATAAAGATTGATTATTACTCGCATAAGGGTAAGTGCCTCAATCCTACTTCACGTAAGAGTAATGCTAGCTTATGTAAGGTTAAAACCTAGTACTGTAAAGGTATATCTCACATGTGTAAAGTTATCTTGCTTGTGTAATGGTATACCAGAGCTTTGTAAGGGTACACTCAATTATTGTAAGGGTGCACCCTACTTACATAAGGGTACACAACACCACATGTAAAGGCAAGCCAAGAAACAAATAGACTATATAAGGGTCAGGACCACTACGTAAGGGTACCAACCTGACTCATGTAAGGGTAACATGCCCAATACATGAATGATGTAAGGGTAGCCTAAACCATACAAACGAAATATAAGGATAGACCGCACTAAATCGAGGCTACATAAGGGCAGAAAAACACATACTTATGGGTAATATATTTAATACATAATACAAGATATTTTGGTGTTTGCGATGGCACATTAGCGATGGATTGCCTTTGTAAAAGGTCATTTATGACGGTAGTCTATGGCTAATGCAACATTGAAATAAATGGTGTTGCAAATTAATGTATTTTAGATGGTCTTTCACAAATAAATATTAATTACAACGGGTAAGATTCTCATCATAAATGATTTTCGTTTTGTTAGAAAAAATCAATTGCGACAGTCTGTCCCAATTGAAATTATTTTTGACACACATTTGATCTGTCGCAAATACTTATATTTATTAAAAAAATACAAATAATTAAAACAATTAAAAACATTTAAAAAAATTACATATAATTAGAAATATTTATATATAATTAAAAATATTATATAATTAAAAATATTAGAAAATAATTTTTTTACTAAAATTAAAAATAATAAAAAAAATAAAAAAAAAAAAAAATTTAAATATAATTAAAAAAATTAAAAAAATTACAAATAATTTTAAAAAATAGAAATTAATAAAAATTAAAGATAAAAAAAAATAATTAAAAGAAACATAAAATTAGTGCATCGAACATAATATGTTTTACATACCAAATTGCAAAATAGTCATAAAACTTCACAAATCATAAACTACTATCAAGTGGAGGAGGATCACTCGAAGGATCAGGGGGAGGAAATTTCATACTTACACCATGTGCAAGTTGTTGCATATACTCTAATATTTACTCATCTCTCTGACGATGCTACTCATGCTCCCCCGCTCTCTGCATCTATTGTATCATCTCATCTTGAGCTCTCAACCTCTCCCCATACTGTGTTGTGGATGAAAACATCGATGAAAAATCTTCATGATCTCTCTTCACACCCACTGATGACATCGCATAAGTACCAGAATAACTTGTAGGTGTCAGTTGGGAATCAATACCAATCACTCAACCTTTCTCGACACCATGAAAAGTTGCTTGTATCCAACCCCCTCATTGAAACCTGAATCACCAGTGAAATCTTGTTTTCATTTGGCTTGACTCTCCCATGAATGAGAATTCATAGCCTCATACATTTCCTTGAAATACAATAAAAAATTATAATAATAACAATATTAGTATTCATGAAATTTTTAAAAAAATTACTAACCACAATGTGGTGTTGATGGTCGCCTACAACTTATCTTATACGGGAATTAGTATACATCTTCTTATAAACTTCAAACTTCATAATAGATGGGTCATTAGAAGTCTATATAATATAAAAAACATGTTACAGTTGATGTATATATACATTAATAAATAATATCACTTACCATATGTCATTAATGTTTGAAAATATACGACTTCCAACCCTATGTGTCACCTATTTCCTCCCCTGACTCTGACATCCAGACAATGAACTCCTACTAAAAGTATCTTCTATCCAGAAGGAGAAAAATACATCCCATACTTGAGATGAGATATAGACAGGTCGTTTGGAAATGCAAGACTGTTAAAAAATAGTAACATAATTTTTATTGATATCTCGCTTTATGAGGTTGTATAGAAACTGATGAAAGTGCTCGCATATAAAAATCTTCTATGCCTCTCAGATAGGATCTCTCAGGCTATCAGGAGTCGATGAAAACAAATTTTGCAAGATAATTAAAAATAATATGTTAGAAACTAAATAAATTTTAAAAATTATATATTATTTAATAATATATAATCCAATGGTGAACATCAGGTGAGACACAGTGATGGGAACTAGGTCCCATGAAACCTATGGCTCAGAAAAATAATTTCTTAGAATAGTACCATTCTACACAATAGCTAAATGTGAAAAAATTTGCAAATAAAAAACAATTAGAAAATTATTTCCAAAATTAATACACAAAGTTAATATAAAATAAATATCTTAAACAATTAAACATACCTTTTTAAATTAAGATCAAAATAAAAAATATGGACATCTCTTTGGAATAGGATTTGGAATAATCAGTTGAGTACGATTGTGCCCCCTCCTAATAGGTGCACCATCTTAAGGATCATCGAGCTCATTGGTATGAATTTTTGAATTAGAGAGAGGATGAAATAGATTGGTAGGATCTGTAGGTTCCGGGCGCAGCGGAAGCGCGTTGGTGGGTTCGCCCAACTTTAATTTTAACGTTAAACAATGTTCAATCCGAGATCCGTCACGATATAAAATGCCGAATCATCGGAATAGAACAAAGAACGAAAAGAAAATAAGAGTCCCGGAACCCTTGAGGAGGATCATCATATGTTGATTATAATTAATTTAATTAATGCATAAGAATTACCTTGTTGGAATTATTTCTTCGTTGATGTGTCCGGTCACGATTCGGTGATCCGTCGTTGCGTCGTAGAATCCAAGTGTAGGATTCCTCTAGCGGTGATCCACACGTGTGTCACGTATCTCCGGACATCATCGAAGAGATCTCTGGGTGCTAGCACAGAATAACCTTCGCTTGCGATGTCCGCCTTCGACCGCCTTGATCTGGTGGAGGATCTTTCTCTCGTAACGTGAGGGCGTTCTTGGTGGAAAGGGAATTCTATATTGGCTTGAGATTATTTCCAAATCCGTTGTGCACAACAATGGCTCTCAAAAAAAATTGGGGTTGCGAGGATATTTATAATCAGGTTTGAGGTTAATAGAGTTATGACAATAAATAAACGCGTTACGCGTTTTATTTATTTCATTAACTCTTATTGAAAACCCCCATGTCGAATTATTAATTCCTTGACATGCGCCCACACTGATTATAATAAATATCATTTAATAAAACAATATTAAATCCTCAAAATCCCAATTAGAAAAACTACACGGCGTGTAATAATTAATACACGGCGTGTACTTGTTCTCCATAAAACTACACAGCGTGTATATTTAATATACACGGCGTGTACTTTTATTTTCCATTTTTCTCCACCACATTTATTAGACCTTGAGTAATGACTATTTATTTCTTAAATAAATGTAACTTCATTACTCGCTAATAAATATATTATTTTATCCACAGTATATTCTCGCGAATTACTAGTGTCAAAATAAATGCGATCAGACATCCTTAAATAATTATTAAACCACAATCGGGAATAATATTTATTTAACTTGTTAAATTAATATTTAACTGAGATACATGGACACACTTAGTGTGTGACCCTCTAGGCCTCTTTCTCAGTGGCTTTAGGCTGAGCCTACCTAAATTCCAAGGTTAGCGTCTAGCAACACGCCAAGGCACCCATAGAGAAAGAAGTTAACGCCGCAATGACGTGTCACCTCCTACGAACGCTTACCGTGTAATATAATCCCTTTGTCTCGATATCTCCAATCAAGCGGGTTGCATGCAAGTGCCATCAACCCATGTGCTTGATTATTCTTTCTTTGAATTCCCAGAATTGAACTTGCCCATACCTTACCATGGCCATGGATTTATTTAGGCTATATCAATTCAATCAAAGGGCCTGAGATATCTACTTCCGTTATGGAACGGAAGGGATAAATCCTTTCTCGCAATATCTATTAATGCGGTATTACTCGTGACGCACCCAATGTATCCTACCTCGCTGCGAACAGTGTGTCGTCACATTTTTCGTCAATACATCTAAGTGCGCGAGTTGTAATACCCATTAATAATAATCTTAAAGTATAAGGATCAATACACATGTCCGTAGATAGGAACATCCAATGACACTATGAAATGTGGATTTCCTACTAGCGGGTATCGTTCTCATAATATCCTCCTGAATATTACCAAGGGCACACACCATGAGAAGGTGCCTCAATGTTTTATGATTCCTCACCCCTAATGACCTGTATTATTTGTGTCCCTCAAATAATATAATCCGGCCATAGAACATACAATCAAGAACAGTGTTATGGCACTTTCGGGTTCTCATCATAGTAGGGATCCGCTACGACCCTTTAATGCAACAGCTGTCCTTAGGACATTATCACATGACATGTCACGCAGAAGAACAATCAAGATGTGATAAGGCTTTTATTTAATGAATAAAGTACAAAGTAGTTGGTTCTAGACCACCAACTCCAACAGACTCCCACTTGGACTAGAGCCAACTGCTAACAACCTTTAACCCGCTAGATCTCACATGATATTCATGCTTCTGCTGAGATAGGCCTTTAGTCATGGGGTCCACCACGTTCTCTTCCATGGACACTCTGCTCACTGCAACTTCACCCCTTTGATAGAAATCCCTCAAGAGGTGATACTTCCGGAGTATGTGCTTTGTCCGTTGATGTGACCTTGGTTCTTTTGCAAGAGCCACCGCTGCAGTATTATCACAATACAATGTAATGAGATCTTTACTGCTAGGCACCACATCAAGCTCCTGTAAAAAGTTCTGAATCCAAACGTCTTCTTTGGCTGCATCAGAAGCCGCTATATACTCGGACTCCACTGTAGAATCGGCGACAACTGGCTGCTTTGAACTCTTCCAGCTCAGAGCTCCTCCATTGAGACAGAAAACATATCCAGATTACGACTTTAGATCATTCTGATCTGTTTGAAAACCAGCATCAGCATACCCTCTGATGACAAGCTCCTCGTCTCCTCCATACACCAGGAACATATCCTTAGTTCTTCTCAGATACTTAAGGTTAGTCTTAACAGCAGTCCAATGCTGTTCTACTGGATATGCTTGATATCTGCCTATCATGCTCAGTGCATAGGCAACATCAAGCCTGCTACATAACATGGCATACATGATGGATCCTATAGCCGAAGCGTATGGGATCTTGCTCATCCTATCTTTCTCCTGTTGTGTCTGGGGACACATTTTCTTAGAAAGATGTAAGCCATGTGACACTGGAACCAATCCCCTCTTGGATTTTTCCATACTAAATCTCTTTAGTATCTGGTCAATGTATGTACCCTGACTTGGTCCAAGCAGCCTCTTGGATCTATCACGAATGATCTTGATCCCTAGAATGTAGGCTGCTTCTCCTAAGTCCTTTATGGAGAAACACATGTTCAACCAGTCCTTAACTGACTGTAAGGCTGGTACGTCGTTTCCAATAAGCAATATGTCATCAACATATACCACTAGGATGAAGAACGCATTCCCATTAAACCGCTTATAAACACATGTCTCACATTCGTTCTTAATGAAAACCAATTCCTTTATGGCTTCATCAAATCGAATGTTTCATGACCTGGATGCTTGCTTTAATCCATAAATGGATTTCTGCAACTTGCAAACCCGTTTGGCTTCACCTGGTGTCACAAACCCTTCTGGTTGTGTCGTATAGACATCTTTCTGAAGGTTCCCGTTAAGGGATGTTGTTTTGACATCCATCTCCCAAATCTCGTAGTCATGGTAAGCTTCTATGGAAAGTATGATTCTTATGGATTTAAACATGGAAACTGGCGGGAATGATTAATCATAGTCAATTCCTTGACGCTGTCTAAATACTTTAGTAACTAGCCTTACTTTATAGGTGCTAACTTGACCTTCCATGTCCAGCTTTCTTTTGAATACCCATTTGCATCCAACAGGCTTTACATCAACTGGCTCATCGACCAGAACCCAAACTTGGTTCTGATACATGGAATCCATCTCAGAATTGATAACATCTAGCCATCTTGCAGCTTATGAGCTTTCTACTTCTTCCTTGTATAATAGAAGTTCATCATTGTCCAACAATAATGATTCACCATCCTCGGTGGCTAGGAAACCAAATCTCTCTGGTTCCCTTACCTCTCTTGAGCTCCTACGTAGTACTTGTGTTTCTGGAACCTCTCCCATGGGGACCTGTGGAACTTGTTCCTGTACCAACTCCTGTGTATCTTGAGCATCAACTTCGTCGAAGTCAATCTTTCTCCCACTATCCTTCTTGAGGATGTGCTCCCTCTCAAGAAAGACGGCTTGTCTGGTGATATTCACTTTCTTGTCTTGGGGGTTATATAGGTAATATCCTTTTGTTTCCTTGGGATATCCTATAAAGATACACTTCGTACCCCGGGGTGCTAGTTTGTTGCCTAAGAAGGCCTTAACAAATGCCTCACATCCCCATACACGTGTGTGCGACAAAGTGGGTTTCCTTCCATTCCATAACTCAGATGGAATTCCATTTTCCGCCTTAGTTGGTACTCGGTTTAATGTGTATGATGCAGTTTGTAATGCATATCCCCAAAAGGATAATGGAAGATCCGCATGACTCATCATCGACCTCACCATGTCCAACAAGGTGCGGTTCCTCCTTTCACTAACACCATTCCACTGTGGTGTATAAGGAGGAGTGAGCTGAGATAGAATCCCAGACTCCCGTAGAAGATCGATGAACTCTTGGTTCAGATATTCTCCACCTCGATCCGATCGAAGCTTCTTTATCTTCTTACCAAGTTGATTCTCTACTTCATTCTTGAATTCCTCAAATTTCTCTAAGGACTCTGACTTGTACCTCATTAAGTAAACATAGCCATATCTACTCAAATCATCAGTAAAAGTAATAAAGTAAGAATATCCACCTCTAGCTTCTACTGGAAATGGTCCACACACATCTGTGTGTACCAATCCTAGAAGCTCTGTGGCCCTTTCACCTTGTCCACCAAAAGGCGACTTGGTCATTTTTCCTTATAAACAAGCGTGACATCTATCAAGTGGTTTTAGCTCAGTAGAGTCTAAATAGCCATATTGGCAGAGCTTTGTCAAGCGCTTCTCGTTCACATGACCAAGGCGGTGATGCCATAACTGGGTGATGTATGAGTCATGTGAGTTTGTTTCGTTATCGATTGCCAACACTTGGTTTTCGTAATTTAATACATACAAACCATTATTCAAATGTGCCATACCATAACATACGTTGTTCTTATAAAAGATACAACCCTTATTTCCAAACATGAAAATAAATCCATCCATATCCAAACAAGATACATAAATTATGTTCTTGGTAACACTAGGCACAAAATAACAGTTTTGTAAAACCAAAATCATGCCAGTTGGAAATGAGAGGTGATAGTCGCCAATAACCAACGTAGCCAGCCTTGCGCCATTGGCAGCTCGAAGATCCACCTCTCCTCTGGCGATCTTTCTAAATCTACTTGGTTCCTGCATTTGAATACATATGTGATCCCCACAAGTTGTATCTAATACCCAATGTGTGGAAATAGAAAGATTGAACTTGATAACGAACGCACCATTAGTTTCCCCATGATTTTGGGTGCAGTTCTTCTTCCAGTGGACCTGCTTGCCACATGCAAAACACACTGCTTCCCGTTCCTTGCCCTGCCTCTGGATCTTCCCCTTCTTGGAGGGACGGTGCTCGGGGGCTTCAGACCGTTTATAAGTCTTTGGCTCCTTTGCCTTGTCCTTCCTTTTCTTGTTCACCATAAGGATCACGGGTTTGTCATGTCCCATGTCCTTATCTACCTGGCGAATCAAGGTCAGAAACTCTAATAGACTCTTCTCATTGCCGCTCATGTTATAGTTGACAATGAAGCTAGAGAAGGTCTTGGGAAATGATGATAGGATGAGATCTGTACGCAACTCATCTGGGAATTTAATCCCTAAGATGTCCAAGCGTTCAATGTAGCCAATAAGCTTGACCACATGAGGCCCAGCTGGCGCAGACTCTCCAAGCTTCGTGGTAAACAAAGCATTGGAGATCTCATACCTCTCTTGTCTCTCCTTCTCTTGGTAGAGATCTTTAAGGTGAGACATCATGCTATACGCATCCATGTTTTCATGTTGCTTCAAGAGCTCATTAGACATAGCCGATAGCATGAAACACTGTACATTTGTGGCATCATCCATGTGTTTCATGTAGAGAGATAATTCCTCATCACTAGCCTCTTTCCTAGGCGCAACTGAAATAGGCTCTTCCAGCACATATAATTTCCTTTCGTGGCGAAGGACGATGCCTAAACGCCTCTGCCACTCTTGGAAATTGGTGCTGCTGAGAAGGTTTTCTTTTTTGAGTATGGTGCGCAATGATATGTTTGAAGTCATTTTCTTGTTGTTTCTACAATTTAAGATGATAAAAGGTTCAGTACTTTATTATAAAAATTGAGACAAATAAATAAATTAATACTTATTAGTCTCCCACTATTTTATCAAAATCCAATAGCCCTCACCATTGACTTTGGAATATTCTATTGCGTGAATATTCTAGTGTCAAGGATCCATATTTCCCTTCGCATTACCCCAACTAGGGTTGGTCAAGCAACTTGAAGGGTTTTAGGTAGGCATTCCAAATGCCAACTGCATTAACTCACAGTTCCTTGATCTGCTGAGTGGACTCCCCAATCCTGAAATCCTTTTTGGATTTCCTCAACCTTTGCCTCTTGGTCACACCAAGTCCTGCTGTGGCAGTCAACCCTTGATGCGAACCAAGTCAAGTAAACCCAAAACCTTGAATTATAATTCCACGATAATTGAAAGCACCCCAACTAGGGTTGGTCAAGCACTTTGAACTATGGTTCGATTCTAACCAAGATTATGGAAGGCTATGCCGACTTAATATTTATTTTGAGGGATTTTATCCTTATACGTAAATTTCCATTTTATTATCTTTGATTACATGCTTGTTAATATTAAGTGGGATATACTTAAGTGATTAACCATGTCTAAGATAATATTTACATATAAGCCAATTTTATTTTAGTTCCATCTTGCATGCTCGTTTAATTCATTAATTGTGTGATCGTGACAACACACCCACAATAAATAAACCATGCAACTGATAGAAATAAAATAAATGGTATGATCATGAGCTTTTCTATTGGTAAGTTTATCTAGCGGCTGATAAACTAACCCAAGACCTAGGGGAGAAACACCTTGAACCTTTCGGGTTCGTGTTTACAGCTTTCCACCTATCCACCTTTGTATCTCCTTGGATTGGTTTCATCTTGGCTCCTGAATTGAGCCACCTCCACTAGCTTGGGAGATCCATCAATTACATATGCATTTATCTCACACGCAGGTGAGGGGGAAAAGGGGTTTTTACATAAAAGAATCCTTGGGCACGCAGACCCTACATATTAATGAGGAGATGGCTCGCAGGCCAACAAATTTAATTTAAATAAATAAATTAAAAGAAACCATTCACATACAAAGGTCTTCGTCTAGCTCATGATCATCCATACATGCAATGATATTTACACATAAATAAAACTAGCATTCAATTCTTTGATCGTTCTTGTTTAAGATAAATCACGCTCAAATCAATTAATTATCTTTAATTAATCAATCCTTTTATCTAAAATACCTTTTCTAAATTTTGTTGAGATTCTCATCCATCATAATTTTAAACAAATAAATTCATTTAAAATTATCCTTGTACACAACTTGTACCTTGGAGGCAACCCGGCGAATTCCCATTTATTACGCAGATGTTAAATTAAACACATATATATAAAACACCTATCACATGTTGTGCCTCAGCTTTACGCCTGCAACATGGTACACGTCTCAAGGGTTTGTATAATATAATAATAAATTTTAATAAATCTGCGTAATTTGGGTGAGTACACGGCGTGTAGTTTCGACTACACGGCGTGTACTTTTTCTTCACCGTTCATCCGAAGTACACGCCCGGGGATAGGGCGTGTTAATGTACTTAGGAAATTTTCGGAGTACACGGCGTGTACAGTGGGACACACGCCGTGTAGTTTCCGCGTTACACGGTTTCCAGTCGGGCAGGCTATGTACGGAGTACACGACCCAACCCTAACCCGAAGGGAATACATGCCGTGTTCATTGGACCACACGACATGTATTCTGGAAACCGTGTGCCACCTGTTTCTGGTCAACACATGGTGTCTTAAATTCTTAGAAAGAATCCAATACACGGCCTGATTTGGAGGATCAGTCAATGCATTGAACCTAGACTACACGGTGTGTACTTCCGAATACACGTCGTGTATTCTGGTGTTATACGGACAGAAACAATTGGCTCCTCCGGATGAGTTCCTCTATTTTATTTTAATCAAAATTAAAAGAAAAAATCCGTTTCTGTGAGGTGAACGAGAAACGAGAGAGGAGGAACAAATCTCGATATTCAGATTTCTAGAACGATTAAACATGAATTAAAATAACTAAATTATAAAATGTGTAAATCACCAATAAAAAACTAAATAATTATAACCAACGATATGACCCCTCTGATACCACTTGTAGGTTCCGGGCGTAGCGGAAGCGCGTTGGTGGGTTTGCCCAACTTTAATTTTAACGTTAAACAATGTTCAATCCGAGATCCGTCACGATATAAAACACCGAATCTTCGGAATAGAATGAAGAACGAAAAGAAAAGAAGATTCCTGGAACCCTTGAGGAGGATCATCATATGTTTATTATAATTAATTTAATTAATGCATAAGAATTACCTTGTTGGAATTCTTTCTTTGTTGATGTGTCTGGTCACGATTCGGTGATCCGTCGTTGCGTCGTAGAATCCAAGTGTAGGATTCCTCTAGCGGTGATCCACATGTGTGTCACCTATCTCCAGACATCACTGAAGAGATCTCCGGGTGCTAGCGCGGAAGAACCTTCGCTTGCGATGTCCGCCTTCGACCGCCTTGATCCGGTGGAGGATCTTGCTCTCGTAACTTGAGGGCGTTCTTGGTGGAAAGGGAATTCTCTCTTGGCTTGAGAGTATTTCCAAATCCGTTGTGCACAAAAATGGCTCTCAAAAAATGTTGGGGTTGCGAGGATATTTATAATCAGGATTGAGGTTAATAGAGTTATGACAATAAATAAATGCGTTACGCATTTTATTTATTTCATTAACTCTTATTGAAAACCCCCATGTCGAATTATTAATTCCTTGACATGCACCCACGCCGATTATAATAAATATCATTTAATAAAACAATATTAAATCCTCAAAATCTCAATTGGAAAAACTACACGGCGTGTCATAATTAATACATGGCGTGTACTTGTTTTACATAAAACTACACAGCGTGTATATTTAATATATACGGCGTGTACTTTTATTTTCCATTTTTCTCCACCACATTTATTAGACCTTGAGTAATGACTATTTATTTCTTAAATAAATGTAACTGCATTACTCGCTAATAAATATATTATTTTATCCACATTATATTCTCTCGAATAACTAGTGTCAAAATAAATGAGATCAGACATCCTTAAATAATTATTAAACCACAGTTGGGAATAATATTTATTTAACTTGTTAAATTAATATTTAACTGAGATACATGGACACACTTAGTGTGTGACCCTCTAGGCCTCTTTCTTAGTGGCATTAGGCTGAGCCTGCCTAAAGTCCAAGGTTAGCGTCTAGCAACACGCCAAGGCACCCATATAGAAAGAATTTAACGCCGCAATGACATGTCACCTCCTACGAATGCTTACCGTGTAATATAATCCCTTTGTCTCGATATCTCCAATCAAGCGGGTTGCATGCTAGTGCCATCAACCCATGTGCTTGATTATTCTTTATTTGACTTCCCGGAATTGAACTTGCCCATACCTTACCATGGCCATGGATTTATTTAGGCTATATCAATTCCATCAAAGGGCATGAGATATCTACTTCCGTTATGGAACAGAAGGGACAAATCCTTTCTCGCATTATCTATTAATGCGGTATTACTCGTGACGCACCCAACGTATCCTACCTCACTGCGAACAGTGTGTCGTCACAGTTTTCGTCAATACATCTAAGTGCGCGATTTGTAATACCCATTAATAATAATCTTAAAGTCTAAGGATCAACACACACGTCCGTAGATAGGAACATTCAATGACACTATGAAATGCGGATTTCCTACTGGCGGGTCTCGTTCTCATAATATCCTCCTGGATATTACCAAGGGTGCACACCATGAGAAGGTGCCTCAATGTTTTATGAGTCCTCACCCCTAATGACCTGTATTATTTGTGTCCCTCAAATAATATCATCCGGCCATAGAACATACATTCAAGAACAGTGTTATGGCACTTTCGGGTTCTCATCATAGCAGGGATCCGCTACGACCCTTTAATGCAACAGCTGTCCTTAGGACATTATCACATGACATGTCACATAGAAGAACAATCAAGATGTGATAAGGCTTTTATTTAATGAATAAAGTAAAAATTAGTTGGTTCTAGACCACCAACTCCAACAGGATCATCTTTGGCCATCTCAAACAAATATTCTCACCATCAAGAAATTATTAATAGAAATATCAATTTTAAAAAACTAATAAATACTAGAATATAATAATCTCACCTATAAATTTTTTTAATACAAATATAAAATATAAAAAACAAAAAAATATCAGAATATTATAATTTACTATAAATAAATTTTTGAATATAATACATCAATCGTCAGCATATTTATAATTTTTATTGAGAAAAAATTCTCTACCCTCATCTTCAACATCATCAACTTTCATATGACTTTCAGTTTCATCATCCGTTATTAATTCATAAACATTATCTATATCATAGACCCTTGACTGAGGGGGTTTCATCATCAATATTTATATTTCATCAGGTAAGAGGTATATTTTAGGATTTTTCTTGATAATTTTCAATGTGTTGCATTTCCATAGAACCTTTTTCATTTTCAATAAATTTAATTCCAACTATTTTCATTTTTATCACACTCCACTATCATTCAAATATCTCAAAACATCACAATAATTTACATTATAAAATTGAAGTTCTTGATATACTAAAATAAATGGTTCATTTCATACAATAAGACTGTTATATTTAATTTCAATGACTTTATATCATGGATGACCTTGTGACCCTAGTTCAATACCAATCCATTGACATTTAAACATTGTTACATAATTTGGTATCAGATACCATAACTCAATCATTTCATTCAGCATACCATAAAATTTGACTTCACTTTCCTTATGATGATATTCATTCAAAGAAACTCCATTATTCATTGATTTCATTGAGTCTCCATATATTTGTGTATGGAATCAAAATCCATTAATGAAATACCCATTATAAGATTTTACCAATTTAAATTGGGGGTTTTTTGAGCACACATAATTGACTATTAGTTTTATTTTCATGTTATGTTTCTTGTAAACAATAAAAATTATTAATAATAGATATCAGTAAAAAATTATTTATTATTCCATGAAAAGAAACTTAACTTATCGGTCTTTGAAACCAATATGTAAAATTTTGTTGAAGACGTTCTTCAAGAGTAGGAGATGTAATTTGAATAAATTATTTTCTAATATGGTCATAATATAGTCTACAAAAACATTAATGAAAATAAAGATATATTTTATAAATATTTAGCAAAATAATAAAAAAGTAGTACTTACTACATAAATCATGTCATTTATTCACAACTCAAAAGAATATATGTATGAGCTTTGTGGAGTTTTTCATCTGAAATACATTATTCACAATAACCACCAAAACCAAGATTGTTTTGATTTAAAAACGCTAATTTGTGGTTTGTGACTTCATCAAAAAAAAATCACATGGTGACCCATCCAGTTATGTTTTGAAGGATTTTTCGATTGAAACTAATATGAGAAAAAATTTGAAAGTTCCACCTTCAAGTGCACTTATGCAATTGACCCTTCAACTGATTCTTTGTTTTGTACTTTTTTTATTTATCTTTTTTATAAATATCTCAAATGGATACATCCATTGAAATTGTAATGGTCTTCCATATTTAACATCATGCAAAAAATGAAATATTAAATGTTTCATTGAGTCAAAGAAACCTGGTGGAATTATTTTCTCCAATTTACATAAAATTAAAACAACATCCTTTTACAGCATACTAAATGCATCATTATCCAATGTTTCAACATAAATATCTTAGAAGAAATATGATATTTCATTCAACACATGCCAGATTAAATAATTCAACATCCCTCTAAGACCAACATGTAGTAATCCTTAAATTATGATATGGTAGTAATGAATTTTGAAATCTGTAATATTTCTATTTATGACGTAGTGAGACAAATTTGATTCATAACCACATAGTAACCTCAAATCTCGAATCCCTTGATAAAATAATAAACAACTTTCTTTAGAAAGTGTGTAAGCTATTTTTGGCTTCATTAAATTGTGTGATCTTTCATCTTCAAATAATTTTACTTTAGGATGTCTGCAAATATAGGAAAGATCTAACCATGTCCTTACATAATCTTTGTTTTTTTCAGGTGTGTCCAAAATGGTATAAAATATGTTATCAGAAAAATTCTTCTCAATATGAATTACATATAACATGTAATGAACCAATAAATTATACCAATATATAAGGTCCCAAAAAATACTCCTCTTTATCCAATTAAGATCTTTTCCAAAACCTTTTTTTCATTTAGGGTTTGTGTCCAAAAGTAATAAGAGGTAATGCAGAGATGATAGATTTTACCTGAATACCTAAGAGGACTACTGGAAGTTAGTCTCTTTCAATTTTACCTTTTGTAAAATTATTTTTATTCCTTCGAAAAGTGTGATCTGTTAGAAGAAATCTCCGATGGAATTCAAAATAACTAGTATTTCTCCCATTACAAATCCAAAATTTTATATTTTGATACATGCAGTATGGAAATGATTTTAGACCATGTGTTCTCCATCTATTTAACATACCATATTATGGAAAGTCACTAATTGTCCATATTAATTAAATCTTAGTTGTAAAATTCTTATCTATAACTGTATCAAATATAGTCACACCATTGTTCCATAATGAAATTAAAACATCAATTAGTGGCTTCAAACAAACATCAATATTCTTCTTTGGATGTCCTAGAATTAAGATTAACAAATATATATATATATACACATATATATATGGTTCCTTCATCAGAATCCAAGGAGGTAAGTTGTATAGAGTAATGAAAATAGTACAATAAGAATATTAACTTCCATAAGCACCAAATGGAAAAAAACCCATCAGTAGAAGTACCCAACTATATGTTAAGAGTTTCTAAAGAAAAATAAGGTTGAATTTGATCAAATGTTTTCCATAAATCGCCATCACATGGATGATTTTTTCTATTACTGATGAAAATAGTTGATTTATTCCATGTCATCAATTCAGATCTGTTGTGAGACATATATAAACACTACAAATGATGAGTAATTGGAAAATATCTCAACTATTTTATAAGAAATCTAGAATTTAATTTTTGTTCCTCTTCATACCTTGATTCTGCATGTTTTTGACAATTAACCAAGGATTTATAATCACCATAATATAATATGCATTCATTTGAACACACATGAATCTTCTGATATCTAAGACACAAATTATGAACCAACCTCTTACATTCATAAAAACTTAAAGGTAATGTACTTCCTATATGAAAAAAAAAATTAATAAATAATAATATATGATATAAAAAACTATTTGACATTCCAAAATATAATTTAATATTCATACATTTTGTAACAACTTCATTTTTTCTCATCTGGAATCCCAGATATAAGGCCTCCTTATTAGATTTCAAAAAAAATTAAAACTAATAAGGTTATGATTTAGGATTTGGAATATCATTCTGAGTTGTTTTTTAATGAATAGATAGACTGGAAGCCTCATATACTAAATTCCAAAATGATGGATCTAAAACCCAAAAATTTCTATTTTCTACTGATTATTGTTCACCATGTTGATATATAAAAATCTATTTCCATAAACCAAAACAAAATATATGAAGTTCAACATTTTCAAATGTTTCTAATCTCTTAAGATGACATTTATGATATGGAAATTTAATTTTTTTATTCAGAAACAAAACTTGACTTTGATGATGTAAATGATATAAATGTTTCAACACCTTCAATGTAGATAGGATTTATACCGAATCCATTAGGATTTTTTTGATGATTTATTGAATCAAAATCACATACTAGAAACTTGTTTCTAATTATTGAGTCCATAGTTATCTAAAAAACAACATAAATAATAATAATTATCATTGATCAGAGTGAGGTGTTGGGTTAACATTGGATTATGGGGCCCATAGAGGATCATCACAGATCAAATAAAAATATTAAATATATTACATCAGACACACTAATTTTCGAAAATAATAGAATATATCATGAATAGTGTCTCGAATAAGAAATCTGATACCACAATTAGATTGAGGATATTGGTTTTACCCTATGTGCCACATAACATTTGTGTGCATCGAGGGTTTGGTTACATTTCATGTGAGGGTAATTAATTTTATATTTTTAATATGATTTTTTATAATAAATTAAGTATCTCACAAACTGTGTATTGTATGAAAAACTAGATACTGTCATTAAGTTAAGGATTTGGGGTTTTCCATAGACACGACATTACATTTGTGTTCTTCTAGTGTTTGGTAAGAACACACATGATGGTAATTTATTTTATTTTTTAAAATAATTTTAATGAAAAATTGAAGTATCTCTTAAGAGGTGTATCATATGGGATATTTGAGACCACTGTTAGGTCTGGTATTTCGTGGTTACCCTAGGCGTGACATAACATTTTTGTGATTTGGGTGTTTCATTACAATGAAAGTGTGGGAAATTCATTTAATATTTTTACTATAATTTCTTATAAAAAAATAAATTATCTCACAAAGTGTTTATTGTATGAGAAATATAAGACCACTGTTAGGTCTAGATTGTGATATTTACCCTAGACATTACATAACATTTTTGTGCATTGAGAGTTTAGTAACATCACACACGATGATAATTTATTTAATTTTTTATTATAATTGTTTTACAAAAAATTGAAGTATATCATGAATGTTGCATCATATGGAAAATCGGAGACCACCATTAGGTCCAATATGTTGGGGTTACCATAGGTGTGATATATCATTTTTGTGTGTTGGGTTTTTGGTTACATTTCACAATAGGGTTATTCATTTAATACTTTTATTATAATTTTATTTTAAAAAAATAAGTATCTCACAAAATTTTTATCATATGAAAAAAATAGACACCAACGTTAGGTTTGGGATGTAGGGTTTACCCTAGACACAACATAAACTTTTTGAACATTGAGAGTTTGGTAACATCAAACATGATGGCAATTCATTTATTTATTTTTATAATTTTTTACAAAAAAAATCAATGTTTCTCCCAAACAGTGTATCATATGGGAAATATGATACCACCATTAGGTCTCAAATACTGAGGTTACCCTAGGCGTGACATAACATTTGGGTACATTGGGTATTTTATTACATTGCACGCAAGGGTAATAAACTTAATATTTTTATTATAACTTCTTATAAACAAATAAATTATCTCACAAACTGTGTATCATATGAAAAATTGGAGACCACCGCTAGGTATGATATGTGAGATTTATCCTAAAAACAATATAATATTTTTGTGTGTCGAGATTTTGATAACATCACGCACGATGGTAAATCTATTTAAAAATTTCATTATAATTTTTCACACAAAAAAATTGAAGTATCTCTATAACGATGTATCATATCATAAATCTAAGACCACCATTAGATAGTGGATGTTGGGTTTTCCCTAGGCACAATATAATATTTGTGCACATCAGGTGTTTTGTAACATCACATGTGAGGGTATTATTTTTAATCTTTTATTAATATTAAATATATAGATTATTTAATTTATAAAATTTATTAATAAAAATTATTTTAATTAATATGATATTTATATGAAACACTATTAATTTCTAATAGTTATTATTTTTTATATTTTTTGCAAGATTTGACAAACATTTTAGTATTTATTACCAATATTTATTTAATTTTTACTAGTTGATATAATTATTTGTTAATTATTATTAATTAATTATTATTTATAATTGAATTTATAGTAAATATTACTACTTTTTAACCATTACTATTATTTCATATCTTTCCTTTTACAACTTTTTACAAATTTTCATAATTTCCTCAAATTTTCAAATTATTGATAATATTTTGTAATTAACAGTATTATTTACTATTTATTAATAATTTTAAATAAATAATTATTAGTTATTATAAATTATTTAACTATTTTTATTAATACTTTAAATTGTTATTAAAATTTTAATAATTTCTATATAAATGTATATCATGATTTCATAATTAATATAAATACATAAAATATATTCTAACCCTCAATAAAACAAATATAAATATCAAATATATATATATAGAAAATCTTACAAGTTTTTTTAAAACATTTATATATACATATTCATATGTAAATATATATTTTTATATATATTATATGATTTCATAATGAAATATATTTTTACATGTTTTTTTAAACAAATATACATATTATATAAATACATACATACATACATACATACAAAAATACATACATACATCCACATATATATATATATATCAAAAACCTTATACGTTGTTTAATACATTTATATATATGTGTGTGTGTGTGTGTGTGTGTCTGTGTGTGTATCAAATAATTTACACATTTTTAGAGCTTATATATATATTCACAAGTTAATATACATACATATATATATATATATATATTAAAAAAATTAAAAATTTTATATATATATATATATATATTAAAAAGATGGAGATACAGGAAGCGACACTCTCCTCTATCTACAATGGCTATTAGGGTTTTGCATTGGTTATAGTGATACGACGCTTCCTCGGATTCAATATTCTTCCTCCCAGTGGATCTATATTGGCATCTCTCCCATATTCATTGGAATCTCTTCCTTTATCATTGGTGGATCATGGATCTTGGACTCCCGACGATGTATGCATCTCAAAGGATGCAGCAAATCGAACAACCCTGGCATGTAATCATCTGACCTCAAATGCGTGTTTGGAAGCCGGATCCAAGGTTAATCTGTAATGGCTTGAGAAGAATCAATCTAAATATGAGGTACATACCATGATGCCTTTGGAAGTAGATCCACTATTATCATGTCATAAACCAAGGATTTCTGATGATTAGTCAGCTTCCCAGAAATATGTTGCAGTGATGGTGAATCGAGAAGATGCTTCATGTAGATCGGATTTGTAGGACGCTCGAAAGGATGCTTTTCCATATAGAGTTAGTGATTCTCATAGACCTGAGACGAGATCGTATGTTTCCATAGTGAATGATGGTGTTGAGGAAAGTATACCTCATTTACTGTGGGGGCCAAAATGGGTGTGGAGTTTTCAACGAAGGAGGTCATTGAAGGCTGCAATAGATTTCCTTGGACAACAACAAACCCGGTGCAGGATTCATTGGTTGGTAGTCATTCCAACCGGCACAACAGCCTTCATGCACATCAGTCGTTGGTGGGAGAAGGTTCAAGGGGTTGATGAACCACCCCATACAAACTTGTGTTTTTCCTTCTCTTTAAAACGAGATTGAATCCCTTTGTTTATGAGAGGTTGTAATTGTGGTGTAATTTTGTGATACCTCTAACAATATCTGGAGAGAGAGGAATAGAATTGGCCCCCATTTATCCTATGGATATAGGCTTCAAGCCGAACCATGTTAAAAATTTTGGTTCTTCGTTTTCTTCGTTGTTGTGTGATTTGTGGTTCCACACACCTCCTCCGCATCCCTTACAAGTGGTATCAGAGGGACATGGAGCGATCAGTGTTGAAACAAAGAACTGATAGTGAGTTTTCTAGTGGCTAGAAAATTGAGGTTGGTTAAAAAAAATTCTGAGACCATATATGTGAAGAGGACAATAAGAGGATTCCAACGACACAAGTGGAATTGAAAACGGAGCTGAAATGAAGGAGATAAGCTCGTTCAAAGTTTGGTCAAACCCATTGGTGAACAGCAACCACGTGCCAAAGAAGATGGTATTTTTCACTCCATCGGTGAAAAACCCAGTAAGTTTCTGACAGGTGCTCCAACATGCCACGTCTGTGGTACGTCAGCAGGTGATTTGGACTGTTGAACTTGTTTTAGCGATATCTCGGCCAATTGGTGTTCGATTTCGACAATTCAGAAGTCGATTCCGACTATTTTGACCATTTTGGACGCATATTTATAGTTATTTTTTCTAAATTCTCACTCTATAATGTGGTATCAAAAGGGTGCGACATCGACAGTGATTATCATGTTTTGCGACAACGATGATGGATGATGGCAGAGCACTACCAAAGTTTGAGATTGAGAAGTTCGATGGTCGAAACAATTCGGTCTTGTGGAAAAACACATTGAAGGATATTCTTGTCCAGAAGGGAATGATCAAACCATTGATCCGAGAAAATCTCAAGGCAACCAGTAAAGATGATTCGTAAGAGCTCGAGATGTGGATCATCAGCACAATTCGACTGTGTCTGGAGAATGAGGTAAAATACTCGATGTTGAATGAGACCCCACCGAAAGAGATCTGGAAGAAGTTAGAGCAGTGGTATGTGGAGAAGTTGCTCACCAACAAATTTTTCTTAATGAAGAAATTGTACCAGTTGCACATGGATGAGGGAGAATATTTTTTGGATCACACCAACAAATTCAACAAGATCCTGACATAATTGTTGGGTCTCAGTGTGAAGGTTGGAGAGGAAGACCAAACACTTTTTCTTTTTTCATCTCTACCAAGTTCATTTGATGGAATTGTGACTGCATTTCTCATGGGTAAGGAAATATTGAATCTGGATGAGGTGATGTCATCACTTCAAGATTTAGAGGTATTCTGAATACCCATGACATATTCAGGCGAGCAAATCATGGTTCTGCGAGATGATCAACATGGGATGAGCCTACATCAAAATTCATGAGGTAAATAATGGTGTCCAAAATCTAGGGGATGTGATCCTAGAGAAATCACATGTTTCTGGTGTGAGAAGAATGGTCACTATAAAATTGATTGTGGAGAGCACAAATGGTATGTTACTAAGAAAGAGAAAGTTGAAGAGAAGGTTGAGAACATCACAGAATTATCGATAGATGATAAATTCTATGTGAAAATGGGAAGCATTCACTCAGATGGTAGAGTTGAATGGGGCGAAGTGAAGTTCTATTACTGCAAAAGATATGGGCACATAATGTGGGAATGTCACATTTTAAAAAGAAAGAATGAGCAGGCTCAAATTCCAAAAAAAGACGGATGTGTTTTGAATTCGGGGATCTTGGCACACATATATACGATGAAAGGTGCGTTTCATACCCTTCAAAAGGTACGAGATTTGGTGAGACTTGGTGATGGGTCAACATGCGAGGTTAGAGGAGTTGGGATGGTGAAATTGAAGACATCTGATGGAGAAGTTCGTAAACTGGATGATGTGAAATTTGTTCTGTGGATGAGATGGAACCTAGTATCATTACGTAGGCTTGATGCAAGAGGATAAAAGATTTACATAGCGGGTGGAGTATTAGAAGTCTCACGTGGGGATGCAACAGAGCATATAGGGACAGAGTCCCAAGGGTTGTATCATTTGATGGGGACCATAGTCATCCCGAGATCGATTGAAGATAGTGGAAGTTCCACATCATCTAGCATGAAGAAGTGTTTTCAATTTGCTGATGAAGTTTTAAACACCTTCAAGGAGACCGCAGGTCAAGATTCTACCGTAAATTGGTCATGAGGGGGAGATGTGTGGGGGCCACTTCCAATATTGGGTGGATGTTTTAGAGAAGGATGTCATTGAAGTCCATAACAGATTTCCTTGGATGGAAATAAACTTGGTGCAGTTTTCATTGGTTGGCAGCCAACCTAGCCAGCACAACAGCCCTCATGTACAACAGTCGTCGGTGAGAAAAGGTTCAAGGGGTTGATAAACCACCCCATACCAACTTGTGTTTTTTCCTTCTCTTTAAAATGGGATTGAATCCCTTTGTTTGTGAGAGCCTGTAATTGTGGTGTAATTGTGTGATACCTCCGACGAGATCTGGAGAGAGAGAAATAGAATTGGGCCTCATTTCTCTCATGGATGTAGGCTTTAATATGAACCACGTTAAAAAAATTGTTCTCCATTTTCTCCATTTTTGTGTGATTTTTGGTTCGACATACCTCCTATGCATCCCTTACATTTACTTGGTGCTTCACTGCCAAATCGAAATATGGGTGTGACTGGTTGTCCATAATCTGGTCCGAACTTGGATGGTGTCTGGCCTTTGGCTTCATTCAAGGATTTATGTTCTGGAATAATCCTACAAAAGGGTTCAAAATCCCACATTGAATCAAAATCTGAAGTTCTCACTGAGATATTATAAATTTGAAAAAAACTCTCTTATTGCATGCCTTTTCTTACCTAAGGGTGATAAACCTTGGAATCTAGATGATTTGGTTCATCAAATTTCATTTTTATGGGGCTTTTCTAACTGGAGATGTGTCTCTCTTGGTTATGGTTTTTGTCACTACCTTTTCTCTTCAAACAATTCTAAGCTTCAAGAATGGAGCACTGGTTCCATAGCCTTGAAGATTTTATTGCTTCATCAACATGAATTTTGTTTCGATTTCAATGGATCTCATGTAAGGAATTACATTTCTCAGGTTTTGGTTCATCTTCATAGACTCAATTGGGTCATGTAGAATCTAAATATTTTTCATGGTATTGGCATGACAATTGGGACTCCTATTAGTCTTGATAAGGAAACTAAGTATGTGTGGTTTGGAAATTTGGAAATAATGTTGGTATATATTGATCTTAGTTCCACCATTATTGTTAAGGTAAATATTTCAACTCCCAATAATGATATCAATATTGATGTTGAAAATGAAAGAAATCATATCTTCTGTAATGCTTGTATGGTTGTTGGCCACTCACTGGAGTCGTGTCGGAGGAAATTCTCCTATGATAAGTGTGGGATAAAGGGTCAAGGATGTTTATGCATCAATGTCCCCTGATAATGATGTATATGTGCCTAAAAAATCCATTGTCCAATGAGTTTAATTTGCTTGTTTTTGAGAAATGTAATTCTCAAGTGCCTAATATAAAGGGAAAGGGGTTTTGACTGAATGAGTATTCAGATAGAGCTATTATTGTACCCTATAATGCTCAAGAAGACTATATTGAGGATATAATATCAAATGATGGTGGTGTTGTTGCTTATTTTGGTTTGGATAAAGATAGAGTTGGGACTGGATGTCTCAATGTTACATTTTCTCTTGGGGGGACTTTAGCCAATATCTTTAAAGGTGTAACTAGTCTTGTTAATGAGGATGACCCAAATGGTATTTATACTTCCTCTACACTGGTTAGTTTTGGAGAGGTTTCACAGGTAGGGACTAGAAGCAGTTAGGAACAGGGTCATATTTCTACTGCTTCTCTTGTGGATATGGACATTAGTGCTACCTTTCTTAGGCAAGGTGAGGATTTTTAGCATGATCCTGAGGCTGTGGATTTCTTCAAATCTATCCAGGATTCCTAGGATAATTCCAATTCATAAAAAATGATAAATAGGGAAACATATTGGATGATTTAAGTGATAAAGAATAGAGGATTACTTTATTAGACACCTCTTGTCCTATTGGTAGTGATGGAGTTGTTTTCTTTAAGGATGCTATCACAAATGGTAAAGGGGAAATGAGTGACATGGAACCTCCAAAAATAAGACTATAGAAATATTATTCAACTATTCCAAAGAGTGTTTCTACCATATTATCCTCCAAATACATAAATACCTTTCCCACTACGGAGCAAGAAAGGTCCAAGGTAGTAATGCCAAGAATTATCAATCATGCTAACTCACAGTTTGACTGGGAAACTATCTATGACTCTAATTATTGATATATAAATGATCTTCCATTTTATGACTCTTAATCTAGATTTTTGGATGAGGGCATGTTCCTTTGTTTGACCTCGTCAACTCTCTTGTTATCTTTTTCTTTTCTTTAATAAAAGGCTATAAGTTTTTCTTCTGTCTAGATCATCCTCGTATATTAAAAACCTTAAATTTTTTTAAATATATATATATATATATATATATTAATAAGGTATTATTTTTATATATTTTTATTAAAATATTTATTAATTAATATAAATATATAAAATATATTCTAAGAATTTTTTTAAACCAATATACATATCAAATTTATATATACATAAATATAAACATATATATAGACATACATACTGACTTATATATATATAATTGTACGTGTTTTTTAAACATACATATATATATATTCACATGTTAATATAAACACACACACATAAAAATATCAAAATTAAAAAATTAGAAAAATACCTAAAAATAAATTGAATTAAATCATGTGGACATGATAAACATGAAAATAGGGAATATTATTCACCAATCCAAAATACTAGATCAATAAGGATAAACGAATAAATCTAAAAACCTAGGGTTTTACAAAATTAAATCATGTGAATAAAACCCAAAAATAATGAAAACGGACACAAGAGTAACCAGTACCAAAGAGATTTGAACCCAGATCCACTAAAAGTAAGTGGAAATGGAGTGCGACAGAGCTGAATGGAGCAGGGAAAACTGGGGAAGAACTGAGTCACGGCTATGTAGGAGAGGGATAAATAGGGGAGGAGTAAGAATAAAGGGTCGTATAGACTAAATGAAAATATTTATTGTGATGAACTATTTGTAAATAAATTAATTCTATCAAAAATAGTAATTTGGTCAAAACTATTTGTGGTGGACATTAATTACCATTGAAAATACTGCTATATGGACAGGAATTTATGACAGAAGTAGAAGTCTATAAAAAATAACCATTGCTACTACATTTGGAACTGGGTGGCATAAATTCCCACAAAACCTATTCGGTAAGGAATATTTATTCCATTGCAAATATTCATTATTTGTGACAGAATAAATATTCTGTCGTAAATAGATTATGTCCAGAGACTATTTTTGATGGTTCAATTGCCCATTGAAAATGAACTGTCACAAATACTCAAATTCCTAGTAGTGGAAGACCCTGATAAGGGTCTCCAATAACCTCAATTGAGGGTAAAGGAAAATACAAAAGGATTACAAAATGATAAATTTGAGAGCCAAAAACCATTTTAAGAATATCCAAAATTCATGTAAGGGTAAAATAAACTTAATGGGTCTTATATATGAGCCGGGTTTCAAGTTTAAAACTTATGTAAATGTAAAATTAAAGTCGTGTAACTGTAAGTGCACACCCAGATTTATACATGTTACATTTTTAACTTTTTCTCACATGATGCCTGTGATTAATAGAATGTTAAAGATATATTTACATATATTTATATATATATTATACATAAAAATTCATAAGATTGTGTAAAGTAAAATACGAGTTTGTAAAAAATTCCAAAACCATCATCTTGTCTTTGAGGTCTAATGGTATCAGATAAAATCAAATATATATATATATATAGTATTTCATTATCATTTTGGTTTACATGTCATTTGTTTTTGACATATAGGATCAAGATTAGTAGAATATGACCTAAGTATAAAATACAATATTTATAAATCCTTGTTTTTATTCATCCACATGCTATGTAATAGTTTTTGTAGCACCCCTACCCTAGAATCCTGGAGCTGGTGTCTACTACCATTACATTGTCATGATTACAAGGAATCAAAATCCCAAAGGACAGAACATTTTATCAAATTTAGAAAATCATATTACATACATGATACCCATAATACCTTGGGAAAATAAAATAAATCATAACATAAGTAAATTATAATCATCCTTGAAACTCATTCTAACAATTCATCTTCATATCCTGGGGAAAGGAAAAAATATAAGGGTAATATCAAATGATCAATAAGGGTAACTAAGGAAAAATAAATAATGAATAAATGAGAAGAAATTAACATGGTAAGGTAAATAATTGAGAACACATTCCATTAAAATAACTGGATAAAGCATAATCAATATGGATAGGTAAATAACTGAAGACACATGACATTTAATTAAATAACTGAGAATTAAATTCATCCATAGATAATTTCAAAGAAATAATCTTAGGGATAAAAATAATAATAACTGAATTCTCAATAAATTAAATACTTAATTATTGGATTCTATATTTCCTAGGTATATGGTATTGTTTCCGTGAAGAACTTTAACAAGAGGCTTCATCATATTGGGTATAAACTCATCTAATGTGGCCAACTGATTCATCTCATGAGACTATCGATGCATCAATGGGATTACTTTAAATAGTCCCCAACCCATGTCATACCCATCCAAATCATTCCTTATATATCAAATAATCGATTTAATTAATAAAAAATGTCCCTTATCATAAAGTATAAATATTTAAAAAATAGAAATAAATTATCAATAATTCCTCAGTGGAGGATAAGTAACAACAATTTTTTTTACTTTTATGAATGGTAATACTATTAAAATATCATTAAAACATTCTTTAGGAAAATAATCTTTAAAAATTCCAAAGTGTTTCATACCACTTTGAAAAAATTGAATCATAAGCCCCAAGAAATAATAATATTAAATGAAACTTAGAATATCATGAGAAGAAATATATTCCTGATATAACATGTCAAAGGAGCAGTATATACATCTTATAAAATAAACTAAGTTCATAACATTACAATATGTATCAATGAAATGAAATTGAGAAAAAATCCCTTACCTTTAGTATGAATTGTGACATGTGTCTTTGTATTAATGAATAATAAACTTATGTTAATTATTTAATTTATTTAGGACTATTATCAAGTTTATTATTACTATTATTTCACTTATTACAATGTTTTATATAAATACTTAAACAATTAATTTTTCATCGGGTGTTTTGACCCGATTCGGTTCATGTGTCCAAAATGAATTTAGTAGGTCGACTATGGTCAAAGGGGTCATTATATAAAAATATAAAAAATCATGAAATAATTTTCATATTTATACATCAATTATACTTTTAAAACTAGTTATTAAATATGATTGTGAAAAATTAACCAACGATACAATCATCGAGACAGTAGGTTGTACGTACATATGAATAACATTCCCATTTTTTAATGATTGTTATGGAAAGAAGGTAAGTAAAATTATATATTTCCATAATGATCATTATATTATAAATACCATGTTATTTAATCATATATACAAACATATATATAATTATTGTGATTTAAAAGGAATCATATCGCATCGAGGAGGCGGTAGTCCACACGTCTGTGAACGATGATATCACTTTTTTAGTGTGTGTAAAGGGTAATAATGAAAATGATATATTATATTTATAGAAATTCAATTATTTCAGGAATATAACATAGATTTAATTAATGTTGTATATTTTTAATTAAAACCATCCTTAATACATTCCATGTAATGTTTTAAAGTATCACATTTCTTTGAGGAGGCGGTAGTCTACGCATCCACAAACGATGTTATCATATTAACAAAAAATGGAATGCATAAAGGTATGTGTTATATAATAATTACATAAGTATGACTATAATATAAATTTCATCAATATCATATAAAAATAGGGTGTTCATCATAATTACCAACCATGATATGTGTTAATGGAAAAAACAAATGACATCGTTTTGTGAAGTGGTAGTTCGACGTACACAAAAGGTAATTTCATTTACCCTTTGATGGAAATGTATGTAGGTTTAGGTCAAACCCATAACATAAAACCATCTCATTTAATTGAGGATGAATATTTTATTATATAATAAATTAAAAAAATAATTTAAAGGGTGGATAATTAAATAAAATAGAAGGTCATGTTTGAAGAATGTTACCACTTTTCAGGTAACTCCTTTTGGTTTTCACCAAAAGGATTCCTTGGCTGGATTTCCTCCCAAAGTGAGGAATATAGGTTGAAAGGAGGGATTTTAGGACCTTATTTAGGTAGATTTTGTATAATACAATGTCATAAACTAACCTAGTTCAACCCTGAACCAGTCACCTGAGTTAATCCATAGCAAGGCCCGAAGGGTGTTCCCAATCCCCATGGGCTCGCAACCGCTGTCATGCATCAATAGTGAAACCAAGGGAATGATTTTTTCCAATTAAAATAAATAAACTAGACATAAAAAATAAAAAATATCCCAACATATTTAAATATACAAATTTAACATCATTTTATAAGAGAAACTGAAAATACAACAACTAAACAACGAAGACCGGCTGAACCAAATAAAAGAAACATCAATTTAATGTTTGAAACACAATAAATAAAGGCAATATTTTGCACAGATTTTAAACATTATATCAAAACACAGTCCATTTACCTTTCTATCATTTCAAACCATGCTCTTTTCCAAGGAGGCACCATAATCATTTCGAATTAAAATGACAAAATTTTATTTAAAGTGTAGTGAATGAGTGTAAAACACTTCCAAAACCTTTTTCCATAGACACTTGAAAACATTTTTTAATTTTTTGAATAAAGATACACTACTCAAAAAGTAATAAAAACAATCATATAGAAAGTTAAATGGTAGAATATCACAAAAGAGTATCAAACCAACAATGCATCACAATCATTATCCATAGTAAATTAAGTTCCAATAGACATGGGAGAAACCTAGGAGCTTGTGAATAATCCATAACATAATACACATCTTGACTCATCTAATAAAGCATGAGTCACTTGATGAAATAAAATTTCACCCACACATGCTCGATCTCCCCCTGAATGGAGTGACCAAGGGGCATTATTCTTAGAGAAATAATGAAAAAATATATCCACCCTACTATGGGCCAGTAGTCTAAGTGTAATCCTAACTAGTGCAGCAATCATTCTTAAAAAACTTGTTAGCAATTACAGGTCTCCATTTCAAGAGTATAAAAGGGGGTGAGCCAACTGATTCCAATCGAGCATCCAATCATAAGAACATATATCATACATAATTAATTCACATAACATACACCACCCTGAGTCACTTTAGGGATCAATCTCTTTCGATAGGACAAATAGATCTCAATGGAGTCTACACTGAGGATCTCCCTTTATGCTCAAAGTAAATGGGTCATGAGGATTCCACAGTGAGGAAATCCCACCCATTAACATAAATGGATCATGAGGATTCCACAAAAAATATTTCCCATCCATTAGTTATAAATAACAAATGAATATTATCTACGGATGGTTTTCATAATGAACATTTTCACCACTTTTACAAAAATGCCAAACGGGCCTCAAGAATCCCTTCTCAATTATTCAAAACCACATTTCAAAAAAGTTTTAAATACAATATTTTTCACTTAAAAATAATTTTAAAAATATCTTTCAAGTACATTAACAATATTTTTAAATCAAAACCATTTTCATCAAAGTGCCAACCAAGTCACACATCATTATCACATGCCATTCCATTTTCCATAGCCAAAAACATTTATAAATTCATTTAAGAAACCCAAAACCAACATTTAGTTTTCAAAAATATATTTTCAAATCTAAGACTTGAATTAAACATCATGAAATACTCAAAAAAGATAACTAATAATTTAATCAAATACTTGGTGTGAAATATGTAACAAAATAATGCTATATATCACTAAATAAGGAAGAAATCACCACTTTTCACACCAAAAAAATATTAAAAAATCAAACATCAATATTTACCATGTAAGGAAGGTTCTAAAATCATGAAACTAACAATTCATAAATTTAAAGGCAAGTGAAAAGGGAAACCAACCCCAAGATTTTGACCCTTTAACAACGCACACCAAAAATAACCTCACCAAGGTTCTAATAGCCAAGAACAACCAAGTAAAACCCTAAAAAAGAAAAACCCCCCAACATAAACCAAGGAGAGATATAAAACCTAGGTCCAAGAGACCATAGGAGCAGAAAAATAAATAGAAAATGGAAGGATAAGTAAGAGGGAGAATATAAGAGGAGAATACCTTGAGAGATCACCCCAAAACCTTCAAGAAATCCCTAGATCCAAGATTGGAGGGAAGATAGAAGACTTGGAGAGGGAGGGAAAAGTTACCTTTGGGTCGCACAAACCAAAAGAAGAGGAAAATGGGTATTTTGGGCTAAATTACTAGGAGGGTAAATATATGGAATTTCAAAAAAATTAAGAATTGGAAGCTTTCATGATTTGGCCGCATGATTTGGTAAATTGTGCGCCAACCGTGCGAGATGGTTCTACCTTTAGAAAGAACCTCCATTCATTCTTACCACATGGTTTTCCTAATGGTGTGTAGTTTGTGTGACCTCCACCAGAAGCATCCCAAGGACCACATGCTTTCCTAAATCATGTTGCATAGTTTCCTCTAACTATGTACAAACTGTGCACCACCTGCTGTAAATCCAAAAAATAAATTTTTTCAATGAAAACCCCCACAGAAAACTAAGGAATAATCTTGGGACCAAATATAAACAAAATATCTTCTAAAAATTTAAACATGTCACACATGAAACTCAAGAGAAAAATCAAGATAAAAAAATGAACTAGAACCAATGCTGAAAATAAAAACTTAGATGTGACAATTCTCCCCACCATAAATATTTCCACCCTGAAAAGCCACAAAATTTTCCTGTTGATCAATAAAAGATAAAATATTTCCACAAATTCATGATCCAACCTCACAAACCAAGAACACCTTAACCCCCAAACTGAACTCATACCTCTTAATAAAAATAATCCAATGATCCATATCCACTTCTGAAAACATGATCGAAAGATCGAACCAAATTTATATAAAAGATCAATGTTCCCTTAAATGGAGCGGAACTAAAAATTAGACAACTTCACACACAAAAAACCCATTACTAAGAAAACAACAGAAACTAAATTAGATTACCAACATGGGAGTCCAGAATAGACTCCCCACCATTAAAAATTATCTAACACTTATCAAAATTATAAGAAACCGCAAGAAGACCTATGGTGGGTCTCCCCACCATTTAATAACTAACCAAATTAGACCAAAATGGGAAACCTGACATAGACCAACTTGGAAAATTTCCCTATAGCTAGACCGAGGTCCCTCACACCCTCAGGATTTATGACTACATGCCAGCTTCACTCCAGGGCCTATGGATGGAGCTTTGATGTTTGAAGCATCTCCTAACTCGTAGTAAGGTGTTGAAGATCCTTGGTTGTAACTCCTTCTTTCCACCAAAAAATGGATTCAAAAGGTACACCATCACCATATTTTATCCAAAAAAAGAAAAAACTGGGGGGAAATACCTACATAACACACCTTCATTTAAGAAGGAAATAATTAAAAAAACTTTTAAAAGAAAAAAATGATTCCACAAAAATAGAATTTTATATAAGGTCCACAACATCTAATTTTAAAATTTAAAGAATATTCAATAACAAAAAACACCACCGGATACAACCATTTAAAAAAGTAATCATACATATAATTGGATTTTAAAATGATCTCATAACAGCACTCTACTCCTAAAGATTGGATCCACACTGTTTCTTGGAAACACACCGAAAAAACTTTTGCAAGTGGCCTAGGTGTCCATTGGAATGAAATGTCTTCATAGCATTAAAACATTATGACTTTTTATGATCTATTTTTCTCCACTAATAAGAAACCATGATCGTATGCTTAGGAGAAGCGGACAAGAGATCCAGAGGTTGTTTCATCCCATGACCCATACCAACAACATCATGCAACTTTCTGATCTCCTTACTAAAATTCCCTTAACCACTACCAAGAACTGGAGTAAGGTTGGATACCTCAACAAATCTTGACATAATAGCTTCAACATGAACAACTTTCCTTACAACATTAGAAAAAGAGGTTTCATAAAACTCTATCACCTTCTACTATATATTAGGAAAAAATACCATAATAAAAACTTTGAGCCTTTAAGGAATAGTTTCTGAACCACTTTATATTATAAGGAATAAGATCCAAAAAATGATGGAAGTACCCAAATAATGATCCATCACCTTTCTATAAAAAGTACATCTCTATCCCCTTTCTCACCTTCATTATCTCAGAGAAATAATGGAAGATGAATGAAGCCTTGAAGAACTCCCAGGTTAGATCTTCCAAAGTATTATTTCAAGAGACCGACTTCCACCACTTCTAGGTTAGTCCTTCAAGCATTAAGGTAGGAAAATTCACCTTCAATGACTCAAGAAACTCAAGGAAGATAAAGTTTACTTCAATATTTTTCATCCACTCTTCCTATTTGAGGGGATCCACTTGATCATAAAAGAGAGGTGGATTAAAATTTTGAAACTCAAGAATGAATCCCGTAGGTTAATCAACAGGAGTATCTACAAATGGTGAACCACACGTGGCCACACATCAAATATTCATCAAGACTTTAGTGGGGGAAACACTAACTAATAGGAAAAATGAGATCTCAATCCAATCTAACTCATCAATAATAGTTCTCAAACTCAAAACATAGTAAAAGAAAAATTCCCAAAACATAGGTAAAACAAGACACACAATTATTGAATATCAAAACATCAATATTTTAGTCTTAAAACAGTTCTAAAAAGAAAAACAAATCTTGGATTTACACACTCTCCAATGGTATTCCATGGATCATCACACATTCACATTACCATGGCACACCATAAACTCATAAAATAATTCCAATATGGGCACTAATCTTCCCACTTATCTACACATTTTATTCATGTGAGAACCCATGAAAATACCAAAGTTTAAATCAATATATTTCCACTTTCCAAAACAAAACATTCCACCCAATTTTTCACTTTCAATACACTTTGCATTCCAAATTTCACAAAAAACTATTCTAAATATCAATAGAAACTGATCAAAACCCATTTTTAAACTCTACACATTGATCCACTTTATTCTATTAGAAATCCCAATTCATACCAATGAAAACATTTTTCAACAACTCGAAAAATATTATACCATCTAAAAATCATTTGACTGAAAAATAATTTCTTCTCATTTAAAATAATTTCCAAAACAAACTTTCTATTTCAATCAACCGATTTCCATTAACCACATGTTTTGATTATAAAAATATAATCATAGTAAATTAAATTCATTTTTATCTAAAAACCATCCTAAAAAATCCATTTTATAAATATTCCTTCAAAAATATTCTAAAAACTCATTTTCTATCTTTCCAAAAAATCATTACCACTTTAAATTTAACTTTTAAAAATTTAAAAATAAGAGTTTTCAAATCAATTTTTTGAACCAAGGAAGAGAGAAAACAACTCACAAGGGGAAACTAGTGGTGATGGGTGACTTGGTCATATGGTTAGCAGCCATATACCAAAGACACCACAATCACAGAGACTCTTATAGGACAATATTCACAGCTCCACATGGATTTCCAAGCCCTACGAGCTTACTAAGACCATTGGCTCAACTCTAATTTCATTTACCAAACACAAAACAACCACAATAACCAAAGAAACCAGAATAACCCTACCTTCCCATAGACACTCATGGTTTGGTCCAGAAAGTGTTGGCCAGACACTCCTACTGACTTACACCCTGAGCTCTGATAATCATACATTATCAACCATGACATTCCCAAGTAACAAAAGGGTTCTCTGAAAGCCAAGTAATTTGAGGGAACTATGCTCAGATACCATGTTGTCATGAACCAACCTGATTTGATCCCGAAATGGTCACCCGAGCCAATCCATGGAAAGGCCTGAAGGGAATTCCCAATCCCCACGTGCTAGAAACTAGTTCCATACATCAAAAAAGAACCCAAGAGAGAAATTTCTCCCAATAAAAATAAATAAGCTAAACATAAGAAACAAAAAAACATCCCAACATATTTAAATATCTATAATGAGCATAATTTTACATGAGAAACTGAAAATATAACAACTAAAAAATAAATACCAACTGAACCTGACAACCACAACATCTCTATCTGACCCTGAGGGTCACTCACTGTTATCAAATCCAACATCTCCCATGGTTATCAAAACCAATATGATATCTACACCACAAGCTGAAAATAATAAATAACAATAGGAGTGAGTATTAAAACCTAGTAGTCGTGCCTGGAAAATTTTTTCCCAATGAAATTTCATTAAATTAAAGCAACCTAAATTTCAAGTTTGAAATAAAATATATAAAGGTAATATTTTCAACACATTTTTAACATTAAATCAAAACATGATTCATTTCCCATTTTACCATTTGAAACCACACTCTTTTCCAATGATGCACCAAAATATTTTTGAAGAAAAATGATAACATTTTATTTAAAGTGGAGAGAATGAGTTTAAAACACTTATAAAACCTTTTTAGATAAACACCTGATTTTTTTCATCAATTTTGGAATAAATCTACAATACTCAAGACGTTAGAACAACAAGAATACATCAAGGGAAATGGAAAAATATCTCACAAGTGTATGCAACCAACAATGAATCACAATAATTTTCTATAGGAAACTAAGTGCCAATAGACATGGAAGAAACCTATGAGCTCATGAATAATCTAGAACATAGTATTTATATTTACCCATTTCAAAAATCATGCCTTGATCAAAGAAATAAAATTTCTCCCATACACACTAAATTACACCATAAATGGCTAGACTGGGGGGAATAATCTTATAGAAATAAAAAAACTAATATGGGTCACTATTTAGAGCGTAATCCTAACTAGTGCAACAATCATTATCAGAAAATTCACTAGTTATTCCAGGTCTCAATGTCAAGAGTATAAAATGGGGTAAACCAACCAATTCCAACTGAGAATCCAGTCAGAAGAACATATATCATACATAATGAATTCACATGATAGGAACCACCCTGAGAAACTCCAAGGATCAATCTCTTTCCATAGAAAAAATAGATCTCAAAGGAGTCCACATTGAGGATCTTCTATTCTGCTCAAAGTAAATGGGTCATGAGGATTCTAAAGTGAGGAAATCCCACCCATTCATATAAATGGATCACAAGGATTACAAAGTGATGAAATCCTCTATATTAGATATAAATTATGTAAGAATATTATCTAAGGAGGGTTTTTGTAATGAATGTTTTCATCACTTTTACAAAAATTCTAAATTGGCCTCAAGCATCCTTTCTCAAGGATTCAAACCCAACTTTCCAAAAAGTTGAAAATACACCATTTTCGATTTCAAAATCATTTTACAAATCTCATTAAAGTACTTAAACAACATGTGAAAATCAAAACCATTTTCATCAAATTTACAATAGGGCCACAGATTATTATCACATGCCATTCCATTTTCAAGAGACAAAACCATTTATAAAATCATTTAAGAAACCGAAATCCACCATTTATATTTAAAAAATATATTTTCAATGACAAGTAATTATTTTAAAATCATAAAATACTCACAAAATCCAACCAGACATTTCATCATACACTTTTAACAAAACAATTCAATATATCACAAAATAAGAGATCACCACTTTTCACACTAAACAAATATTCTAATAATCACACATTGATATTTAACATGTATGGAAGGTGTGAAAAGAATGAAAAGAATTATTATTTAATTTAAATGCAAGTTAAATGCAAAACCTATATCCAACATACTACACATTAACAATAAACACCTGAAAAAACCTCACCAAGTTTCCAAGAGCCAAGCAAATCAAGAGAAGCCCTAACTAGGAAAAATCTGAAACATAAACCAAGTGTATACATGAACCATAGGTCTAAGAGAACATAGGAGAATAAAACTCAAGATAAAATGGAAGGATAAGGAATATGGAGAAGATAATATGATAATACCTTGATAGATCACCCCAAAACCTTGGAGAAATCCCTAGACCAAATCTTGTAGGGAGGAGAGGAGACTTGGAGAGGGAGGGAAACGTTTTCTTTGGGTTGAATGAACTAGAGGAGGAGGAAAATGGGTGTTTTGGGGAAAAATATGAGAGGTTAGAAATGTAATTTCAAAATTTTTATGACCACAATAGCTCACACGGTTTATCTGTACAGTTTGGTAAACTGTGCACTAATCAAGCAAGATAGTTTTGTCTCGATATAGAAACTACACACATGCTTATTACAAGGTTTTTCTAACCATGAGTTGGTTGTGTTCCCTCCACCATAAGTATACCAAGGACCACATGGTTTCGTAGATCATACCATAGGGTTTCCTCTAACCATGATCAAACCGTACACCACCTTTTATAAAGTATAAAAATAAATATTTTCAACAAAAAATCTTATGGATAACTAAGAAATAACCTTGGGGTCAAATATAAACAAAATATCATCTCAAAATTTAAACCCCTCACACTTATAACTCGAGAGAAAAATGAAGATCCAAAAATGAACCATAACCAATGATGAAAACAAAAACCCAACTGTGATAGCCAAATTAGCTTGATATGTATAAGGAAGGGGAGGATTTAATTCCTTTTTATAGTGGAGGAGGAGTTCCATTCTTGTAAATACCAAAATCTAAACAATATTGGGATGTATCCCTTACATCATGTACTTAAAAATGGAAAAATAATGGATTAAATGGAAATTATGGTTGAGAAACACTCACACCACACAAAAATAAAATCATTTTTATCATTTTGTTTCTTAGTCTATAAGTTTCATTATTTTTATCAATTTAGTTTTTATTAAAGTAACTAGTTTTCCATCCTAAGTAATTTAAAAATTAAGAATAAATTAAAGTTAGATTTATAATAAAATATATACCCACTTAATTCTAAATATTATATCTAATTTACAAAATATAAATCCCATGTGTGTTAGAAATTAATTTTAAGACAAGTTCATGTAACACACACACAAAATACTCTAACCCAAACCATGCTAATTTTTTTTACTATATATGGTTCAATATGTTAATTATAAAAGATCATTTGGTTCATGAATGGACCATATTTTATATTTAGTAACACATAAATATTACTCTGAATAATATATGTTTTTTATTAATTTTAAATAATTTAATAAAATATCATTTAATGTGAAATATCATTAATGTAAATTTTAAAATTATTTATTAAATTTTAATTTTAAAATATCATAATAATATCATAATTAAAATATATTAATTTCATATCTATGTAACATGATATATTCATCTAAAGATTTAATGGAACATAATAATTCATTAAATTTACTTACCATATAATATTTTTATCATCATTTATTTTATTTAGATATTAACTAAATAATCCATGTGTTAGTGTTTGATAATAATTTAATGCAACGAATTCATATCTAACAATTATAGTTAAATTATTGCGATAAAAAACTAATTTAACTTTAAAAATAATGTTCATAACCGAAAATATTTAGCTTATTCAATACTCTAAATCTTTATAAATATTAAAGGTAAGGAAAGTTCTTTTTTCCTTTTTCTTTACTTAACTTATTATATAGGTCAATTTCATAAAATGGTATTCTAATAACTCATAAAATTTAAAACAATGTGGGATATGGTTATATTATTGGAAAAAAATTCATTTGGACAAGTTTCAAGGTCTTTTTGGCCCTTAAGTTTAAGTTTTACTACCTCGTTAAGCTTAACTTTACTTTAATCATTTTAATTAATTTTTATTACTTTCACTAATATTTTTGGTCAAAAACTAAGTTTATATTATTAAACTATAAATATTATACTTATCATAAACATTTATTTCCATTTTTTCAAATTCAATTCACATAAGTGTACAAATTATGTTTAAATATAATCTTGAATACATGGTGAGAAAGAAAATTTTTAATTTAAAAATGTTCACAAGTTAATTAAGTATTTATATCAAAATTAAATATAAAAATTATCCCAATTACATAAATTGAATTATTAGATACATAATTTATATATTTTTACTTTAAAATAAAGTTAAAATATAATTTCACATAAATAATTATTTAGATAAAAAGGAATTTTTCAACTAAAATGCAGTATTTTTCACATTTCATCAAGAAATGAAAATTATCAAAAAAATAAAAAAATAACCCTAATATAATTTTTATATTAGGAACTCAAAAATGAAGTTTTTTTGAGAAATAAAATCTATAAAAGTGTAAAAATTTAGTTTTAAAATATGTACTCCATTGAATGGTAGTAATACTCGGTATTATGTATAACATAAGCCAACTCAGAGTTGTTTATATTTCAAGATTAACATGGTGTTACGTATAAAGAAATATAGAAACAAAATAAAACTTATTATAAAATTAAAATATAGTAAAGTCTTTGGGTGTTATAGTTTTTATCATGTTTAGTAAGCTATAGGAACTTGACCACCCTAGAAGCATAATGTTTTGAGTTTATCAAATATTTTATGGGAAAATTAAAATATCAAGTTAGGTATGATCTTAGAAAAATATTTTTTATTGGTTCATAGGGATAATTTGTTATTTATTAACTTGGGTATAAGTTTTACATGGTGTATCTTAGTGTAGTGTAAAATTTAGAAGTTGATGAAAGCTATATATTTATTTGAGGTTAATATTAATAAGATCTCATCTAATCAATATATTATATTAAACTATGATTATATAGTTTAGAATTATATTTATATAGGTTAGTATTCCTTATGAATATATTATATCAAATTACGCATGTATATATCATTATTTTTTGAACTATTTTTGTAGGAAAAATATCGAGAGAGAGAAAGAAAATGTCTATTCTTAGGAAGACAATATACGAAGAAGGGAAGATGAAAAGGTGGATTCATAGGAACCTATCAAAGTGATCCCCAGGAAGAAATTATATATGATGTGAAATTAATGTAATGGAAAATATTTTTATTAAACATTTTTTTTTCAAAACCCTTTTGTATGGGAAAATGGATTTTATTAAATTTCTAATTTTTAAAATCCTTTTTCATGTAAGGGAACATGATTTTAAACTTCTATCTTAATATATCAATAAAAAAACCATATTTTAAGGGAAATTTATTATAATAAACACTTATTTCATTTTTTTTAAAAACTAATTGTAACAGAAAATCATTTTTCTTGAACATTTGTTTTTTGGATTTCAAATAAGTCTATTTATTATAAAAAGAAAACTTTGTTTTGGTTGTAATTATATCTTGTTTAAGAAATATACTTCTTAAAATTCCTACTTTAAATTTTTATTTCCCTAATAAGATAATTTAAATAAATTATTTCAAAAATTATTTTTAAAAGTGTTAAAAATATTATTTTATGTATGAAATGATCTTTTAATTTTACGAATTTCATTTATGAATACATGTATTATATGGAAATACAAGATATTTATTATTTAAATTACATATATAATATTAAATTCATTTGTTTATTTTTAATTTCCCAATTTTAGTCTTGAGTTTTTTATTACTTATAGTCTTTATGAAATCACATATTTCATTTAAGGGGTCTTTGAATATGTTTTTAGATATGTAATTATTTTCCTATTCTATTATAAATTACATATATATATATATATTTAAATATTTTTTTAAATTGATTTATAATGAGAAAGGAATGTTTTAGAAAAGAAATATTTTATTTAAAATTAGGAACGTGATTATTGGTTATGAAGATGAGGAATGGAAAGTGAACCCATGGCCTCAATGGGTCTTTGTCTTTAAAGTGATGTGTATACAATCTATATTCCTATTTTATATGTGGTTTTCTTAATGTTTGTTGAGTATAATTATTTTAGCTAAAGTGATATTATTTTTAAAAGTAATGTCATGATGTTTTCAAAAGAGAACTATGGATTTTTTTCAAAAGATGTGATTTTTTGAAATAAAATGTTTTCCAAAATAATTATTCCTTTTAACAAAAAGTTTCAAAAACATATCTTAGGGATTTTGAAAACCCTTTGGTAAAAAATATTTTTTGTATCAATTTTTTTATATTTTATATAAAAAAAGTTATTGAAGTTATTTTTATATTAATTTAAAAAGAAATGATTTACCCATTTTTTTAATATCTCTTAATGAGAAATCTTGATCTCTCCCCATGTTTCAAAATTATTTTCATTAGGATATTTATAAGTAAAATATAAATAGTGAATGGTATCCATTAAGAGTCTAGCTCATGTGAATCTAGATAAGATTTCATATAATTTTATATAAACTCTTATAATTATTAAGTTTTCTTAATCCTCAAAAACTCTAAACCAAAAATATCCTTTGGTATGTTTGTGATATAATATTTTAGTTTGATGTTTATTTTGAAGGGTTTAAATTGGGTATCATTTATTGGTATCAAGATAGAAATATAATGTTTATTTTTTTAGTAATAGATCTGGGAGTTTCGGTTCTGGGATATCACAATTGGTATCAGAGAAGGATTTAGACAACTTCAGAGATTAAGAAGATACTAGTTTAGGAAAGTTTTTATTTATTAGAATTATGGTGATAATTCTTTAAGAGAATGATGATATTTTTAGTTATTAAGAGATACAGTGATCCATGTTTCCATAATTTTGTGATACATTTATGGTAATACAACCCTTTGGTTTAGTATGTGTTTTAGTGAAAGGTTTATTTGAGGAATAATATTTTTTATTTTGTAGACATATTTTTAATGGTATTGATAACCATTAAGGTTTATATGATCATTGATCATGACATTATTGAGATTAATCTTGAAATTAAACATTTATTTGGATAATTAAAATTACGATGATAGAATTTCTTTAAGGGGGTAGAATGTGACATCCTAAGAATTAGGGAATAAATTTCTCCTAAATAAATGTTTATTAAACGACTTGTTTAAAAATTAAAAACAAAAAAAGATATATTTTAACAAAAATAACCATTTAGAAAATTAAATTGTGTTCTATATGTAATATAAATTTTTCAAAAAATATATTTAAAATATTTATGTTATAAAAATAATTCTTTAAATATATTTTTATATTTTACAAGAAATAATATGGAAATAGTTTTATTAAAAATAGTGTTACATTTAATTTGTTAAAATCTCAAAATTTATATTTAACCATATTTTAAATGAAATTAGGTTAATAAATGTTTATAATATTAATAATAAATTATTTTCAATTATTAGAAAAACTATGATAAATGTAAATTTTTGTACTAAATCACTATCATGAAATATTGTGATATGTAAATATATTAATGGTGATAAATTAAAATAATTTTTAAGATATATAATATAATATAATATAAATGGAATATATTAATTGATTATAATAGTTTTAAATATAATTGGAATTATTGAATTATATAATTTAATACTTAAAGTTTTATTCTATATAAAATATGAATTTACATAAAGGTAACCACCTACGTAAAGGTATATTTTTTACAACATATTTTATGTAAAGGTAATGCAGCATATTTAAATTCTACATTATGGTAGAACTATATTTTTAAATGTTTCTTAAGGATATTAACTCAACATTTTTCATTGTATAAAGGTTGGTTCTTACTTTCATAAGGGTATGTGCCTCTTTCTTTCTTCATGTAAGGGTAATGATAACTTGCATAAGGTTACTACCAGGATATGTAAAGGTAAAGCTCATACATACAAAGGTGGAATGTTTGTGTATTGGTACACCCTATTAGCATAAGGCTAAACTCGAGTTGCGTAAGGGTACACCTAAGTTATGTAAGGGCACATAAACCTCATATAAAGGTAAATCAATAAATAATATATTATTTAAGTGTCAAGACTACTACGTAAGGGTACCAACCTAACTCCTATAAGGGTAACATATCCAATACATGGGCTACGTAAGGATAGACTACACTTTAAAAAGGATAAATAAGGGTAGATTACCCATAATCAATGTTATTAAAGTGTAGAAAAACACTTATGTAAGGGTAATTTATTTGATATAGATCCCACATAAGGGTATCAAAAACCTCACATGAGGGTAAATGAAAATGAAAAAATCATACACAAAGGTAATCCTAAGAACCAAAAACCTATGTAATGATACCCAAAATTCATATAAGGGTAAAAAACATTAATGGATTATGTAAGGGTTATGTGGTGAGTTTAAAATCTATGTAAAGGAAAAATTAATGATATTTAAAGGTAAATTCACACTCAGATTTAAAACAAATCTATAGTTAACTTCTTCCTCATGTGAAACCTATATTTAATAAAAGGTTAGATATATATATATATATATATATTTCATCAAAAAAATAAAAATACAATGAAAAATTAAATACTAATTTGTAAACGATTCTAGAACCATGGTCTTATCTTTGGGGTGCGACTATTTCAGATAAAATTTAAGAATATATATATATATAATGTGATTATCATTTTGGTTTACATTTCCATTTTTATTGATATATAAGATCAAGATTAGTAGAAAATGATCTAAGCATAAATGATCACATTTATAAAGCATTATTTTTATTCATCTGCATCCTCTGTTAAAGTATTTAGTACATTTAGTAAGCCATATGAACTCAACTAACCTTGAAGCTTCATGTTCAGTGTTTATAAAATATTTATTGGGAAAGATCAAAGATATCGGTAGGCCTGATCTTATCCTAATCATGATAATTTATTCATGAGGATAGTTTGATATTTATTAACATGAAGAAGATTTTTTTATGGTGTAGCTTAGTGCCATGTGAAATTCATATGTTGGTGGAAGCTATATATTTATTTTATTTTAATATTAATAATATATAATTTGATTAATCTATTATATTAAAATAAGATTATATAGTTTAGAACAAGTTTATAAAGGTTAACCTTCCCCGTGAAAAGAAGATATCCAAGAACTCCTAGAGAAATCGTTATTTCTTGAAATATTGTTTCAAGAAATATTTTAAGAGAGAGTGTGTGTTTATATATTATTAGAAAGCTTATCTCTGAATAAGTGAAGATGAAAAAGGGGATTCATAGGGTTAAATCAAAGTGATCCTCAGAAGGGAAACATCAAGGTTGTGAAATTAAGCTAAGGGGTTCTTTTTAATTAAACATTTATTTTTCCTAAACACTTTTGTAAGGGAAAAATTATTTTATTAAATTTTTATTTTTCAAAAACATTTTTCATGAAATTGAACATGATATTGAACACATATTTTAATATTTAAATAAATAACCATTATTTTAAGGAAAATTTATTTTAATAAACTCATAATTTAGGGATCGTAAAACCCTTATATTAAGGGAAAATTATTTTATAGAACATATATTTTTAATATTTCAAAGAAGAATATTTATTATAAAAATGAAAATCTATTTTGGTTATAATTGTTTATTTTACAATAAATTTACAACTTAAAATTTCTATTTTAAATTGTTTTAGTCCTTATAGGGGAATTTTAATTTTAGTTTTTAACAATGGTTTTTAATGTGTCAATACTATTATTTTATATATTAAATGGTCTTTTAAATTTATAAATTTCATTCATGATTACATGTATTGTATGGACATAAACTATATATCTAACTGATATTCCATATATTCTATGAAAAACACTGGTTTAAGTTTAGTTTACAAGTGTTAACCATTAATTTTTTATTATTTATAATCTTTATGGAAGTATAGAATTCCTTTAAGGGAATTTTTCATTTTTTTATTAGATATGTAATTAATTTCCACTTTTAAAATAAATTACATAGATATTAATTTTTATGAAGGTAATTTTAATGTATTTATAATGATAAAGGAAATATTTATAAAAAAATTATTCAAAATTTGACGCTTGGGTATTGGTTATGAGATGGGTAATGGGGAGTGAACCTATGACTTCAATGGGAATTTGTCCAAGAATTGATTTTTAGACCATCAATATTCCTAGTGGAAATATGTTTTTCTTAATGTTTATTGATTATCATTATTTTCCATAAGGATATATTATTTTCAAAAGTAAAGTTATTTATAATTTTTCCTTTGATGAATAAAGTATTCTATAGTATTATAACTTCTTATAGTTGTCCTCGAGATCTTCTCCTTTCTTATATTCATATCAAAATACCCTTCTCATTCTTTCACACTAAAGTATCTTGATATCATATTCTTTATCCTTCCCTCATGAAACAATAGATACATCACATTCTTCTATAGTAGGCTTCACTCGGTCTTATTCTTAAAATATCAACACTAACTACACTTTAATCTCCCTAGTTATATAATGATTTTATAACATTTTATATGTTTTTTGGTTTATCTTCTTATAGCATGAGATATTCATTAAATAAAATCACTAATATTAAAATTACTTTCACATTTGGATAACATCTTAACTTGATCTCACATTCACCTCTAATTAACTTGAATCACATTTCTCTTTATTGTGTTTCAAATATTCCAGACCAGCTCATGCATCTTCATATTTCTCCTCATTTCTAGTTTCAATAAATCTATAACAACAAATTTAGGCTTAATTTATTTCCCATAAATTCATCCTATACTTTGATTATATTAAAACCTACTTGGATAATGGATCATTAAAGCATCAATATATTTGGATACTATTATAATAGTTTCTCCATCAACCAAAATCATTTCAACATGAATATGGAATATCTTAATTAATTATATATTTAAATGTTCAATAGAGTCTCTAATAATTTTATACTTTTATCTATGATTTAGGATTATTTTTCTCTTCATTTTTAGCTAGAATCACACACTAAATTGAGTTTCTAAATCCATGAGGAATAATACTTTAATAATACAATTTTCATTTAGACTTCAGATAATTAACCATGGAAAGAATCATTTTTAGTCTATAGTTTTGTTTTTAAGTTTTATAGAAATTTAGTCAATTGTATGATCAACCGGATAAGTGACCGTGAGGTGGATCAGCTGGATGGACATTTAGATTGACTGTGAGGTATGGGAGAATAATTTATTGTATTTCAATTGAAAATCTGTTCAAATTAATGACCTTTTCCATCAATTGTCTAGATCAATCGCATGAACAAATATATGATCAATGGATTGACCCTATGTACAAACTTCAACATAAAAACTATACCATTATTGTATCAACCACATATACAAACTACAAACTAACCAGGAGGTAGTGGATTGACCACACATAGTGGATCAATTTTGAATTTCCATAATTAACCAAAAATAATAATTTCTTCAATAAATTCATGGATTATTTATACTACTTCTAGCCATTATCAATCTCTTATTGAAACCATAAATCAAATTTTATAGTGTATGAAACATTATTAATCTCTTTATCATTATTTCGAAGGAATTTCAGTATATATAATCAACATTGATTATAAATGATATTCTAATATAATTCAAACTTAATCTTCCTTAAAATCTATTCAAAAATTCATCCAAATGATAATAAAAATGATTTCAGATGTTATATATAGTAGTACACTAGTATGGACTTCTCCAAACTCTTAAGTCTTCAAAATATCCAATCATCTAAACTTTTAACATGGGTTATAATAGCACCTTAGATGGGAAATGGTATCCCACACTTTATCTGTTCCAAAATATTTTCAATAGTACTGGAACTCCTCCTCAAACACTTGTTATGTTAATCCATGAAGATCAATACATAAAATCATTTTATTTAGTAGGAAAACCTTTATAACCTTTCAATTAAGATTTTACAAGGTAGAATCTTTAATCCTTTGTTACCCATAAATTATGGGATATACATTCAATATCCATTTAATGGGTGGATTCACCAATACATCACTTAATTTCTCTACTCATATATTGAATTCCACAATAGAATTTGGATGTTGATAAAAAAATATGACATTAAAATCATATAATTCATAAGGGAACTTCAATAACCACCTTTAGATTTATTGTAAATATCACTTTAACACATCAAGTTAATGTTTTTATTCTATCCCATAATGATTATAAATAAAAATGAGGAAATTGTTTTTCTTTCCCTTTCTCATACATGTTGAAATTTCATTGGTGCATGGGGGTCTTCCAAAGGAAAATTCTTCTCCCACTTACTCATCTGATTTCAAGAACCATCATCTCCCAATTGATGTTACATATTTTTAGAGAAGGAAGGAACCATTGATTTTATAGTAATAATCAATACGTAAATAATCTCTAAGTATACATGACATATATGATGTAGAAAAATAGAGTGAACTCACCAAATGAACAATTCTATTCATATGTACCTCTAAATATAGTTCAAACTTAGAAAATTATTTCTTAGGGGTTATAAAAACAATATTTTAAAATAAATTTCTAAACCTACACTTATCATCATAAAACACACTATAATGTTCAATTTAAATTAAATTAAATCCATTTTTTCTTTAGAAGAACGTCCTAGGATAAGTATAAAAAATCTACACTATAAAAATGATAATATACTGAATGTCATACCTCAACTTCAAAAAATGCTTGGGCTGCCTAATTTATATATTTTGGGAAAATATGATATCACTAGTATCTATTACTACACCACTTTCACCCCCTAAAGGGATGTCAATACTTTATCATCTTGGTAACTATTTTCTATAAGTGATATCCAATCATATATTATTTTAGTTGAAAAACATGACACTAATTATAAATTAATGCCACTTAAAATAATCACCATGATGGATATCTTACTTGATTGTTCAAACATCACAACTCTCATTGATTATTCCCATTCAACACCTTTAATAACCTTTTAAAAAGTATATTCACTAGGTATGTGTTTATAATTTGGACTTTATCTCCTTCTTAATTTTATAAATAGATAAATAACTTTTTTTTCCAATCAAGGTAGCATCTTCTTTGTAGTTTTCAAGTGTCATTACTTCTAAATTATTTCATCCTATTTATGACTCAAGATTTATTCACCTATAGGTACCATATAATTATTTAATTTTTATCTTTATTCTTAGCATGAATAACTTCATTTTTTTGAGTTATTATGGAAGTTTTGGTTTTTTATATTTTCTCTTACATCCTTGTTTCTTCTAATTGATATAGACATATTATCAATATATCATTGGGGATATAAACTTAATTCTTCTTATGTGTGTACCTATTATTTGTATCATCATTATTGGAACTAAAAATCATTGGTGTTTTTCCATTATTCTCCAACTACTCTATTTGTTTTGGCAGAGTAGTTCTGCACTTATGTTGGAGTGTGCCCAGTTAGATTTCACCTAACACACAATATTTTATTAGATTTTGGGATATCCTTCTTCATTATCCTTTAAAATTCCTCACTATAGATTCATTCCACATGCCTTGCATAAATTGGTACACTCTATTGATATTCTTGATGTGTGATGGTATAAACACAAGAGTATAAAAGGGTTTGTCACATTGCTACTAGTTTTCCAAAAATATTTGATAGAGAGAGTGTTGATTTTGAATCCAAATAAACATAATGAAATAATTTCCCCTTAATAATAAACACTAATTTAGAAAATTAAAGTGGAATAAAGTTTTATTGAAATTGGTGGTAAGGAAAGAGGAAAAATATAATTTAGAAGATCCATTAGAAGGTGTTGAAATATAGTTTATCTTAGACATAAAAGATGTTATAATGGATATAGTGGAGAAATAAAAAACAATTAGTAAAAAAGATTGTCAGCCAAAGGGAATTGTTGATCTGAAGGTGGAATTAGATGGGTCTCATTTAGGGATTGACATATAAAGAAATAAGAATAATAATATTGGATGATTTCAAAAGGAATCCATAAGTAATAATGATGATGTTAGATGAATATGAAAATGATCAATAAATACCTAAAGAAGTAGTGAACTATATGTTAAAGATTTACCAAATACCTAATATTATTAATGATTCTAGTATTTACATTAAATATAATGACACTAAGAATTATACAGTCAAAGAAGAAGTCATATCTTATAAAATTAAGCCTGAGTTTGAAATAAAAAAATCTTTCATAAAAGTGAGCATAGTTTACAAATTTTTTGCATGAAGTATTATAAGATAGGGATGGACATGGAATAAGACATTGCATGCAAATTTTGAGTACTCAAAGAAAAAATTTCACTGGTAAAAGTGGTATTATATATGATACTAAAACATAAAAAGAAAATAAAAAAAGTTTGAAAAGTATAGGGAATTGCATGAAAGGGTAATTGTAATGTCACCCAGTTCAGAACTCACTCACGTGGCCAAATAGAGATTGTTAATAGACCTCAAGATTTCCTCCCCATATGTTAGAGGCTAATGACTAGTAGTAGTGGTGTATAGAACTATGTGATTATATTATAACCCCTAGTATATTGTTTCAATACAGTGGAAATAAAAAAATATTAGAGTAACAAAAATAGAAAAAATAGTATAACAATAGTAGATAAACCAAATAGTGAATGAAACTGTTCAAATAAATAATAAGAAACTAATGTAATGATAAAATGGAATGTATCTAAATTTAAAGTTGAAATTAATATATATAAATAAAAAATCTAAGGAATACAGAAAAAACCCTAATCTCGATCCCCACATTGGTCCCATCTCCAAGATCCAACCCATCCAGTATGAAACAATCAACAACAAGGACTTTTTCTCTTGTCTAAAACTTCATCCATGAAATTATCTTAGGTACCCAATTATAGAATGAATAGGGTGTCGGTAAAACTTAGTAGTTCTACACCGACATGTCTAAAAAATCAATCTGATAGTAATTTCATGCAATAAAGTGATAAACATGGGTATTAATTAATCAATTAATAAAATATAATAATTAACATTCTTCAGAACCATACTAGAATAAGTATTATCATGTAGAAACATCATACCAAATATAACCACAAGTCCAAGGAACAATCTAAAAATTAGGAAAAATACCTATGTATAATTATTTCATCATAATCTATCAAATCCCTTTATATAAGTATTTCAATATAACTGGTCCAATCCCTTTTTATAAGAATTTTAGCGTAAGTAAACCAAACCCTATGTAAAAGAAATTCATTATATCCAAGTGAATCCCTTTCTATAATAATTTCATCATAGCCATTCCAATCCCTTTATATAATATTTTAAACATAACCTACAACACATGTCATAATGGAAAGAATAAGGCAGCATACATCATAAGCCACAAAGGTCATTTCATCCAATTACATTGTTATCGTTCCATTTCCCTTTGATTCATAAAGTTATTTCCTAAGTAGTTATCATGATAGTGTACACACCCATATCATATCAAATCATCACTAGTAATTTATATATAAAAAAGTAATCCATCTTCCAAGTTGATCTTATCATGAGAAATCACCTAAGGTCTCAGGTCATGATAATTCATGTTTCAAACCAATATCCAGATAATTAATATTCAAGGTGGGCTCACCCTACGGGTAGCTGTAAGCTAGGTATCAAAACTATTTGATCCAAAGGGATCCATTGAGTATTATAAAAACATTATTATCATCACTCATTATTTTAATAGCTAATGTTCATATTGTGTCATCATAATCGCATAGTATTACACACACTTGAACAAATAGAAACATACCATGGGGATTTGTTCTGGACCATCTACCTCAATCCAGTGATTAAAGATACACTCTTGATAGTGAATGGTAATAAATAACAAAGGTGAATGAGATCACAAGGAAAACCAATATCACATAAGAATCAAGATCAAAATCCATATTCAATGGATAAAAGGAGATCACATCGCTATAATAGTGGATAGCGAAAGGAAGGATAAAACCAAAGTGAAGGAACTCATCGGAGATAAAATAATATACTGATATGTCCGTAAAAGAAGTAATCATACAAAAATTAGTGATATTTACCCTAGGGTTTGATAGAAGATGTTTTACCATAAATAAAAAATAAATCATATGTATAACGTGGTTAAAAAATGATAATCCAAAAACTTTCATGATGTGAACCCCTTTACCGACGTGGATTTCGTGACTAATAAGATATGCCTAAAAACACATCATCTAGATTTTAATTAACATAGATATATAATTTTCATTATGTGAACCAATTTCATGGTGTGTAAAATTATTATTCTATTTACCAGTTCACAGCATCTTCCCGGCAAGGTATTCACATCATGTAACCAGTTCATGATGTGAAAATTTCCTCCAGGAAGATTCTATAGAAACACTTAAAAAATGTGTAGGGTCAAGATAGACCCTAAAAGGACATAATCTCAATCCTTTTCACATTTATACCTAGAATCCAATTATTCAAATAATGATCCATCCATGAACTTTATGTCATTTTTCATGAAAAAAATATCTCCACCAAAAAGAAAGGCTCAACCACTAAGGTTTAAAATAATAAACATACAACTAAAAGAGTCTTAACTAAAAAATAAAAGAGGTATATTCCTAGAAAAATATGAGATCTTACAACCTTCCCACTATATAACAGTTTTTCCTCGAGATTCTCAAAGAATCATTGTGGGGTCTCAGCAAACAAGTTCAGCCACTGGGCATGCATATCATATTCTCTCTCCCATGTCTCCTCTTAACCACACCCATGCTAACACTACACTCACAGTAGAGTTACGTTCTTTCCCCAAAGATATATCTCAATATAGCCTAATATCTATATCAGATGCTCCTTAAAGGATTCATATACACCAAGATCAATTTCATTAATGTCCATTAAATGAGAAGGTTAGTATGATATCTCTGAAGCTAAAATACATGAAACACATCATGAATTTTACTAAAACACTATGAAAGTTCCAATCAGTATTCCATTGTACTAACCCTCCCCATAGTATCAAAAGGCCTGAGAAACCTAGGTACTTTCTTTCCTTGTTTCCTTATATGACATTTCCCTAAACTAAGTAACACCCAAAGGAAAACATGATGACCCACCTCAAACTCTATAGGCCATCTATTCTATTGGGTGCAAGATTTATTCTTTCTCTCCATGATCATTGACCACTTCTTGATCAACTGAACCTACTTATATGGCTCCTATATGAGGCTAGGTCCATAAGGTCTTACTCACCTACCTCTATCCATCAAATAGGTGATCAAACTGACCTACCGTACAAGGCCTCAAATGGTTCCATCTGGAACGATTCCTAGAAGCTTCTATTGTAGGAAAACTCTATGAGTTCTATATAATTCTACCATGAACAACTAAACTTAAGTAAACATGATTGTAATGTATCCTATAGAATAAGAATTATCTATTCATATTGGTTGTCAGTATGATGATGATAGGTTGTACTCAGAAGAATTTGTGATCCTAGTGCCTTATGAAGACCCTACCTGAATCAATACATGAAACAAGTATCTCTATCTGAATCAATAATCCTCAAAACACCATGAATTCAAATCATCTATCACACATTGAGACTAACAAAATCATCAAAAATGAACGTCTCTCTGATGGGAAAGAATTTGGATAACTTCATCTTTGATCTATGACCACCCATATTACATCATTCTTACAATGTGTCCTAGGTAACCCTATAATAAAATCCATTGTGAAATCTTTACATTTCCATTACTGAATTGGAAAAGGCTATAACAACCCATTAATCTTATGGTGTTATACTTTCACCTACTAGCAAGTGAAACATATCACTATAAATCATACTACATCCTATTTTATTTCTGGCCATTGGTACTATCTTTTGAGATCACAATAACTAATTTTCATCCCTGTGTGTACCACCCAACTAAAATCATGAAACTCTCTCATAATATCCTTGCACAATACCATAAAAACTATACTTGGAAATGGATAAAAATAACATCTATACTACTAAGAGACCTTCCTAGTGGTGACTCACCACCATATGTGTTGTCCCTCAGAGTTAATCCTTATGGATTAGATTATTGACGGGTCTTGCTTTAGTTTAAAATTAAGGTTATAACATATTTCAAAGTTATATATACTCATACATGGGACTCTTAAACATCTAGATTCATGTATGTAAAGGGTTCCATCATCTTCCACTCATAGTAAAACTCTCATACTATCTCCATCTGCATATTTTGTCTCATGGAAGCAGTAATGGAATTTCCCTTTCTTGATGTATAAGCAAACTCGAAGTAAAAATATTATAGAGACTCGACCCACATCCTCTACTAAAGGTTTATGTATCACTGAGAAAAGATGAACCTGATGCTTTTATAGTCCATTTACACCAAAAACCTATCATCCAGAAGATAGTATCTCCCAAATATTAGGTCATGTACCACCATAGTTAACTCCATATCGTGAGTAGGGTAATTCCTCTCATAAGGTCTCAGTTTTCTGCATCCATAAGAAACCACTCAATTCACTTGATTTATAACTTCTCTAAGTATAACTCTAGATGCATCACAGTACATTGTATATGCCTTAACATTCACATGTAAGGTGAGGATCAGTGTTGAGTTCAGCCTACTCTTCAGTTCTCAAAAAAATCTCTCACAATCCCCTGACTAAATAAACTTTACCCCTTTATTGGTTATTATAGACATAGATGCTACCAAACAAGAGAATTCATAGATGAAACATTGATAATAACCTCCTAAACCTATAAATCTATGAATCTAAACTAAATTCTTTGTCCAATCCCAAGATACTATGGTTTAAACCTTATCTGGGTCCACTAAAACTCTAGCCTCAGAGATGACATGACCCAAGAAGTTCCGTTCATAAATCCAAAAACTTTATTTATATATCTTGGCTTAAATTTTATTCTCTCTCAATGTAATAAATTTGATTTCAATATGTTGGGTATGATCATTGACTTCTTGGGAGTAAACTAAAATGTCATCAATGAAACCCACCAATAATTTTTCTAGAAAATGATGAATGTTTTGATTCATCAAGTATATGAATATAGCTGATGAATTCGTCAGACGGAACAACATCACTATGAAATCATATAAGAAATACCTACCCCTAAAAGTATCCCAAGGTATGTTTGATGGTCTCAATCTCAACTGATGATACCAAGACCTCAAGTCAAACTTAGAGACAATCTAGGAACCTCTCAATTGATCAGAGAGATCATTGATTCAAAAAAGGGTATATTATTTCTTAACCATCATTAAGTAAAATCTCCAGTAATCCATACACAAGTAAAAAATTTCTATCATTATTCTTGGATGAAAACATGGAAGAACCTCATGTTAAATCACTGGGTCATATTATTCCATTAGATTCCATATCTTTTAACTAAACTTTCAATTCCTAAATCACCACTGGTGACATCCAATAAGGTGGGATAGAAACTGGATCTTCTCCCAGCACCAACTAGATCATGAACTCAATCTATTGCTTGAGGGTTAATCCATAGAACTAATTAGAAAATATGGCCTAAAAATGGTCTACCACTTGAGGAAAAGTAACTTCATTCATTACACTATCATCTAGATAAATACCTTCTATTTAAGTAGTGATACAATCCAATTTTTATTTAATTTTTACTACATGACCAACTTAAATATCCCCCTCATACTAGTGAAAATAGTTCCTTTATTTTAGATAAATAAAGGTTATATCCTCTAGTAATAATCAATAATATCCTTGTTCTAAAATGACCAATAGATAACTAGAATCAAATAATTACATTTCATTATTATCATAAACAATTCCCAGACAAAATGGTAACCACCAATTTCTAGAGAACATGCCTTGTAATGTTTGATATTATCTGACCGCACTCAAAATTGTGTATTTATGTCCAAAACATCATCCAAACATTCCAAAACCAAGTCTAAAACGTTTTCAAAAAGAGAATATATAATGGAATAAAATGCTCTAATATCAAATAATACACAAGATAAGGTAGATGATACAAAAATTGTACCTCTGGTGGTAGAAGGTCATGCATACAAGTTAGCCAGTGTAGACTTCATAGTTTATAGATGACTTGCCCCTGTTCCCTGAGATTTAGTTTGAATCCCTTGTGTTGTTACCTTTAGATGGAACTGAAACTTTTATACTTGGATACCATGTCCCCTGGCTCGACCTGAACATCCATTGGAACTCCAGGTACCAATATACTGAGGGGTATCTGATTCCTTCCCAAACTATAGTACCCTTCATGATACCCTTCCATAGTTATACTAATACATTACCTTAAAACCCCATTAAAGATGGACTAATCTACTATAATCATGACAATCCAAATCAAGTTGTGCATACTGAGTTGGTTTGTGGCCAAATGTTCCACACTAATAGCGTTGTAATGGAATAGGGTCCCGAGATTTCTTCCCACTACCTTGGATTATTTTTTCTATACTTCCTTGGTGATAACTATCATAGTGGTGATTATTTATACTAGAAAAAGTGCTCTCAATTCGCCCTGCTGAAATAGAATGGTCGCTACTCAAGGCCTCCCTTAGATTTCATTTCAGGGTGAGAGCCTGATTTATCACTTCTAAAATACAACTTAAGTGAAAAATGGTCACCTATGACCTGATATGATAGTGAATTCCATTTTGGAAATTCTTGACCCTGGTAATCTCATTTTTTGCAAAAGATAGTACAAATCACTATGAGTTAGTGAAATATACAACATAGCGCATCAGTGACATTCCCTCTTTCATTAGGTTCTTGAAATCATGATCCTTTTCATCCCTTTCAAAATTTCTAGGTAGAAGTGGCTCAGGATCCCCATATCGAATTCTTTCTTGGATAACTCCTCTTACTGCATGAACTTCTCTAGAATTTCCCAAAAATTATTAGATGGTCCATGAAGCATGTATGTAGAAAGTTTCCCCTTCAACCTTGGGGTGTATTCAGGTTCTTGAAGTTTTTTTAAACTAGATCGATTTAGAAAGCATCAACTTGGGGACCTTCGTCCCCAATGAACATTGGAGGATACTATAACTATAACACTCTTGTCATATCACACATCAATGGTATAGTATGAATATTATCCATTTCCATGGATCACATTACCCTCAGGAATATATCATGAATTTGAACATCTATTTAATTCTTAGGAGTTGAAAGAAACTCCAGTTTAGATGAATAATGAGAATGATGATCTCTTCTCTCTTGATGCTCAATTTGAAGATGATGAGGAGAAATATTCTATACAAGTCAAATTTACCCCCTAAAAAACTTTATAAACATCAAGGTCAACCTCAGCAGGTGACAACAATAGAGAACCACTGGCTCATGGCATCTCTAAACCTATCTTAATAAGTTAATTTTAATGATATAATAGTTTATTTATTTTCTTTTTTAATCATATATAATAGTTATCTCATTTTAAAGATCATACAAGAAAATATATCACATGTAATAAATATTTTTGTATCATGAACAGTGCATGTCAATAAATATCCCTAGGTGTCTATCATGATGCATTCATACTCATCTAATTCCATACCAGAACATGAATATAAATCTATAGTAATAATAATATCACAAAACATGTGAATTACCCAAGGTTAAATAACCTCAAAACTAAATAGTTAACAACATGAATAATAATCCCATCACTAGGCACTCAGTTTTTCCCCATACATGTGTTAGATACTTCTATGAATAATATCATTACCAATTCTCAACATGTTATTAGTCGCCTTTCTAACTTTACCAAATATAAAAGTAACTAAAAGGAAAACCTACCAATGATACCACTTTTTAACATCCCCTGGTTTAACACTCACTCACATGGCCAAACCAGGTTGGTTACTAGACTTCAAGTGCACCTCCCTGTATTCTAGAGGATGTATACTTATAGAGAGGGAGTAGAGAACATATTGGGGAGACTATACCCCCAGGTAAAAAGTTGAAATATATTGTAAATAAAAAAAATATTGGCATAACAGAAATAGTATAAAAAATACAACAACAACAATAGATAAACCAAATAGTGAAGGAAAATGATTGATCCAAAAGTAAAAATAATAATGTAATGATAGGTTAATGTATCTAAATGTCAAGATGAAAGTAATATAGATGGATAAAAATAACCCAGGGAAGACACCAAAGACATTTTTCCTGATCCCTAAATCATTCCTATCTCAAAGCTACAACCCATCAAATATGCAACAATCAACAATAAGGTCCTTTGACCTTTTTCAAACTTGCATCCATGAAATCCGCTCGAGTACCCAACAACAACCTGAATAGGGTGTGAGTAAAAATTATTAGGTCAACATAATTGTTTCTAAAAAAACCTATCTAATATTAATTACATTAAATTTAAAACAACAGTATTAATTGATCAAATAATACAATATAACAAATAACCTACTTCGGAACCATGCCATAATAACTCTAAGCCTGTAGAATCGCCATAAAAATCATAACCAAAAGTCAAAGGAATAATCATATAAATTAGAAAAATAATTTTTTTATAGGCATCAAAATAACTTGGATAATCCCTTAATATAATCCTTATAACATAACCAGGCTAATCCATTAATATAAACATTTATGCATAACCGAGACAAGACTATTATATAATCATTTCATCATAACTGTTCCAATCCCTTTCTTTTAGCATTTATGCATAACCAAGTGAATAACTTTATATAATCAATTCAACATAACCTACAACACAAGTAATTAATTAAATAATAACTCAAAACAAATCATAATCCACAAAGGTTCAATTCATCCAATTACCTTTTATCTTACAATTACCCTTTGATTCATAGAGTTATGTCTTAATCCATTATCATGCTAGTTTACACACCCATATTATATCAAATTATCACCAGTAATCTATAATAATTAATCCATTTTACATGGTTATCTTATTATAATAAATTTTTTAAGGTCTCATGTCATGCTAATTAATGTATCCGACCAATGGCCAATTCATTATCATTAAAGGGTAGGCTCACCCTATGGGTAACCACAAGCCAAGTATCAACACTATTGGATCCAAAAGGATACAATGTGTTGTACAAAAACATTATTATCATCACCCATTATTGCATTAGTTAACATGAATATTCTCTCAGCGTAATCTCATAGTATTGCACACACATAAAAAAATAGTCCATGGGGATTTTTTTCTAGACCACCTACCTTAATCTTATGATCAAAACGAAACACTCAAAAGTTAACACCAAAAAATAAATAAGAAGAAGAAGATCATAATGGATTCTTATATCACATAATCATCAAGATACAAAATTCTAATTCAACGGCTAAAAGTATATCACATCATTATAATAGAGGATAGAATAAGAAAGGATAAAAATAAATAAAAGAAACATAACAAAGATAAAATGATATAAATAAATTTCTAGAAAGAAAGGAATCATCCAAAAATCACCTGGATTCACTCGGTGGTTCGAGAGAGGAGGTTGCACCATGAATAAAAAATAAATCATATATGAAGTATGGTTAAAAACTTTTGATCCTAAAACATTCACAACATGAAACCCTTTTAAAATTTGCATTACATGACTAATGAGATATATCATAAATTGTGTTTCCTCTGGTTTAATTAAAACTGGGCATCAATTCTTGCAATGTGAACTAGTTTCATGATGTGTAAACTTTTCATTTTTACTAGTTCATGGAATCTTCCTAGAAATGGATTCACGTCGTTTAACCAATTCACGATGTGAGAATTTCTTACAGGTAGATTCTATAGAAACATAGAGATAAAGACCCTTGGTCAACTCATATCCTTAATGTACATCCTCTCGATCCATTTCCACATTTATACCTAAAATATATATATTCAAAAATTCATTCATCACAAAACTTTAGGTTAATTTCCCCAGAAACATCTTGAAATAAAGGCTCTACAACTATGGTTTAAAAGAAGAAAACCCTAATTAAAAGAGATCTAAGAAAATAAATTAGGGAAATACCTAAGAAATATGGTATTTTACAAGAATTTTATCAATCATTAATATCATTTTTTAAAAAATAATTAATTCAAAAACAAGGGATATACATAGAGATGCAATAAATAAGATATATACTATGTTGAAGTTCCAATTATGTGTCTACTTAAAAAAACAATAACTTATTATGATGATGCTAAATGTTACTTTATTAGAGACCTATTTGGATGTCAATAAAGAAGAATTAAAAAATCGTTAATATTTGGAAAAAAACCATCCTATGGATATTGTTCCAATTTATCTACCATTATTCATAAATATTTTGATTATATGAAAAGAGGGGTATATATTTCTCATGGAATAAAAATATGAATTGATTTAAGTCAATCCAATTTAATTACTTTTAGAAATAGATTTTAACCATTGTAGGAAGAAGAATATGACATGTTTTCATGTGCTGAGGAAAATGAGAAGATACCAGCATAGGTCTGAATGTTTTTTGGAAAGAGAAGATACTGAAGATGAATGAGAAATCTAATCATTCTGAGATAGCTATGAACATTATAAAGATAGGTAGTAATTGGATTCTGGATAGTGGGTGTTCATACCATATGATGGGTTACATGAAAACACACAAGAATATGAATGGTGGAGTTGATATAACAATTAATTTTGGAAATTTTAGATCTATAAATATTAATAGAATTGGTAAAACCCACTTATCTAGAAGTGAATTTAATAATACTGATGCTTTATATGTTCATGTAATTTGACATAATCTTCTATGTTAATGTTATTTATGTGACTCAAGATAGGGAGTTACATTCATCCTGAGTGTATATAATATCAAATTAAAGGTTATAAAATCTTTTCTATGGTTATATAAGATGAAGAAAAACATGTAATAGGTGTATAGTAAGAAGAATAATTGTCTCGTTATAATAGAAGTGGAGAAGATTTTATGGAACATGAGTATTTGTCACATTCATCACCAGTGTGTGTAGAATATATTATTACTAAAAGATATTTTTGAACTTTCTTGACTAAATAAGAATGGATTATTGATTTGTGATTCGTGATTTGTGCATGAGGTGAAACATGTTGAGAAACACTTACTATTTAAAGAAGATGTGATCAATTTTTTTTTCTGAATCTGAATCACACTAATGTATGTATTTGCATTAGTCCATGTAGAACTTTTGGTTATAAATAATTCATTTTATTTCTTGATGTATATAATAGGATGAGATGTGTTATTTTTTTGAGATTTAATAGAGAGGTTCTATATTTTAAAAAATACTCTTAATGAGAGTAGAGAATAAAACTATAATAATAGTGAAAATCATATGCTCTAATAATGGAATATAATGGATTTCCACTAAAGTTGAATAATATTAGAAGAAATATGAAATAAGGAATTAAGTTTTAGTAATAATGATTCCTCAACATAATATATTTTGGGAAAGAAGGTATCATATAGAAAATATAATAGGAAAGTATTTTTAGACTAAAAATGGAAACTCGCTCTACTTTTGGAGTGATGACATGAAACTGGATATGTATACAAATAATTGAGTGATTATCAGTCCTATAAAAGAGAATATTCCATAAAAAAATTTCCATGGTAGTATACCCTATTTGAAAAATAATATATTATTCTAAAATAAATTTTTTATTAATAATAAAGTGGAAAATCAGGGAATGTGTGGTGATACAATAGATGAAATAATATTTATAGGAATTACATTATATGGTAAATCCTATAAATAATTTAATAAAATTATTAACTAGTTTAAAGTTTTTGTTTTAATTTTATAGGAAATGGATCAAAATAATACATATGAGATTATTTCCCCTATAAGTGAGTGAAGATGAAGAATTGATAATTGTAGATTCAACTGAATCTCAATATCCACTGACTGGTGATGATTCTAAAGTTTAAACAGTTGAAGATATTTTAGAGGAAGGGAGTATATATGTGACTTAAACAAGAATAATTATATTCATATTGAATAAAATAATCATTATTAGAGAAAAATTTATTCTAACCTAGATAATGAGAATGAGAGGAACGGATTACATTACTGTTTTATTAGAGATAAAACCAAATTTTTTAGTGGAATTCATAAAGGAAAAAGCATGGGTGAAATCCATGAATTAAGAGTTAGATCAAATTGATGAGAACCAATAATGGGATATAGTAAATAGAACTAGAGATCACAATGTGAACAGTATAAATTAGGTCTCTGAAAAATATTGATGAACATGGAATAGTTATTTAGGACAAGAATTTTCTAATATGTAAAGAGTATGCTCAGATTAAGAAAGTTGATATTTTGGAAACATTTTCATGAGTATAAAGAAAGAAATCAATTATAATCCTCCTATTTGTGACTATTAAAAGGATTTTCATTGTTTATTAAATGGATTTGAAGACATAATTTTTGAATGGAGTCTTAAATAAAGAAATATATATCAAATAACTAGATGTATTTTTTATGATAAATTTATATTCAAAGCATTGAATAATAAGAAAGTAATTTTATATTATATAGAAATAACCATATGATTTGTATTCATTCCCATACATGTATATGAGACTGATAGAGTTTAATTGAGGAGGGGATGATTACAAACTCTATGTGAATTCCTCATATGAAGACCAATTCATATTGATGGTGTATATGGATGATAATATATTTGGAATCAACATCCATAATTTTATCGACATGTTTACACAATTTATTTGTTTAAAATTCATCATCTTAATGATTAAAAACATTACTTACTATCTTGGACTATATGTAAATTAAAATAAAGGAATATAAAAGATATAGTTTAAGGACTCGGCCTTAAACATTACATAATCTTTTAAATTAATTTATAATTCACTTATTAAAATTACCAAAGATCTTTTTGGTTTAGAGTTTTATAAAGTTAGGAAATAATTCATACATATCAACCCATAATCATAAAAAGTGGGTACTACTAAAATAGTATCAATTTATTTCATAATACAATTTTTTTTAATAAAACATGAAATACTTTCATGAAAAGTCTTCACAACATTCATCTCAGCTTCTCCTTTTCTCTTACCCATCCTTAAAACCTGTGAAAAAAATATTTTAAAACTTGGGATGAGTATAAAAAACTTATTAACGGATATAAAAATAGGGATATAAATTGTTAGTACATGAATACTTATGAAACCATTTTCACAATGACATACTTCTCACTCGATAAGTACTATATAGTTACTTTTTGAAGACATGAGATTTCCATAAAACATAGAAAACATAAATAATAACATAAAGGTATCTTAAGGAATTACTTACTTATGATTTGTAACCCTAATGGATAACATATAATTTGTAAACCTCATGGATAACATACAATGTATCCCTCACATCTACCTTATGATGTAACCCTCACTGCTACCTTGTGGTATAACCATTACAGTCACACTTGGAGTAACCATACGATCGACCTCCAACATGAACATACCAAATGCATTGGCGGTAGATATATGTATCAAACTTCATCATGAAAAATTTCCAATAACTATAATATAATCATAAAACATTAATACTTTCATCATATAAACATTCCTTGGAATTTTATAAAAATAGAAATTTAAAAGAGGATTTTAAAATAAAAGTCCCTTACAAATATCATATATTTGAAGTGAGAAATGATAAAAAGAATGGAATTCAGGTATAAAATGTAAATTCAAATAATAAAACATAATATAATAAAAATTAATTTTACAAATAATCTTAGTACCACATAATTAAATGAAGTAGAAGGTAACCCAAAGAATGGAAATTTGGTTATGAATTCCCTTACCACGGGTTTGTCTTACTTAAAATGTGTTTAAACCTACTGTATAATGGTTAAAAGAGTGTTATTAATATTTTAAAGAAACATATTTATTTTTATATCACCTTATATGATCATTTTATAACATCATTCCACCCATTTATTAATAATATTTTGTTATTTCCATTATTTTCGGTGTATTCTTTACATAGTTTCCATGGTCGGTTCATAATCGATTTTATAGTAGAATGGAAGTGAAAATATAGAAGTAGAATGAAATGGTATTAAAAAAATTTCCGAATATTAAATTATTCCATAAATAATTTTTCTTTCATATATGATGATGAATAATTAGATAAAATATTAATGATATTCGTTTAGATCATTTTGGTGGTTCTTCGATAATCACAAACTAGTTTTGTTATATAACTTAATATTATGTATATATGTTAATTCCAGAACATAAAATAGGTTATATAATAAAAATTAAAATATTTTTCAACCATTAAAATGGTTTTATGACCATTTATAAGGAAGGTAATGGAAACTGAAAACACACCGTCAACGATGTTGGTAAATCGACACATCATGGATGGTGTGATTATTTTTAGAATAAGAGGGAGAGGAGAAAAGGTATGATGATGAATTTTTTCATAAACATGATAAAATTAAAGTATATAATATATTTTAGTTTTAAGTCCTCTTGTATGGGGGTAAGTTAAGAGATTATATGAAAATAAAAAGAATTTAAAAGGAAATAAAAGAAAATGAAAGAGGATTTTTACCTCTCAAATTATCCTCATTGAGAACCTCCTTAAATACTTTGGTTTTGGGATTTTAGTGAGACTAGAAGGTCTTGGACATGGGTAAGATTATTGGGAAGAGTATTGGGTAGAAATTTTACAAGTATCAAAGCTTGATAGGTGTGATCAGAAGAGGGGGTGAGGGGTGGTATTTATAGTGGATGAGAGGGGGGTTTCCATTATTTTAGTCATTATTTTATTATTTTGTTCAAGACAAGTAATAGTGTAGGTTATTATGACTAAATATAGTAATTAGTGTATGCGATTTTGAAAAAAAGGGTTCTTAACTCACCAAAACATCATCCATGACTCAATAATTCATGTATTTAGCTTATTTTGTCAATTATCATATTTCACTATTCACTAAAAATTCAAGTATTTCCGAAAAATACCAAAAATTCACCCTAGCCTTTGTTTGATGTGTATAATTCAAAAATGAACTCAATTTTTTGAAAATAATTTTTTAAATATGAGAAATTTAATTTCTAATTAAACTCGTAATTTATTCGAAAAATATCAGTTTTAAAAATATAACTGATTTTATAACACTTTGAAAAATTAATTAAAGTCACCTAAAATTATCTTATAATCATAAGAAAAAAAATATATATGATTATATTTATTAAAAATATATATTTTTAAAATCATTATATTAATTATAAAATTATAATCAAATATTTATGACTTATAAAAATACCAACACTTAATTTCTCAATTCCAAAACATTTATTTACTTATTCCATGATATAAATATATCATGATTACACTTATAAGATAAATAAATTTTATTTATACTCTCATAGGTGAGGTTACTATTCTATTGGCCAAATTTCTATTCCTAATGATCATGTCATTATTCCTAAGGTCAAGTTATTATTCCATCAGTATGAATTCCTTAATTTCTATAAATACAACTTATTTTATTATAAATTTATAAAGAATTTGACTGTTTAACTACAAAATGAAAAGAAATTATTTTATAAGTACATGGGTTATTACATTCTCCCCACCTTCTGGAAATTGTTTCCGCATAATTTTTATTTACTTATTAAACAAGTGAGGATACTTTTCCTTCATATCATTTTCAGATTCCCATGTTTCTTCTTTAACCATGTGGTTTCTCCACAAAACCTTAACCTAGTAGATTACCTTATTCTAAAATACTTTCTATCTTTGATCAAGAATCTGAATAGGTTTCTCTTCATAAGATAGGTTCTCTTCCAACTGAACTACTTCTAGGCTCAAAACATGAGATGAATATGGTGCATACTTTCTCAACATCAAAACATGAAAAACATTGTGCACCTAAGATAAAATCAGAGGCAAAGTTTCTCAGTAGGTTATTAGTCCAAATTTCTCCAGGATTTTATAAGTTCCAATGAACCATAGACTTAGCTTTCCTTTCTTACCAAAATGCATAAACCTTTTCCATGGTGAGATTCTAAGAAAAAATGATCACCTAACTCAAATGAAATGTCTTTCCTCATGTTATCTACATAACTTTTCTATCTACTCTGAGTTATCCTCATGTTTTGATGGATTATATTTACTTTCTCAACCACTTCCTCTACTAATTTAGGTCCCATAAACTTTCTCTCCCTGGATTCATCCCGAAATGTTGGTGTTCGACCCCACTTCCCATATAATGCCTCAAAAGGTTCCATCTGTATACTTGAATGAAAACTATTATTATAAGAAAACTCAACTAAAGAAATATGTTGATCTCAAATTCCCTGGTAATCCATTGAACAATCTTGAAGCATATCCTCCAATGTCAGAATTGTTCGCTCGGTATGTCCGTCAGATTGAGGATAAAAACAATGATGAAATTTAATTTTGTGCCCAATGACTTATGAAGGTCTTTCAAAAAGTTAGAAGTGAACCTGGTATCACAGCCAGATACAATGGAAAAAGAAACTCTACATATCCTTAAAATATTTTTGTTGTACAACCGAGAAATCTAATCAAAATACACAGTATCTTGAATAAGAAGTAAATGTGAAGATCTAGTCAGTTAGTCAATAATAACCCAAATCGCATTGTTATCTAAAAAATTATTTGGGAGTCCCACCATGAATTCCATGAATATATTTTCTCATTTCCACTCTTGTACTGTAATAGGCTGAAGAATCTACTTTGATATTTGTCACTCTACTTTAACCTATTGACATGTCAAAAATTTCATTGTAAAATCAGCAATATCTCTTTTCATTCCATCCCACTAGTAATACTCCTGAAGGTCTCTCTACATCTTAGTACTTATCTGATGAACTAAAAATGGAGAACTATGAGCTTCACTTAACAATTATTTCTTCAGATGGGAATCACAAGGCACACATAATCTCATTCCAAATCTTAAAACACAATATTTATCAATGTTAAATTCTGTAAACTTACCCTTTTTCGCCAATTCTACCTTTTTCTGAAACTCATCATCTTCCTTATGAACTTGCTTAATTCTGTCTGGCAGAGATGACTACACTAAAACCTGAAACAGAGCAGATGAATTTTTTGCACCAACAACTTCCAAGACAAAATTAATCAAATCATTAATCAATGGGTCTTATTCATAACATAACATGGTTAATGGTGAATTATTATTTTATCTCAAGGAATATACCACTTTGTTTTCTTTTAGTAGATTTTAATTGATCATGAAATCACAAGGATTTATTAGTTCAATCCATCTTCTATGCCTCATGTTTAATTCCACATGTTTATTTACATGTTAACATAGTTAGCGGGCAAGATAATCATGCAAAGTTTTTAATAAATCGTCGGTAATAACGAGCTAATCTACGAAAACTATGAATCCCTGTAATATTTTTAGATCCTTTCAATTTATCAAACACTTTTTTTGGTGGGATCAACTATTATTCCATCCTCATTTACAATGTTCCCATGAAAATAAATCTATTGCAACCAAAAATCACATTTTCTAAATTTTCCATATAACTTCTTTTATTTGAGAGTTTGTAACCTAATCCTTAAATGTTTTTCATGATCCTCATAACTTTTTGAAAAGACCAAAATATCATCAATAAAAACAACAAAAAACTTATACAAATATTCACATAATATTCTATTCATAAGATCCATGAATACAGTAGGGGAATTTTTCAAATCAATATGCATGTAGAGACCTAATTTTTTCCTAGTAAGACTTTAGAATATTTTTATTATATTTACAAAGATTGGTGATGAGACCACGTGCGATTCAGAGGTCTGATGTGCCTAGAATAAATTATACAAAAATATTTAGTATATTTTATGCTATGCACATGGCAGAAATGGGATATCTCTCAAACAGTAGGTTGGATAAGAAATCCAAGGCCATGGTTGAGTCTAGAGCAAGACATCTACCCTAGGTGGGACATAACTTTTATCGTCGTGGGTATTTTTTAGAAAGCGTCACTGATTACATAACTGTAAATAAAGTAATTAAATGAAATTATTTTATTTTTAACATTAATTCAAATAACTCATGAATGGGGACTCAGATTAGAAATCTGAGACCATCGTTGAGTTCATAATGTGGTGTTTTACCTAAGCGCTACCTAAAGTGAGAGGGTGTGGGATGTTTGGATCTCGTGACCGTTGGTGGGTGCACTTATGTGGTTTAACATTAACCTAATTATAAGGTTATAAATAGGTGATTATGAGGATTTTATAGGGTTGACTCATAATCCTCCCACCACCGATGATGAAGATCTCTCCTCCATTTGTCAATTCAATGATAAAGCTTTGACAGATCGCAGCAATCATTGGAGGATGTGCTCGTCAATGGCGGATGGATCTAAATTGAGGTATGACTTTTCTTCGTGTATTTTTTATCCCTGATTTAATTTCCATGACAAACACAAATTAAATTTGATTGAATTAATTAATTTGTGGATTGAATAATAATTGTTTGAATAAATTCACTTCTCGTTTATCTTGAAATTGGAATTCTTGAAGTTTGATAAATATTTTATTTTCAATTCCTCTCGTTCTTGAGTCTCAGCGATGATGACCAAACGAACACGGTCACTGATCAATCCATATTTGTGTTTCGTACATCTTATTCCATCATTCAACGTGCAATTATTGTCAATTTATCTTTGCGGTGATGGTGCAAAAATATCCAAAACAAATAGATTTTTGCACAACACATTTATGATTGAAAATATAATCCAATCACAACACAGTTTGTTAATAAAACTAAGATTAAATCTTAGGGTTTTTACCCATAGATCTATGAAACATAAGCATGGTGAAGGAAGCATCGGCTAGCAGTAGCCAGCCTGGGGTCGAGCGGTGGTATGGGCGATGGTGTGCGGTGGATTGCGGTGGCGAGCATGCTCCCATATGGAAGCTCTGGTGAGGTAGGTCCTATAGCAGACCAAGGGTGATGGAGGACCGGTGTGCGTCGGTGGCTCCGGGCGAGCCAGGTGGCAGCTCCGGGCGAGCCAGGTGGGGGCGCGATGGCTTTCCAGTGAGGTTTCAGTTGGGTGAGAGTTGGGGTCATGCATGTTCTTGAGTGTTGAGTTGCTTTTAGGTGGCTAGAAGTTAGGTTTTACAGGAGTGACATATGGAAGAAGATGATTCATATTAGGGTTTATAGTGTGGAAATAAAATAAAAATTGTGGGCAGTTGAGAGTAGAGAGAAGAATAATAAATAAATAAAATAAAAAAAATAAAAAAGAAAATATGGGAGGGGTGGTTCACAACCCACCTGGAGGAAAAATGGGAATCCCCATGTGCATGTGTTGGAAAAAGGGGGTTTAAATAAAAAATGTTAATAATAATATAAAATATTATTATTATCATTTTGGGTGTCAAACCAAAATTCATGTGTAACCTCTCCATGTGATATCAAATTGGAACATCGTCAGTAGTAGTGTGATCCAGGAATTGAGACACCCATTTTAAGATAGATGTGGGATATATTCTTCGTAATCGCTGCCTAGGCCCATGAAACGATCGTGAAACATTAGATTTAATATTATTATTAAATCTTTTACCTGGCATAACTCCTGCGTGGAGCATACGATTAACATCCCATCTATGGTAATGTGACCCTTGCTTCTAGGAATATCTTTGGAGGTAAGTTTGAGAACTTTGTGTTTTGGGCTTGAGCCTCAATGGAATGAAACGTCCAATAATAATAATAATAATAATATTAATATTAATAATAATAATAATAATAATATAATTATTATTATTATTTTTAATTCTTGTATCGAACGTATCTCCTACATCTGATGTCTGATTAATGATCCATCAGCGGCATTGCGACCCTAGAATTGAGGCAAAAATTTAAGAATGATTTAGAGTGCTTAAATTGAAATCAATACGTGGGCCCCAGGAGGCTCGGTTTGGACGTTTGTAGTGAAATGTATCCTTTTCATCGATGGTCCATTTTGGACAAATAAATAGCTGATCGCATCTGTTTTTTTGTGAGTATCACAATAATGTGATCCATATGATGTGTTCTAGGATCGAGGTGTGGGCCCCACAATGCATCATTTGTGTGCGATGCTGAGAGGTATATCTTCTTCCATGGGAGTCCATTTCTGATGAATGAATAGTTAATCCTATGTATTTTTCTAAAATGATCGCAATAGATTGATCTGTTCAGTTATCTGGGTCTGTCTGAGTAGGTAAGTAAAAATAGTTACATTTTCGCCCTTTTAGACCAACGATGAGCATCATGTGCTCATCATCCTTTTGTCCAAGTGTTCTATGTACTCTGGGAGTACACTAGCACTCTTAGGGGTATTAGTGCATAGTTAATTACCCGAGCATGGCTAGGTACATGACCAGGTGATGATGCGGGATCACACATCGTGTGGGCCCCACACATGTCGTGTACCAATTTATAAATCTTCTACCTCTCATATCTCCTTCTTATGAACTCGAATTTTGGAATGAGAGTAGTATATCCTAAGTGTTTTTCTATGTATAACGTGATGGTTCCCTCTATAGTGGCTTTACGATGTGAGATGTTCCAGGTGTGAAGCCTTTTTAGGCGGTGTCCGACGATGGCTGTGATCAAGAAGGATTACTAGTATAGTTCCTCGATGCTTTCAAAGAGGTACCATCCAGTAGGGATGTCCATTGTAGTTTCACTATATTTACTTCTAAGTGGAACCCTCTAGCTAGTCTAGGCATGGGTCCTTGATGACACTAGAGTGGAACCCTCCAGCCGGGGTGGGAATGAGTCCTTGACGACACTATAGTGTAACCCTCCAACCAGGCTGAGCATGGGTCCTCGGCGACACTAGAGTGGAACCCTCCAGCCGGGCTCAGCATGGGTCCTTGACCTATTCTAAGTGGAACCCTCCAGTTGGGTTGGGAATGGGTCCTCAACCTTTAGACATGATCCATCAATTATAAGGATCAATGAAAAAACATTATTTGATGTACCCTTGGACTCACGAGAAAGAGGTATAATTTTCCTACCAAGACACATCCTTGTGACGCCACCTAAAACCATTCGAGTGAGACCAAACCACCCAAAGTGGATAGTATCAAGGTGTGGTGATTGAGTCCCTTTGACTTGTGTGTTCAGGTAAAACATGTGGGATGTTGGACGTTATACATGGTTACTTCTAGAACTATTGACGAATCTTCTTCCTAGGCAGATCTGTGAGATGTAGATTCCCTTACTCTCTCATTTAGTCTTCTTTGACTGAGTATATATATATATATATCCTATTCTAGTACCCACTCCTTAGGTTTGGATACTCTCCTTCTAAGAGAGATGAAGACACATGGGGTATTCCACGTGCTTTCTGTGCCTAGCTTCACGTGGTTGGATGGGTCTACTCTCTTACTATAGGGAGAAAAGACTCAATTAGAAGTTTATCTTCTCACTTTTTGAGCTCCTTGTGTTTGGATGATTCTACCTTCATTATCTTGTCGAGTTGAACTGTACTCTTTTACTATACCTTGTTCTATCTATTGTTCCCCTCTTCAGTACATATTTTGATTCCCCCTTGAGCCTTTAGGGAATCCTACTAAGTATTTTTATACTCACCCCTACATGGGATTTACCCACACTTGGTGTTCCCCTGCAGACGATAGATAAGTTGATCGTGACATCAGTGGAGCTTAGGGATGCCGGGCTCTTGGACTATGTGTGGTGGTCATAGCTTGGGATCTAGGAGCGAGGCTCTCTCAGCTATTTTATTTTTCCACTTGTTGTCGGGTTATGGAACTCTTGTTTTTGGGCGTGTATTTTTACCCTTTACCTTTTAGTTTGTTTTAAAACACATGTACTTGTTCTGTTTAGAGGTTGATGCATATTTGTGGTTTATATATAGCAGTTTTATATCTTTTCCCTTTCCTTTTCACTTTTACATTGATTTGGTTGTGTACATGTGTATAGGTACATAGGAAAAGTCCACCCTGTGTTTGTTATACATTCGTTTCTTGTCGCTAGCCCCTGGCCTATGGAGGTGGGCTTGGGGTAGTTGTTGCTTGATCCCCGACATGGATTGGGTCATGAAAATGTGGTATCAAATGTGGTTCGACCCTTGGTATGTTGTTCATATATTTCCCTAAAAATGTATTGGTTGGGTATAGGGTAACAATGACAACATATCTCGAGAGCATCTATCATGGTAGAAAGTCCAGTGATGGTGTGGTGGCCGATGTGGCCATTCACAAGGGCCCTGATTTCCCACTTGTCGACTCAACATGCTGAGAGATTTGTTGCAGGGAACTTTGGTACATGAATTATCTGGGATTGAGTCTTTGACTATCCTTCTTGAGTCAACTCCCCTTTATTGTTGATATATATATATATATATATATATATATATATCTTCTCATTTCATTTTGGTACTCCTTGATGGATTCGGGATGCCTCTGTGGTGACAGCCAGCCAGGATACCAACTCTGGTTCATGAGTACATTCCCATGAGTGACGAGGACACTGTTTAGGATCCATTATGTGATTTCCCTTCCTCTAGGTTGGCAGGTGGCAGCACCTCCACCTATTGAGCAGATGATAGTCCCAACAGAGCAGGCTGAGGATGTGCACAGGTTGAGCACACTCCGTGAGTTCCAACACCAAAGACTGATAAGGTTTCATGGTGAGACAGATCCTCAGGTAGTAGAGGTTTGGAAAGAGTTAGTGGTACACTTCTTCAGGCTTGTTCGGACACCGACAGATCAGATGATGACTTTGGCAGCCAGTATTTTCCACGAAGCAGCTGGATATTGGTGGAGTTTGGTTATTCATATGAATGATGAGTCAGTAATCTCTTTGGGTGAATTCAAATAGTTGTTACATGAGGAGTTATACCCCTATTATATAAACTTCATTTGGATTCAGAGCACTTCTTGAGATTCAGCAGGATGGGATAGCGATGGTTGAGTATGTGACTAGGTTCTAGACCTTACACGCTACTCTGCAAACATGATCAGCGATGGCTACTTCCTAGCATGGAAGTTTGAGCAGTAACTCCACAGAGAGATCTATGTCAATGTAGTTCCCTTGTCCATCCACACCTACGTCATGGTGCTGGAATTGGTACTGGTGACAGAGAGTTTTTTATCCAAGAAATTCCAGTTAGCTAGTTTCGGTAGTGGGCACGTCAGATCTGAGACGTTTTCCGCAACAACCAGATGTCAGTTGGTAGGGCCTCAATGCAGGAGGCCTTCCCATGACCAAACTCAAGAACATGTTCTGGGATAGCGTAGAGTACCGAGGTAGCCCAGGGAGGGATGGTGTTATGCTTTTAATGGGCCAAGTCACATAGCATGAGACTGCCCGACCAGACATGCTAATCTCTCCAGGAAGATGGTAGATGGACCACCACGACATAGACAATGTCATGATCAAAGATATATTAGGCAAGGATAGAGTGGTCCCTAGGGAGGTGGTTCTTAAAAAAGAGTTGGAATAACTGTGGTTGGTGGATGATGCTATGAAGTCCTTCCACCATGTCAGGCTCAAGGAGTTAGCAGTCGGGGCCGCAGGTAGCTGCATGCTATGGATGGTTACGATCCTGCAACATATTAGATGATAAGAGGTACACCCTGCATCTTTAATAAATTTTTCTGTATAAATTGTTAGACACTGTGTGAATTACACTTTTCTACTTTCTCTTTGATTTAAATCTTAATAGGGTGACACAGGGTGTCGGTGTAACCCTGTGTCGGTGTTTTTCGACGTATCTTTGAATGCACAAGGATGATGGGTCTTTCCCCCACTAGGAAGAATTTTTATGACATGATCAAAACCGTGAGGGTGATTTAATGCCACCTAAAGTAGATAGTATTGAGGTTTGGTTGAAGAGTCCCCCTAACTTGTGTGTTCATGGCAGGGTTGTGCATTGGGGTGTTGGAGTAGGTCCTAGCATTGCCAGTGGAGTTTTTCTTCATCACCTTTTTTTCTTGGAATGCCACTAGTGGGTGTGGCAGAGTTCCTGGTTTGGGGATTACACTTATTCCAAGAGAGGTGAAGACACACGGTTTATACCACATGCTTTTCGTGTTTATCTTCCTAAGGTTGGATGAGTTTACTCACCTACCCTGTTTGTTGGTACCTTTGTGTTCTCAACATCAACCTTGATACAGTAGTTATCAAGTACAGGTTGAGGTGATGGAGACCCCATGAATAGGACTACATGACTCACTACCTAATTCTAGCAGTAATATTCTTCTCTTTGAGTATGTGGAAACACTAAATTCTACGAGAATGAGTTGTGGTTTTCTCAGACCACCAAAGTCTCAGGTACTTCTTCACTCCGAGATACTTGAACCTAAGGCGGCGACGCTGGTTGAACTTCTTGCAGGACTATTACTTTGAGATATTATATACTATGAGAAAGAGGGACGTTATAATAGATGCCTTAGAAGGAAGTCCAAGGCTACCCAACTGCAGGAACTTTCAGAGCAGTTAGCTTCCCAACAGTTGACCCTAGTGGAGTAGGAGGGCACATTTTTTTCTTCTTCAGTCGATGGTGATGAATCCTTTTATTCCCGAGCGTATAAGAGAGTCTCAGCTATGACACATCTACTGTGGAATCTTGTGTTACCAGATATCATTAGTTGTTTCACTAGTTGGATATTCTGAAGCAGGTAATCGCGAGACCCTATTATAGGGAGAAGCAATGATTCCAGTTGTGATGTGGGATGTAGAGGTTAAGTTGGGAAGGAAAACTATATCTAAGTTTAATCGAGCCATTCAAGATCGTGTAAAGAGATAGTGAGGTTTCCTACTGCCTTGCCCTACCCCTAATAGCTGGAGTGGGTGCACGGAGTCTCCCACATGTCCTAATTGAAGAGATTCATGCGTATTTCTACCCATGTCATTGATGGGAGTGAACCTTTCGAGGCAAACCATCCCCTTGGATCTTGTGCTCTGATAGTACGGAAATGTCCAGGAGTTTCCCTTGGAGCAGGAGAGTCAAGTGCGGGCTTAGTATTTCAAGTTGTTTCCCTAGGTTTTCCTTTTGATGATCAAAATCTTGAAGGATGGAATGATGTAGAGACCTGGTTTTTTCCTTCTAAAACTTTGTATTATTTCTACATATATTTCCAGAGATAGGCACTGAGACCACATGAGATTATAAGGACCGGTGTGCCCGGAATAAATTATACAAAATCATTTAGTATATTTTAAGTGATTCACATGACAAAAATGGGATATCTCTCAAACGGTAGCTAAGATCAGAAATTTGAGGCCATGGTTGAGTCTGAAGCAAGGCGTTTACCCTAGGTAGGACATAGTTTTTGTCAATACATATCTTCTATAGAAAACACCACCGAGGACGTAACTGTAAATAAAATCATTAAATAAAATTATTTTACTTTTAATGCTAATCCAAATAACTCATGAACTGGGACTCGGATTGGAAATATGAGACCACCGTTGATTTTTTAATGTGTTGTTTTACCTAAGCGTGACCTAAAGTGAGACGGCGCAGGATGTTCAGATCTCGTGACCGTTAGTGTGTGCGGTTAAGCGGTTTAACCTTTACCAAATTATAAGGTTATAAATAAGTGATTGTGATGATTTTATAGGTTTGCCTCATAGTCCTCACACTATAGATGATGAAGCTCTCTCCTCCCTTTGGTGATTTAACGATGAAGCTTCAACGGATTGCAACGATCATTGGCAGATGTTCTCATCGATGACGAATGGATCTAAATTCAGGTAGGACTTTTCTTTGTGGATTTCTTATCCCCGATTGAATTTCAATGAAAAGAACAAATTAAATTTGTTTGAATGAATTAATTTGTGGATCGAATAACAATTGGTTGAATAAATTCTCTTCTCGTTTATCTTTAAATTGGAATTCTTGAAGTATGATAAATATTTAACCGTCAATTCCTCTCTTTCTTGAGTCTTGATGACGATGGCCAAACTAACATGGTAATTGATTGAACCAAGTCTGTGTTTAGTACATATTATTCCTCCATTCTACGTGAAATTGTTTTCAATTTATATTTTGGAAGGTGTGCAACAATATCCAAAACAAACATATTTTTTCACAAAAAAAACTATGATCGACAATATAACCAAGATCAACGCGGTTTGGAAATCAAAACAAGATGAAATATGAGGGTTTTTACCCACAAATCTGTGCAATAGAAGCACGGTGAAGGCGGTAGCGGCCGGCAGCAGCTAGTCCGACGTCAAGCGGTGGACCGGGCGATGGCGTGCGGTGGCTCGCGATAGTGAGCTGGCTCCCAGGTGGCATCTTAGGCGAGGTCGGTCCTACGGCGGACCAAGGGAGATGGGGGACCGGTGTGTGGCCGTAGCTCCAGGTGAGCCAGGTGGGGGCGTGACAGCTTTCCAGTGAGGCTACAGTTGGGTGCGAGATGGGTCCATGTGTGTTCTTCGGTGTTGAGACACTTTTCTGTGGATGGAAGTGAGGGTTTATGGGGGTTAATTTTTTAATATGGGTTTTATGAAAAAAAAATTGGGAAAATTGGTTAGGGTTCCGATATTTTTAAAATTGGGTCCGGGATGCGTGAATGTCGTTCACGCATCCTTTCACGACGAAGGATGCGTGAACGCTGTTCATGAATCCTCCTGAAAGGAGGGATGCGTGAACGGGGTTCACGCATCTCACAGAGAGCTCAAATCCTCCTCAAAATGTATAACTATTAATTATAAACTAATACACTTAATGTAAAAATTAAGAAATATTAATAAATATCAATTAAATAATAGGAAATATTGAAATAATGTTAATAATTATTAATAAATATTCATGAATAATAGATATTCATTAAATAATTATTAATAGAATATCTTGAGTATTCTATAACATATATTGAGAAATATATAATCTTTGCATCTTTCACTCACTCCCATTATCTCAACATGTTGTAGTTAAACATCTATTTCTATAAAGATCCTCATATGGTTCCATTTGTATTCTAAAGTGGAAACTTAATTTTTATACTTTCTAATACTCCTTTTTCATTGTTTTTCTGATTAAATATTTGTATATTTGTGAAAAAAATGAGTTACATGAAAAACATCTAGTGATTGTGATGAGTGAACCATGATCACATCATCACTATGCTAAGTTCTCTGAGTTTCATTTCTAGATCCAAGAGTAATATTTTTTTTAAGTCATGTGATCTCTAAAAAATGTCATTTTATCTAAATAAGGTGGAAGAAGTGATGTCATGGACATGACCTAAGTTTTGAGATGAATACTCAATAATCTCACTCATTAGATTACGTACCAGTAGAAATTGTTTCCTTTTATAAAGTCTGAATATGTATCTTCTCAAAATTGGCCAAATGAACTTCTAATTCATATTGTAGTTTTCAATGTTGTCCATAAACAACCATACATGTGAAATCATTCTCAGAGTGTATCAATTATTAACCAAGGGTAGATAATCAAAATTATCAATGAAATGCTAAATCCTGCACATAATTCACCAAATTTATTAAAAAGTTCAAGTGAAAAGATAAATCTCCCCTTTTCATCCCATCTTTCCATCAATCAAGCTCTCCCCCTTAATTGAAATGAGAAATATAATTAAGAACAATGAATAAAGTGTGATTGGAATACCTCAAGTTTCAACTTCTTGAGATGATATGAATTTCAAGTTATGTCATGAAATAATCCTTGGATTTTAGTTCAAACTTATTCTTGGAAATAGTTTCTTTCACAGTTTTCTTGACTTAATTGTTTTGCATATTCCCAATGGAAGATTTTCCAACTATTGTTCCATTCTTATACACTTGTTGTGGGATTTTATTCTTATCAACATATGAATTCTGCATGGTTGGACTAAACCAGCACTCATCATAACTGTGACCACTTCTATTGCAATTCGAAATAATTAATATAATTAATATTTATCATTTAATTTAATCATATTATTTATTATACACATATATATATATATATATACATTGGTAGATAATTTGATAACAGTAAGACACTTATTAAAAATATAATAGAAGTCTAGATAACAGTAATACACATACAAAATGTATCATAAATCAAATGTCAACCTAATCTATGACTCCAGCATGGATGATCCTCTGTCCCACAGTCAGGCATATACTAGATGCATCCACGCCATGTCTGTCTACGTCTGTGCTCTGGCGTACGCTGCGCATCCTCATCGACAGCCACCTCCACATCCTCCTGTGTGACAGGCGGTGGATGTACATTCTCACCGCCTGTACCCTGGCCTGCATCTAAGGATAGTGGAAGCTGGCTGGAACTCTCACCAATATAGGAAGTAGATGGATGCTCTGCTGTGGATGACTATAATAAAACATCAAACTCAATCCAGTCAGCGTCTGTAAGTACCTGTGGCTGTGCCTGAGAAGCTGGAGGAGAATCTGGCTGATCATGCTGAACACCCTCCTCTAGTGGAACAATATCATGTGGCTGAGCAAGCTGAGAAGCATCCTCCTGTGGAACAACAACATCCATAATAGGGTCGTCACCCCCAGGTACATCTATGTGAGGCTCAGCAGGCTCTGCGGCCTCCGCAGCAGGCTCCGCGGCCTCCGCAGCAGGTGGTGGATCAAAGAAAATGCCATGATAAATCTCATCCATCGACGGTATTATCTTTCGTACAAGGCTGTGAAAATATACTGGGTCAAAGGCAGCTCTCTCTTCTGGATCAGACATATGAAGTAGATGAAAAATAAGAGCATCCTGCAAAAAAAATTCTGTTGTTAATTAATTTGAATAAAAAATATGTTGAACAGTGAAAGGAAGAATGCAAACCAAGTCATGGAAGCCTCGTCCGTGCCATGTCAGAAATCTGACTGGAGACCTAATGTACTAGCCTGCATAATCCATCTGATCCATCAAATGAAAATTTATTGTCCCTGCCCCTCGCAACTGGGACTCCCGTCGTCTGTCCCGTAACACAACATATCTGGCATGGTAGCTCCTCCAATCAAAATCTCTCTTCCCTGACATCTTTAGGGAATTCAATGAATCCAACTAACTGGGTGGGTCAGGAACTGGCTGAAGGAATCCAAACTTCCTCATAACCCTATCCGTCTGATGCCACTCGACTATATGAAAATGAATCAGTGGAACCATGCAGGAGCCGATATCAAGCATCACTGTACCGTATGGGGGCAGACTCTGAAGGATATCATCTGTATATGGAATCCATGTAATCTAAAAGAAAAAATGAATAATCAATTAATAAATGAATAGATGTACAGTAAAGAGTAAAGATTTAACAATATAAATAATAATCACTTACATCATCTGGTCGAATGCTGTCTAACATAAGTCTGTAGGCGTAAACATCATGTCTGGGAGAATCTGAATGTCGATGCGCCTGACTCCACATGTAGATAACATTTTTTTACATTTCATAAAATAATTTTATACAATTAAGTTAGATATTAGAAGGAATTAATAACATACCAACGTCCACGTGGATCCTCTGCTACAATATCTACGGGTAATGGCGCACGGGAATGTGGAGCTAAATGGGGTATGTGCTCCCATACCCACATCTATAGAAGAACCATGCATCCTGTGATATGCATCTTATCGATGCGACATGCGCTGCATAGGGATCTATATGTATATGCTAGGCAGGAAGACCCCCAACTATATCGGCCTGCCTGATCCAAATCCTCCAAAAAAGATAGATACATCAGGTGCACAAAAGTAGTAGAGTGGTCAACAAAAAGCGTGCCACCGATCAGCCACAAAATATATGCACATGAAAATTGCAGCACGTTGACGTCATCAGCATCATTTGGTAAATGCGTGAAGTGCTGGGCTAACCAAGGCATCCGAAATATACCACCGACGATGGTCCTGCCATCATCCTGGACCTCTATGCCCAGAAGTCTATGAACAATCTCAGGAAAATCTGATAGAACTTGGCCTTCCAAAGCATGTCCGTCGATAGGGAGGCCCAACATAATGGCCACATCCTGCAACGTAATAGTCATCTCCCCCTCACTGAAATGGAAAGTATGTGACTCTGGTCTCTATCTCTCTACAAGTGCAGCAATGAGCTGATGATCAAGAAATGTGAAGTCGCACATCGCTACTCCATAGAATCCATCTCGATGAAGATGTGGGACGATAGCGGGAGGTGGTGCAGTAAGATGGAAATGGTGAGATCTACGTACAATCAAGGGATCCACAGGACGTCCCTCAAAAAGAAGTCATGATACATGAATATCCTGAGATGTAAGCAATGGAAAACCTGCCATCTGCACACATGATATCATCGTTACTTATTAATAGTGGAAGCATGATATATTCATTTTCATTTGGTTTCACAATCAACATTAGCCTAGTCTCACAATCAACATTAGTTAATGATGCTCAGACACTCAGATTCCATTACTAAAACTAGACATCTTATAAGAAAAACAGAATTTAAAAGTGAAAAATTAATTATTTCTTCTTCTTTGTGAAATTACATTTGTTAATTTATCCATTATCCATTAAATAACCATTAACATTATTCCACATTAAAAATTAAAAGAAAAAAATAAATCCACAGGGAAACTAGGCCCTCAAAACAAGTCTTTCAACCTTCTCATGAAAATGATCATTGATGACTCCAAAACAAGGCATGTGAACTCCTCTAAAAAAGTACAACTCACGCTCTAGAAAATTATATTTATCACAAAAATGAAGCAGGTACACAGACTCGATCATGGATGATGAGAGGTGGAACTCTGTCCTTCCACTTGGGGATATCTCTTACGAGTATGTCCTTCTGCATGACAGATACTGCATCGTATTCTCCCTCCACATTTCTAAGGCCAATATATCTCATTTATGATGCGAGTTGACTTCAGTATTCCTCGGGGCCACAACCTGGTAGCATGAAGCCAATAATTTTAAAAATGACAGACATTGAAAAAATTATAAATGAAACCAAAACCAACTTTTGAAAACCTGTAAATATCAGGGACGTTGGTCGGTTGATCAGCAGGCAATGTGATAGAATGGAAGTCACCAACATGCATCCAAGCAGCACTATAATAGTTAACCAAAGTGCTCATGTGGTACACTGGGTCAACATATGGCTCCCATGATATATTTACTGAAGCGCAAGCTGCAATAACATGTACACATGGATATCCTTATGCCTGAAAGCTGCCACAATCACAGTACCTATTGTCCAACATCACGACAAACACTCCACCATTAGTGCATGTACCCTGGTCGTAGCACTGTCTTACCCAAAAACTCCTTTTTCCCTATCAAAGGCTAAAACATTCCATCGAGAAGCCTCATTCCGTATCCGGTCAATATCAGTTTGAAAATGATGAGTAAAAAGCATTCCATTTTCTATCGTCTGGTAGGCCTTTTGGGACTGGTCAATAAAGTAGTGAACACATCTAAAAAATTTCTCTTGCACTAACCCTGTGATTGGGAGTTTGCACACACCCTTGAGGACCCCATTTATGCACTCCACTATATTAGTGGTCATATGCCCATATCTCATGCCACCATCGTATGCTAATGACAATTTTTCCATTGAAATTTGTACCATATATTCATATACCTCCTCATTAACTATTCGGATCTCTTCAAGACGTCGATCAAACCTTTCTTGTTGGGGTCCATATGCTGAAATCATAACATAATAATGTATTAAAATGGATATTAAATTTTTTAAAAAAAAGAAAGTTTAGAAAACCATACCCAATTTGAGGATCGCCTTCTTTATGGCCTCATCTCTAAACTGATTATGCACATTACTTGCAATATGTCTAATGAAATAATGGTGGTAAGCATTCGGCTCAGTCCAAGAAACCCCATCACAACTCACGGCCTCTATAATCGCTCAATGATGATCAGATATCAGACACACGCCCTGTTTTTGCGTGACATGAACACGTACACATGCCATGAACCAGCTCCAGCATTCAAAATTTTCTTTTTCAACAACAGAAAAAGAAAGTGGTAGAGGAGCGTGATTACCATCCAGTGTGGCAACAATGAGTAGAACACATGTATACTTTCCATAAAGTAATGTGCCATCTACCTTAATAAATTGTTTACAATAGGGAAATGCAGCAATGCATGGTCCGAATGCCACAAAAATCTTATTAAACTTCACCTTTGACCGATCAACTCGATGATTTTGGGATACATACTCAACACTATCCAATTGATAAACAATCTGATTATTGAGAGACAAAAATTACATATGTTGTGGCAACATCACATAAGACTCATCCCAATCACCATACACTTTTACAATGGATTTCTGTTTTTCATTCCATGCTTTGTTGTATGATACCTTATAGTTATACAACTGTTGAATTCTTTCCTGTACAAGGGCAACATGTACATCCTGACTTGTTCGTATCATCCCACAAATAACAGTAGATATAAACTGTTCCTCAAGGGAAGAGTGATCTTGTGCTAAGATGGGATGCAGACAAGTGTGTGGGCCTTCTAATGTGGTTATCTTCCAACATCCATAATATTTATCAAATAGTGCTCTTAATCGAAATTTACATTCTGACCCATATTTTTCACAACGAATGAGATATTTGGTCTTCTTTAACTCATAAACCACAAATGTGAAATGTCACTCAATGTGGTATTGCTTTATCACATTTTTCATGACCTATTTACTTTCGAACTCCTGCCCAACATATATGACATTATCATTTGATACAGGCATATTCCCTATAATGCCAGGGAATTTAGAAGCTAGTGTAATGACATCCCAATCAAAATGTTGTTCACAATACATTCCTCCAACTAAGGAACTCAAAAGTAAAGGCTGATTACCACTAGCTGGTGGATGTAGTGGATGTTTGTCTCTCAAAGGAACCTCAGAAGGTTCATTCCCAACCACATCATCTCTTGCTGACTCCCCAGATTCTTCTTCCTCAGATAAACTTTCATGCACTATATTAGCACAGAAAGGGATGCCATTTACATTTCCTTCCAAATTTTGATGATCTTAGTCATTACATTCTTCCACAGGAGTCATATGAGAAGGAGGCAATGGATAAGGCTGCTGTGAAGGACCGACTTCTATAGAGGTCACAAAGCATGGTTCTATAGTAATCGATTGAACCACATCAATATCAGAAATGAAAATAAATAATTCCATCAAACCATTAATACACTGTTTCCTGAATAACTGAGAAGCATCCATCCAATCCTCATCATCTACTATAGGGTATTCGTTGTGCCACAGCCGCTCAGGATATTGAAGATGTCGGTATCTAATTGAAGTGATTGCTTGTCCTGCACTCAGTTTTAATTGACTATGAATCTTATTAAGAACTGCATCCAATGTCATACAACCATGGAGATTTACCACTTTGACAGGTGGCACACTGTAGCTAAAACCATGCTCGGTATAAATTACCTCACTATTGCAATATATTTGAGCAGACATAATTACCTATAAAAAAATAATTTAAAAAATATTATACACTACATTAAAATTTGAAATTATTTAATTTGGTTTTGAATAATTGATTATCTTGAGACTTTTTTATGTATTGATTTATCACTGTTAAGGTATAGTGATTTTGATTTTAGCACAAAAGCAAATTTAATATAATGTTTCATAAAGTTTAATTACTTATGTATATATAATCATGACTTGATCTTGAGACTTACGATTAGTTTATCATTATCTGATAAACTAACCAAAACCTATATGGGTAAACTCATGTCTCTATTATCAAATATTGTAGCAACCGCCAATCTCTTGTCAAACAGCAATGCCACCTCTCGAACGGGTTCTCAAATGCCTCTTCGTCGACACCTCTTCGGGGATGCCTCTTCTTCGACACCTCTTCATAGAATCTGTCTTTTAATTACTAATTTACTCACATGCATGTGAGGGGGTCTAGGGGTATGAAATACATAAATTATTTTAAGCGGACACGCAGGTCCTTACACTTACTGAGAGATGACTCGCAGGTCATCAATGCGAAAAAAATGCAATTATTACAAATTGAATAACAACATACACAAAATAAAACATGTAATTTCAATTATTCATGGTCGGTCATCTCAAGATCAGTCATCACTCATACCGTGTTTTTTGGTATATTTATTATATTATCGGTATTATATAAAATCTATATTAAATACTACACCTCTTTTACAAAAATTTAACTTAATGTGTGTATATATATATATATAATTATTAATAACATTTAATAAATTTTATTATAACTGATCTAATTGAGATTTACATAATAAACACTTTTGTTATTTTAAATTTTATGAAATTGTAATGTTTTTTGGGCATTCTTCTACTTTTCAAAATATAAGTAAATATATTTTCTACTTTATTGATTAAAAATATTATTAGTAGTAAATAAAAGTAATTTAATTTACACTTACATCAAAACCATTCATTAAAATAAATTTCTCTAACATAAATTACTTTTCCTAAACATTAAAAATTTTAGGCATAACATAAAACATTCAATATTCAGAAAACAGACATTCAAAAAATTAAATCATACAAACATTCAACATCAAGAAAATTAAATCATACAAAACATTTCATTCATAACATATGAAATAAATAAATCATACACACAATTAATCATACAAATGAAATAAATAAACACAATAAAACAATTCAATTATTAAATAGAAATTTTACCTCAATAAAAGCAGCAAATATTTGTGGAGAAATAATTTCTGCAGATCTTCGCAAAAAAACCAGAGGAGAACAATGGGTTTTGGGGGGGCTCCTTTTATTGAAAATCTCAGCCGAATGCATGAACATCATTCACGCATCCTTTAGCTAGTCCGTGAAGGATGCGTGAACGCCATTCACGCATCACTGCTGCGGCTCAGATGCGTGAACGCCGTTCAAGCATCTTTTTCCGCGCAAGGATGCATGAATGGCGTTCACGCGTCCTTTAGTTGGTCAGCAAAGGACGCCTGAATTCCATTCACGCGTCCTTTAGCTGGTCAGCAAAGGACGCGTGAACGTCGTTCATGCATTACTTCATGGGTCTGGGATGCGTGAACGACGTTCACCCATCCTGGACCCAATTTTAAAAATATCAGAACCCTAACCCCTTTTCCCAAATTTGTTTTCTTTATAAAACCCATATTAAAAAATTTTCCGTTTATAGGGGTACCGTGTGGAAGATGATGACCCGTATTACGGTTTGTAGCGTGAAAAAAATGAAAATCATGGAAAGTTGAGAGGAGGGAGAAGAATGATAAAAAAATAAAATGAAAAAAATGGAGAAAATATGAGAGGGTGTGGAGCATGACCCACCTCGAGGATTTACATCGTCTCGCACCCAACCTGACCCTCAGGTTGTGTTTTGGCCAATGGATGACCAACACGTCAGAGGAAATTTCCGGTGGAAATTTCGGGTGTAAATTTCCACTGGAAATTTCCCGACGTGGCGGTCATCAATTGGCCAACCTGACCCTCAGGTTCAACAGTGAACCTGAGATGATTTTTTCGCCCACCTCGAGGAAAAATGGGAAGCCTCATGTGCATGTGTTGGAAAAAGGGGGTTTAAATAAAAAAATGTTAATAATTATATAAAATATTATTATCCTTTTAGGTGTCAAACCTAAATTCATGTGTAACCTCTCTGTGTGATATCGGATTGGGTCGTCATCAACGACAGTGTGATACCGGAATTGTGAGTCATTTTAAGACCAATGTTGGATATTTCTTCTGAATCACGGCTCGAGCACTCGAAACGGTCACGAAACATTAGATTTAATATTATTATTAAATCTTTGACCCGCCATAACTCCTGTATGGAGCATCGATTAACGTTCCATCTGCGGTAACGTGATCCTTGCTTCAAGGTGAACCTTTTGAGGCAAGTATTTGAACTTTATGTTTCGGGATTGAGGTTTGGTGGCACGAAACATCCAATTACAACAATAATAATATAATTATTATTATTTGGAATTCTTCTATCAAACGTATCTCCTGCATCTGATGTCTGATTGACGCGATGTCAGCGGCATTGTGACCCTGGAATTGAGGTAGACATTTCATGAATGATTTTGAGCACTTAAACTAAAATAAAGACATGGGACCCATAAGGCTCGGTTTCGACGTTTGCGTTGAAATGAAGCTATTTCACTGGGTGTCCATTTTGGACAAATTAATAGCTGATCCTATGTGTTTTCTCATGAGGATCAAAACAGTGTGATTCTTATGATGTGTTCCAGGATCGAGATGTAGGCCCCATGAATCACCATTCACATACGATGCTCAGAGATGCATCTTCTTCACCAAGAGTCCATTTTGAGAGAATATCATGTGTGTTTTTTCGCAAGAATCTCAACGGTGTGTTCCATTTAGTTATCTAAGGCCGTTTGGGAAGGCAGGTCAGTAAATTTACATTTTCTCCCTTTTAAACCAATGACGAGCATCGTGCGCTCATCATCCTTTTTGGTTAGATGCCCCATGTACTCTGGGAGTACACTAGTACTCCTATGGGTGCTAGTGAAAAGTTTAGAACCCGAGCATGGCTAGGTACAAAGTCGGGTGATGATGTGGGGTCACACGTCGTGTGGGCCCCACACACACCGTGTACCGCTTTCTAAATATTCTACCTCTCGTATCTTCTTATAAACTCAGATTTTGACATGCAAGTAGTCTATCCTGAGTGTTTTTCTATATAGAATGTGATGGTTCCTTCCGAGTGGCTTTAGGGTAACCATGAATGATGTTACAGGCATGAAGCCTTTTTAGGCGATGTCTGATGATGGTTGTGATTAGGGAAGTTTAAAATTGTATTTCCTCGATGCATTATGAGAGGTACCATCAAGAAGGGATGGCCAGTGTAGTTACTATAAAGTTACTTCTATGTGGAACCCTACAACCAGGATGGGTATGGATCCTCGATGAAACTAGAATGGAGCCCTCCAGCAGGGTCAGACATGCGTCCTCAACAACACTGGAGTGGAACCCTCTAGCCGAGCTGGGCATGGGTCCTCGACCTATTCTGAGTGGAACCCTCCAGCCAGACTGGGCATGGTTCCTCGACCTATTCTGAGTGGAACCCTCTAGTTGGGTTGGGCATGGGTCCTCAAACTTGAAACATGATCCCTCGACTATAAGGATCAGAAACGAGACATGGTTTGATGTAACATTGGACTCACGCGAAAGAGGGATGCTTTCCCACCAAGACGTGTCCTTGTGACATGACCTAAAACCATGCGAGCGAGATAAAACTACCCAAAATAGATAGTATCAATGTGTGGTGATTGAGTCCCTTTGACTTGCATGTTCAGGGCAGACATGTGGGATGTTGGGCATCATAGGTGGTTACTTCTATAACTGTTGGTGACTCTTCTTCCTAGGCTGAGCTGTGAGATGTAGATCCCCATACTCTCTCATTTAGGCTTCTTTGACTAAGCATATATATATATATATATATATATATATATATATCTTGTTCTAGTAACCACTCATTGGGTTTGGTTACTCTTCTTCCAAGATAGGTGAAGACACGCAATGTATGCCACGTGATTTCCATGTCTAGATTCTCATGGTTGGATGATTTTACTCTCCTACTATAGGTAGAAAAGACTCTATGAGAAGTTCATATTCTCACCATTTTGAGCTCCTTGTATTTAGATGATTATACCTTCATTATCTTGTTAGGTTGAGCTGTACACTTTTATTGTACCTTGTTCTATCTACTTCTCCCCTCTTCAGTATATCTTTTACTTCTCCATTGATCCTTCGGGGCATCCTACTAAGTATTTTTACACTCACCCTTGCTTGGGATTTTCCAGAACTTGGTGTGCCCTTGAAAATGATGGACAGGTTGATCGTGACATCAGAGGATCTTAGGGTACAAGGTACATGGACCTCATGCAGTGGTCGTAAGTTGAGATCTAGGAGTGGGATCTCTCATCTATTTTACTTTTCCACTTGTTGTCAGGTTGTGAAACTCTTCTGGTTGGGTGTTTATTTTTTCCCTTTACATTTCAATTTACTTTACAAAACCCGTACTTGTACTATTTAGAAGTCGATGCATATTTGTGGTTTATATATAGAAGTGATGTATCTTTTCCTTTTCTTATGAAATTTTGCATTGAGTTGGTTGTGTCTGTATGTACATATACTTAGAAAAATTATTCCTCGAGTTTGTTATGGCTTCAATGCTTGTCCCTAGCCCATGGCCTATGGAGGTGGGCTTGGTGTAGTTACGGATCGAGCTCCAGCATGGGTTGGGTCATGATAGTGCATAAAAACAAACTCAAAATTTCCATATCAAGTATGAAAAAATATTTTCGTAATGTTATCATCTTTCACATTCAGCTGATGGAACCCAGATCTCAAGTCAATCTTTCAAATATATTGAGCTCTCTGGAGTTGATCAAACAAGTCATCGATATGAGGCAATGGATAATTATTCTTAATAGTAATGTTATTCAAAGCTCTATAATCAATGAAAAGCCTCATGGAACCATATTTCTTTATAATGAACAAAATAGGATCACCCCATAGTGAAGTTCTAGGATGAATGAAGCCTTTATCAAGCGAATATTGTAACTGATTTTTCAATTCAAGAAGTTTCACTTGAGCCATTCGATAAGGGGGTTTGAAATTTTATTATAATTAAGAACTAATTCAATGGTAAATTCAACTTCCCCATCAAGTATAACACGGGGAAAATCATCAAGAAAAAAATCAATGTATTCATTTACCACTGGTATATCATTGATCTGAACAATTCCATTTTTTTGACAATATGAGCAAGATAACTTTAATTTCCATCTTTTAACAGATTCTCAGCTTCCTGATATATTGTTAACTATATGGGATCATTCTTGTATACAAACTAAAACTCTTTCTAAAAAACAAACTTATTTATCTCTTCAATTAATCTTAGCGTGATAAACATAAAGCCAATCCATACCCAAAATAACATCAAACTCTACTAAGGGAAAAAAAACGAGGTTTTCAGGTAATGTATTTCTACGGACAAAAACAAGAAGATTCATATATTTCCTTTTTGTTGTAATATTTTACCTGGTGTTTTAACCATATGTTTCAGTCTCATTTATTGAGGTAAAATTTACAATTTACCAGAAAATTTCTCAGAAATAAAGGAATGTGTAGACCTCGTATCAAAAAAGACATTAGAAAAATATGATCAAACAAAAAAATTTCCGAATACCACTTCATTGGATGGACCAAAATCTAAATATGTAGTCGTAAAGGTTCTCACTACACCTTTTTGCTTATAATATGAAAGTTTTCCATGATTCAGATCTTTCTTTATGAAGGTATTTGCATAATGACCCATATTACCACACTTAAAACAGTTCATATATTTCTTATTAGATATAATATTAAGATAATTTTCATTAAAATATCGGTCCATATGTCCAAACATACCACATTGAAAACACTTCCAAGCATTGTTAAGGTATTCCCAAGGGTTCTTTTTACCACACTTTTCAAAAATTGGAAACATGACATTATTACCTTCAGATTTATTTTGTTTGATTATTACCCATCACTTGCCATATGTACTTCTTATTTTTCATGTTTTCAAAGAACACATGGTCATTAGTAAATACCATTTCTACCCTCTCAACACATCGGACAAGTTTCTCATAAATTTTGAATTCATAGGAAGCAAATTCCCTTCAATATGTTTGCCTCAATCCTAAGTAAAAATGATTTATTTTGCTATCAAGATCACGAATAAGATTTGGAGTGTACCTTTCCAATCAGGTGAAGTTTTATTTATACAAAAACACTGAATCCTCCTCCTTTTTCATCAATTTAAGGAATTTATTTTCCATCCTAATTCAAAAAACTTTAGGAAAATATTTTTCAAGGAAAATATTTTTAAATTTATCCTATTCTAAGGAATCAATATTATAACTATCCTTGATATTCTTGACCATTGACCACCACTGGTCTGCTTCATTTAAAAAAATATATGTAAAGACTAACCTTTTGATTATCTAAACACCCCATGACATCGAATATATTTTCAAGTGCTTTAATCCATCCCTCAGCTACCACTGAGTTAGAAGATACACTAAAAGTAGGAGGGTGTTGCCTCATAAAATTTTCCACTATTATCATGTTCCTTTGTGGTAGTTATGGTTGTTCTCTTTCATGGATTCCACCACCATTTATAGCCTACTTCAACTGACCCATTTCTATCACAAACTGTTCTGTTACAATTCCCACCATTCTTGGTTGTGGGTTCGGAAAGATATCATCCTCTTAGTGCCTTGCTACTTTATCTTCCCTATTTCTTCTATGGAAAACCATTCTGAACAGTCATTTCGTAGATGAAGAAACTTGGTAATCTTTAAATTATATATCATTTCATCATAAACATATGGTAAAAATAATTTATGTTATTAAATTAACATCATATGAATACCTAAAGTTATCTAAACCATTCTATGATACCAACTATAAGGACTCAACCTTAAACATTACAAAATCTAGCACATGAGTCTCATCCTAGTTTGTGAGTTATCCTTAAGTGCATCCATGAGACCGAGGTTTAAAACCAGGCGAAGGCATATTTTTGAGTTATTATAGTAGGTACTGTAGTAGGTACTGTAGCAATTGTTGTAGCAATTAATGTTCGGTACTGTAGCAGTCGGAACTATTAACCTTGGGCCACCAGTTTGGGCTTGGAGTCCTTAAGGCCTTAAGTCCTTCGGGTAAGTAGGGATTTCGAACCACATTGAAGGCCTTCAGTCCACCTCAAGGTCTTCAGGACACATGCAGTTTCCCCAGACAGACTCTACAAAAAGGAGAAACCCCAGAGGAGGATTCAGAGTAGGCACACTCACCAAAGAAGAACCAATGGATTTGGAAGAATGAGAGGGTATGGATATGCTATCAGGACCAGCCAGTGCTTACATGAGAAGCTTAGTCAAACGACCATGCGAAGGTGGAGAGCTAACATCATGATGCAGATGCTGGGGAGGGGCAGTTCCTTGTATTTATAGTCTGGTTGAATTCCCTAAGACCTTCGGGTCATGTAATCTCTTAATCCTATGGGCCATGTAATCACTTATCCTATGGGACTTGTAAGGGTTCCCCCTCATCCCTTGAAAGGGGGTTATCAAAAATCAATAAAAATGAAGGCCTTTGAGCCATTCGGGGGGGGGGGAAATAATCTAGTAAATTTCTTGAGAATTCACTTCTTTACATTCCCAAAGATATTTTTGGCTTAGATTTTTATATAGTACATAATTCAAACATATCAAACCACAATAATAAAAATTGGTTACTATTAAAATAGTATCCATTTCTTTCATAATATAAAATATTTTAATAAAACATGAAATATATTCATGAAAAGTATTCACAACATACATCTTGGATTATCCTTTTATCTTATCCATCCTTAAACACTGTGAAAAACAATTTAAAACATGGGATGATCAAAAAATATTAGTAAGGTATGTAAAGATAGGGAGATAAAACATTAGTAAATGAAAACATATGCAACTATTTTCACAAAGACATACTTCTCACCAAATAAGTACCATATAGTTTCTTTTTGAAAACATAATATTTACATAAAACATAAAAAGAATAAATAATAACATAAAGGTATCTTGGGGCATTACTTACTTATTATTTGTAACCCCCACAGCTACCATATTATTTTTATCCCTCAAAGATACCTTACAATGTAACCCTCATGGATACATTATGATGTAACCCTCACAGCTGCCTTATAGTGTAACCATCATAGTCACACTTTAAGTAACCATATAGTCAACCTCCAAGACAAACACACCCGATGAATTGGAGGGAGATATAGGTCCCACCCTTCATCATAAAAAAATCCCAATAACTAGAAAATAATCATAAAACATGAATACTGGAATCATAAAAACATTCCTTGTAATTTTTTAAAAATATAAATTTAAAAGAGGATTTATAAATAAAATTCCCTTATAGATATCATATATTTGAATTGAGAATTTATAAAAATAATGGAATACATGTATAAAATATAAATCCACATAATAAAAAATAATATAATCAAAATTCAATTCAAAAATAACTTTAGCACCACATAACTAAATAAAGTAGAAGGTAACCCAAAGAAGGGAAATTAGGTTAAGAATTCTATTACCTTGGATTCATCTTACTTAAAATGTTTTTAAACATCCTGTATAATGGTTAAATGAGTTCTATTAATATTTTAAATAAACATATTTATTTTTATAACACATTATATGATCATTTTATGACATCATTCCACCCATTTATTAATAATATTTTGATACTTCCATTATTTCAGGTGTGTTCTTTACATAATTTCCATGGTCGGTTCATAATGGATTGTCTTTTTGAATGGAAGAGAAAATACATAAGTAGACTGAAATGGTATTAATATGTTTTTATAATATTATATGATACCATAAATCATTTTATTTTCAGATATTATGATTAATCATTTGATAAAAAATTAAATATATTCGTTTAGATCATTTTGGCAGTTCTTCGATAATTACAAACTAGTTTTGTTATATAACATAATATTATATATATATATATATTAATTATAGACCGAAAAATAGGTTATATCACAAAATTTAAAATCCATTTCAAACATTAAAAAGGTTTTATGATCATCCATGAATGAGGTAATGGAAATTGAAAACACATTATCCATGATGTTGCTAAATCGACACATCATAGATGGTGTTTTTATTATTTGAATAATAGGGAGAGGATAAGAATTGTGATGATGAATTTTTCTATAAAAATGATAAAATTATAGTATATATAAGATACTCTATTTTTCAAGCCTCTTAGCACTGAACTTTATCCCAAATAAGGAGAGAACTCCCAGACGCTTTAGAGTTACTTGGTTCTCAAAAGAGAACTAAATCCCACCAAACCGTCCCAAAGGAAGCCTTTTCAAAGCCATCCACAAGGATGAACTTCCTTCATGAGAACCACCTCTGTGATCGTCTATGTGGCGTCCTGCACCCTGAGTGAGGCCGATGCATTCTAAGAGATCCTCTCCTCTCTGTGGCGACTTCCACGACCCTAGACGACCTTCGTTGCCTATAAATAGAGGGCTCACTCCCTCTCAAATCATTGTTACTCCACCCTTTCAACTTCCGAGCTTCTGTTTCGCAAATACCTTCGCAAAACCAAAAAATGTATTTCCAAAGGTACTTGGCCTCTGCGAGCCATACCTCTTCATGTTCTTCATATCCTCCACCTATGGTGGGGATTCCCTTTGATAATGCAAATGAACTTCGCAAAGGAGGGAGCCCCTTTGGGGTGATCGAGACTTTTCAAAGTGTAGAGCCTTCGTGAATTACTCTCCAAACAAATATGGATTTGGTAAATTGGAGTTTTGGCCCATCAAATGCTTCCCTTTGGGAAGAACCTTCCCTTCGCAGAGCCCCTACCATTTGTGAAGACCCTTTCCTTCATGAAGACCCTTTCCTTTGTGAAGAACATTTCCTTCACAGAGACCCTTCCCTTCACGAAGGTCATCCTCTTTATGAAGAACCTAAGCTTCTCAAAGACCCTTTCCTTAGACAAGTACCTCTTTTCAAGATATATTTCTTTTCACACCCTTCTCCTGTATGACCCTCTGGGTTTGTACGAAGTGATTTCAAGGTCCCTTGGGTGGTGCTTCATGTTGTGTTGATTTTCCTCATTCTTCTTCACATAGGAACACTAATGGTTGTTGCATCTTCTCATAGCCACACAAATGTGATCCCCTTAATGGATCACTCCACAACCCCATCTCCATATGGCATTGCTGGTGCATTCCCTTACCCAAGGGTTAAAGTGTGTCGGTTATGTAATACCTAGGGGTGATGCGAAAATCCTCACTGTCTCAGTTGTAGGACGGTAGAATACCAAGCACCTATGCCCACGACACATGACATTAAACTATGATCACCACATAAGAAACATGTCCAGAGGGGACCATGAAGGGGATGGGAACCAATGCCTTCTCACTCCCCTCTCCCTTTGAGCTTTGTCACCATGCGTACCTCGAACAGTCTCCATGTAAGCCCCATCACCCTCTGATGGGATGATTTTGGTACGATGTCCATATCCTCCTTGTACATATAGACCCCTACTCAGGCTTCCCTCTTGAACTAAGACCTAATATCCATATCCTTGGGCCTCTAACCATGTGTAATACCCACTCCATTCCTTACGGACGCACCTTTCACGACATGATCATCAGGTCTTTATTGCCTCTTGTTTCTCACACTGAGCATGAATCATGTGGTCTTTGGGTAAGCATCGACCATGATAGCCACTTTGGGTTTCCATAGTGTGTAAGACACATCCCCTATATCATGAACTACATGGAATTTGATCTTTTCCCACTCCAAGTAAGGTATATAGGAAGCCTCTCTGAGATTTAATCAAATCACCCATTGGTCCCGAACACTTCACGTCAGCTCACCCTCATCTCGAATGACATTAAACTATATTCCTTTTTCATCCTGCATGATGTTAAATGGTATTCCACTTTCCTCCCGCATTAAGTTAAACTTTATACATTTGAACTATGTGGGTTTTGATCCCTGACTCCTAGCCAGGGTACATAGGAAGCCTCCCTGAAGTTCAACCCAAACACGGGTAAACTTCTGTGTTTCTCTTATTGGGACCCACATACTTGGTACACTATTTAGTGGTGTTATACCAGTTCAAGTGTTTCTAACCATGCATGATACATACAATAAAGTCATATTACTCTAACCAAGAGTTCCCCTCTTACGATGGGCTGCTAACAACGCATAAGCCCCAACATGTCTTCGAGCTGCTATCCTTTGTGTACACCCCGATTCTATGCCCCATTCCGAAATATGTAGACTTTGATTCCCTACCACGAGGATATGTAGGAAGCCTCCCTAAGGTTCAAACCCATCACTCATGTCCCATCCTAGTCTCTCCCTTGAGCCTTTGTGTTCTGGTAATGTCATGCCCCAACCCAAAGGTCTTACTTCCTTCGGGTCCCATCCATGGGCCCATTCTCACGGGTCACCTACTCAAGTGTCTCATTGCCCCACCAAACTGCATTGACTTTGATTCCATACCATAGGGATAAGTAGGAAGCCTCTTTAAAGTTCAATCCCAACATCATTTTCATCTTCACGTCAGTTCTATCCCATTCATATCATCTATGTCATCAAATCATTCATCATCCATCCTGGTTTTACCTAGGCCGCCACATCCCAGTGAGATTATGTTCTCCACCTCCTCACTGCTCCTAGTAGTACTCGGGCCGCTGACCACACGTAAGTCCCAACATGTCTTTAGGTTTTTTTTCATTTTTTACACCCTGATCCCGTGATTCACCCTCTCAAACTACATGGGTTTTGATCCCTTTATTATATTAAGGGTACATAGGAGGCCTCCACGTGGTTCAATCCCAGCCAATGGTAAACCTTGGTGACCCATTTTTCCGGACCCAATCATCCTCAAATCTGTTCTCATTGGGAATTTTGATCCACCGATCTAGTAAGCCTCCCAGGTTCTCCCTTATAGGGATGTACCCATCTAATCCACTCTCATCAGTGTTATGATCAGTCTGATCCATCTTCACTAGATGTTAAACTCATGGAATACCCCTTATTAAACATTAGAATATGAGGAAAACCTTGGAGACATTCATCTGGCATAAAATTCCCTACACTCGACGTGGGATTCCTCAAGCTTCTATACCCTCAAGAAGCCCTATAATAAGGGGAATGAATCCAGGTGTACCAGTGTTTCAGCGTCTAGACACGCCAGCAATGTCCAACGTGACTACTCCCCTAACCGAAGGTTTCTTCCCTAATTGGACCCCTTGGAATTTCCTGAGAGAAGAAGTGTAATTAACCTTCATCCACAATGATATGGTACTGGGAATGAGATTCACAAAAAACTTCTTAAATACATGAGGCAGACTCGAACTAGGCGACGAATTCCGAGAAGGAATTCACTGAAGGAGATACCGACACCCCATCATCCTATTTCAATGAAGGAGAAAACATCCCAGAATAAGTGATGGATGTCGTCTGCCTTTGGAAAGTGGGAATGTGAGGAAAAAACTAATGTGTCATAGTATGATGATGCGTGCATTGGTTAAAGCATCAGAAACAGAAATGGTGAACCCGGCATGAATATTATCTTCTATACGAAGATTAGTAGTGTTTGAGACATCATTAGATAAGTGTTTCATTAGATCCAACTATATGGAACCAGGTCCTGCCAAGAAAATAGTGGTCCAGGAATGAAACTCACCAATGTTTGGGGCAATTTATCATTGGGCATTCTGATCTGAAATTTTTTCAGTGTGGATATTTCTATCCATACATGGAAGACTAAATAGTGTTAGGGAATTGTGCGTCACTTTATTATTGTATGTAATGATGAGTGAGTTTTTTGAGTTTTCCAAACCCAAGATCAAGCTATAGGAAACAGATCATCTCCCTCCCACAGACGTAGGGTCAGGGGAAGTACAAATGTGACGATCCCCCGTGGCTTCATCTCCTCTACGATGACTCCAAATCCCATAGCTACTGGGTGCCCACACCCCCTCTCAACCTCTGAATTTATTCAGAGGGTGATTGATACTCTTGTTTGATGATATGAATAAGAAGGGGGCATCCCAATGAGGAACATGGCCCACCAAAACATGGAGTCCTCGGTGCCCCGTCAATGCCGCCACCCCCCAATGGCCGCGCAGGGAGCCTCTACTCCCAAATCTAACCTTCAACATCTTTAGGAACCTATCCGCAGAGTGATCCTATGAATCACTCCCTTATGCTGACGAAGTAAGGGATGTTCGAGTCCATCTGGCCAGGAATTCAGCTAGGGAGATGTCGAGGAGGGTTCTCACCTAGCTGATTCAGTGTCTCCAGTCAGTCCTATAGACCGAAGAGCAGGTGGTCCATCCCCCTTCATAGCCTGCTCTAGTTTGGATGACCTGGTGTCAGTGCCGAGAGCAAGATAATTAGTATGCCCACAAGGGGGAATCATCGTTCGCGGGTTCAGTGGCCTGATCCACCACCGATACAAGATATCATCCCCTGTCATCATTGGGAAGGGGCACCTCCCGGTTACATAGTAGGGGCACTTCCTATCCTGGCCAAAGTTGAAGCACTAATCACCCTGTGAGCAGGTTCAACTGGCTCTCCCGGTTACCGGGGAAAGCAGTAGTCGTCGCAGGACATCCCATGATAGTGACGTTCGGTATGGGGGGCCTCCCCATGCCACTATCATTAGCCCAATAGGAGGCCCTACCCGTCTTGTTGACACCCAGCATGAAGTTATTCCTCGTGACTTCGATCTCAGGTATGGAAATTTTCCTCACATACTAGGTTCTCAACATGAGGGGATTCCTTTCCCAGTCACCCAATAGCATGGAGGCCCTCCCCATGTGCTCATTGATTCTAGAAGAGATTCTCCTCGTGCCAATAATCACCAAATAGAAGTCTTTCCCCACTTCATAAATGGTGAAAACGGAGGCCATTATCAGTATGAAGGACCTCTTCTAACCGCTGCTACCAAGGCTGGTCGATGCGTAGGTCCTCCCTACACTACAAACATCCACCATGGAGGTCCTCCCCATGTGTTTACCAGCCTTAACAGAGGCACTCCTCACTCCAATGTTATCCAACACAGAGGTCCTCCATGTGTTCCATTCAACATTTTTTCAGGTTCCCCTTGCACCCCATATCATCAGAGCAGAGGTCCTCCCCATGTTAGCAACAACCGATATGAAGGCCCTCCTCACATCTCATCTAGTGCAGGTGGAGGTCCTCCCCACTCAAGCACTAATCTGCATGGAGGACCTCCCCATCTCAAAAACCTACCCTATCCTAAATAACTATCCTAGGGTAGGAGGGTGGGTCTCCACTGCCAAAGGAAGGATCTAGAGAAGCTTCAAACCATAATCAAATTCGTCAGCTTTTCATATTCTGAAATGGAGTGTGATTCAGTGATGGAACCCTCACCCGTATCTTCTGTGTCTGGGGATGGGGTAGAAACAAGGCATATAAGCCTCATCCTTTTGAGAAGTGTGCTCCACCAGATCCATGCATCCCTCTGAAGATACATACATGAGGAGGAATATTTGGACCCTTTCTAGAGCCTGGCCATGCAATCCCCCTTATCATCAATAGGATCATTATCCACCTCAACAAGAGATCACGTAGAGTTTTTCTAGGTACCAATAGAGGATGAAAAACAAAATGACACAACACCAATGACCACAGCCCCTATGCAGGAATTAGTGGTCGTTAGTCCATCTTTCAATTATGTGGTGGTGCAATTAGTTCATTCTTAGGAAGACAACTCGAGATGTGGTGGCCTATCAGCTTGCATGCTGTACTCTCCACTGACCAGTCTACCGTCGCAACGGTCCCCTAAAATATCATTACTGGTCCCTCAACCACCCCCAATAGATGAATGGGGAAACCAAGGGTCAGATCCCATGTCTGATCTAAGAATTTTGTGGAATCATCTCCATGAGATGTTCTAGCCCATTGCAATAGTAAGTTTCAGCATTTTGAAATCTTTCACCTATAAGGAGGTCATGTGCTTCTGCCAAAATCTCTGGGCAATGCACTTCCATCTTTATAATCGACGAGTAGTTTACCCCAAGTGCTAGAAACACTTCGATGATATTATCCAACAATGTCGCATGGTCGAGTTAGTTGCACTTCCTATTTCTCAACACCCTGCGTCACCTAATTATCATCATTCTCTCCAGCAAAAATACATATAGAGATTCACTATGCTCAGAAAAGTTATCAAGGAGGCTTCCCCACAAATCTAGATTCATGGATGGGGGAAATATGCTACCCTTCATTTCAGTCCTATCTGGTGTCATCCCGACTTTCCAAGTGATATTTAGGATATGCCTCTAGGCACAGTTGCAGTTAACATGGCAGACCTATCAAAGAAAGAAACCTAGATTGGACTAATTTAAACAAACTTACCCCCTGGGTGGTTCCATACTTTTTGGATCCCTTGGGTAGGGTTATTTTCCAGCAATGAAATTTACTAGGCCTTCCTGCACCTTCTGATTCATTGTCCATTGATCGGGACCCCAATAAGGGTAAAGAGCATGTTGGGACCATCAAACCCTCTGACCCGTCTCGCTTAGTGAAAAAGATGGAATATGACCCTGAAAAGGTTGTGTTGCATCAATAGCTCACAGAACATAAAAATATGGTCGATGACCTTCTCACTGAACATGTTGTAGAACATAAACCAGATTACAATAATCCTCAATCAAGGAAATATGGGTAGGTACAGCCTCCCCCCAACGAGTTGCCTCCTGGTGAACTTGACCATCCTTCCCATATAGACAAAGTAGAGGTTAGAGTTTATGGAAATAGGGTGTGATATGCATCACCAAATCCACCCAAGTTGTGTGATAACCCTCCTTAGGTAACATCTCAGGTTCCCCCAGTTGTTCCACATGTCGTTATCCCAGTACTCCCGCAAGTCATCCCACCAGCCACTCCCTGAGACACTGGGATTTCTTACCACATTGAAGAACCTTCCAATGCACTAGTGGTAAGAGATCCTCATCAAGATTGTAATCTTTATCTAGATGATCTTATGGAAACACTTATTGATCGCCTCGAGGCCCTAGAAACTCAACAGGTGGAAATCCCACATGATGGAAAGCTGTATCCAGCATGGGTAGTCGATATTCCAGCAACCCTGGGGTTTGTAAATCCTAATTTCCCCCCTTTAATGGAAGGGGTGATCCGCTAAAGAATCTAGACCACTTTATTTCAAGGTGCGGACCCATAGTGGGAACTCCAGCATAGAAGGAGGCCACCAAGATCCAGTGTTTCATGCATACACTGTAAGGGCCTGCATTTTTTTGGTACATCTGGTTACCTATTTGGTCAGTAGCGGGTTGGGAGGACCTTTGTAGGTAGTTTCTCTACTAGTTCAGGTCCACCACCCAGAATACAAGCATTATTGACCTCTTAAAATGAAATAAGAGGCCTGACGAGCACATCACAGACTTTGTTTCTAGGTGGAAGGGCCTCACATATTCCCCTGATATGCCAATAACCCAGAAGAAACTGTTGACAATGTGCATGGGGAATGTGAAGAAGGAACTGGTCCCTTCTATAATCACTTAGAAATTTGTAGGTGGGTTTTGGAATTTATCTGATAAATCTAAACCTTTAGAAGAATCCTTGTAGAAAGCCAACCAGGCACATCCATTACCTCTTATGGTTCCCTCAAGAAGAGCCACTAAGGCTGAGCCAGCCACAGTATCACAAATAGAGGCCCCCAGGGAGTTGGAATTGTTACCAGTAGAGTCACCTCCACAGCTTTGTCGAGGCCCACCACCTCAGCCGCAACCTCTATCCTAGCAGCGCCCGCCTTAGAATCGGAAGGTGCCTCCATGTAACGCACCACTACCACATAGGAAATATAATCATCTTCCTCTTCCTCATCAGGGCCAAGCTCCTAGATCCTCCTTCCCATATCAGAGAAACCGGACCTACTCATTTAATGAGTCTCAGGTTCCTGGTTATTTCTGAAGCGCCTTGGATCAGGGAATTCTATGGTTTCCAGAATTCAAAAGGCCCAAAGAGGTAGATCTCACTGATCACCGCAATTACTACCCCTACCACTGATTCCTTGGGAACACCATCAAGAAGTGATATGTGTTTAAATACTGGCTTCAATACTAGGTCTATAATAATATATTCAGGTTGGTACCAACCCTGGAACACGTGGCATGCATGTTTATAAATTCCAAGAGCGATAGATAGGTTGAATGGTAGTAGGTTTCTAATTTTGGGTCCTAAAAATATGAAGACTGGATGGCTCGCAACACTATCACACGTGCCCATGGTATTATTCATGCATGTTTTAATTGACCCAAGACTTCAAAAGTCTCTGAATTACCTGCAACCACTACATATGCATAAACATCTCAGTCTTCCTCTTCCCATAAGGGAAAGCATTGATGATGCGAGGGAAAGAAGAGTCCCCCACCGATGTCATCATCATCCCGTACTCTCATTGATTTCATGCCCCCAAAGATGGTGATTTCCCCCATAATCCTCGAAATGATGGAGGATTATTCAAGTGATGATAAGGGGTACACTTCAGTCAATACCATTGAGCTGGTAAACCCTTACATGGTTCCTGATGATGAAGAGTGCCAGGAGGACCCTCCCAACTTCCCCAGCCGATTTCAGCATCGATAGAGTTGTGGGTATGTGAATCGCAAGAATGTATTGGTCAGTGCCTCTAACTAAGATATGAACGCCACTAAGACCAGAAAACAAGCCCAGTACAGAGCTCAGAATGCGCTGCCTTCTCATCTCATTTCATTAGATCCGCCTCCACCATTGTTTGTGCTACTTGATCAGAAAGAGCCACCACAACCATGCTATGGTCAATCACATTCTATCATGGATATACCTCAGTCATCTCTCCCTCAGCTGGTAGTCACTCTATGTGGTTCGACTAGTATGAAACAGGATATTCCCAACACCAGCCAGAATCCACCAGTTCAACCAACAACGCCCACCAAACCTCCTGCCACAGAATGAACTCCTATCAACAGAAGTGTACACCTAGAACGGAAGTATGATATCCTCAATAATCTTTCCATCATTCCTATGAATCTCGCTATCCTTGAGTCTCTCCACCTGTCATCGGATATGAGAGAACCCCTTGCGGAGGCTTTAAGAATCCCCCTCCAGTTCAAGACAGAGGTAGTAGCTGTAGAATCCTTCTATGTTGAGGCTGTCAAGAATGCGTAATTTTAGGACATTATATCTTTATCTATAGAAGATAAAGGTTCTTCTATACAGAGAAACATTCTTCCATTGTACATCACTGGCCATTTCATCAGCGTAGAGGTCCACCACTTTCTTGTTGATATGGGCTTTGGAATAAACCTTATCCCGACATAAAAACTCCAAAATATGGGACTATTTGAGGTAGATCTAAGTCCATCTGACCTGAAAATTCAAGGTTATGACAGGACGGAGCAGACACAAGTTGTAAGAACTTGCTTGAAGACCCATTTCGGCGGCCTAGTTTCCATCACTGAATTCATGGTTGTCTTACAAGACACTGCTTGCAATGTGTTGATGGGTATACCATGGCTCCACCTGCATGTGGAAGTTCCTTCCTTATATCACCAATGCCTTAAGTACTCCCTTAATGGTCAAGTAGGTGTACTCCAAGGTGACGTACTTTCATTTTCCTCTTGTTCACCCCAATACTTGGATGTCAACTATTAAAAGATAAAGGACAAGAAGACTCAAGCTAACGAGGTTGAACATGCTACGACGATGACTGATTCGTGGACAGACCTAGATGATGCCTATGTTTTCCCAATTCATCAATTGGAGTCTATGACCCCAAACATGGGGAAATGTTTTGTTGTCTATAGAATGAGAGGAAGTGCATTCCCAAGTATAAGGAATGCCAGAAAATCACCTCGTATTGCTACACAAATCAGGATCGAGTGATCCCAGATCCCCCTACTCCTTTAAGGTATCGAGATGTCTGCCCCATGGAAATGACAATACATCATACTTTATTGTTTTTTCAGGATGGGATAAACTGGATCAAGATGACATGACACTATTTATTTGATATCATCAGATTTGTCCCCTTGGGTCAAAGGACAGATGGGATCAGGTTGACATATTTCATCATTATGGTGCTCACATGAATGGTTTTATTGATATCTGGAAGGATGGACTATATGTAATGGTGGTTTGGTGCCTGGGGTGGCATGTAAATGTGAATGTGGATGAGAATTTATGAAACACCATTGGTGAATGTGGAAACCCACCAAGTTAGTTTGTTTTTCAATAGTGTTTTGAGCTGAAAAATTGTGGCCTTTTTTTAAAAACCAATGGTTATGTGGCTTCATTTTTATATGTCTTAGAAGATTTTTTTATTCAGTAATCTTCATTGTGATCTAGAAGTCATACTCTTATTGTATCTTGAGATGAGATCTTTTTGGTGGCTCGATTTTGGAGTAATTTTTATTGGGTTCCTAAAGATGTGTTTGATGTTATGATGTGGCCATGGATAGTTCTCTGTTGGAAATATTTCCTGCTGATCAACCTATGTATTCATTTAAAATGTTAAATCCACATATTTGGATGATGAATAAACTATTTTTTGGAATATAGAGCTGTTTGGGATCGATTGAAAGTGATTCTAGGTCGTGATAATTCTTTTGGACATAGCAGTTATGTTTGGTGATGTTGATGTGTTTCGTCGTACTCTTTGTCCATTCTTCCACTCGTTCATAGTGAGATATAATTTTGATATGTATCTATGAGTTCCTATTTATATATAAGGGTTTTTTTTTTGAGCAATTGAGTTCTTTTGAGTGGTGTGATCCTTATCGCTTGACTACGATGCAGTATATGCTTCAAGAATCAGGGCTCTAGTCATAGGCCTCAGAGTGAAGCTTTTCACGCAGTTAGGAAATCTCCAATGGTGTGGGGATCTTGAACATGAACTTATATCCAACATTATGGTATAGTAGTTTCTATGTATCTATTGTGGTTCCTCATTACTGTGAATTTCTCTTTGTCGCAACAAGCGTGGTAGACTTAACCCTCACACTGTGTCTATGGTTACGACTTCATGGATGTGGGTTTTTGATCAATGTCTCTGTGTGGACCACCTGTGAAAATTGGGTGCAGTTTTGGTGTTACTTGTTCATAGGTAGTGAGTTTTCCGTAGTTAATTTATTTCTATTTTAATTTCAATGGCCAAATTATTGGGTCCCCTTCCCTCCCCTCCCCGAGTGGTGGGGGTCCAGATCCATGCTGAAATTCCTGGCCCAGTTCTTGTCCCCTCCGTTCAAGAGTGGGTGGTTTAGATGTCCATGTTGTACCCCTATTAACATGGGTTTTTAGGTTGTTGGGGGAGAGTTTTGGTGGTCCTATACAGGTGAGGCCCAATTCTAGTTCATTTTGAATTCTTTTTTTGTTCATTTCTAGTTGGTATCTAATGGTGGGGAGACCCACTACGGGCCTCGAAGATCATTTATTTAGTATTTGTTAGATGGTAGTTTTTATTTAATGGTTGGGAGCCCATTCACACCTTCACACCAAGTCATTGTATTTTTTGAGTGAACTATGGTTTGGGTGATCATTGGGTTCATTGGGATAATTCCCAACAATCTAGTTCTTGTCTTGGTTGTGGAGGTGGTGGCTTCATCTTCCCGTTGATTCTTCAGATGTGGTTCTGAGTTGGTATTTTGTTTGGGAAAGAGTATTAAGTTATAGTTTTGGTGATTTATATTTACTTATCTTTAGATTATGGATTAAGTTTTTAAGGAATCCTTAGGTGTTTATTTTTTCAGCCGAAAAGTGTAAGGGCTTTCTGGGGGTGGAAAGCTTTAATGGTGGGGAGAATTGTTACACCCGGGTTTTTTTTGTCTTTGTTTTGATCCGGTCCATTGGAAATCCCGATCCTTTTCATGGGTATTTGGTGAGATGAATCTTGAGTTTTGAAGATTCATATATTTCTAATCACACTAATTTGGTTTCCTTATTGCTTGTTTAGGAGTTTTTTATGAAAGGGTGGTTACGTCATGGTTTGGGCCAACCATGAGCCCATTTCCAGTTTTAAAAACTGAATTTTTTTCTTTTATAACTCCTTTGTTTTTCATCATTTATCACCCATTCCACTTCCCACTTGTCCTATACTAAAATATTGAAACTTACATATCCTTTTGTACCCCATAGAAATTCATAATCATGGTGAATTAGGGTTACTTATTTAGGTGTTGGGCCAGCACATGGGACCATTTCCAGTTTTAAAACAATAATTTTTTTCTTTTGTATCTAATTCAATTTTTAATATTTTTCGATTATTCCACATACCCATAGAATCCAATACCCCTATAATCACCCCCATTATCTATTTACCCTCTTTGGATCTCATATGGGATACGTATTAGGGAGAACATTCTCAGGTTATCTCAAATCTCCCAGAATTGATAAGGTAAATTGTTTCATACATATATCATTCAATTAGTGCTCTTATTCCCTAAAATATTATTTCCCTGGTTCTTCCAGACCTTAGGAGACTCTACAAGAAATTTCATCCCATTACCTTTTCTCTATTGTTGCATATCTAATGGAATATGAAGAGTTTTCTGGTGGAAAAGGTGAGATTTCATATCCTTTATCCTCCCTCTTCTTCCTCCTTTCATTATTTCTTGGTTTTATAATCTTCCCAAGTCATGATAGAAGTAGGGTTCTGTTATACCATGGTTTTTTATGGAGTTTATATTCATTTAGGTTTGGTATTCACGGTTTTAGGGTTTATAAACCTGCGACGGGTGATTTTGGGTGTGTGTTTCCATTATGCCAAGGATTTGAGGTAGGATATCCCTTGCACAAACCTTTATCATTCAAGTTTTATCATTTTAATTATGTTATAACCTTATTTATATGATATGTTTTTCTGTGAAACTTTGGTTTGAAAGGTTATGTGTGCAAGTTATGTTTTACGACTTATTTTGTTAAAAATATAGTAGTTTTGGTATAAATGTGCACTCCTCTTGTTTCATAAATTATTCCATGAGCTTTCACAGTTGTTTTATGTTATTTTGAATATGTATCAGTATCTTGAATAATTTCATGGCATGAAAATGGTGTTTTATCCCTTTTCAAGTTCTTAACATAAGTTGTTTTTTTAAAGAGTGCATGTCATGTGTTCGGTAAATTGCCCTGTTGGATTTTATGTGTCTAGTGAAATTTAAAATAATTTGTTTAGATTTATAAATATATTGGAATCAAGTAAGAAAATAGTTTTGGGGTCCTTTTATGTCTTTCAAATTTTTATTTGGTTTTACAAACAAATGGTTTTGTTGTTTACAACATGTTTTGGCCTGAGTTGCTGGAAAATGGCCCGTTTCACATTCTTATAAAAATGGTTGTGTTTTGAATATGTCACCTAAGTTTTTTAAGGGATTTATGAATGTGGTTTTATTCTGTAAATGGTGTGTACACACCTCCTTAATTAAATTGAAATGCATAACTTTTTTAAATGTTAGTTTTGAGAAAATTTTTAAAGGCTCGTTTGGCCTTTCCTAAAAATGAAGAATGAGTGTTTTACTTGTACATACCAAGTTGTGTCAATTGGTATTGTCTTATGGTCCATGAAAAGATTTTATTAAATGATTTCAGGGCTTCCAAATATTTTTTTTGGTATGGTTTTGATGCGTTTTTATAATTGAAAGAGTGTTTTTGAATGAGTTTTATGTGTAAAGCCTCAATACACTCCTTGAAATTGTTTTACGAAAATATTTAGTGGTTTGTTGATTCGTGAAAGAAATGTGAAGAAAGTTTGTGGGTTGTTCGTGAGTTTATGGTTTGGGAATGGAATTTAGATGTGAATTATGTGTTTGATAATATGTGTAACTTGATTTAGAACTAAAGAGAATCTCGGGTATCTAGGTGGGTGGACGTGTACTAGTATGCTAGTGATCCTGTGGGGTTTGGCCCCTATTTCACGTAGCAAGTTTGATGATGACAACACTAAATAAACTATGATGATGATGATGTTGGGGGACCACTAGGTTATGGGTATACTCTCTACTAGTGGATCGTGTGCATGAGAACAGATATTTATTATGGTTACTTTCACCGAGATACGAGGTACCTGGGGATCACAACTGACTAGTGCCTAGGGGTGTTCCCGGGACTTGTGCTCATTGGATCTTTTTTACTCACCGTCATAATACAGTGTGTTTGGTTGGTAAATTTAGTAGTGTGTGTGATTTATTTAAAATTTAAAATTCTTTAAATCATCCATCTTGAAAACTATTTTCATTTTGAAGTTGAACCTCTTTGAAAGTTGTTACTTACATTCTTGTTTATAAAACATGCAAGTTTTTGTCTGGTAATTTTTTTATAGCATGAAACCTCATTTGGAAGAAATAAATTTATATTTTTATTTAAAACTTGAAATTGATGTTTCCTTTATTTTAAATTATGTGCATTAATAATAGAATATTGGGCTAACCTACTAAGTTTTAATACTCATGTCTATAGTCTCCTTCTGTTTTTAGCCCTTCTGCAGGTTTTAGTTTGAGTTCAATCTCCTTGGGTGACGTGTGATCATTTTTTGGAGAGTGACCAGCGGGGTCCCATGGAGTTAGTTGGTTATCGGATTTGGTCAGTTTTGTTGGCTTAGTTGTACTTTCAGTTTCTTGTACAAATAATTTTCATTTCAATTTTTATATAAATGTATTTTGGGTTGTCCATTTCTTTCCGCTGTTTGTTTGATTGTTCATATATGGGAGAAATTTTTCCCTTGTGTACTCTATTGATTCCCTTGGTAATTTTCTCCATCCTGGGAGGATCAGTAACGCCCCTCGGGACTTGTCGCGGGCTGGCCTGGGTGACCAGTTCAGGGTCGACTCAGACTGGTTCGTGATAGCTGCCCAGGCTAGCACTAGTGTCTCGTAAGGATCTATCGACCTGGAGGAGTTTCCTCCTACCGATGATCCTATCACCGTGGATGAAGAAGAGGATTTGGATGAAACCCCTCCCACATTCGAAGAGTGTTTCTCCACAACGGTTGATTAATTGGTACAAGTGAACCTCGGTACCGGGACAGATCCAAAACCAACACTGATTAGCACCATTATGCCTGCAAAAGAGAAATAATGATATGTAGATTTCCTAAGACATCATCATGATGTATTCCCCTAGAGTTATGATGAGATTATAGGACTGGATCCCTAGGTCTCCATCCACCATCTCAGTCTCCCACCAAATCATCGCATGTTCAAACAGCCTCCCATAAAGATGCACCCTTCCCACGGTTCCATGGTTGAGGCCGAGGTTGATAAGCTCATCAAATCCTACTTCGTTAAAGAGGTACAGTACCCCAGATGGTTAGATAACATTGTTCCCTTCATGAAGAATAATGGACAGATCAGAGTCTTCATCAACTTCCAAGATCTCAACTGTCACTGTCCGAAGGATGAATTTCCCCTTCCTGCGACAAAACTGTTTATTGACACCGATGCTAGGTTCTAGGCTCTCTCCTTCATGGATGAGAATTCAGGATATAATCAAACTGAATATCCCCTGAGGATGAAGATTCCACCACCTTCAGGTAATAACAAAGTACTTTCTGCTACTAGGTAATGCCTTTTGGTCTAAAGAATTCAGGTTCCACCTATCAGCATGCCATGCACCACATATTCAAGACAATCCTCAAGAAATTGGTGGAATGTTACATGGATGATATGGTGGTTAAATATCTATAACATCAAGACCATCTTAGGGATCTTGATAAAGTGCTCAGCTTCCTCTATTCCTACCATCTGAAGGTGAATGCATTAAAGTGTGCCTTTGGGGTCACCTCCAATTTTTCTTTGGCTTCATTTTCTGGTACATAGGCATTGATATTGATCCGAAAAATATCATGGTCATTAGTCAGATGTCTCCCCTGAGTAAAATTTAGGAGCTCTGAGGTTTTCAAGTCCACTTAGCCTACATACGTCGATTCATCACAAATCTGGATGGAAAGTGTAATCCATTTTCCCCACTCATGTAGAAAGGTGCTGATTATCAGTGGGATGAGAAGTGTCAGTCTGATTTTGGGGAAATCAAGAAATACCTAGAATAGATTTGGTTCTGATGCCATAAATTTCCAGAAAGTTGTTGGACATCTATGTTACTAGTCTAGAATAGTCCCTCAATGCCCTTATTTCCCAGAATAACAAAGAGGGAACAAGGTACAATTTATACAATCTCATCTGTATTCTCCTCAATATGGAAACTAGATATTCCTCTATCAATAAGAGCTGTCTTTTGCTGGTATTCATAGTGGAGAAATTGCATCATTACATACAACACTATGAGATACATCTAGTGTCCTGAGTGGATCCACAGAAATACATTCTAAACTTCCCTATGTTGACAGGTCATCTATCTCGGTGGGTAGTGATCCTTCAACATTTCAACATCAAGTTTGTCCCCCAGAAGTAAATCAAGGGACAATCATTGGCAGAACTTCTTTCCACCCATCCAAACCCCATAGAGTAGTCTCTGGATCTTCATTTTCTATATATGGAGATCCTCTTAGTAGATCAACCCATTCTTTGTTAGAAAATTTACTTTGATTGTGCTTCCTAAATCCTTATTGGTAGAAGACTCAATGATCCCAAACTCAATAGAGTGGTACTGGGTATCATCTTCATCACGTCTGCACAAGATTTCCAACCTTATTCATTCCTATTGTCAAAATGATGCACCAACAATGAGGCAGAGTATCAGGCTCTCTTCATTGGTCTTGATATGGCTCTTGAGATTGATGTTCCCCACCTTCATGTGAAAGGGGACTCTGAACTAGTCATCAAGCAGATCAACGATGACTACCTCATCCGGAAACCGAAGGTTGTACCGCTATTAGAGAATACTCACTGCCTAATATCCCAGTTCCCTTCTCAACCAGAAGTCACTCATGTCCCCCGGTCATAGAATAGTTGATCCAATGCCTTGGCCAGCCTGGCCCCAACTCTTGCAGAGCATGAACATGATGATTTGATTATCCATGTGGCACATCGAAGAGTAATTTCTCCCATCACTCCGTATGATGATGATAGCCCACAGGTATGCCACCTTACCGCTGGTGCCTCCACGTCAGGACCTCTAGGTCCACCTTCCATAGTGTTGGAAGGGACCCCTAACTGGATGACTCCCTTTATCAAGTATCTATAGCACAATAATCTTACGACAAACTGAGATGAACGTGAGAGCTGAAATATTTTTTTTCATTTTCTGAATGAACCACTTTATGGTAGTGGAAACCTCACAATCCTGGATACCACATTTCCAACACCACAAACATTAACATTTTACAGGCATAAAAAATTCACCGAAAAACATAAAAATTAAAATCCAATAGTCAGGACACATCATCATCACCCTAGGCCACGATACAACTCAAGACACGTCCCTTGATTCTCAATCATGCATCGTCATCATCACATCACCGGACAGTGCAGTTTACCCTCCAGAGTGGTCCCAGTCTTGAGAAGATCCTCTACAGACATTCGTTTTATGGGATTCTCCTAATTTTCATTCAAGGAGGTGATATTTCTCAGGTGATGTGGGAAGTTCATGCTGGTTCATGTGGGGCTCATCAGACAGGGCCTAAACTCTCTCATCAAATCTGAAGATTAGGGTATTTTTGGCCCACCAAGATCTGTGACTGTATCGAGTTTTCCAAGAGGTTTCATTCATGCCAGATCCATGATAATTTTGTGCATTGGACTCCAAATCTTCTCTATACTACCAATTACTCTTGACTCTTTGTGGTTTGGGTACTCGATGTTGTGTGACCATATCCACCAGCAACAGCTTTCCAGTGTAGGTTCATCCTTACCGCTATAGATTTCTTTTCCAAGTGGGAAGAGGGAATTCCACTCAAGGATGTCAAGAACCATTATATAATTGAATTTTTTATCTCTAATATCATCCATCAATTTTTATTCCATCACATCATCCTCACTGATAATGGTACTAACTTTCGGGAAGCTGAGATAAAGAAATTGTATGTCAAGTACCACATATGTTCTAATCATACCTATCACTATCATTCGTAATAAAATGGGTAGATCAAGGAATTCAACAAAACCCTCTCTAACATATTGTAGAAGATGGTTGGTCAGAAGAAGAAGATTTGGCTGGACAAACTGCCCAATGATCTCTATGATTACCAGACGACAACTCGTAATTCCACTCAGGTGACTCCATATTCCCTAGTGTACAGAATAGAGGTAGTCCTTCCCATCGAGATTCAGTTACCCTCATAACGTATAGCCATCTATGATCAGTATGAACTAGTAAAAGTAGCCAAAATCCATCTGGCTAAATTGGAAGCGCTTGATGATAATAGGCTTCGTTCCCTACACAATCTATAGAGTCATCAGAACAAGACAGCCAAATATTTTAATAAGAAATTTTTCCTCCACTCTTTCTTACAATGTGACACAGTGTTGGTCCTATGAATTCCAATGATACTAATAAAAAGCCACTAAAATTGGAACCCAAATGGGAGGGTCCTTATATCATTCACAAGGTTTACCCAAATGGTTCATACTTTCTAGTCAATATAGATGGTGATCATCTTACTTCTCCCACCAATGCAAAATTCATCAGGCAGTACGTTGCATGAGGGAATCACGTCCCGCGTAATGTTAAACTGTATTATCATCCCACATGATGTTAAACTATATTACTATCCTGGTGGACATTAAACTTCTCATCACCATCTTATATGATGTTAAACTGCCTATCCTCATCATGTAATACATTAAACTGTAAATGTTCTTAGCTCTACGGCCTTAAACTAAGATCTCCTATGTCCTTGTCGCATGTCATTAAACTACACGACATTTTCATAAACACTTATGACTTAATTCCCATCCTTATAGAATATATTGGAATGCTCATACCAGTCATAAGTGGCCCAGCCCTGGGTCCCTTGACCTTTTTGGCCTTTTGGACCAATTTCTCACATAGGATAGTGTGATGTGGTATGGACTCTATGTCCTTATTCAAATCGAGCTATTGATTTTTCCATGCCACACACATCCCCTTGAGACACTCTTCCTTTATACATCCTTTTTGGATGAACTTAAACTACACAAAATTTTTAGAAATATGTTTGGATTTATTCTCATCCTTATGGGATACATAGGAACACCCATAAATTTCATCTTCAGGTCCAGCCCAACGAATCCCTTCACACCCTCAGGTTTAGTTCTCTTAGAGGGATTTAATATGGTGTGGTATGTGAACTTCTTTGGTGCCTATTCACGTTGGGTTTACAATAGCTGCATCATGTGCCCCTCCTTCCAAGACATCCTTCATCCATTATCATTACCGCATGATGTTAAACTGCATGGTAGTTTTAGAAATACATATAGCTTGATTCCCATCATCACGGGATATGTAGGAATTCCTAAACATTTTTTGTTTTTGGTTCTAGCCCAGGTTCATCTATTCTTTCTCTTATTGACTTGGTCCAAGTCTTCTCTTGTAATTATTAATAGTGTGGCATATGTGGGATTATTTACTCATTCACATCAGTTTATTTTCCATGCCATGCACATTCCTCTTCAAGATACCCCTTACGTCCTTACCGCATGATGTTAAACTATATGGAGGTTTCATAACTACATGTGTCTTGATTCCCATCCTTATGGGATACGTAGAAATGCCTGAACATTTTGTTTTCGGGCCCATCCCTGTTTTTTTAGAAACCTTCTCTTCCTTCTGGCCCTATGGCCTAAATTATTTGTGGGGTGTGTATTGTGGTGTGGACTTATGTCCTCATTCACTTCAGGTTTTCAATAACCACACCAAATATCTCTCTCTTGAGGGCTCTCTATTCCCCTTTCCTCCACTCATCTCCTCGAGTATTATTCTCTCAATTGGGCCCCTCAACCCTTTTTGGGTGATTCACCAATTTTCTCAAATGTACTGTGGTTTAGGACCTCGAGTGTTGGATTCTGCATAGACATGATTTTATCCATTTCTATGAATTGTCCCTTTATTTGGGTTTCCATCATCTTTCACATGTGAAAGGACCCCCAGACGGTATGGATGATCGACCTTATGGCTCGCCTACCACTTTGGGCTAATGTCCTAAAGGATTTTGAATGACATTATGTGACAGGTTCCGCGTTTCAAATATGTTCAGCAGTCAACCCTCATTTGTTGTTCCCATTTCAGGCCAACACAATGCAGGTACTATGTTTTGAACATGGTAAACAGTTATCCTCCATCATTATGCCACCCCCATTGAACCCTAAATATTTGTCTCTTGATTCACATCCCTTTCCACACCACCATGTTCAAGTAGAATTTTGACCCCCTTGGTGCTATCCCTCCATGAAAATTTACACATTAAGAGGATGAATCAACATCATGGTGTCATTCTTGACCCCACACAGTTTCCCCTTACTCTGTATTCCATGTGTTGTGAAGATATTCTCCACCCTTGTTTCCCATATTGAGTGTATCTCACGTGGGCGTAGGGACTTGGTTAAGTTTTACACCCACTTGGAGGAATCTCACTTCTTTTAGTCTGAGATCTACGAACATAAACTAAAACCCCCATCATACCTATCGCATGACATTAAACTACACAAATTTCGAGAACTATGTACGAATTGATTACCATCCTTATGAGATATGTAAGAATGCTTGGACATTTCATCTTCGGGTCTAACTCATTCTCTACTAATTAAATATTCTATTCGTCCTTTTGGACCTGATTCTTATGGGATTTCATGGTATGGTGTGTGTGGAATTATGTACTCATTCACATCGGGTCTATAATAGCCTCACCATGTACTTCCCTTTATGGACTAGTCCCTCCTATCTCTATCTTTACCACATGGCGTTAAATTGTATGGAATTTCTAGAAATATGTACGACTTGATTCCCATACTCATGGGATTCCTAAGAATGCCTGAACATTTTATCTTTGAGTCCATCCCCAAGTCCTTTGATCTTATCTAGCCCCTTGGCCTGAGGTCCCCTCCCCATGGGGTTGCGTGTGGTGTGGACTGATGTCCTCATTCATGTCTAGTATGATTTATCACGCCATGCACATTCCCTTTAAAACCTCATTCATCTATGTGCATCCAAGACATATGATGTTAAACTATGTTTCCTAGTCCTACATGAATTTAAATTTTTTTGTCTTTATTGCACAATGTTAAAATGCATGGGTTGATCCTATAATATGACCCTAAACTGTGACACTATCATCATAGTTGCATTATGAAAAATGGCACCAGATTGTGGTGTCCTCTCATGAGGGTACATAATGTTTGATATCAGTCATCCACTATTCCATTTTTAAGGCCTACAAGTGGATTGATTCCTACGGCGATGCTTGGATTCTTCGTACTGGGTTTTTTTCTTCAAAAAAAAACACACATCCACACTAAATAACAAAAAACATCCATCAAATGATGCTTCTTTTGGGGCATGGGACAGACCTGCATGACAGTATTTCCCCTGGAATTAGTATCCTACCTTTCTATTTTCAAGAACTATGTGTAGGTTGATTCCCATACTCATGGGAGACATAGGGACGCTCAGACATTTTGTCTTCAGGTCCATCCCCAGGTACCTCAAATCATGCCTTCTTTTCAGCCCCCTTTGCCCGAACACTATTGGAAGCACGTGGTGTGGTGAGGAACTCTTGGGTCCTCATTCATGTTAGGTTTATAATAGCAATGCCATGTACTTACCTTAAGGGATCTTCCTTCCATTCTTCTTATGTCCTTTTCACACAACGATAAACTACACAACATTTTCAAGAACTACATATGGCTTGATTCTCATCCTCATGGGATACGTAGGAACACCCAGACATTTCATTCTCAGGTCTAGCCCTAGGTTTATAAACACATTTTCTCCTTCTCATATGGACTTCTCGGCCTCTATTATGCCTCAACAACGTGCTTAAATGCATTGTGGTTTAGGACCTAGAGTTTTGGATTCCACATGGACATGATTTCATTTGTTTCCATGCTTCACTTATCCCATTATTTGGGTTTCCATCATCTTTCGTATCTAAAAGGACCCCAATATGGCATGGATTTCTTGCCTTATGGATCACCTACCTCTTTGGTCCAACACCTCATAGGATTTTGAAAGACATTATAAGATGGGTTCTAGGTTTCGAATTCAGCCAGTGGTCGACCCTGGGATGTTAGTTCCCATTTAAGGTCACACGATATGGATGTTGTGTTTTGAACATGGTCAAAAATTATCCTCCATTATTACACCACACCCATTAAGCCTTAAATAATGGTCATGTGATTCATGTCCCTTTCCACTCTATCATGTTCAAGTGTGATTTCGAAACACTTGGTGTTATACTTCTTTACACCAATGCATGTTAAAGAGGGTGAATCAGTATCGTGAGGGTCATCTTAAACTCCACATCATCTCCCCTAGTTGTGTATTCCTTGTGTTGCAAAGATCTTCTCTGTGCTTGTTTCCCACATCGAGCATAGCTCACGTGGGCTTAGGGATATGGGTAAGGTTTGTGCATACATGAAAAAGGTTTGAACTCTATGACATTAAACTAGGAGCTTCAGTCCCTTAGTCCAGACATCATGAGTTTAAACTGTGTGTGTTCTTATAGAAATTTGTGGTGCGGTGCAGACTATTTTGTCCTCATTTACATCGGGTTGCTTTATGGCACCACATCACATATTTTTTCTTCGATAATATTCTCATTTTTGGTCCAACCTCTCTGACCAAAAACTAAGATCTCTTACGTCCTTATCTTATGGCGCTAAACTACATCTTCTATGACCAAGCTCTGTAATGATAAATTACCTAGCCATTTGATGTCTTCACTTGAGAAGATGTTCCCCCTTTCAGTATTGGCTGCCTGTCGTACCACCTTCAAGAACTACATATGACTTGATTCCAAGCCTCATGGGATACATAGTGATGCCCAAAATTCTTGTTTATGGTCCAACCGCATCACTAGGAACCCTCTTGGGCCATTCCATCCTAAGTTTCCTTAGAAGTATGTGGTGTGGTGTGGACTTATTTTCTCATCTACATCAGCTTTGTAGTAGATGTGCCATATAACTTTATCTAGAGTTCTCCATTTCTATGTACTTACCATATGTCAATAAACTACATAGGCATGTCCCATGAACATGAAATTATATTGGGCACCTTATGGTCCTAAATATATTACCTTAAACTAATATTCTTACCATCTACATTTGTACAATGTTAAAACTGCATAAAAATAATGATATTCCTCTTTGAAAGAGGATATAGACCCTTTTGGTATTGACCGCCTACCACACCACCTTCAAGAACTATATATAGCTTGATTCCCATCCTTATGGGATACATAGGAATGTTCCGACATTCCACCTCAGGCCCACCCCCAGAACCATTAACTTTCCTAGTTCCTTTCCCCAAATCATGGTGATAACTCTTTGACCTTAATCTAGGGGTTCCCAGTCCTCTCTAAGTGACTTTAAACTATAGTACACCCTATGTGACAAACATAAGATGCCTCTTATTCTGAATAATATATTCCTTATTTTCCAAGCATAAGATTCCAATAGTCCTCTCTACATGACTTTAAACTGTAGTACACCCTATCATTCAATAATAGTATACCTCTTGTTCCAAATAAGATATGCCTTATGTGACAAGAATATGATTCCTCATTCCATGATTACAGTGGAATAATTTCAAGAGTGTTGGAATCTATTTGAGCATTCCATCACTCAACCTCATGCTTCATGTGTCCTTCATTCGGTTCTTCATCCTCTTTCATGCTTGAAGGGACCCCCTAACAGCTTGGTCTAATGTCGTTTTGGCTCACCTACCGTTCAGGTCCAATTCCCCAAAATACTTTGGATGAAACTTCAATTTTGTCCCTGTGTTTCAAATATAGTCAATGGTTGGCCCTTATTTGTTTGTTTCTATCTCAGGCTAACACAATGTGGATGTTGTGATTCGAATATGGTCAGAAGTTATCTCCCTTCGTCATGCCTCTTCCATTGTGTTCCAAATGTTGGGCATGTTATTCATACTTTTCATATCCCTTTATTCGGATTGATATCAACACCCCTAGAATTATCCCACTCGTGCGCTAGAGCATGTTGGGAGAGGTAGGTTTGGTTGTTTTGAGAATTCTTCCCAGAAACTCTAGGTGGTCATTCATACCCCAGGTGTCCAGTGATTGGTTGGCATTATCATATTTAAAGGGAATAATTATGTATCCATCCCTTATTTCTCACATTAGGAATGACTCACATGAGATTAAAGAGTGATCAATGGATATTTTATAGATATGATTGAGATGTAGTAATCAAAGCGAATAATGGGATTCATTCACACAACCAAAATAAATATGAAAGTTTGAAAGTATGTTTATGAGTTCATAGAAGTTAAAATGCCCATGGATTTCCCCTCCAACCGATGTATTTAACTCTTCAATAGAGCATTCCATCTCCAACTCTCTTTAGTGCATGGCCTCAAAAAATTTCCCTCTCCCGATAAGCTCTCTCTCTTCTTCGTTGGACACAGGGCGCAATTTATCATCCCTAGTGTGCACCCGGTCATCCGCATCTTGGATACTAGCCATATCCTAGGATGCTCACCTCATATTATCCTTGGTTTCTATCATTTGTTCCATTGATTCAGATATGAATTCTGATTGGGCGATAATGAAAGAAGAATGTTCAGTCACCCACACCCTCAAACATCGGACTTCTTGCTCAGCCTCTTAAAGTATTTTGATATTGATGGAATTTCTATACTATCAAGAAACACTGAGGCCACACACATCCTCCTGAACCTTATTGTAAAGGTAATCTCGAATGAGCATGTGAGGGAGTCATGAATCCACTCCTCCAGCGGTAGTTCACACAATTGGGGGAAAAGTTTTCCCAAATGTTTTGTCCACTACAATTGCGGGGTGTTGTCGATGAAACGTTTGATCAACTTCCATGACCGATGGAGGATGGAATTTTAACTCATAAGGGACTATGGAATGGTTATCCTGGGCACTCAATGCTATAAGGATCATCACCCCTCTTTGGAGTAGAGATTCAAGTCTTACATCTATTCACACCAGCAACATGTGTATCATCCTAGAAACTGTGCAGGCATGGGTGACGTTAGCCAATTTGACTGATCAGAAAACGAGTAAAACTCTGAAGTATGTGACTTACCCTGGTCAGCCGCTTGATCTCACCATGGGTATATCATCGCTGGGAGGACAGGACATATCCCTACGTATATGATTGTGATATCTAAATATTCTGAGGAGGCTAACCCTACTCCCCCAATATTACTGGATTCTGAAACCATTATCTCTCCGACCACAGGTCATAGTGTTTGTCCATCTGCACCTATTATGCCTTCATCCCTGTTAGTGGGAGTGGTTGATTGAAGATTATTCTATATAGATAAGTGTCAGTTGAGAAACCAAGATACAATAAGAAGGGAATTGTCACAATGAAAGGGAGTTAGAACTCACTTCTAGAGTTACGGCGAACTCGCCTAAGGAAATTCCCCCTGAGGGCACTATTTTTCTTCTTCAGGAGTGGCTCCCTTGGATGTACCCTCCATTTCCCCATAGAAATCTCTCTCATTGACTTCTTCCCCACAAGATTTTTCTGTAAAACTAGGAAAGGGAAAATGCTCTGCCAGTTGAGTTGTTGTTAATTCTATAGGAGTAGTCATGTTCAACAGCACCCATACCTGGTGTGCCATCAGCTGCATGTCACCACAGGAGTATATTGCATCCTCTATTTCCATCACAAACTTTCTTCCCTTGGCAGGGGTATCATTGAAGCTGCCTTTTGTAATGACAATTTCTCCCAACGCTATCCTGTGCATGTTCAAGTTTTTCCATAGGCCGTTAACACCAAGATATTATTTTCCCTTTTCCCAATCTTTCCAAGCCTCCAAAAAGAAGATATTAGAAGGAATTTTTATTGGACATATTTTCTTCCCTATATATTGAAGGGGGCCTTGTGAAAGCCCTGAGACAATTCAACTCTCTCCCGGGTCCTCCCAGGTGGAGCCACCGGGCTCGACACTATTACCTCTCTCTCTTCACCCCCAACCAGTACTAGTATGGGGTTTGAAGATTCATGTATTAATTACCTTGATATTACAGCCTCTTCACCTTGATTCATGTTTGCACCACCTTCTTAACATCCCCCTATCATCATTGTTCAACATTGAGGTGTATAGACCACTTTGTTTGCCCAGATAGTCAGTCAATTCAGCATCTCACCAGGTTAGGAAGCCTCCCAGCTCTGTGCATACTCATGAACCTGTCCGAATGCAGCATTGGATGGGGTTAAACCATTCCAAATCTTCCCATACTCCCTTGTAAACATCATCCAGAGTTGTCGCATCATGCACGAGTGGTTCTGATGGCGCACATTTGTATACACCTATGGAGTTATCCTCTGTATGCATCGTAATTATTGTGCGAACTAGTGTGACGCATATGGTTCCCATATAGGTTCACAATCTACTTATACCACCAGCACACCTCCACATAAATATAGAAGATATGACTATTCTCTATAGTATCTGTTCCATCATCAGTATAGGCTTCAATTGGAAAAGGAAATGGGTGGAATATGGATTGATTTACCTTCCCAATCATACCCTGTACGATCACTGCATCCAGCTTCAATAGGGAGATCCTTGAAATATTCAAAATATCCATCTGATAATGTATCCCAAGTGTAGAAATGGTGTTAAGATATTCATATCCCCACCATGTGTGTCACAATATAGCTATAAAAAAAGTGGAATGGCCCACACACCCACATCATCCTTTTTCTATCTCTAATGTGTCAAAGTAGATGGTATAACTTTGCTAGCATTGGTATTCCCAGGTTTATATGGTCTCCACCATCCAGTTGAGATACTATTATAAATGGACTTGGTTACACCCCCATGTGGGAATCTTTGACCAGTAATATCCACCCACAAATTAGTGCTAAGATGAATCCGTCCAGCTTAACTATCAGCCGCTGCTCAGTCATGACACTGTACCCCCACATTTTCCACTAGTTTTACTTTAATATTTGCTAGTAAGAACCTTATTTACCACACTGATCTCCTCATGGACATATGGGGGGCCTTGAAGGTAGTGTTTCCTCTTCTGGTGGTAAATTAATAAAATATCTAAACCACTTCTTAAAGTGGATGTCTTAGGTGTTCTACTTATCCTCATATGTACCTGGCACTAGCCTCAACAATGTCATCACTAAAGGTGGAATCTACTCCATATCCTCCTAGGTGTTGATGGTGGGGAGGAACTCGTTATACATACCTCCCAGGATTGGGATACCAAAAATTTGATGAAGCTCCCAGAGGCTAATTTCAACCTCCTCATGATGCATATGGAAAGTGTTGGTATTTGGTGACCAATAGCTTAGAAATTATGGTATAAACTCCCTCAGTTGAGAGATTCTAAATTGGGAATCCCAGGACACTTCACATAGGCCTACCCACCTTAGTGCATTCTCAAACTCTTCCTACGACGCACATGCCCAGTAGGCCTAGGCCCAGTCATTGGTGAATTTTCCACCCTGGTGAAAATCCCAGCTTGTGATCCACCCCTTGTCTAGATTCCCGAGCCCTACCTTGATAATTGTATTGTATAGAGGTGGATACGTCTCCTTCACCAATGATTTTACGTTGATGTTTTTTACATGATTGTAAAAGAAATGTACTATGACTTGGGTGTGATCTCGTCCAATGTGGCCATCCAAATCCTTGTACCATTGGTATTGCTCGGGGGTGCTTTGAAACCAGTAGGCTGGCTTATCCTTGCTAGTGTCTAGGGTGGATACTTCATCCCGAAAACAAAATACATACAATGGAAGGCACTTGTATAGCAGGTATTACTTCTACACCTATGTTAGCCTCTCAGTCAGCGATTGGTGATCAGAAGTAATCAGGATGTACTCTCATCTTTTGATGTTGTTTTCTATGGCCTCCCTCTGAGCAGCATTAGCATAATCTTCTCACACAACCTCCTTAGTGGACATTATCCTGAATACTTGGAGAATTTTTCTGGTCGGGGCATGAAGGTGGAACGAAAAGTCATTCATGAAGAATTTTCATGAAGACTTTTTGTGAAGAAGGTCACAAACCACCTACCCTCTATGAAGCATCCTTGACTTCGAACTCTGTCAAAAAGGAAGTAAGGGATCATGATACCCCAGTTCTTTAAAAGCATTTGCAAAGAACCGTACCAAAGAACTCCAGTTTGATAAAATAATTATCTAAGAGGATCATTCACGGAGATAAGGAAAAGTCATAATCATTCGCAAAGATCTAGATGTGGAAAAACAACTATGGGTCCCTATTTATAGGCATGGTCAGTGCCAGCTTCGTGGCGACCTATGGGTGATCTTTGCAGCACCCACGAAGGCTCTTCACAGCCCCTCCCACTTGTTTTGAGTGGTGCCTCTTAGCAAGGGCCACTTGTTGATTTAGATTTGTGAAGGCCAGTGTGACAAAACTTCGCACTTGCCTTTATGGACCAGTTGTGCGATCCACCATATGTTCGATCCTCCTAGTATCTTTGGCGTCTTACCATCAGAATATACCCCTCTTTTCCATCGGCTCCAATTCCGAGGGGCGATTTATTGGCACCAAAATTCATCCTTCTTAGGGAGAAATCTCTCAGATGCTGTAGAGTTACTCGGTGCTTCAAAGGGCCTTAAATACTTCCAAACTTCCTCAAAGGGCACCTTCTCAAAGCCCTCTACAAGGATGGCCCTCCTTCATGAGGACTGCCTCCGCGATCATCTCTACAGCATCCTGCACCCTATGCGAGGCTGATGCATTCTGACAGAACCTCTCCTCTCTGTGGAATCACTCATCTCCACAGAGAGTTCTGTGACCCACACTGGCCTTTGTTTCCTATAAATAGAGGGATCACCCCCCCCCCCCTTTCAAACCACTATTACTCTTCTCTTTCAACATTTGAGCTTCTGCTTCACAAAGACCTTCACGAATCCAACAGATGGATCACCAATACTTGGCCTCTATGAACCGTACCTCTTTTTGTTCTTCATAGCTTCCTCCTATGGTGGGGATTCCCTTTGCGAAGGCATATGACATTTGAAAAGGATAGATCCTCTTTGGGGTTCTTGAGACTTCATTAAGCGTAGAGCCTTTGAGAAGTACTCTCCAAACAAAGATGGATTTGATAAAGAGAATCTCTGCTCCATCGAAGGATTCCCTTCACAAAGACCCTTCCCTTCACGAAGCCCCTACCATTTGAAAATACCCTTTCCTTCATGAAGAGAATTTCCTTCACAGAGACCTTTCCCTTCGCGAAGTCCATCCTCTTCATGAAGTACCCAAGATTCACTAAGACCCTTTCCTTTGCAAAGCACCTCTTTCCAAGATCTATTTTATTGCACACCCTTCTCTCGTACGATCTTCCAGGTTTGTACGAAGTGATTTCAAGGTCCCTTGGGTGGTGCATCATGTTGCATTTCTTTTCATCATTCTTCTTTTCATAGTCGCACTAATGGTTGTTACTTATTTGCATAGTCACGATAACGTGAGCCCCTCAATGGATCACTACACAACCCTATCTTCATACAGAATTGTTAGTGTCTTCCCTTCACCAAGGGTTAAAGTGCATCGGTTATGTAAGTCCTAGGGGTGAAGAGAGAATACTCACCATCCAAGCTTCAGGATGTTAAACTTCCAATAACCTGCGTCCATGACAAATGATGTTAAACTGTGATCACCGCATAAGGAACAAATCCAGAGGAGACCGTGAAGGGGATGAGCACCAACACCTTCTCACTCCCCTATCCCTTTGATATTTTTCACCATGAACACCTCGGGCAGTCTCCATGTAAGCCCCGACACCCTCTTATGGGATGATTCAGGTTTGATGGCCATGTCTTTATCATACATCTGGAACCCTACTCGGGATTCCCTCTCAGAGTAAGACCCAATCACCATCTCCCTGGGCCGCTAACCATGCATATAACCCACTCCATTCCTCATGGAATCACCATTTCTGACATGATATCTAGGTCTTTGTTACTTCTTATTTCTCACACAGAGCATGACTCACATGGGCTTAGGGTAAGAATCGACCATGACACTCTCTTTGGGATGCCTTAGTGTGTAATCCCCATCCCCCATATCATGAACTATGTGGACTTTGATCTTTTACCATTCCAGGTAAGGTACATAGGAAGCATATCTGAGGTTCAATCCCATCACCCATAGGTCCTAACCACTTCATGTTTTCTGACCCTCATCCTGCATGACGTTAAACAATATGCCTTTTTCATCCTGCATGACATTAAACTGTATGCCTCTTTCATCCCGCATAATGATAAATTGTATGAATTCGAACTACGTGGGTTTTGATCCCTATATCCTAGACATGGTACCTAGGAAGACTCTCTGAGGTTTAACCCCAAACACGGGTAAAATTTGGCATTCCCCTTGTTGGGACCCACATCCTTGGTCCACCATTTAGTGGTGTCATACCAGTTCTAGTGATGCTAACCATGCATAATCTATACACTTAATCCATGCTCCTCTAAAAATAGTTCCCCTATTATGATGGGATGATAACCATGTATAATCCCCATCATATCTTCGGGATATTGTTTGTTGTGTACACCTCGATCCTATGCCCCATTTTGAACTACATAGACTTTGATTCCTTGCCATAGGGATACGTAGAAAGTCTCCCTAAGGTTCAATACCATCACTCATGTCCCATCTTGGTCTCTCGCTTGAGCCTCTGTGTTCTGGAAAGGTCATACCCCAACCTGGAGGTTCTACTTCATTCAAGTCCCATCCATGTGTTCATTCTCACGGGTCACCTCCTCAGGTGTACCATCGCCCCACCGAACTATGTGGACTTTCATTCCCTACCACGGGGATACATAGAAAGCCTCTTAGAGGTTTAATCCCAAAATTACCATAATCATCAAGTTGGTTGCATCCCTATAATCTCATCTATTTCATCAAATCATCCATCATCCATCCTGGTTTTACCCGGGCCACCACTTCTTGGTGAGATCATGTTATCCACCTCCTCACTGCTCTTAGCAATACCCGAGCTGCTAACCATGTGTAAGTCCCAGCATGTCTTTATATTTTTTTCCATTATGTACACCTCGATCCCATGATTCAACCGATCAAACTATGTGGGTTTTGATCCCTATCCTCTATATAGGGTACATAGGAGGCCTCCAAGAGGTTCAATCCCAGCCAATGGTAAACCTTGGTGTCCCCTTTCTCGGGACCCAATCATCCTTAGATCCGTCCTCATTGGGAATTTTTATCCACCTATCTAGTAAGCCTCCCATGTAATCCCTCATAGGGATGTACCCATCTGATCCACTCTCATCAGTGTTCTGATCAGTCTGATCCATCTCTATTATATGTTAAATTCGAGGCATACCCTGTGTTAAACATGGGAAGCTGATGAAAACCTTGGAGACATGCCTCTAGAATACAATTCCTCGCACTCGATGTGGTATGTCTCAGGCTTCCACACCCTCGAGAGGCCTTATCATAAGGGAAATGAATCTAGGTGTACTAGTGTTTCATCATCTAGACATTCCAGTGATGTCCAACATGACTACACCCCTAACTGAAGGTTGTTGCCCTGACTTAACCCCTCGGAATGTCCTGATAAAAGCATTGTAATTAACTGAAATCCACGATGATATGGCACTGGGAATGAGATTCAAGAACAACATCTTAAATCTATGAGGGAGACCCAGACTAGGTGACAAATTCTGAGAAGGAATCCATGGAAGGAGATACTAACATTCCATCATCCTATTTCGATCAAGGAGCAAACATCACTGAATAAGCGACGGATGTCACCCGCCTTTGGAAAGTAGGAATGTGGGGCAACAACCAGCATGACGTAGCATGATGATGCACCCCCCCCCCCCCGACAAAATAATAGGAAACAATTTCTCTTGTATGATAGGAGGTGAAGAGAGTATATGAAAAGAAAAATAATTTAAAAGTAAATAAAAGAAAATGAAAGAGGATTCTTACCTCTTTAATTATCCTCCTTGAGAACCTGTTTAAGGGATTTAGTTTTGGAATTTTGGTGAGACCAGAAGATCTTTGGCGTGGGTAAGAGGCTTGGGAAAGTGATTGGGTAGAAATTGGATAGGTCTCAAAGCATAGATGTGTGAGGAGAAGAGGGGACGAGGGGTGGTATTTGTAGTAGAGGAGAGGGAGGGTTTTCAATTATTTTAATCATTATTTTATTATTTTTATCAAGGCAAGAAATAGTGCTGGTTCTTTTGACTAAATACAGTAATTAGTGCATGTGAGTTCAAACCAACAGTTCTTACCTCGGTAGAAAATCATCCATGACTCAATAATTCATGTATTTAGCTTATTTCGTAAATTATCGTATTTGACTATTCACCAAAATTTCATGTGTTTCAGAAAAAATCTCAAACATTCACCCTGACCATTTTTCGACATGTAGAATTCAAAAATAAACTCCATATTTTGAAAATAATTTTTTAAATATGAGAAAATTAATTTTTAATTAAAATAATAATTTATTTGAAAAATACCAGTTTTAAAACTATAAATTATTTTATAACACTTTGAAAATTTAATTAAAGTCTCATAAAATTATATTATAATCATAATATAAAAAAAAATATGAATATATTTTATGAAAATATATTTTTTTAATCATTATATTAATTATAAAATTGGAATTAAATATTTATAACTTACAAAAATACAAACACTCAATTTATCATTTAAAAAAAACGATTTACCCATTCCATGATATTAATATATAATGATTACCCTTATAAGATACATAAATTTTATTTTTAATCTCATAGGTGAGGTTACTATTCTCTTGACCAAATTACTATTCATAATGGTCATGTCACTATTTCTAAGGTCAAGTTACTATTCCATCAGTATGAATTCCTAAATTTTTATAAATACCACTAATTTCATTATAAATTTATAAATAATTCTATTATTTAATTCCAAAATGAAAATAAATTATTTTATAAGTACCTAGGTTGTCACAGATAGGTTATAGAAGTTTAAAAGGTAAGAATGAAAATAGTTTCAACTCCGAAATTAATTAGAATGAAACATGAAAATATGAGGAGAACAAGGGTATAAACTCAACATTGTATAAATTTATTATTTTAAATCTACTACATATCACAAGAATAAGGCTTAATATCATCAATGTTGTATTCTTGGAAACATGTTTTCATATTTTTCCACAGGAGGTACATATTCCAGCCATAAATTGGATAATTAAGAATATATAAAGAACATCAAAGTATGGTTTGGTTTTTGATGAAGAATATGGTATATATTAGTTGGGTTATCGATATGTGTATTCTTTTGGATATGTTGTGGATCAGAAATAAACAAATAGTGAATCATTATTCATAAAAATAAAATGTATTTTATTGTTAAGTATGATACTATAAAGTATTTCCATGACTACTACATATGTATAATAATATAATCATTGTCTTTGTTACACATTAATTCACGATTTATTACATAAAACACACTTAGTAAAACCCATAAGATAGATAAGACTATTATATTTTAGAATTAGGTATGTATCCTATCAACGTGTTACATAGATAAATTAACATTATTGAAAACTTCTATAACATTCTTCTAATATTCCACTATTCATTTAAAACTGCACAGGATAACCTAGATACATACATAAGAAAGGGGTGAGATATAAATCCTTGTAAGGGAATAAACAAATAATAACATGAATAAATTATAACATGTTAGAAATAGGCATTTAAATGGGACATAAAAGGGTTGATAATCATAAAAATGAAAATGATGCATGATATATCATGATAACATAACACCAACATGGGAACGTGGCAACAAATGTAACATGAAATCATAACATAAGTCAAGGATAACCGCCAATATATCATAACATGGTAGAAAAAGTACTATGATGGATTAATTTTACTCGCTAATCTCATACATGAAGTCTCATGAGACTAAAATAGTTCTCAATGCGTTGGAGTGGTATATAATTTAGGCTTCACCTATCAATTTCATATATGTACATGCGTAAGTGTTCCACTTAGAAAATTAAACATAGGATATTTTTTTATCTCATTTAATACCATAGTTATGTAATGTGGGTTAAATACATGTAATAAATCTTAAATTATCAATATGTACAAATAGGTGAATACCATTGAGTGAAAACACATACAAGTATGCACATCACAAATGTATGGCATGGAAAAACACAGTGACATTTTAGTAGCATAACAGTTATACATAAAGATTTATAAAATGGTATAATGAGGGATAGAGGGGTATCTCATCACATGGAATTAAAAAAGATAGTATACAGGATATGTAAGAAAACAATCCTATATGAAAATTTTTGAATTAAAAGGGATAAGACAAGAAGTGTTCTTGAATAAAAATTTGGCATGGAAAAATCACGGGGTAATTTCGGTAGCATAATGAGGGTACATAATGAATAATGGGAGATATTAATGAGAGTGAAATGAGAATATAATAAATTTTAAATAATAAGGGTAGAAACATGAATGGATTTAAAAAAAAAGTCATAACATAAAGGAAATGCTTGAATAAAGAGGAGAAGGAGAGGTCCCATTACTAAATTTAGACAGGGTAATGTCTTAGGTAAAGGTTATAACAAGAGGAGATAAATGATCTCTAATTATAAGAACATAAATATGATAGTAAAGGGACATTTATAAAGTCTTTAAAAAATATTTAATTGAGATTAAAACGGCTAAATACAAAGAATAAACTTGAATAGAAAATATGAGAAAGAGGTCCTTCACTAAATTTCAGTATTGTAATGTCTTAGATAAAGGTCATAATGAGAAGGGATAAATGATCTCTAATTATTATAAAATAAATTTTATAGAAAAGGGAAATTTATAAATGCATTTAACAAAATATAATTGAGATTAAAAATTCTAAATACAAAGAATAATCTTGAATGGAAAAGAAGAGAAAGAGATCCATTACAAAATTACGGCATAGTAAGGACTTAGGTAAAGGTTATAAATAGAGGGGATAAATGTCATTATAAGAAAATAAATTTTAAATTAAAGGGAAATTTATAAATTATTTACAATTTTTTCAATTGATATTTAAAAATCTCAATATAAAGAAGGAGGTTGAATAGAAAAGAAGAGAAAGAGATCCCTTACTAAAGTTCTTCATAGTATCTGCTTAGAAAAAATCTATAATGAGATTTAAATAAAGAATATAATTAATAATAAATAATATTAACTATAATAGGGGTTTTTAAAAATCATATTGAAAACATAATAAATTGATAATTTAAGTCTTATACAAAAGAAGAACTTGAATTCAAAGAAGTGGAGGAAAAGATCCCTTTCCTTGGGAGGATTCTTCTTAAAGCTAGATAGGGACTCATTTGAACCTTGGAACAACCCTGTAGAGACTTTTGGGAGAATAATTTATAGAGGATTCGTGATCAATGTCTTTAGTGTGTAAAGTGAGGAGCAAAAGGGGGTATTTATACTTGAGGATGGGTGGTTTTAAGCGATTAAATAATGATTATTTTTTATTTAACGATAATCACTTTTGGTTGGAATTAATTTCAAAAAAAATGGTTGATAATTAGTGTTGGAAATATTTTTTAAGGAATAAAAAAACCTCAACCACCTAATTTAAGTTTTCATTCTTATTTTTCTTATCTCTTTACCTATTAATTTTAACACTTTACGTTATTTTACCTATACCACAATAACTCTTTTTTTACAACGGTTACCTTTTATGTATAAAAATAAAATTAACATTATTGCCTAATTTAGACCTTAAAATTACAAATATTCAATCCATTTCAGTTTATTTAATTTATAAAATTGGTAAAAAAAAATCAATTCTAATGTGATACGCGTATAAATCATAAAAATAATATTTTTAGAAAAGGTAAAATAGTGGTTTTCAAAATGCTAGGAATGTGTTTCTAAGTGTAACACCTTATGTATTATTTCATTTATTAAAAAAAATTATCAATATTAAGGTTTAATAAATTTTAAATCATGATCATATAATAATTATATCAAATGAGTTCTGTTATTTCCCAAAAAATAGTATTTTCAGTTTTTTACTAATATAATTTTGATGTGATGAGAAAGAAATTAAGTTTATTTTTTAAATATAACTATATAAATTTTAGAATTTAAACTTTTAAATAAATATCATTGTTATTGAATTTTTTTAATTTTATGGACAAATAAACATTCTGACCATTATAAAAATTACTTAGGACTTCATTAAAATACATTATCATGTATAAAGGGTTTTGTAATATTATTTAATGAAGGTAAATTTTATCTAAAACTTATATATTTATCATACATTTTTATTTAATAAAATTTGTTTATAGTCTCCCAAAATAATGCAATTTTGATTGTATTATTAAATAATCGTGATGATCATTTAAATGCATCTACGTAACCAAAAATATTAATGACCATATTTTTTATTGAAAAATGGACATAACATCAATCAACTATATTAGTAGAAAAAAATAAAGTAGGATGATCATATTTTTCTATAAATGGACCATCATTCTTATTCACCACCATTCACTTTGTTTCAAAATAAGGTTCAATATAATTTCCAAATTGAATATTTTATTACTAACTCTTTTCTACTCTATTATATTGATGTTTATGGGTGAAGATTTTTCTAGGGGATCAAAGTATCCTAAAATTTTATATTTGACTTTATTTATCCCCTATTTTTCTTCCCATTGTAATATTTGGTATGATATTGGTCATTGTTTTAGACTAAATGTGACATTATTAATTAATGAAATAAAGTGTTGTTGGTTTCTAGTATGTGTTTTCTTTACCCTTGTTGTTACAAGTTGTACTAGTTGACATCAATACATGATGTTCAAAGTTCATATAAAATTTTAAATTATTTATCTATTCTCATAATAAATCATTCATTATAATATAATAGTTTTATTAATAATATAATGAAGTTTTTGGGGTGTTACATTCTTCCACCCTTTAAGAAATGTTTCCCTCAAAATTTCATTCTTTTATACATGACAAAACTCTAAATATAACTTTAAAAGATTGAATATTTTTGTTCTTTATCCCTACAAAAATAAATTTATTATATTCACCTAATATTAAAATTATATTTTATATTTTTCTTGATGTAATTCATACCTTTATTAATGTATTCAGTTTTGTGTCATTAATGAAGAGAAAGGGTCCAGGAATAGAAATGGTACCTTTATGAATTTTAAAAATAAACTATTTCTTTTATCCAAATATAACTAGTTCTGTTTGCACCAAACTGATGAAAATATCAAAAATTTCGTAAAATTTTTTTAATATTAATATATAATTTTAAGACATATTTTTGAACCTGATTTTTATAAAATAATCTTATAGAGTTGTCTTCAAAGGTTTCAAAATCTTCTTTGATACTTCTTAAAATATTGAAATTTAAAATTTGATACATATAGGCTTCACGGAGGTCACCCTATTTCATGTATCCTTCAAAATTTACAAGTGATTCATATGTATTAGTTAGGTTGAAGTGTTCGAAAATACCCTGATATAACCTTCCATGCCTATTTTGGTAGGAAAGTTGAGAATATAATATTTTTTCATATACAAACCATGATCCTAAAAAATGGGAATAGTGGAGGTATTAGATGCCTCAAAAAGTTTTTTGCAGGTAACATGGATATTGAAAAAGGTTTCAAAGTCATCTGATAATGACTTCAGGATAATAATTGCAAGTAGATCTTCTAGAATATAGAGAAGAGTTGTTCTTGATCTTTCTCCTTCCATCTTGCAAGATAATATTGATCTATTTTGAAATAATATAATTAATACATGGAATGAATTACCCACCACATTATAATGAAATTAACTACATTTTTTTCATTAAATGAAATAAATTTATATAATAATGAGTGATCAATAATATATTAAGATAATAAAGTATATAAATTTAGAATAATTCATCTTATGAATGTCTGAGGTGGCCAATTTTTTTACTAGTCTACTTTCATGTCAACCTATATCACTATTGGATCAATCTAGATTTCTTTAGGTTGGGATTTCTCAAACCCTTAACCCAATTACTTAAATGAATACCCTAAAATTATCATTATATTTCCTAAAATTCAATAAAATAAATGATCTTATATATTATAATATCTTTTATCCATAAATGTACATATGATTTAATATATTACATAAATTAAGAATATGTATGTTTTATTCTAATTTATCCACAATCTATTTCCGAACATATAACTTGTATGGGAATTTTTGTTCCCTTAATAATGGTTCTTAATGATATTGTGAATTTACTAAATCATATCCCCTGGGAGTTTCAAACCTGGTGTTTAGCAAGGCTCATTTTCATACACCAGTTCTCGATCGAGTTTATCTTAATACAAAGTTTTTGGGTTACCCCATTGTATATATGTGCTAGAGATGCATCCACTTGTAGTATCCAAACCTAGATGTATATTCTTATAAACCACTTAATCTATAAATTAACAAAATTTTGGGGATGTATTATTATGTTTTGTATTATCCGTAAATATTTCTCTAATTTTTTTTAATACTAATCCCAAAAAATGACTAGACTTTCCTCTTATACCAACTATGAAAACCCATATATTTATTACACATTAATTCATGATTTATTACATGAAAACACACTTAGTAAAACCCAGAAAATAGATAAGCCTAGTGTATTTGTGAATTAGGTAAATAAATATAAACATATTGTAGTGATAAAACAGCATTATTGAAAACTTCCTTAACATGATTCTAATATTCCACCACTCATTTAAAACTACATGAGATAACCTAGAGACATACATAAGAAAGGGGTGAGCTATAAATTCTAATAAGGGAATAAACAAAGAATAACCGGAAGAAATTATAACCTATTAGAAAATATGAATTTCAATGGGTCATAAAGGGGGATAAAGTCATAAAAATGAACAGTGAGGAAGGGAATATCATAATAACATAACACAAACACGGGAATGTGGAAAACAATTAAACATGACATCATAGCTTAGTTCAAGGCTAACCTCAAAGATATTATAACATGGTGTAAAAATTCCCATCTTGGATTAGGTTCACTCCCTAATCCAGATGCATAATGAGAATAAAACATTTAACAATTCATTAGAGTGCTACATAATTCTAGGAACACCCATCACTTTCATATCAGGTACTTGCACAAGTGTGCCATATAGAATATTCAACATAGGATAATTTACTTATCTCATTTAATACCATGATTAAGGAATTTGGGTTAAATACATGGAATAACCCAATAAATTATTTATATGTTAAACTAAGTGAATACCCTTGAGTGAAAATGGGTATTGGTATACACTTCACAAATGTTTGGCATGGAAAATCAGAGTGGCATTTTGGCAGCATAACTGTAGTATATAAATATTAATCAAATGGTTTGATGAGACATAAAGGGGTATATAATAACTTGTAAGTAAAAGGTATAGTATTATGGTTATTCAAAAACATAATACAACAAAAAAAATTAATTAATATTCATAAGATAATAAGGGTGCTTGAATACAAATTTGACCTGGAAAAATCACAGGGTCATTTCGGCAGCATAACGGGGGTACATAATGAATCATGGGAGATATTAATGAGTGTAAAGGGGTATATCATCACTTTTAAGTCATAAGGTCAGTATGTGGTATGCGTGATAACATACCCCAACATTAAAAAAATAGAAAACAAATATCATAACGCAAAGGTGGTTCTTGAATCAATCAGAGAATGAGATGACCCCTTACTAAATTTTAGCATAGTAACATCTTATGTAAATCTTATAATGAGATAGGATAAATGATATATAATTATAATAAAATAAATTATATAATAAAATTAAATAAAAAATTTCTTTACAACATATCTAATTGAGATTAAAAAGGATAAATACAAAATGGAAGCTTGAATGTAAAAGATGATAAAGAGACCCCACACTAAATCTTGGCATAATAATAATTTAAATAAAGGTTATAACGAGAGGGTATAAATGATATAAAATTATAATAATATAAATAGTAAATTAAATTAAAATTTATAAATTCTTTAAAAAATTTCCAATTGATATTAAAAAGGCCAAATACAATGAATAATCTTGAATGAAAAATAATAAAAAGAGATCCCTTACTAAATTCTGACATAGTAACAACCTAGGTAAAGGTTTTAATGAGAGGAGATAAATAATATATAATTATAAGAACATAAATTTTAAATTAATGTGACATTTATTAATGAATTAAAAGATATCATATTTATATTTAAATGGATAAATACAAAGAATAACCTTTAATGGAAATGAAGAGAAAGAGATACCTTACTAAATTTAGGCAAAGTAACTACTTAGAAAAATCAATAATTATAAGGAAATAAAGTCTCTAATTAATAATAAATACTATTAAAAATATTATTGTTATTTAAATATCACTTTAAAACTTAATAAATTGAGAATCAAAGGCTTGTGAAAAAGAAGAACCTGAATCAAAAGATGTGTAGGAAAGGTTCCCTTACCTTGGGAGGATGATTCTTAAAGCTAGAGAGGGACTCCTTTTAACATTGTAACCACCTTTAAGATAATATTTAGAGAGTAATTTATAGTTTATTCATTATTAATTTCATTGTATTGGAAATTGAAGATGTAATGGGGGTATTTATACTTGAGTAGGGGTGGTTTTAATTGATTAAATATTGATTATTTTTTATTTAAAGAAAACCACTTTTGGGTGGTAATAATTTTAATAAATTTGGTTCATAATTAATGTTGAAAGTTTGGTTAATGATTTTAAAAATATCTAACACCCATTTAATGTTTTCATTTTTGGTTGGCTTATTACTTTACCATTTAATTTTAACCCTTTACAATATTTAACCTATACACTGATAACTCTTTTTTTACCAAGGTTAATTTTTTGCGTATAAAAATGAATTTGAAATTTTACCTAATTTGTTACTTATAATTAAAAATTTTAAATCCATTTTACTTTATTAAATTTATAAATGTGGTAAAAATTAATTCTATAGTGATGTGTATAACTTATAAAAATAGTTTTTTTAGAAAAGGTAAAATCTTGGTTTTCAAAATTATAGGTATGTGTTCCAAAGTGTAATAAATTATCTGTTATTTACTTTATTAAATAAAATTTTATAAATAATAATATTTAATAAATTTTTAATCATGATTATATAATAATCTTATTACAAGAGTAATCGTATTTCGTAAAAATAGTATTTTTCAATTTTTAACACAAAAATCAACTTTTTTAGTGAATTCCCAAAAGCCACCCTAAGATAATTTTGATGTGTTGAGTCCAAAAAATAATTTTATTTCATAAATATATTTATCTATATATTATAATTAAAAATTTTAAATAAACATCCTTATTTATTGAAATTTATAAATTTCATAGAAAAATAAACATTATAACCTTTATAAAAATTATGTAGGACTTAGTTAAAATATATTATCATGTAAAGAGTGTTCTATAAGATTAATAAATGAATGTATCATTTATATAAAACTTATATATTCATCATAAATCACATTTTTAATAAAATATTTTTATAGTCTCCTAAAATAATAAATTTTTTATTATATCATTAAATAATCTTGATGATCATTTAATTGCATCTACATAACCAACAGTAATAACAAATAATTATTTTATTGACTAATATTGATAATGTAAATAAAATATATTATTTTAGAAACATAAATTATGATGATCATATTTCTCTATAAATACACCATCATTCTTATTTTTCACCATTCACTTCGATTCAAAACAAGGTTTAATATTGTTTCCAAAATGAATATTTTATTACTAACTCTTTGTTCCTCTATTATAGTGATGTTCATGGGTACAATGATTCTAGTGGATCAAAGTGTCCTAGAATTTTATATTTCACTTTATTTATACTCCATTTTCATCCCATTATAAAAAATTTTATGATATTAGGTGTTGTTTTTTACTGAATTAACATTATTAATTAATGAAATAAAGTGTTCCTAGTTTCTAGTTTGTGTTTTGTTTCCCCTTACGGTTCCCAGTTGTACTAGTTCATATCAACACATTATTTTCAAAGTTCTTATAAAATTTAATAGTATTTCTATGTTCTCATAATAAAAAATTCATTATAAAATAAGAGTTCGATTAATAACATAAAATAATTTCTTGGGCATTACATAGAATATATTTTTTACCAAGTATTATATACAATTGATGTGGATAAATAAGTAATTAGATGATATTAGTGGTGAAGTGAGATAAAAAATGATTATTTAGTATGGAAACAATATTTACATTAATTTATTGATGGATTGGATATATCATTATTTCATAAAAAACATTGAAATATGTTACAAATTTATAAATTAGAGGGTGGATTAAACAATTGTTAAATTGATTTTTTTTAGAAATTAGAATATTTTAAAAAAAACTATCTTCAATTGTATTCGTGAATAATAAATTGAACCTAAAATTTTAACCAATTTACTCAAAATTAATATCTTCTACACCCCCTATCCCAATTATACACTAATATTTACATAAATTTGGTGCAATTATTTTTTTCATTTCCATATTCTATTTAGTATAATAAGACTGGGGGAGACACCATCCATGGTTAATTATTATCATAAGGGTGGAAAAAATTAGATATCATTATAGATGTTGACACATTTTTATTTTTTCAAAATTCTGTCATCGAATCATGTGTTATTATAAAATTTATTTGTGGCTCTTGGATTTATTTTTGGCACATTGGATGTGTTTGAATTCTCAAACATGATCTGATCTGAAAGAAGTGTAACCCCTTGAATTTTCATTATTAACAGGGTTAGGGGAATGACTACAAGGGGAGATTCATTTATTGAGGTTTAATGGATGGAATGAATAAACATAAAGGAACATATGGAGGACTAAAAACAAAATACAAATGGGAATAGTGTTGAAAAAACATGTGTTATCGTTTGGTTTTTTATTGATCATATTTCATTTGAAATAGTTTGATGTGTGTGAAGATGTTTGGAGTAATGTTGAGATGCCTAGAGATATATTACGAAGGATGTGGCAATTTCTAGAAAAAATAATGTTTTGAGAACAAGTATCATGATGTGAGTGAAGTTATATAAAAATTGAAACATCTCATATATAAGTTTTATTATCTGGTATACGTAAGGTATTTCCAATTCAATGCCTGAGAATAGGGGTCATGTCGTGGGTTAAGTCACTATAAAATAAAAAAGTCACATACACAAGTGTTCTAAATGATACATACGGGTCATGGATAATATAGAGTATTTTTTATATTATGAGTAAGGTTTATTACTTTTACAAATTTTTAATCATTATATGATGTATTGTAATATGAGTCATCCTATGATATGTTTAAGATAGATTTTAGTGGCTTTTCATAATTATTGATTCCCCCACCATGGTAGTGATTCACACCAAAATAGATTTGGATATCGATAATGGATATAATTTTATCATTCCATGATAAAATTTTCATGATATAATTAATTTAATTTCACCGCTTGGTTTAGAACATGATGAAAAGAGCATCATTGTGAAAGTTAAGCTTCATTTTATTTAGAAACGTGAATTAATATAATTTCATGAAGCACTATATCAGGCCATGATGAAACTGGTAGTTAAATAAGGAAATATCCACTCAAGGTTCTATGTAATATGACATGTCATAATATTTGAAATCTATATAATTTTAATATATTTAATGACTTGGCACCATGAAAACAGTTTGGTGGTTTTTTGGAATGTCCATTAACTACCTATCTTAATATCAATATTTGATATTCTCTTATAAATGATTGAATGGATATATTAGAAGATGAATATGTTAAAATTTTATGGAAATATGAATTTTTAAATTTCAAAAAATCTAAGGATATATTAGATATGATTTTATATCATAAGAAAAGAAATAATGAAGGAATAGAGTATATCGGGAAGAGATTAGGTAAAGTGAACCTGCTATAGAATTTATTTAATATATTTCATAAATGGGTACAATGTGTTTGGTTTTAATTCCATTGAATATATTTCTTGGATGTGAGAGTTTATATGCACATTAATGAATATCAAAAATTGAATATCTTATTATTATGGAGAACACCCATTCTTTTATAGTTTAATATTCTAATATTATATTTGTTGGTTTGTCCTATATGTTTAAATTATATCTTCATTTTGTGAACCTCTTGAAAACTAGTGATCAAAAGGGTGGAAGAGACCATTCTCCTTGGATGAGCCTTGATATTTTCTTAAAAACTATAATAATAAAATAATGGACTAGTGATTATTTTTCATATCAAAACATCATTGATATGTTTTCCATATATATGTCTTAGTGTAAGTAAACAAAGAAAAATCTCTATGTTAATGATTCATTATTTTTTCTTGCATTTGGTAGTGCACAAGTGTGATCATCATGATAGATTCAATGTGTTATTAAAAATGTGAGGACAATATCTTCTTATACGTGAGTAAAATATAGATTTTAAGTGACCTAAATTTACTTACCCCCTATTAGGGTTTATAGTGGGACATTAGGATAAAAAAATATATATATTATTATTATATAAACTGTAATAGAATTTTCTAGGAAATAATATAGTGATTAATTGGAAGTTTGTTTCACCAATACTTCTATATACCCCATCCTCTATTTCATTGGATTGGATTTGGATATGACTCTTGTACCCACATTCCCGTTTCTATGGGGTAAGTTTCAAAATTATATTATTATATTCATACTTTAGTGGTTATAGGTTACAATATTTCTCTTCCCTCAACCATGTTATTAACATCAGGCTGGTCCCAAAGTAGGATGGCATAAGTATAGAGTCTCCTAATGCAGGGAATTATTTTTTATGAATTTTTATTCATCTTCCTAGTATTTTTGTGTTATTAATAACATGTTTTTTTAATGTATGTTTGTAAAAAAATTATTATATTTTTATATAAGTGATTATAAATGTTCACACAAACACTAGGTTTTTTGAGGTTATGTTGAGACATGTTGGTGGTTCCCTATTGAGTATGTATATGCTCATACATTACATGGAAAATTCTGTCAACATGAAACAATATAAGTTATATTCTAAGTACCCTATTGGTATTATGATGTCTATAGATTTATTTTTATATGGTGGCATAGGATTTATATCATCTTAGGGTCTAATGCATGTAAGGGGTATTATTTTAGAGCATTTGGCGGGCTATAGATAGGATATACTTGGGAGATTTGAGGGTTTTTTCTTTGGGTTTTCACATATAGGACTCTATATTTTCGTATTTAATTATATATTTGGTTTTCATTATATTTGTGTAATGAATTATGGTTTATTTCAATCATATTTTAATCATTGTTGGAATTGTTGGACAAGTTGTTGTGCATTAATGTCTCATATATCTGTTTCACTATTATTTTCATTTTTATTTATTGGATATGTTATGAATTGGTTGAAAACATTATTGTTTTATATATATTTATGATAACCTAATGGGATATGTAAAAATTATCACAGTCTCTTGTCTTTTTCATTTCCAATTATTATAGAGGAAACTACCTCCCAAATGAGTCTTATTAAATACATATCATTTTTCCCCCTGGTGTATTATAGTGGTTTGGTTTATCCTTCATATCCTCACTCTTGGGGGTTATATTCATGTTATTTGTCCATAGAATCATAATTCCATTGTATAATATTTATTATGATGCATTATATATGGGAACATGTGTGTGAATAGTTTCACTCAATCCAACCGCGAAGAAGAAGTGTGAGACCAGGGTCCCAACATTATGAAATGGAGTTTTACATAATTTTAATGTAAATATTATCAGTGGGGGTAGGGTTCTATACAAAAAAGTTCCCCGCATTATTCTAGCCACTAAAAGTTGTTAGTTTTTTCTAAGGTAGATTGTAATTTGGGTATTAAATGAGTAGTCAATTCATGATCTTTATATATAGAGATAAAAATGTTCCAAATGATATGTTTGGATATATTCATGGAGTATGATTTCTCAATACATTAACATCTTATGATTATTAACAAGTTTTTTTATGCTCTTATCATAAAGAATAATGACACTATATCCATGATGATGAGTAAAGGAGATCTATTCATCTTGTATAAGAAAAGAATAGTTATTGAAATAAAAATGGAAATGACAATTTATACCTTTACCAAATGTTTTATTAATAAAAAATTCATACAAAGATCAAGAATACACATTACAATGATATATATCTATATGATATAGTGGTAAGATTTCAGCCATTAAACCTTAGAAATATTGGAGTTATAATAATTTGAACATGGATAAATTCCATAACAATTACATAAATAAAGAAATAGTTATTGAATAATGAAAAAAGCTCAAAATTCTCTATTCATGAAGTATGAATAATAATGTCTGGAGATATCCAAGAATTCCTCTAGTGTATTTTGGTATAGGCATCTATAAAAATTTCAAAGGAAATATCTCATTTAGTTTATCATTAAACAAAATTGAAGTTTGGATCACTTCAATTATATTCAAGAGAATTTCAAACATGATAAACCTATAAGATATATTTATATATAAATAAAATTTAAAATCCTCATTTAGAATCATATTTAATTATATCAAATCATTATCCATGGTTTACTATATTGTTCTTCCAGAGTCTTCAATATTTATTTATGATATATCTAGAATTTGGAATAGCATATCATCTTTAAATAGTTGGTCAATCTTGATAGGCCATTATTACTTTATAATATGTGCTAATATCATAAACTAGGTATTTGAAATGTTGTTGGTATTAACATATTTCATTGGTTACAATCTTGTTTAACAATAGTATCCACTTAAAAATTCAAATAGAACAATATTATTATTTTTATGAGACAAAATTATAAACTCCAAAAATATTGGATGATGTTAGAGATAAAATCATTTTGTGAAATAATCCTTATTAAAAAAGACAAAGAATTTCCTGAAGGTTCTAGGGAATAGTAGAAGCATCATATGTGGTCCATTTTTATATTTTCAGCAATATCAATTAATAAAACTAAAATAACATGATGTACACACTTTAATATCATATGGAAAATTTATAATTAATTTATATCTATAATTACCATGAACAAAATAATAATATCGATCATTTTCCACTACCACTCTTATTGTGTTGTCTTTATAATGGGGAATCAAAGTGATAATTCTTCTTGTTGTATAAAAACATGATCCATGAATTTCATATCAACTTTATTAGTGTTTTGAGTGCTATCATGAAGGAACCATGTACATTAATATGTCCCCAATTTAACTAAATAATGTTTTACCTTGGTTTCTCTTTGTTCATGGGGGTGATGGATCTCTATAAGTGTTGATGGAATTATAGAGAGAATGAGCTTGTCATGTAGAACAACCACACTCGAAAAATGATTTATCTTCGATTTCATACATAGGGTTAAAATTTTGATAATGACACAACAATACTTAGATAAATATTTAATTTATGTAAAAAACCTACGTAAAATAATAAATATTATTATTATTATTTCATTGACATATGTTTATCTAAATAATTTATTATATAAATAAAATAAAATTTATTTAAATGATGTTATATATATAAATATATATCATATCTATTGAAAAATTAATATATCTCATTAATCCACAAAATAATTTTAAAAATATATAATAATAAAATATTTTACTGAAAATTAAATTTTTATTTATCAAATACTTTTAAGGGAAAATTGAGAAACCTGAGTTCAACCAAAAAAATAAATAAAAGATTCATTTAAGGAAAAATTAAGCCTACCAGAATTAGACTCCCTGAATAATTTACAAGAAATATTGTTTACCTGGGTGTCGCGTTCATCCATTATTAGATCTTCGAACAGAGAGGCCATCTTATCCCAGGCCTGGATGTAATCCTCCAGAAAAATCTTCCCACCATTGAAACCCCCAATTAGTATCAAGTCCTACTTGTCGATATAGGTATATTTCTCCTCATTGAGAGTAATCCTTATAGATTTCCACATCATCTTAGAAACTTCTTATTAAATATCATTAAGAGACCAAACCTATTCATCCATAACATCTTCCGAGCTCAAGAGTAATTTCACGGATTGCTCGAATGAATTTCCATGGTTTTCATCAAAACCATACTAATCAACAGTTCCCTATTTCAATTGAGAGTTACCTTGATTGAAGTACTTGAACACCTCTGTGTCACTCTTCTTTAACATCATGGATCTGGTAGTCACGTTCCTCAGAGTATTATAGTAGTCCTTCCGTGGCCTTCTCTTTGGGGGTTCAGATATGATGCCTTCATTATTAATCAATTTTGACATCCCTTTTGCGACAATATCCTTAAAGAAAACTTTGGTGGATTTCCGGGCCTTAGAGTGATTGATGTCCATCTCATTTCCACGACTCACATCCCTCATAATAAAATATTTATTTAAATAAATATTATTCTTTTGATATATAAATAAATAAATATTATATTAACTAAAATCTTGAATAAATATTTAATTTAATAAATACATATCTAATTAAATATTTGTTAGGACCACTAGGTTAGATACCCTGAGGGGGGTGGGGTGAATCAGGGTATGAAAGATTAAAACAACTTCCCCTATTGATCTTGTATCACTGTTAAGCAAGGCTCTCTTCTCTCTCTTTCCTGCAGCAAAGTATAAACAGAAACTAAAGAATTCACAGGACACATTGATTTTTACTTGGTTCACCCTCACTGGGCTACGTCCAAGGAGCATACACTGGCGATGTGCTGATGTACCAAATCCACTAAAATTTAACTGCTATTTACAAAGTTTGGGATAGATCACTTCTATTCCCAGGCTCACTGCCTTTACAATGTTTACGGTCAGCTCACTGCTTTCCCAAGGGTCACTCCCTGTCTCTCTCTCTCTCTGGCTCACTGTCAGTGGAGAGGATCACCTTCTTCCTCTTCCTTTTATCACTACTCTGGAAAGAATCCACTCATAGTTTTTAAAACATGTAGGTCTCTTTATTACCACTAATGAATATATCCTTTGTTGTATGTAGATGCTCCGTTGAAGTCCAACTTTCACCCATAGATGAATCTCACTTTGCACCGAAGGTATCGGGCAATCTTCCAGCTTCCATGCATCCCTGAATCACTATCATGCTTCAAACATACCTATTGCCCTTATCCAAGACGACGTGAAAGTCTCGGCATGCAAGTTAAAACTGGCACGCAAGTTCACCTCAACTAATTGCACGACGCTAGCTTCTTCAACTCCAAACTTGCACGACTCACACCCTTTTATGCCCAAACCAATTTTGGCACGCAACCATCAACTGTCACGCTTCTTCAAAATATGGCATGAAAGTGTCACCAAACCAACTTTCATGACACCTTCTTCTTCAACTCAAAACTTGGTTGACTCACAACCTTTCTCTCCCAAACCACGTTGGGCACGCAACAAACAACTGGTGCGCAACTTCTACTTGCACGACCACACCACCACTTGCGCGACCACCACACCTGCGCGACGGGAGATCTAATTTTCTCTAAGTGTTGAACTCATATATAATGAGGAGAGTTCGATCCCTATTTATAGGCATTTAAGCACCCTGCTCGACGGTGCACAAGTCTCCTCTCGGCGCGCAAGTCTCTGTCGTGCAAGTCACTTGCGCGACCTACCATAAAACTTGGGCGCCCCTTTTCCCTTTGCCATATTTTGATGTTCTGATATTGAAAAACATATGGTGCACAAGTTTCCTCTCCTTCAAGACAACAGCATGAAAGTCCCTTTTCCAAAACCACTTTTCTCTATTTGCCGATTTTTAGGCCAAACAATTTGGCAAACACGGGAAAACGGCGCCACCTTGTATCTGCTCTTTTTGTACCACCTCCAGATCAACCATTCCTTTGTCGACGTTCTTGAATCAAACATGGATCGTTAACCACATCCCTTGAACTCGACATGCCACCATGAAATCCCCTTTTTCAACAAATTTGTATGTTATGGTTTTCTTTGTCAACAATCAAAACACAGATGTCCACTTTGTCAACAAACACAATCACCTCAAAATTTCTTCAATGATACCTTGATGGATTTTTTCCCAAAAATATTTATATTAATAAATTATCTAAAATAGTGAATAAATATATAGTTATTTATTTCCTTTTCAATAATTAAAAAATAAATAATTTTCAACTCACATATTCTACACTCGAATAACCCATGATTCAAATTATGCAATCAAAATTATGTGACTAATTACTATTCAAAAAGATAATAATAATATTTATTTATAATATTATTTTTAATATAATTTATAGAGACTCTATATACACTTAATTTGTGACCCTCTAGGCCACATTCCCAAATGTAATTAGGCAATCTTGCCTGAAGTCTATGATTATGGTCAAGAAATATGTCAAGGCAACCATAAAGAATAGTGTTAATGCAGCAACGACAAATACCTTCCTACATTTTCTAGTATGTAATATAATAAATTTCTCTAGTGATATCTCATACAGTATAATGTATACTTGTGTAATAACCCTATATGAATGATCTATTATTCTTTGAAATTTCAAAATTAACTCATCTATCAACCACCCTATCCATAGATTTTCTTAGACAGTTCCATTTAAATCAAAGGAAATACATATATTATTCGATTAATATTGAATGGAAAAATGTTCTCATGGAATATTCAATTAATACCATATCACTTTTGATAAAAGAAATGTTTTTTACCTTACCATGAGTATATTTTTTAACTTAAAAGGGAATTCCCCGGTGTGGCATTTTCGAACCCTCCAATCACTCACAAAAAATATGGTTTTTGTATTGGTTGGTTTTTCCTCATGAACTCCCTATGTGTAGATCCCCATGAGGGAACATAAGGAGAATAAGTGTTAATGTCTTATGAACATCTATCACCATATAGTTTAAATTTTATGTCCCATTAGATATATATTATTTAGACCATAGTATATTTGTTTAAAATAATTATCATTGTTTTTCTAATTTATCATTATTGTAAGAAACTATTATAACCTTATAATGTTAAAATTAATATAATTACATTATCATATTAATTTTAGATAGAAGACAATCATTATATAAAAATATGTTTATTTATATTTTTGAAAGCGAATGTGCAATGCATTTTTTCTCAAGAGTCTCAACTCCAAAAAACTCACACTTTCACTAGTTCCATTTATTAAGATGTTATCATCCATTAACACTCACATTATATTAATGATTTATCTAACATAAGACTTTATTAAATAGGTCTTCCACATTATCCACTATGAATACTCTTCTTACTATAACTTCAACAATTTGAGAAAATTTCCTCAAAATATGATAGTTCCAAAATGTACATTTCATATGTTCATATGAGCTAGGGTACTAGCCTAGAACCATTTATATAGTATTATTACAATAAAAAATTATACTATAATTATATATTGTTATGAATCCAAGATTATTGAAAAATTTATGTATTTATGCTACTTATTTAACTAAATTATAATATGAAATATACTCAAATTGTGTTGTATAATCAATTACCACTGGTTGCATAGAACATTTTTGGATCACACATCCTCTATTTAGGAAAATATTATATCATAAAAATGATTTTAAATCATTATAATCTACTATAAGACTAACATCTACAAATCCACTCATAAATAGTTCCATATCACATTCATATTCTAGGAAAAAATCCATTATATACCTTAAGAACATAAGGATAATATTTATAGTCGACCAATGAGGCTCTCCTTATTCTACTTGATTTCTACCTATCACTATCAAGTCAAAATAAACATCAATCCTAGCACATATGTTGGTACACATGATAGATCCAATCAATGATTCATAAGTAATTCAACTCACCCTTTCTCTATATTATTATGTATGAAGACGCATTTTCATAAAGAGAACAATAACATGTGATAGAGGAAAAAATAACATCTTGTATTAAACCATATAATATCTTTTCAATAATTTTTCAATGAATACAACTTAACATAATCAAAGTATCCCCTCAAGATATATCTTGATAGAATATTATCCATATAATATAGGTTGTTTAAGGAATATGTTTCTTGAAGAAGAATTTATTCAACTATTTCATTACTGATGATAAGACCTGTATATAATATCCCATTAGTAATATATAATCAAATTATAAAACTAAAAAACTATGCCACTCCCAGAAGTTTTTCGTTATAAAAATAAGTATTGACATCCATTTTTAAAAAAATCATATTCAAGGAATTCTGCAATAGAAATATGATTTCGAATGGATTTCAGCCTAGTGATTGGTGAAAATGGTTTTTCATATTCTATATAATTGTGTGGATAAAAACCATTATCAATCGATTGATCCTTATAGATACCAAAATTATAATTCACATCCCTTTTTTAATACCAATATCGACACAACATGATTTATATCAACTGGAGGATCTTCAACAATCTAGACCGAATCTTAGTACATGGGCCCAATTTAGAATTCAATAATTCAATAATTTTTAATATTATAAGCTAAATGTAGCTTCTTTACATAAATGAGGATTATAATTCTATAATATTAATATATCTCCTTCTATAGTGAAAATAAAAACATATAACACTAGTTCTCTAGCCTCTATTACTCCTACATAGAAATTGCATCTGTAGAAAATATTTATGAAGAATTGTTTCTTATTCTAACTCTTATGCATATGGAGATTCAACTTCATCGAAGTCTACCTTAATTCAACTATAAATTTCTTATTTTTTATCATTCATGAATAGTGTCATGTATATCGACTATTAACTGTTTTTCTAAGGGATTGCATAAGTAATATCATTTAGTTTCTTTATGGTGTTATATAAAGATTCACTCCATGCCTCCTAGATAAAGTTTGTTTCTATGATTATCATAAGAATCTACCTCACATCCCTATACATAAATGTGATATAAATTGGATTTCTTCCTATACCTCCATTCATATGGGTTTCTAATATCTTATTTATCTGGTACTCACTTTAATATATTTTCTACAGTATGTAATGCAGATCCCTTAAATAATAATGGAAAATCAATATGACACATCATCAATATAATAATGTCTAACATGTTTTGATTTCCACTTAATCATAAACCATTCCAATATAGTGTATAATTACGAGTCAGTTAAGATATTATCCCAAAACCTTTTATAAAATTAATGAATTCTTGCTTGAGATATTACATGCCTCCATCTAAGTAGAGTTTCTTTTTTTTCTCACAATGTTGATTCTCTACTTCATTATTGTATTCCATAAATTTCTTAAATGAATTATAATTATACCTAATTAGATATATATATATATATATATCCATTTATACCAAAATAATTGGAATAAATAATTTAGTAAGAGTTTCCACCTCTATATCCTACTTGAAAAGATCCACACACATCGGTATGAGATAATTATAGAATATATGTGTCTCTCTCACCATTTACAATAAATGGCTCCATGATTAATTGTCCTTATAATCAATGATTACATGTATGTAAGGGCCTGAAATCACATAAATCTAAATACTCTTCATGATATAAGTTTTTTAAGAAACTTTTTATTTAAAGGAAAAAATTGGTGACGAGGTAGCTGGGAATGATATGAGTCATGTGAACTTGATATATTTTCTTTTTTCTAAGACTTCATTTTCATATTATTGTATGTAAAGGCCATCAATAAGATTTTCAATACCAGTAATCATTATAAAATTATCATTCATTCTAACTTGAAAAAAAATTATGTCTATGCTGGACATAAAAATGATGTTCTTGGTTTCATTGATAAACAAATACCAATTCATTAAGTCTAAAATAAATCAATTTGGCAATGTGAGATGGTATTCTTCTATATCTAGCACAATTAGTCTCCCAATTTTAATCTTAAAGATCAAACTCACCTTTATAAGTTCACAAAAACATATTAGGTTCATGTATTTGGATTTAAACGTGAGAACCATAAAATGTATCTAATACCCAATACATAGAAGTGGAAAGATTTAACTATATGAAAAATGTATTAGAAGATTTCACATACTTCTCAATTAAGGCATAGTTCTTCTTTTAGTGGAATTTGGTTTCACATGAAAAACATATATCTTACAAATCATTTTCTTCTATTTATTTTTTTTATTATTCTAAGGGAATTTTGAAAATTCCTTAGTCTTAGAAACAATATTAGACCTTTTAAAACTTCCATTCATTTTATTTACCATATGAGACAAAGGTTTTTCATTCTTCATGTCTTTATCCACTTGGATAATCATGGTGAAAATCTATAGGAGGGACTTATCTATATTAATCTTCACTAAATTCATAATATAACTTGATTATCTTGAATTATGTAAGGAGATTATGATATATGTTCTTATTTCTTTGGGTATCTTGAATTCTTGAATTTATAATCACTCAGTATAGTAAATCCTCTTGACTACATGAGGTCCAATTGGAATATAGTTCATGTCAAGTTTTCCTTGGGGATTTCATATATTTATTGTATTTATTTATCCATATATAAATCATGGAAGAGATAAAACATGGAATAGGAATCCATGTCTTCATAAGGATTCTGTAGCTCACAATTCTTGGATGATAACATGAGGTGTTAGAATTTCAATGCATTGACCACATGTTTCTAGAAGGAATTTTTTCCCTCCTCAAATTCCTCCATATAAGCCTCAAAAGGAATAGGGTAATCCCATATGGAAAACTTCCTCTCATAGAATAGTACAGTTCACTATCACCTGTATAAATCTTGGAATTCTACACCAGTTAAGATATTTTCTTTCCCCAAGTTATATGCCAAACAAAGTGATGAGATTTATTTTCTTTCCATTTTATACAACATGTAAAAGTTGTTTTTATATATTAATCTATATTATTAGTTTATAATTAATTAATTTATGAATTAAATAGTCTCCTGTTATTTTATCAATTCCTAATGCTTTTCACTATTGTATTCATAATATCTTGTAGTTCAGATATTTTAGTGAGAAGGATACATATGTCCCTTAAATATAAATGGCCCAAGGGAAATAGTTTTTCTTTTTTGATAATACCCTTCTTAACTAGGTTTAGAGGGAACCCTTACATGGCCTGTAGGCCCATAGAAACAAGGAATAGTTCTTGAACTGATGACCTAGAGACCCAAATACACTAGAACAAATTAAATATATATGATAAAATATATCTCACACATTTTATTTTATTTTTATATTTTATATTAGATAATAGATTTAAGTTATTTGAATGTGATTAAATAAATAAATAAATAAACCACTCATCTCTTAAATAAATAAATTCACATTGATGAACAAAATAAAACAAATATATGATGTGATAATGTGATATTATTTACAAGTTGGTATATCATGCACTGATAAACCAACCTTAACCTAAAGTGAAAAACCCCCCTCGATCCTACACATGGATCAAGTTATAAAATTACCCTATTCTCCTATGTAGCTCCTTGAGTAGATTCATCCTAGATCAGTTCTATAACTATATCCTATAGCAAGGAACCCCATCCATTATAATGTTTTATACACACAAACACAGAAACATGTGAGGGGTACCAAGAGTTTATGTTAAAAAAATAATGCTTAGAATCACATGCTAACTCAAAATATATCTCATTTTGACTTATTGGAATCCATATCTTGCTTGACCTTAACTATGTGTCTATCTTCATGACAATACCAATGATTGAAATAAAATATTTTGAACTAACCATATACATAAAAACTAATTTTATATATGGGGATATGGGTTGAGTATAAAAACCAAGAATGATTACCCCACTTCCCCTGTCACGCTGAGTGATACTATGATCAAGTGGATGTGCATTAATATATTAGGTTAGTTAAAATAAATTCTTAGTATATATCAATGATATTGAAACATAAAACAAGCTACACATGTAAACCATACCAAATCCTCCATGGATATTGGAAACATGCACCCCCAAAATGAACATTGATACCACCCAACTATAGTGAGGACCCATCTACCTATTATTGAAGAAATATATACTATAGTGACCCAACAAGGTAAACTGCACCTCTCATATCACATCAGAGATAAGAATAATTATATATCACTACATTTACTAGACTCGACTATTAGAGTCCCACCAAACTCATTGGTTATCTCATTGCTTTTAATTTTACAAAATCAAAAACATTACGTGAAATAACGATTGAACTAATAATATAAAAATCTGGAAATCAATAAAGGATAAACTATATAGAATTGAAAAACCCATCTCTCACACCTTGACACATATCATATTTTCATTCCTCTCTATAACTATCTATTAGACTACCCATAAAGGGTCTTTGATGTTATCCCATGTACCACATATCACCATAGGAGTTGGCTTCCACTGCATGATAGTACATATCTTTGGATACACATTAATCAATTAAATCATATATCAAAAACATCATCAACAAAACATGTAGTGTGTTCCATGTACATAATCTTACCTTAGGGGGTTCATTGGGAATATTTGGGTCGATATTATCTCATACAACCCTCCATTTCCTCCCAAGGTTCAACCACCATTTCACCTAGTGCCTCGTTAGCCATTATTGTACATCTGGATGATTATGGAGAATATCACATCTTTATATATCCATATCCAAAATGGGAAATCAACACTGTATGTTTCCTCACATAAAAAAATACATTGATTAGTCCAATTAATCATTGATCACAATGACCTTATAATATAAAACCTTCCCTGGGTATTGACACTCCATCATGAGGTCCATCACACCCGTCACACTTCCTCAAAGATAAAACAATCCAATACCAGTATGAAGAGAAGCACACTATTTATAGTGACCCAAGTATCTTACATATATTATTACACAAATTTTAACATAAATATAAAATAAAAAAACCCAAGGATCAAGAGGTCTAGTATCTTGAGAAGACTAGGTCTATAATGCATCAAAATGAGACTTAAACACAACGTATTTATTTTAATCTCCATAATGAGATATTAAATACCTATAAGATCCTAAAACTGGATGGGATAACATGAGGAATACATAAACAAATAGGGTGTGCTAAAAATCTTAGTAAGGGAATAAACATGATGAAGAAGTGTGAAATATGTGTCAAAAGGAATAACATGTTAATATAAAAGAAAAGACTCAAGAATTATCATATTGGAACATGACATAAGGTATGTGGAATCATAAGATTCTTGTAATAGTGGGATACTTAGAAAAAATATAAATGGAACTTTTCAATTACCATATCATGTATATAGTGAGTTATGCATGATGTACTCTTACCATAATAGTGTTGATATTTCTACATCGACTATTTACATGGTAATTTCCATAGGTTATTTTTCATATCAAAAGGTTATAGTAGTTTCCATGCTTTAATGAGAATGTCGAGATACCATGACATTAATCATAAACATATGTCCTATGAACTAGATATATAATATTGTTTAGACACAGATAATGTTTAACTATTAGGTGTTGGTGGATCATAAGAATTGAGACTTTTCTCATGAAGTTCGCACTTGGTGATCTCGATTAGATGAGATCATGAGCACTGACCCACCAATGGGAACACCACATGTTTCAGGTGTAATTTTTAGTTCCTATATGTGAACATGTGTAATTGTCTCTTGACTTGAGATTATTACCAATTTATACCTTTTTATATCATACATTTATGCGAAGAAAAAACCATGGAATTGAAGTCATGACAAGGTAGCTTATGTTGGTTGCATCATTGGTGTTATGAAATTGGTTGAAAAATGAAGAAAGGATTTTTTCACTTCTAATAGGAAGAGATGTATTGGTTCTAGTTGATCATGATGGTAGAACTTTCACTAAATCCATGACCATGGTAGAAGAAGGTAAGTCCGTCTGGTTAGGTCAATGAATAATAAAGCAAGCAAATATGATGACACAAAGTGTGCATCCTGCTTTATGATATATCATGAGACAAAGAGATTATATTACATGTTGTGTGTTTGTATGACCATTGTCATTTTTATGACTACTCCTTATCTATTTATAGGCCTTGATGGGTTGCTAGACTTCACTCTTGGTCTATGTATAATAGTCACTGCTATTGAGATAAGGTTTTAGAGGGTCACAGACTAAGTGTATTCAAAAGTATGCACTATTATGATGAATAGGAGTTGAGGACATGGTGTGACCAATCAAAGAGTTTAGGATATGCCTGAGGATATATAGTAATCAAGGAATAAATAAATTCATATTATTCGAGTATAGAATAACTAGCATTAAATTTATTTATTAAATGTATTTACAGGTAAAAAAGTAAATACTTGGAAAATATTATAAAAACGAATATTATTTTAATATTCAAATTTCATTTAATATTTTCAAGAATGACGAGTCAAGTTAATTTCTCAGTTTTATCATGTAATATATTTATTATATTGAAGATAAGTGATAAAAAAATATAAATGATATTTATGACTTAGTAAAGTAGTTATAAGACTTTGTTTATAGTGAGTAAAAAATATTATAGGTGAGGGACCATTTTTTTAGTATTTCTCCAAATTCCTAGATAGAGAAAATATTGTTTCAAGCTGGTGATCAAAGATCTCCTTCAAAAATCGTCAGAACTGAGTAGTGGTGATCATCGAAATGTCGAAGGCATCATTGGACCTTTGTGCTATCACCCGGATTCTAATGAACGGTGCTACCATAGACCTTCGAAGCGATGATCATGAGGGATTCGACTTCAGATCCTTCATGCATCAATATTTGGTAATGAGAAGATGTTGAGATTTAGACTCTTCGATTTAATTTATTTAATGAGAAGATCATCGGGGTGCAACTGGGTCACGCTTCATCTGTGATGACCTAGTTACGTCGCTTGTTGGTCGAACGCCTATCCCCGTGATTCTCCCCTTTCGGACATCCATACTACCACCTTGAGTCCCACAAGCGTTGTCGCAGCTGGAGATCACTGCACCCTGTCGAGTCCCGCCGTCCCAGTGAGCCACCTTGTCGAACGACTCTTGGACATCTCGACTTATCACTTGAACCCCGAAAACCTTCTACCTTTTCAAAATCCCTCTGCCGGACCGAGAAGACCCCCGTGCCGGCCTCATGTGCAAACCCCGCGCTGGAAACTAATAAAACCCCCGGTACAGTTTGTCCAGAATGGGAATGCGCAGGTCTTTCCCAAACTTTAATGGATTGGGGAGGGTCCTACCAGACCATATCCATGTTGTGGAGGACCTGTGAGAAAAAATTACATATATATATAATTAAATTAAGTTGGGAGCCAGCGATATATAAATTATTTGAATTAAAAATAGTTGAATTATTTTAATTCATTTAATGACCTCAATATATATTTATTGGTAAAATAAATTTTATTTCGCATTTAATTTCACATAGAATTATCTTGATCAAGGACCGACCATTGTATGTTTAGAAGTTATTTTATTTAATTATTTATTGCAATCGCATGTGTTGAAAGTAATAATTAATTTAAATAGACGGTATGTGCATCATCATTTTTCTCGCTTAACATGTATAAGGGACAACGTGTCCACGAGTGTTCTTCTATGAATTATGCATTACTGAGACCCCCTTTACATGTGTGTGAGTATTTTTTTATTATGATGAAAGCATTGTAAGATGCAAACCACCCCGAGAGAAGATGGTATTTCACATGAGACTATGACACATTGGACCAAGGGTGTGAGCTATGATGTGAGTCAAAGACGACTCAGGTATTATACCCTTAGGGTCATTGTTGCTCCATTAAGAATAAATGGATCTACCAATGTCCAATGATCAAGGTCAGTCACATAGTTTATTTAATTTATGAACTCTTCATTATTATTTTTTGAGTTTTCTAGTGAGACTGGTCACATAAAATAATAAACTTAAAATGTATAGATTAAATTAATTTATGACATGATGAATGTATTTTTATGTATTGCATAGTTAGTTGTGAGTGCGATCACATGCACATATCATATAGAAAATGATTTCATTCATCAAGAAATATTAAAAAAAATTCAAAGAAATAATAAGTCACAAATGTCTTCTGTCGTCTGAATTTGAAAACAACTAGGCTTACGAGATGCTCGTCAGCCTTAGTTAAGGGTGGCTCCTAGTATCAAGAACTTCTTATATGAGTGATGCATTGAATTAACTAAAGATGACAATAAAGAAATATCCAAATCTATCTTTTTTTCATCTTTAGAGAAAAAGCATTGAGTAAATCAATTTCATGACTTTAGAAGGTGATACTTCACTCAATAGATCAAGGAGGTGTGAGTTAATGCAGTTGGACAGTCATACACCTACCCGGAAACTCTTCGAGTAGTGGAATAGCCAAATCATGTACTATGATGAGTGGTTTTAGGGATCCTTTCCACTTGAATACTATAGAAATGAATTATTCTGAATCCAATAGTGAGGACTATTAGGTTTGATAAAATTGTGGGAGACATGCAATGATTTAATTTATCATTAATATCTAATCAGTAATTAATATAAAAGAACTAATATGCTAGATTTTGTTTTTTTAGAAAATGACATGTAATACCACAAATTCCCTGTGATTCTTATTGGACAAATAACATGTCCATACTTGCTTGATTTTTTATCCCATACACTTGCGCCAAGTACTACGATATTGAAATTCAAGGTGCTGGAGTACTCAAAACCTGCTGAGCTGCCTAAGGAAGCGAGGGTATGGATGATGCTTACAAGAAACTCTTATATAACACATTTGATGTTTAAATCATAATGCTATTTTCAATTCCTGATGTGAGTTTTGGATGCAACATTAGTACATGGATGATTATTTCATTTTGTCTTTTCTGGGAGAATCTTTCAAGGAGAAAGTAAGGCTATGGGGTAATGATTACACTAAATACGCATAAATTGAAAGATAGAACACTTTCATTAAAAACATCCCATTCTTATATATTTATCACCAAAATCACAATGTTTAATTTAAGATTAAAAAGTGATTGGTATGGAGAAATTTCTTCATTACCTTTTGGGTAAGCTTCTCCAACTTGATATAAACCTAAAGAATGTTTAATACTTTGTTCTTATGGTGAACAAGTTTAAAGAAAAGGTGAAAAGGCCAATGGAAATTATAAAACCAAAGTGACATTTGCAATGTCCTTAAAAGAAAAGAGGTTGATCATTATATAGGAGATAATTTACTTTTAATGTCACGAGACAAGTCTATGGAAGATTAAATGCAATGAACTGCATTGAAGAAGAAAGTAGTCGCTTCTTCTTCTGGTATATTCATTAATTGTAAGTAATGTTTCTATTATAATTCCTATGTATTGGATACAATATTCCTATCACATATGTGTATTTAAATATTGTAACCAAGTAAGAAAAGAAACATTACAATAATTAAGGTGTGTTCTCCAAGTGGATGAAAAAGGATGGTTCCCAAGTCAGCGGTGAGAAGTACACAGCTTCAATATTACCAAGCTTATTGATTCTAGTTGAAATTTTATTAATTATCACCAAAAAATTTATCACTTGTGATGGAAACAAGGAGGAATTATTCCATTACGGGATGAATTCTATTTTTGGTGTCTAATAATAGTTAATTAATTCTTGAATCATTGGAAATATATGATGAATATAAAATGCAAGATTCAGTTATACCCAGTTGTTGCAAGTTAATAATTATCAAGAAAAACTAATTAGTTGTCAAGGACATAACCAATATGGTTTTAGAATATTTGGAATTAAAGACCTTAGGTATTATTAACACATTTAAGTACTTGGTTTTAAATAAAGAAACCTTTAGAAATAAAGGTATGTCCCAAATATTTTGGAATTATTTCTACTAGAGCGCATGAAATGTTCCAAGGTAAAGATAATGGTAAATATAATATATATTAGGTGCTTGGGGGTATAATTACAATCAAACACACACACACAAAAACATCACACACATAGACCGGAAAGTCATTCCATAGCTCACCCAAAGGGATAACCCACCCATTAAGCCTTATTTTATTTATAAATTATATATAGAAACATAGGCCCTATTATGAGACCCAAAGGCCCTGTGGGTATGAACCCATGAAAGAAATCGAAACCAATACCTGAGGTCTAGTTCGTCCCTGCGTCTCACTTTGTCAGCTCTACTATCAACGTTGTGTCATGCTACGCCAAGCCCTGCTCGAGGCTTGCCACTCCCGTGGCCCTTCGACATCACCACCCCCCCGACCCACCATCAAGGAAAGTGCAACTCCTATCGTTTCCCCACACCTCCACTACCATCCATGCATCTCACAACTCCATCCCTACTTCACTCGAGGCTCACCGCACTTGTGGCCCACCGACATCACCACTCTCCCGATCTACCATCTATATGCCCCCCAACATTTCCGTTACTGGACTAGCCCTTTCATGGAGTACCATCAACACTCTCAACCCCCTGACGTAGCAAGGTCATTCGCAATGCCCGCACCAAGCATTGGATAACTTTTCACTAGTTTCAGATGACTCCAACCACATAAAATACCCCCCCCCCAAATTACATGGGAGGGAAAATATGAATGTCATTGGGGTTTGTACACCTGCTTTCCTAGATGTGGTGCCCATCTAAGTACCACTCGGCTGTGGCTTTGTCCACCTAATCGTAAATATACTTCATGAGAATTTTTTAAGTGATTTAAGGAATGTAAAAGTGGAGTATAAAATAATCATGGTAAGAATATATGAGTTTCTTTGATCCCATGTGCTGAAGAACATCTTAACCAATCATTTATTGATCAATAAAACGTAGCATGGAGAAATTCTGAAACATACATTTCCTTATACACATCAATGCCATGATGTTAGTAAAGAGGATTAATGATGAGCCTTACATGAAAATATTCATCAATAAAATGTATTGTGGTGTAATTCCTAACTTAACATTTCCTTATGTACATCAGATTCATGATGAATGTAAATGGAGTATCAATGTTGATACTAATATACATTGTAGATTCTGCCATTATTTATCAAGAAAATATTTGCTACCATAACCATTTTCTAGGTATATTGAGAAAATTGATATTATATTAGTTATAGTATGATATAAATCTATTATATCTTAATAACATGTGTATAGATGCACAGTTTTTGTTAAGAATATAAACAAAATTTCATCAATAAATACATATTGTGCATCTGATTTAATTATCCTAAAGTTTTCTAAGGATATTAGAGAATACCATGGGATAAAAAAGTTAAAGTCAAGTGAAAGACTATATTTCTAAAAAAGGGTGAATATCTCCATTTGATAAAGTGGGAGAAAGATTGGTTTGGATTTTATCAATGTCCAAGATGCACAAGTTATTGGGATAAGAAGATGTTCCACAAGAAATCATAGAAAAAGAATGTTCTGAAGACACATATTGCGTTGGAAGGATAAAACCATGGTAATGGTTTTATATTCACTGTGGTTGGTGAGACATTATTCATTGTGAATAATGAATCTTACAAGAAAACAATATATGGGAATAAGATAAGATTGGAAATTCATTTAAATTTTAATAACGAATTACATGTATCAAACTACATTGGCTTATTATTTTGGAATACCATGGTGGGTATTCAAGTGAGATTATACATGGGAGGTACAATCATGGTACACATAATACTTGATTAGTAATACCAAGTAGTTATGCATAAATACATTAGAATTTTAATTTTCATAGCTACTTTATATGATCATTTTATTAGGAATTGGATTTCAAGACCACTAATATCGGATGGAATCTATACAACACGGACAAAAAGGGTTGGTGACACCATATAATTTCAGAAAGGGGTGAAAGTTAGTGAAATCTAGTTTTGGATTGAAGTAAGAAAAAAGATCACAGAATATTCATTTGGAATTAATTTTTTAATTTTTCTATAAGAGGTTTGTGGGATAGTCACAGTTTTCCAAGGAAAATATGTTTGATAACATATGGGAAAGAACTATTGATCTTATAATTAGTTAAGAATAGAATGAAAGTAATAATCTAGAGATTCAATTAAAGTAGAAACCTATGTTATAAGGGATAGGATCTACTGAGGTAGATCTAATGGTTTCTAAGACTATGTCAAAGTAACTATATTGATAAGGTGATTTAAAATTCAAGTTAGAGTAATTTGAGCGGGAATTGTTACCAATGTCACATGGAATAAATATCTCCAAGAAGACATGTACAGGATATAAGAGGATATCAACATGGTGAGTAGAAGTCCATATGCTTCAATGGTGGATCAATCACATATTCCATGTTATTTACAAGATATTATATTTCAAACATAAACTTAATGGTTGGAAAATATTAGTTATATCCCGGAGAACTATAAGGGAAGCAGTCAGAACAATCCAATTGTACTTGAGAAAGTATAAAGGGTATGTACCTGGTACGTGGAGATGAAGGGATGATAGTTATATAGGGACACAAACTAGTCTTCATATAGACTAATATGATCTAATATTATAGCCAGGATAAGGTAACAAGCATGTGAAGATCATTCAAACCAGAGGTATCCATATCTAAAAATAAAATGTGTGTTGTGGATTCTAATACAGCTAAAGAATCACTATATAACACACAATGATTTGATCTAGTTCTTGGAATCTCACCTAGTAAGTAAAGTTTTACCACTATGATAATTATACTAGTAGTACTATGCAAGATGATAAGTTTTGACTATGGAAAATAGGTAATATACTCAGGGATATCATTTCCTGACGAGTCTTACACAAGGAGGTGAAGTCATGAATAATCATGAGTCATGTTATAAAATATTAGCATGTCACAAGATTATGGAATCACCAAAAATTAATCATGACACCGGAGTTGAAATCATAAGGATAACAACAAGTCATAAGATTGTGGCACAATCATAGTCACAGTAACCATATCATATGTCTAGGTTAGCTACCAATGACATCATATCATACTATATTAGGAATCACCGCCTATTTCCCATATCATAGTGGATTAGGAATCAACACCTAGTTCCCATATCATAGTAGATAATGCATCCTTACCAGTTTTCCATAGTGGATCGATAACATCAACTCATTTACCATAATTATATCATGAGATATATGATTTTACCTAATCAATTTGAGGGATATAATGTACCCATATATCATATAATGAAAATAATACATATTTTTCCCATAATATCATTAAACATTCATCACATCATCATATCATAACCCACAGAAAGAAAATGAGTTTCATAAACATTTTTTCATTTAATCATAGCATAACCCATGGAAAAGAAATGAGTTTAAAAAAAATTCTTCATAACATTGTTAAAGGTAGTAAAAATGACCTTTTAAAAAAATTCATCTCTAGGTAAGGACATTATTAAAACAATTTTTATGAGCATGGTCATTGAATAAAATGTTCATCGACCAAAGTGAAAATAAGGTTAGTTTTTCTTTAAAAAAACTTCTTGATCATTTTAAGTATCAAAGAGATAAAATGGGAACTAATAAATGAAAATTATAGGATTAACTATAGGGTAAAAAATTTATGGGTTTTAATGAAAAGATTTATAAATTTTACCTCAATATAAATTTAGCATAGATAATTTGGAAAATAAATGAGATTATATAAAAAACCCTTACCTCAAGTCTCATCATTCTTCAGACTTGTTCAAAATTGATATATAATAAATATAAATTTATTATACATCTATTATAGAACCATATTAATGTATAAAATATCATATATGATTTACTTTTAACATATTATCAACCGTTTATCAAAAATTACTTTTTAAAATCATTATTCGGTGTGATAACTGATTTGTTTATCTTGTATGATTTAGTTTATAAGTCCCAATCCTTGAACTTTGATCATGGATACATAATGTATATAATGTTAATCATGTAATTATTATCATATATATGAATTATATACTTTAATAACTATTCAGATAAATCGAAGATGAAAAATGAATTACATTAATTCGTAGAGATGACAGTATTTACATTCAAACAAGTGATGTTCTCACATTTCGATGGATTAAATTAAGGAAAATTAATTAACCATTAATTTTATAAAACTATATTAATGTTATAAATATTATATATATTTCTTAAATCCATCATTATAACCATCAACGTGAAGTAATTATGGAAAGCAACCCACATCGCTTACGAACGTGCAATGTTTTCTTTTCCTATAGGATAGAAAATAGGTGGATAATGGTTTTTACATCAGAATAATAAAAATTATACATATTTAAGAAACTAACAGTAATGAAAAAATATCCTGTAACAATGGTTTTGAACCATTGGTATAGGTCCCCAAATTATTGTTATAGCCTATACCAATGGTTTGGAGGGTTGTTGGTTGATTTGGCATTGGGATAGATCTATCCCAACGGTTTAGGGAAAACTATTGGGATATGTAGTCTAAAATAAAATTCACAATGGAGCTTTGAACCCACGACCTGCATGTTATATATCAAAGACGTTACCATTATCCTATAATTATATTTGTGAATATATTTGGATGTATATATATATATATACACTTTAAGTAATTTATATATTGATTTATTTGATGATATTCGACAAAAGAATTTACAAAAAATAAGGGTACCTATCCCAGTGATTTTGAGAACCGCTGGGATAGGTACCCTTGTAAAAAATTTCTATCCCAACGGTTGTGGAAAACTATTGGGATAGACTTACCATATCCCAATAGTAATCTAGAATCGTTGGGATAGGTGTTGTCAAAATGATCTATCCCAATGGTTTTCCAAAATCGTTGGGATAACCTTACCCTATCCCAATGGTTTTACAAAACCATTGGGATAGGTGTTGTCAAGATATGGTCTATCCCAATGGTATTTATAAAACCATTGGGATAGCCTTACCCTATCCCAATGGTTTTCACAGAAATGTTTGGATAGGGCCAATTTGTTGGATCTATCCCAATAGTTTTACAAAACCATTGGGATATCCTTGTATTTCATGGCCTATACCAATGGTTTTGAAGAACCGTTGGGATAAGGGGGTCCTCTCCCAACAGTTTTTACAAACCGTTGGTATAGGAGAATTGGTATAAGTAGGATGTATAGTAGTGTATGTTCATTATTTTATAAGGGATATCATAGAATTATAGGTGGTATAAAAAGATATAAAATTGAATGTACTCATTTAAGAGTAATATCCCTTTGTTGAGAAAAAACCTTTAGAAATGACATTAATCCTTGAAAGGATGGTATTTTAGAAAGGAAAAAATATCTAAGAAATGTTGAAGGAATATATTATGATTTTAAGGTAGTGTTTTTTTGAGATAGAAGGTTTAAACTTTGTGAATAAGGGAGAAGAGGAGGATCCCATTTATAATTGAGGGAAAGGACACAGTTGGAATTATTTAAAATATTTAAATATATAATATATAATAATCATGTCATGTGGAATAAAATGGCCATAATTTAATTTTTTTGACATTATAAGTATCCAATAAAATTTTGACATGTTTAAGTATCATTTTAAACCATATAGTTTGGTTTAACCCCCTCATTAAACCTTTTTAACCTTATCATGGTAACACATTTTTTAACCTTTAAGGGTCATGAATTTACTTATGTTGTGACAAGTGGCTCCAAAATTGTCCATGGATTGAATTTTGGATCATTTACCATCACACTTTCCCTCTTTGTTTTTTTTATTTTTTAATCACTTAATTAAATATTAGTTTACATAAAATATCATTAAAGTTATTTCTATGACTATTCATTTAATTTGACTTCAAACACATAAATACATAAGTTAAATTCTAATTTATACACATTAAACATAATTTATACTATATAATTACTTATTAAATTTTTGGCATAGTACAATTCATCCAAAAAATATTAATTATACTATTATTAAAATCATTTACCTTGATTTATCTACTGCCTGCAAAAGAACTATATCAGTGTTTAAAAAAAATACACTCATCCAATAGGATAACGTAAATTTTTAGAGATATTTTAATGCCTTATCCAAATGTTTTAACCCTTCTTTAACTTTTTTACCCTTACTAAGATGAAAAATATTTACTATGGTTACTATTTATAATGATTAAAAATAAAAGGGAACTATTTAACAAATTCAAACCTCATGAATCCTAACATGGAATCAAATTTTCAAGATTAAATTTTTATTAGTGCAGGAAATCCATTTTAAAATAAGTGCAAAAAATGTAACGTATACCATTTTAAAAAAATGTGTTTTTAACCGTAAAACTAGATTTATTATTATCCCATTCATAGTAAAAACCATTAGATGAATGTTAAAACATTTTATTAAATATATAATATGTACATATATTTAAAATAAGTCATAATTAGTAATTAATTTAATTTATTACTATAAAAACACATTTTACATATAAAAATAGTTTTTTTCTTCAAAAAAACTTCTCTTTTTTACTTTAAAATGATTTCATCAATTGATAACCAATGGATTTATTATATATATGTGTAAAAAATACATATTACAATTTATTTAGTCCTATTAATAACTACTAATCCATTTTCTATGTGATGATAGTTAAATTATAAAATAATATTTCAATAGTATATCATGGTTCATTTAAACACGATGTTATATGTCAAGAAAACTATCAATGATACCATTTTTTTAAATAGAAATATATCATAAAATATCAGGGTGTTCCGATTATTCTATAATAAATATCAGTATAAGAGATCCAATATTCTCTAGAATATAAATGAATTAAAAGTTCTAAATTATTATCAACTGTAACCGAGTAGAAACAAAATCATATTCCTGATAGAAATGAATAATAAATTCAATATATAATAGTTAAAACTAGTACACTAGTCCATAAAATGTATTAAAATACATGGTAGTGAAATGTTCAATATCATTCAACCCAACTCATAATATATCTCTTACCAACTTGTCAACCTCCATACCAAGCTAGAGCAGAGGCATGTGTCTCTCACCAAACTAGTACCTATGCCCAAAAAGAATCATGAAAACCGTACCACATACATATAAAATGATTATATTTATGTGGATAGAGGGTGAGTATAACAAACTTATATGATTATATTGCTTTCCTCAACATACTCAGTACTATTGTGATCATGTGTATGTGCATGAAAATCATTAGAGGGTGAAAATCAATGCTTGGTACAAGTAACCCATTAAAAAACATAACATAAGATGCTTTTAAAATCTATATTAGGTTCCATGTAACAAAATGACACATGCATCCTAAAGACCCACATTGATATTAACAAACAATGGTTAGGACCAACCTATATGCGAGTGATGGAAAACATAAGAAGGTGACCTGAAATTATATGACATACCTCACTCTTCTCATTAAACATAACCATAATTAGTTCTCAGTACATACACTAAAATTTTATATTATAGTCCCACGACCCCCCTGGTGATATCACCTCCTGTCAATAATAAAATCCCAAATATTAGAATAAATAACAATTGAACAATAAATAAAGAAAATCTAAAATCAATGTGGCACTTACCCTATGAAATATAAAAATCTAACTCTCATTCCCACCTTGAATCATTTCAAAAAACCTATCTATAAATATCTTCCAAACTAACTTTATAAAAACTCTAGATCTATCCTATGTATCATATGATATCATAGGGGTTGACACCAACTACTTGATGGTAGAGCTCTCCAGCTTCCCTATGATCACTAGGATCATACATCGAAAGGATCATTATCACTAAAAAAAGAATCTTCTATAGTCACGGTCTTACCTCGAGTGGGTCCATTGAATGATATAGGTAAAATATATCTCTTGAATACCACTATAACCTCCAAAGGGTTGGAATATATCCCATACATTTCCTCATTAGGCATCACTTTAAGCCCATACACCAATAGAAATGATCACTTCTAGGAAGGTTCATATCTAAAATGGGGAATCCATCTTGTAAGAAATATCTAAAAAATTTATACATGATTATTATACTAAAATTCAATATCAGAGGTCTTCTATGATTCCACATTCCATGTGTATCAACCATCAACCAAGATTTAGATCATACTAGTCAAACTTACATGAAGATGACCAAATCTATTACAAGTTAGGAGGGAAACTCATTATCATCCTATAAATAAAAAATAGTTTAAAAAAACATTCTATATTAACTCTATATCCATACCCAGAATCATACTAGAATAGCTCAACTATTCACAATTACAACCAAATAATTAAACTGATAAAATAGAAGTACTAAATCCCACCTCAATTACTATTTTCAAACATAAGTAACTATTACTTGGATCTATGGAGGTTAGACACATCACATATATTTCATAAAAATCTAAAATGAAAATAGTAAACAACTCACCCACCACTCAACTAGTCTCAATGATTCATTACTATCCCAATCTAATATCGAGGTTCTTATATTCATAAACCAATGGAAACTTAACAAACATCTCAATCCATCCAAACTAACCCATCACCCAAGGGAAGAATTATCCAATGGATCCTATACTATCATTCATCATTATAAATATAATGATAACAGTATAGGAAACCATAATCAATATCATATAAATAATAATTCAATCATTGTAAAATATGGGTTTTCCCATATAATGTCAAATAGACCAAAACATGTATGAAAACAAGACCTCTTATGAATATATTAAAAACAAATCTATAACCCTATTTAGTATATTTTATAATATAAAACCCGATCCACCTTCCTATTTTCATAAAAATGGAACACCATACAAGAATTTATAAAACCATTCCCTTTTCAAAAAATAAAATAACCAAACCTCCATTAAAAAATAAATTGTTTTCAAATAATACCTCAAATACCTAAGAGAAAATTACCACTTCAACTTGAAATCCCATTCAAAATCATTACCTTTAAATACAAAAGTTTTAAGGGAAAAAATTATTCTATTGGAAATTATAGTTAAACCCACTCATGCCACTAATGAACTTATAGGGAGTGTCACTACCTTGAATTTGACTAAGGACCCACTAATTAATCATTCAGTCAGCTATGTGATCCTTGATAACCATTATGTTAACACAATATCATCCCAATTTTTTGTAGTTAGATCACATGATAATGCAAAACATGCCAACAGTGGTAATATTAGGCACACATATATGAAATAACCTAAACAATTAGATACTTGATAATGTAATGACCACTTAACTTAATCAATAATCCATAAAAATATATATATATCTATCATTAAAAATTTTGAAACCAATTTCCAAATATTGAATAATTTATTTAAAACCATTATGGTAGTGTAATGAGGCTGAAACCATAAAAATCATGTTTTTATCTACCACTGACATTCAATTCTGAAAAATACCTACAAATTAATGAAATTCCAAAAAAATAAAAATAAATTTAAAAATAAATCCCCATGATACTAAAATAAAATCCTCAAGAAATATTTTTTAAGAAAAACTATGAGATATTTCATGAATACAACTTTACATGACCTCTTATATTCACCACACATGGAAACACGATTATATCAAATCTATTACACAATGATTTGGTGGAATAACATGTCATAAATCCAATCCATCAATTATCAATTATTAAAATAATAAATGTAAAATAAAGGGTTAATAGATAGAAAATATTAATTTAGATCCGATGAAAAAAAATCCTTTCAAAACACCTATGAAAAAGTTTGAAATAAGAGATAAGAAGTGAGAGAAAAATAATTCTCCCTAAGTTCCTCCACTGAGGTAAGTAAAAAAGAAAATATAAGGTTACTAATGACACTATAACCTTTTAAATTGAGAATAATACCAAATTTATGATCCCTATCATACTATAATATAATATATTTGTTATCACCGAGTCCCTTCATCGGTAGTATTATAGAAGAGGACATAACTTAACTATTTAACCAAGATCCATTATCCCTGAAGAGTTATCATCCAATAAAGTGTCCCTATTATCCAATCAAGAGTTCATTTCTCTAGACATAGAATACATCCACTCTTACTTGGAGATCCTCGTAACTTTGAAACTATTTTGGCAGGATGCACTATTGTCATGCTTGTAAAATTCCATATATTTCCAAGATATCCAAGGGATGTGATCATAATCCCTCATTTTAGAAGGAAATTTAAATCTAATAGAAACTAATGATGATCATGAAATTATGGCCCTACTTAGAATATTTTGGAGAATAAAATATTGTGTTAAGTAAATTTAGATGATCCTATTTATTGTGGGCATGTATATTCATATAACATACAAGTAGAAATTTTATGAGATATGATGTAAATCATATACTGGACTCTTACAATAAATCAATTTGATTTACCTTATTTAATCATTTTAGATCATGTTGAATACCTATACCATAACCTCAGGTGATATATAGTCCCCAAATTTACCAATATATTTTATAAATTATATTTATTGAACATCTAAAAATTCCTGAAATTATGTTTTTTCATACTTATGAATCAACAAGTGGATTGCAAGAGGTTAACCATAACTATCATATTAGAGATACCAACATAGGAGGTGGGTAATGTTTTAAAATTTTATGGAATCACACATATGAGTAAAATAAATTTTAGTCAAACAATTTAGCATGATCACTTATTTATACATGGGAAAAGGGAGGAGAGATCAAAAATATTGATTGATATGTCGACCAATTCATGAGTTTATCCATAGAGAAAGCATGAGATTAAAAAAGGAAAAGGGAGAGTAATGATAAATCTAGGATAACTGATACAATTTTTACCCCCAAAGAGATTAGTTACACTAGGTTCACCCATATAGAAAATCGTCCATATATAAAAAAACAAGAATATATGAAAAAGAAGCTAAAAGAGATACCAAAAATTACAATTTAAATTCAAGGACCATTCCAACAAAAAATAATGGGGGTATATTTATAGTTCCTAAAATATCCCACACCACTAACCAATAAAATATGGGTTTAGTTTTGATATATCTACCTCTATATGGTTTAGTGTTTATGAGGACTGGGTAAACCCATGAGACTACAAAAGAACCCGACTCTATTTGATCTTATTGGTCTATAGATGACCAAGGGGACTCCCTTAGAATCACATGACACAAATAATCCTTCATTTCATCATGGAGGGTACCCCAAAATAGCAAGGCAATTTTTTAAAAGGGATGCAATTTAATAAGCATAATTAGAAAATAATTCAATAAAACTAACTAATATAATATCCTCTATGAGTATTATAACCCAAAAAAATCCACCCATGATAAAACTATAGTTGATGAAATTATCATTATAGTGTATTCTTCTATAAATATGATCACAATTGAGATTGTTAATTCTTTAACATGTAGGAGTTATAATGAAGACAATAAGGATGACCCATAATTTGAACATTCACCTTGAATTAATATATTTTAATAATGTGTACACACTCAATAAAATATAAAGTATCATCTATTTGGAAACCACCAAATTTATGAATAATTCCTATTTGTTAGGAATTTAAAATTATATGGGAAGATTTTTTTCTATTAAAATTTTCCTTATGATTGAACGATGTTTATCCTATTTCATTACAGAAATAAACATTTAACACGTTGGAATTGTTCACGTTGGTTCTATATAACTGATGTACAAATCTGTAAAAATCAATTTATCACGTCGATTATACAATAACCAATGTGATAAATCAGTCAGAATAAAATTTTTACATCGACTATTTTATAACCGATGTCAAAAATACTGATATTTTCTTCATCATGTTGGTTATTTTATAACTGACGTGAAATATTGTACTTGGGCACTATATCACGTCGGTTATAAAATAACCGACTTGATAAAGAAAATCTCGGAAATTTATAACGTCAGTTATAAAAGAACCGATGTGATAAAGCGCCATTTATCACATTGATTATAGAATAACCGACATGAGAAATAATTTCCTACATCAGTTATTAAATAACCGAAGTTATAAACAGAAAAAAAAAATAGTTTATCACATTGGTTATTAAATAACTGATGTGACAAAGCTTTTAAATGATTTATTGCTCCCTGTATTTAGTCATTCTATTTTCTTTGATCGGGAGACCTGTGACTCGTATCTCTCGTGCAGAAAACCTAGAAATGATTCTTCAAATTTGTGCCCTCCAGCCTCATTTTTCCAACATCATTCATCATATTTATTATCACCAGAACTATCAGGTCATCTCACAATACTCAAGTAAACCTCACACAACTCGGTTTTATTTTTTATTTTTCACGATGTCCTAAACTAATTTTTTTGAGATGTTATTTTTCTATATTTTTTCTTTCAATTATGGTAAGTTTCATAGTGTTCTTTTATACAATGATAAATTATTTTCTGGTGAAATAAACCATGGAAGTGATATCATGAATGTTTATGATTTTTGTGTGTTCTATCATGTGTGTGTGTGTACAGGGGGTTTCAGGGGGGGGTGTTCAGGGGGGTGGGGTGTCCAGGGGGTGGGGGCTGTCCACGGGGGTGGGGTTGTGTAGGGGGTGTCCAAGGGGGTGGGGTGGTGTCAAGGGGGGTTAGGGGGCTTTCCAGGGGGTAGGGGTGTCCAGGGGGTGGGGGTGGTGTCTAGGGGGGTGAGTGGGCTGTCCAAGGGGGTAGGCGGTGTCCAGGGGGGTGGGGGTTGTCTAGAGAGGTGGGGGTGTCCAAGGGATGGGGGGATGTTTAGAGGGGTGGGGGCTGTCTAAGGGGGTGGTGGTGTCCATGGGTGTCCAAGGGGGTGGGGGTGGTGTCCAAGGGGTGAGGGGGATTTCCAAAGGGGTAGGGGTGTCTAGGGGGTGAGGGGGCTTTCTAGGAGGGGTGGGGGTGTCTAGGGGGTGTCCACGGGGTAGGGGTGGGGGTGGTGTACAGGGGGGTGTGGGGGGTGTCCAAGGGGGTGGGGGTGGTGTCCAGGGGGGTGAGTGGACTGTCCAAGGGGGTATGGTGTGTCTAGGGGTGGAGGGGTGTCTAAGGGGGGTAGGGGCTATCCAGAGGGGTTGGGGTGGCGTCCAGGGGGTGGGGGTGTCCAAGGTGGTGGTGGTGTCTAGGGGGTGTCTAAGGGGGTGGGTGGGTGGGTGGTTGTATCTAGGGATGGGGGGCTGTCCAAGGGGGTGGTGGTGTCCAGGGGGTGTCCAAGGGGGCGGGGGTGGTGTTCATGGGGGTGAGGGGGCTTTCTAAGGGGGTTAGGGGTGTCCAGGGGTGAGGGGGTGGTGTCCAGGGGTGTGGAGTGGTTTCCAGGGGGTGAGTGGGCTATCCATGGGGGTAGGGGAATCCATGGGGTGGGGGTGTCTAGGGAGGTGGGGATGTCTAGGGGTGAGTGGGTGGTGTCTAGGGAGGTGTCTAGGGGGGTGAGTGGGCTATCCAATGGGGGGTAGGGGTATCCAGGGGGTGTGGGGGTGTCTAGGGGTGGGGGTGGTGTCCAGGGGGTGAGTGGGTTGTCCAAGGGGGTAGGGGGTATCTAGGGGGTGGGGGTGCCCAGGGGTGGGGGTGTTTAGGGGGTGGGATTGTGTAGTTGGTGGGGGTGTCCAGGGGGTGGGGGTGTCCAGGGGGGTGGGGGTTGTCCAAAGGGGTGGGGGCTGTCCAGGGGTTGGGGGCTGTCCAGAGAGGTGGGGGGGCTATCCAGGGGGTGGGGGGCTGTCCAAGGGGGTGGTGGTGTCCAGGGGGTGTCCAAGGGGGTGGGGGGTGTCCAGAGGATGAGGGGGGATTTCTAATAGGGTATGGGTGTCCAGAAGGTGGGGAGTGGGTGTCCAGGGGTGAGGGGGATGTCCAGGGGTTGGGGTGTCCAGGGGGTGTCCAAGGGGGTAGGGGGTGGGGTGGGGTGGTGTCCAGGGAGTGGGGGTGTCTAGGGGGTGGGGGTGGTGTCCAGGGGGTGAGTGAGCTGTCCAAGGGGGTAGGGGTATCCAGGGGTTGGGGGTGTCCAGGGGTGGGGGTGTCTAGAGGGGTGGGGGTGCTGTTTAGGGGGTGGGGGCTATCCAGGGGGTGTCCAGGGGGTGTCCAAGGGGGTGGGGGTTGGTTTCCAATGGGGTAGGGGTTGTACAACCCCCTCACCCCCCTAGACACCACTCCCCCACCCCCTGGACACCCCCTTGGTGTATATATATATCCCAACTATTTCATTGAAATCATTGGCATATATTAACTTCATGCAGTCTATACTAACGGTTCCTATAGAACCATTGGTATAGGGCTATTGCAACGACCATCATGCCAACTTTGTGTGAAACCATTGGGATATTCTCTACTAATGGTTTCAGGGGCTATTCCAATGTTTTTAAATTGTTGGGATAGGTGTAATTTTCAGTAGTGAATGTATACATATTTTAATATGTATACATCATATTTCTTGTTTACAGAAGGGTGACTTTGGTATCCAGTTTCACTAGGATGTATTATTTTCATACCTTAAGAATAAAGGATCCAAGATGAATTTATTACTATTATATCTAACAATATTTTCTTTTTAAAATCATTTTCATGCATATACTTTTCAAATACACATAGATTTGTTTTATATTTCAAAATTTTTTACTTTCACATTATGATATTTTTCATATAAATATAAAATTGGTTTATCTTAACAGGATGTATAATTTTGATATTTGTTATAGGTAATAATGAGTCTAATTTGGATTATGACACATTGAATGAGTAATGAATATGAGGAAGGTGTTGATGCCTATTTGGAATTTTCTAAACGAAATATTCCAAGTAGGGACATGTTTTTCTGTCCATTCCTGAAATGATTGAATATGAAGAAGTTGAAAAGTAGAGACATCAAAGATCATCTGCTTTTTCATGGTTTTAATTTGAGTTACATCCCTTGGATCGGGCATGATGAAATTGGAAACAATGTCAGATCTACTGATGATGATGATTTTCAAGATGGAAAATCCGATGGAATTGACGAAATGATTCGTGATATTGCAGCAGAAAAAATTGAGGTAGAACCGAAAGTTGTGTATCTATATGGTGATGCTGAAAAACCATTATATCATGGTTGTATGGATTTTACGGTTTTGTCGGTGGTGTTAATATTGATTAACCTGAAGGAGAAACATGGATGGAGTGATAAATATTTTACAGAGCTGCTTCAATTGTTGAAAGACATTCTTCCAAAAGATAACAATATTCTAGATTGACATTATAATACCAAGAAAATATTATACTTGATTGGATTGGTATATAAGAAAATACATGCATATCCAAATGACTGTATGATATATAGGAATGAATATGAATTTCTGTCAAAGTGTCCTAAATGTGGGACATCACGGTATAAGTTAAAAGAAAAATCACAGGCTGATGTAGTGATTACAAATATCTCTGCCAAGGTATTTTGGTGTCTTCTTATAATTCATCATTTGAAACATTTATTTTCTAATTCAGATGATGCAAAAATTTAAGATGGAATGCTGATGATTGGATATGTGACGAAAATGGTTTATCGGTAACAATAGTGTCAGACATGATGAATTTGGAATGAAAGTTGTTAATCTGAATAGATTGGAAGACACAACAAATTCTTTTATAATGGAATCACATGCAAAAAATCTTTTCTATATATATGATCAATCAGATATGCAGTGTTCTATTGTTTTATACAGAAAAAAAATATATTTGTGAGGATCAACTTGATGAAGATGATGTTTTATGCGAGATCCCAACTTCTATGAAAATATTAGCAGAAAATAATGATGGGCTTGTTGAAGACATGGTTTGTGCCATAAGGAATGATCATGAAGAAAGAATTTGGCAAAACAATCCATTTGTAAATTCCTAATTTTAAAGGTAAAATATGTTTATTTCTTGTTTACACTTATTATTTTCATAAAATGTTAGATATTGTAATTTTTTTATTTATTTAAATGATTATTAAAACAAATAAGTATATATTTTTGTTTATTTTAATTTTTTTAGTTTAGTTTATCATGTTTACCATTACATAACTTATATATCAATTTATTTTGTTGAATGAAAATTACTTTACCATGTTTACCATTTTTACCATGTTTACCATAATTTACTATATTTTACCTTTACGTAACTTATATATTTATTGATTTTGTTGAATTAAAATTACACTAACATGTTTACCATGTTTACTATATTTACCATTGTTTAACATGCTTACCAAACTTACCATGTTTAATATTACGTAACTTAGTTCAATTTTCCATTTTTTTTTAAATTAGTATTATAAAAATTGAATTTTTATATTTGTGAACCAATGTTTTCTTTTTTGATTTGAAGGATAATGATAGATCAATCAGTTGATCAACCACAAGATTCTGGAGATGAGCATCATGATCATACCTCTGGGGAGGAACATACACATGCTCCTCTGGATGTTCTCCAATCTTCCTCATGTGCTCCCATAACCCACAAAGAGTTCAAGAGTTGGTAAACGTGGATGCAAACATTTACAAAAATTACAACATGTCCGTAGCCAGGACCATAGGATACTGGTTGAGTTTAATGAGAACAATATTCCTAGAGGTCCAAATGCAAAAGATTTTAAGAGATTTGTATTAACTCAGGGTAAAATAAAAGTAATAATTTTGTATTATAATTGGAGAAGTGTGGAAAAAAAATAATATCTCAGTTATGGGAGATGATTTTGGTAAGATATTTTGCTATTGTTTGACTAATATTTAAATGTTTCTAGTAAAATATGTTTTACCTTTTCTTTATCAAATGACATTTGATATTCCTGACATTGGAGGAGTTAGGAAGAAATATTTGTCGATGGATTCTAAAAGATGAAGGGATTTCAAATCAAACCTCACATCTTATTTCATTTTTGGTCATAGGAATCATGACAATCCATGTCATATATATCCTTTCATAGATGAAGACACATGGAGGAAATTTGTTGAAATTAGATGAAAAGATTCATTTTTGGTAAGAGGAATGTAAAATTTTATAATATTTCTTATATAAATGATATTATTAAAGTGTCGTTAATGATTTATTATTCTTAATTTATATCAAACAAGGGTATCTCATCAGAAGATCCCATCTAAAAATGTATACCCTCATAGTTTATCTCAGGGAGGGTATACATTATTGGAAGAAACAATGATGGAAGAAAAATTACAAAAACTGAGAGTTGAGTCTTCAAGATCTAGAGAGGTTGCCCATCCATCACCTCCATCTAGACATGAAAAATGGAAGAGATATCAGATGATAAAAAAGGGACAATTTATTTCGGAAGAATCAAGAATCGTAGCTGATAGGATTGTAAGATATTTTTTTTATTCAGTTAAGTTAATTATATTCTTTATATAATTTGAATCATTGTATAAATGTTTAATTAATTAATACAAGATTCTATTGAGGAGAAAAGATCACAAGGGGTATTTACAGTTGCTGGGAGGCAAGATATTTTATCTGCAACATTGAGAAAGCCCGAACACCCCAGTCATGTATGAGGATATCCTATTGGTGTATCAATAAGAAAAGTGTTGTCACATTCTTCAACTTCTTCTGTTGAGGGTGTTTATAAAAAAATAGAATCCTTGGAGGCTGAAGTTCATAATATTAATGTGATGGTGGAGGAAAATATTAGAGTGTCGGTACAGTCTATGTTTGGAGACATGAAAAGACAATTTCAAACTATAGATCCCACTCCTACACCTCCCCCTACATACCCCATTATTTATCCTCCACCTACGCCAGTATCTCCCACTCCCCCACCTCAGCTTGTGGACCCCATTTTTTATCCTACTCCTCTACCACAGCTTCCTAATTATTGTGAGTTTTATGTCGATGATCATCACCATCATATAGTTTCATATGGGCTGGTATATTGTATAGAAGATACAGTTCATCATCAACAGTTAGAGTTAGAGCATCATAGGGTGACTGTACATGATATTATATATAGATCAGCTCGACTACCATTACCTATGGATGAGGTAAAAATAGTTGGACATAGTATCAACCACTTTTTAGTTTGTTTATCCAGACTTCTGTGACTCATTACCATACATGTATGTATGTTATATCTTTTATTTTATTTTTTATTAAAATTTAACATTTGAAAACTAATATGTTTTTCTATTTATTTTTATAGGAATACTTAGAAGGTAAATAAATACTGTATAGACAACAAAAAAGATAAATGGATATGATATCAAATACAAATTATAGTATTCTGGACCGATTGTTAATATATTCAAATTTGTTGGAGAATCATTATGAGTTTCCAATGGAAGCTCATGTTTGTGGATGTGAAATCAATGAAGGGATTGTAAAAAATGGTATCATGGAGCTCGTTACTAGAGATAAGTTGGGCATCAACATGGTGTAGATTTTTTCCATGTCAGTATTAACAGATTTCCCTGCGTTATATTTATTAAAAATGTATACTTATGTCTGTTTTTTATTAGGTATATTTATAACATGTGTGAGAAGAATGAGCAGACAGATGTATATGAATTCATGGAACTGCAATTGATTTCCCCTAATAGACATGCATTAGATGAGGAATAAATAACACTTTATATTGCTGAAATATTTGAATAGAATATAATCACACAGTGTTAGATGATGCCTTTTTGTGAGCAGTATGAAACATATATCTGGAAAATTGTTCATTATCTTATAACATAAAAAACCACTAACCTTAAATTTTCTTTTATATCAGTTATCATTGGATGTTAGGTGTTTTTTTCCAATGGAGAAAACACTTTATTGGATATGCTCTGTCCATGGCGATGTGGGGAAAGTTTTTAGAATATATTGGAAAATTAAGTTTCAATTTCTTAATAGTTTTTTATATTATAATGAATTTTAAATTTATCCCATTAGTATTATTTTGTAACAGGGGATTGGTCTACTTTCCAAAAAAACAATGAAAAAGAGTGCCAAGATCAAATATGTAAAAGTAAAGGTAAATATCCATTTATAATTTGTACTTTTTGATGTATTACATAAAAATAATATTTTGAATTGAAAATAATTTAAAGAGAATTTTCATGAACAATAAGGCATCATTGAAGGCAGATATTATATGTTAATATTTATGTATGAAATAATTACAACTAGAACACTTGTGAAGTTTGACCTGGTAATATTTCCTTATAAAATTTGCCATAATATTTCATTTCATTTATTCATTATACATGTTAACTAATATAATTTTAATATGTATCTATTTGATGACCCTAAACCCTATAGTACTCAAGAGGTCAAAAAATTATAAGTGGAATGGTCAAATTATTTTACAAGTTTGATTAGATTTTAGTTTTTTTTGTAGTGTAAAATGTAATTTTGAATATTGTAATTATAATTGTGTATTTGGTAGTTGTTTTGGTTGGATTTAGGTTTTTTAGTTGAAATTGTATGTTTTGAATGTTATATATGTGAATGTTTGATTTTTATCTGGTTCTTCTTGTTTTGGTCTTGTTCTGATGTTTTTCTGGTTTGGATTCTGGTCTGTTTTTTGGTCTACTTTTAGTCTGGTTTCTACTTGTTTCATACTTTGGAAGAGAATAGTAATGGTTTCATGGGGGGTGGGGGTGTCTGGGGAGGGATGTCCAAGGGGTAGAGGTGTCCAGGGGGTGGGGGTGTCCAAGGGGTTAGGGAGGGTCCATGGGGTGGGGGTGTTGTCTAGGGGGTGGGGTGTACAGGGGGTTGGGGGGGTTGTCCAAGGGGGTAGGGGTGTCCGGGTGGGTGGGGGTGGGGGTGGGGGGTTTTCCAGTGGGTGGGAGAGTGTCCAGGGGGGTTTCCAAGGGTGGGGGTGTCCAGGTGGGGTGGTAGGGTCAGTCTAGGGGGTGGGGGGGTTCTAGGGGTGGGGGTGTTCAGGGGGGTCCCAGGTGGTGGTGGGGGGGGGGGGGGGTCCAGGGGGGTGGGAGGGTCTTTCCAGGGGGTGGGGGTGTCCTGGGGGTGGGGGATGTCCAAGGGGGTCGGGGCTATCCAGGGGGGTGTAGGTTGTCCAGGGGGGCTGTCCAGTGGGGTGGGGTGGTGTCTAGTGGGTGTGAGGGTGTCCAGTGGGTTGGAGGGTGTTTAGGGGGATTCCAGGGGGTGAGGGTGTCCAGGGGGTGGGAGGAGCTGTCCAGGGGGTGGGGGCGGGGGTTTCTAGGGGGTGGGGTGTCCAGGGGGGTGGGAGGGGTTGTTCTAGGGGTGGGGGTGTCTGGGGGGGTGTCCAGGGGGTGGGGGTGTCTAGGGGGTGGCCTATCTAGAGGGCGGGTTGTCCAGGGGGGTAGGGGTTGTTCAGGGGGTTGGGGGTTGTCCAGGGGGATGGGGGGGTTTCAGGGGCAGGAAGTGTCCAAGGATGGGGGGGATGTCCAAGGGGGTATGGGTGTCCAGGGGGTAGGGGGGTTGTTTAGTGGTTTTAGTTGTATTTCTACTTGTTTTAGGTCCTCTTTGGAAGTTCATTGTAATGGTTGAACTGTACTATTCAAAAAACTGGTTTTTATGTCGGTTATTTTATAATCGATGTAATAAATTAATGGGGGTGGTTTTTTACATTGTTTATTAAATAAATGACATATTATATATGTTTTCACATCATTTAATTTTTAATCGACGTGAAAAAATGACTCGAAGACTGGTTTATCACATCGGTTATTTTCATAACTGAGGTGATAACCTTGTTTTTCACATCAGTTTTCTAATAACTGATGTGAAAAATGCTTCAGAGGGGTTGTTTATTATGTCAGTTATTTAATAACTGATGAAATAAACAACATATTATGGTAGTTATTTAAAAATCAAAATAATAAGTCACAACTAAAAATTGTTTTCCACGTTGTTTTTTTAGGAACTAACATGAAAATGGCTTCGAATTTCTAGTTTTTACGTCGGTTTTAAAATAACCGATGTAAAAAATATTTATAACGTCCCCTTCAATAATGTCGGCAAAAAACATGCATAAAAAATGAAAAATAACAAAAGTAAAAAACGTTTTTTCATTAGTGATGCATGGTAGTTAACATAAGAAAATGAAACATTACAATAATTCTATATCGTGCATTTTTTAGAAAACCTACCCAATTTTAAAGATGTAATAATTGATTCCCAAAATTTGATGACACATACAACCATGTTTAAAGGAAATATCCAACCTACATATGAGGAATTATCCATCTTTAAATTTTATAAATAATATCTATATGTTAGACTAACATCCTCCCAAGTAATTTATCGTGTGATTACCCTAATAAATTTCCCTCTAAAAAAAATTAAAAGATTACATTTAGTAAATTACCTAATATAGGGTGATATTTCCTTGGCTATTATATTTTTGGAATATAATGATTTACTATAGGTAATTGAAGTAATACATTCCAAAATTCAACTGGAGATGAAAACACATCCTGAGTGGGTTGACTTGACCACCTCCTCAAATGCATTTTAATGACCCTTACTATATTTTACTCAATGATATAGTCATCCAAGAGTATAAAATCACCAACCTAGAATCCTTGTTTGGACATATATATGGGAACCATACATAATAATATGTAAAAGAACCCAAATTATTTGTTAGAACATTAGGTTTCCTATTTTAATCAGTTACAACAACATCAAATTAATATCAATACATAGTCTGGAAGACATATTCAAATAGTTCTTATATGAATTTAGTTCAATGTTATAGAATAAAATAATCTCTATCAATTAAATTTCAAATATGATGAATATAAGAGAGTCACTGACATTATCTCATGGTGGAATGGATTAACATATCGCTTAGGGATATAATTTTTTAAAATTAAATCCTAGAAAAATTCATTGGAAAAAATATATATTGATTACTTTACTGTGATGTTCCAAAAACAATTACTTGTAGGAACTGTGACTTTTCTAATGAATTACAATTCCTAGAAAATACCAACTATTTACTATTAAAATATTTGGATTGGAGTCACTAACTAAAACATTGTTTCCACTAAAAAGAAAAAAAATGGACATGGACACTCCTTGAACAGTAGCAGTGCTAAACCTATCGCTGGAACCAATGATGTCTCAGAAGACACCAACACATATAACTCATTAAAAGTATGAACATGAGTTCCCTAAACAAAACCTTATAATATATACAAGGTTATTATAAGCCTCTTGATTTTTATAAAAATAAAAAGAATAAATATTTTTTTAGGTTAATACCTCTTATCTACAACGGATCACAATAGAAACAAGACACTAAAATCATAAAATATCAATGAGGCAAGCCTCGATGATGACCATAAAAATTTACCCCTCCATAAGATGTTAGGTCATACTAGAAAATACTACTTCATTATTAAGTATCTATGATAAAAAATAGAGTATGAGGGATGCATTATATTAGATAATCCTAGGGAATATGGGACTCGCATGGATGGTACCATCCCTAAGGATGAATTCAAGTGGTAGAAAATGAAAAAATGAGATGATTTTTTATGATTATATTACATGAATGGTAAATAATCATACATATGATATCATCAAGGCATGGTTTGGTCAACCAATTGTGGAAATGTTTTTATTTTAAATCTCATGATTATATCTTTATCAGTAAAATCATCCAAAAGAAGATGTAATTAATTTTGGTCCATGGTGGAACAAGGGGAAGAAACCTTACTTTTCCCTAAATTATATCATCCCCATATAGAATCTATGACCATGGAATTGGCTGGAGGATAACTGCTCCACTAAATTTAACCCTAATTTAAAGAAGAAAACTATTTTACTATCATTAATTTCATTTTATAGAAAAAAATTATTTTTGTGAAGAGGATTTTTATAAGAAGATGATCTCTCACCACATTTAAAATACAGGGTACTGAGTGAGGGGAAGTCACACCCAAGGATCAACTATGAGCTAGGGAGTTATGTCGTATCACATCATTTATTCCTCCAATATAAGGATAATGGTGGTTCAAAAGTACTAATATGAGAAATGATCCAATTCAAGGTCATCCAACTTATGAACCACTCTAATCTGACTAGTAGATAAGTTATATGGAGCCTCATCATCTATACAATCATATAGTTATACATTTTTTGATTCCTATAGCACTAATATCCAAAGTTTATATCTTTTCCATACATTAGTTTTGTTATTTTTATGATCACCAAAAACTTATATGTATAATGAACAATAAAAAAAGATAACAGAAGGCACAAGAATTTTCAGAAAATAAAATGTTGTTTTAAACCATATCTCTATCTTTTCGAAATGAACCATACTTTTTTAAACTTTGTAATTATCCATCTGACTCAAAGTTTCCCTTAATGGAATCAAAAAGAATATTTTGGATATTGAGACCAAATTAGATATCATAGAGCTAGTCTATTCCAAAAATAAACATGATTATTATTTAGTTTTATATTTCATAGAACATGAATATAAGTTTATTATTTAGTGATATATTATACCTCTACATATTTTCAAATCACTAATTTCTTTTAGTATGATTTGGGTTTTAATATAAAATGACTGATAGATCAAACTAATTTTTTCTTGAACCCTTACCTAATCCAATTCAAGGAATTCAATTTATCTATAGAAGACATGAAAATTTACGGTTATAATTTTTTTATAAAAATACCCTTGGAATGATCAAGATGAAATTTTAGTACAAGAACCTTTTTTAAAACATAATATCAATAGTTTTGAATTTCTATATAAAATTCAAATCCATGTTTGGGGGAGCCTTATAACATGATAATTTTTTCCTACCACCATACAACCACCTGTGACTAATTTACTTTATCAATGAGAATGAAGGTGTTCATACTGATGATTTTTCCTTTAAAATACATTGAAATAACTTTTATTCATCATAGGTACTATAGTTTAATGTAAAATTATCTTTATGAAAATGAATCTATATATGTTTTTTATTATAAAAGAAAATAAATTAGATTAGATATCCTATGGAATGATGTTATGAAATGTTTATTACCCTTTATTCATAAAATTGTATCAATAATGAAAGATCTGGTGTTGCATATTATTCTTATATCCAAGGGGAAAGACAACATGAATAACCTATTAAATTTTAATAGGAAACCAGTGACGAAACCAAATTTATTGAAATAATAATTGTGTTGTGTTTTTTTTCAATGTGTTTGAAATGATGTAAATTAAATTTGATAGTGATTGAAGTATGGATCTTCTAATCTTGAATTATTCTTGGAAATGATTCACAAATTGTAATGGATGTTTTTATTGGAAGTTCTTATTTAAATAAATCAACATTAATTGTGATTATTTCAGAGCTATTATTAATGTCCAAAACATGTTCCCAATTATATTCGGAGATGTTCACATTGTTTACAATAGTTAAAAATATGAGGAATTGATGATTAAGAGTAGTTTGTGTTTTGGATTTTGATTCAAGAACTTTAAGGTGGTGAGTTGCATAAATATTATGGTTATTAAAATTATGGCCAACCTACACCCTATCTAGCTGAAGGAACTGCAACCCCTACTTAGGTAGGCAGTTAACCCTCAGTCTAGCCAAGGCATCAGTGGTAGTTAGGATCCATGTTAAATAGGTAAATCATAGTTCTCACTTATAGTGGGACCATGTATATAGCCCACAGATAGCATGATGGGAGATGCATGGGTTGGACCAAGACACATTGGCTGAAGCTGTGGGGTGTGATTGTGTATCCAGGTGCCGACCTCGATGTTGGTTTGAAATCAAGTTACTATGCCTAGTATATTAAGAATGAATCATATGTTTGTTGAATTGATGTGGGACTTATCTTGAGATTAATAGTGTTCATACCCTATTAAATATCCATAAATAACAAGGGATATCTGGTCTGGTCAACTTTCACCATCCAATCAAGCACTTCAATTTTCTTTTACCTTTAATCGAGATATTCCTACATACATCGGGTTTTCTTCATGCAACATCATTTGTTGGATTGATATGAAGTAAAAAATAAAAATTCAATGCTTATAAGGATTATAATATGGTAAAATTCACATGAATTTTCTTTTCATGTTCAAATGAATATCATACTTGAGAAAATGGAAATGGAGCAAGTTGATTTTTTGGAAGAGGGTAATTTCTCATAGTCATGAGACATGAGAGTTAAGGTAGTGCGCATAAAAGAAAGGTGGTGTGTTCAAGATGAGGTGTTGGAGATTTTTCTATAAATGACCCTTGAAGATAAAATTTTCATGGTGTTACAATTGCATATTTGAGAGGGATTTTTAAGATAAATAAAAGAGAAACAAAGTAGTTGAAGCGCACCGAATTTTAAAAGTGAGTTCCATTTATTCATGCTATGATTATGCCTTCAAATAAACATGATGTTATTATGATTCCATGAACCAATTATATGGTTAAAATTGGTCATATGAAGGATTTAAGACACGCGTATAGTACCTGGTTCATGAAAAACTAAAACTCATGAACCATAGAGAATATAGTAGTGGTTCACATTATCCATTTATGCGAAGTTCGTTCATGCAAAGAGGAATAGTGTCAGTTATGCATGTCTAAAATTACATGAAGGAGAAATTAGTATAGTCTAGTGAATACTGTTACATGGAGAAGAAATAGAGAAGAGGTATCGCGTATATAGTTACACACAATTGTTTGAGACACATGAATGAGATGATATCAATGCATGAAAGGAATTTTGTGCGCATGATTTAATGAAGAGATAGTGTATACCTATGTTTCATAAAGAAAATTAGGTGTGCAGAAAAACAGACACATCTTCATATATACCTTTTACAAGAATGAATATTGACAAGAACATGATAGTTCATATTTACCTTTCATGAGGAATATATAAATCTTTCACATCCATGAAGGATAGTGCAGTGGATTTGTGAGACTTTCACAATGAAGAAGATTGAACTCACACCCTTTCAGGTTTGTGTGTCATAAAAATGGTTTCCATATTGAAGGCCATGAAATGTATATAGTTTTCATGAAGGATTAGTGCCATGTACCTTCACAAAGAAGAGAAAAAAATCCACAATGTTTTTCATTTGTTACTGCACAAAGAAGACATAAAAATAGTGTGGAGAATTACAAACATTAAGTATTTGAATACGATGATGAGAAATAAATGCATGAAGAGAAAATAATGATCATATGTTTAATGATCCAAAATATTTTTAGAAATATTTATTTGAGTTGAAGTGATATATTTCAGTAAATAGGGGGAAGAGGAAAACATATAGTGTATTGAGGAATCATCAGTTGTTAATTATGACATTATAGTGAGTTGAAGTAGAAGAGATATATTCTAATTATTTGGAAGAGTATAATGAGATGAATTTAATACAGTATTGTTTATTACATTCAATGGAAGTTTAATAATTTCTCTTGAAGTGAGAAAGTAAAGAATTATTTTATCTTAGTGGCTCGAAGAGGAAGACCAGTTTTGTGTTGTAGTGAAATCTTGAATTTCATGTGATGTTTCTCATTGTGTTAGTGTTGTGTTTGTAAAAACTAGTGGGATTAAAGTATAAATAACACTGGTGGGATTCCTATATAAAGAACACTTGTGGGATACCATTATAATTTGGGAAGTAGTTCATACCTAACCATTATGGATTCAGGGTGATACCTGACTAACCCACTTGTAATTTTTGATTGATTTCTAGTGGATAATATGTGTCTCAGATCATCCCAAACACAATAAAGACATAGTCACTCACATCGAAGGAGAAAATTTTAAAAATTCCATGTTTTATGCTTCATTTACTTTCTATCTTGCATGTGGTATAATTTTGTTTATTTATAGGGAAGATCTATTCATCTTAAAAAAAGTGTAGAGGTTTGAATTTAATATGGGGTAAATGTGAACGAAAATAAATTGGTAAAAAAAAATTAGACTAATTCACCCCCTTCTCAGTGTACCTGAATGATTCACTGATCACTTCAACCATATATAGTCATTAAGACTACCACTACCATAGATATGAAGAATATTCATTCTATACAACCCATGAAAGTATATTACCATATAGAACAAAAATACTATAATTATTTTATAATCAACACCTATCCAAAATAACACAAGAAAATGGATAATATATCAAAACATAATAATAAAAGAACACTGGTCTTGCGCTCATATTTCAAATGGGTATTTCATTTTGACAAGGGATAATGTATTGAAATAGGATAAAAACCAAACACTATGTTCCAATGGTTCTCTTTTAAAACATTTTCATCTCCCCAATAAAATAAATCTTCCCATACTCATTCCTGGTATAAGAAAGTTGTAAAAAAATGAAGTAGAAAATAAGGAATTGATCATAATTCCAAATCTAACCATGAATGTATTGACCACATAGCTCAAATGCGATTAAAATTTAAAGTAAGTTATCAAGTAAGTTAGAGATGAATACAAAATTAAAATTTAATATTTCATTCCCCTTCTTGATCACACTTAAAAATTTATTACATAATTTCCCACTGAGAATGTCATGTCCTTCATCCTTATATTGAATAATTTTTAAGTAGACACACTATATAATTATTATCTTACCCTTCCTAACCATTATTTTTATGATATAGGTGTTGGTTTCATGTTTTTAATAGTATTATACCCTTTAATATTGTATATTTAAGAGAAGTGTATGAGATTAACCTCACCTCACCCCAGGAAAAATCCTCATCCCCATAAATAAAGATAAAAATCACTTGGATATCCCCATTTAATGTTAATCATCAATACATAATTTCACAGCATGACCTTGAAGAATGGAAAAAATACATAAGTTAGAAATAAAATTCATCCTAAATAATAATCTAAATTTCATGAAATTATCTTATAAGTGTGGTTTTGATGGGTTCCTTCTTAGGAGAATTAGATTAGGATAGTACCTCACTAATATAGTACTGAATCATGTAGTGATCTATAATGCCCATATAACTGGAATAAATATCTCTCATTAAATCATTATGCTTGGGTAAAATTTTCACTAATTTATATTTGAATGTATGGAGTTTATAATTAACTATCATTCATGTCAACTCCATGTTAATTTTATTCACCAGTCCATAAATTTGTTTTATTTCCAAAAATTTCTCATGGTTTATTTGGGGAATGTATATCACAGTCCCATACCCACTTGGAACAATTAAGTTATCTAATTTCTTTTTCAATGCCACAAATTTATTATCAATATTTTATTTCTATTTCCATAAAAGTTTTTTAAATAAAATTAATAATCACATCTAGAAAATCAATCATCAAAACTATATTTTTTGTCCCTTATAATATCTCCAAATATAATGGAATCAATTAATGAGAATATGATTTGATAAAGCTATATTAAATGTCTAGGACCACTTATAACCATATTACCAGTTATATTAAAGTTTCAAATTGATAGATATAGTCCTTTAATAAGTCCTTATCAAAAATATTATATATGATAGTTGATATGGTTAAAAAACCATAGCCATAAAACCTCGAAATATATTATGGATTTACCATACAACCATAGGAACCTCTACCTAGGATACTCTATACTCTATGATGTATGAATTGAAATATTTGTTTCCCATTAAAATAAAATTTCTTTTACTTTTAAGGGTAATTTATTTTTAGTGTATAGATGTTGAACAATCACAATTTGATCTAAACTAGTTGAAAAATATTAATGAATATTGTTTTTAATAATTGAAAGGGAAATATTTCAACAAGAATTAGTTGGATTGATCATTCGCTATAAAATATCACCTTCAATTAATTGTTCATATATAATTAGTAATAACTTTAAATACACTAATGATACATTGGAAGAAACCTCTGAAAATTGAAACCAAGTGGGGGGGTGGGTTCTTACATTTTCATGTGGGATAATCTAATAGAGGATATTCTGAAATAAAAATGGAGGGAGACATATCACACCATCAACCAATGTAAGTATAATTCTCAAAGATTTTGTGAAAATCCATGTCCAATATTTATTCCATGTGAAATAACCTTAACCTAAAGGATAATTTTCATGACAACATGACCTTAAACTAAATTGCATGTGTACCTTAACATATGAACTTAAACTATGTGACATGTAGTCCTAGCTACCTAAACTGCATGATATAAGGTACTTACCATAGAATATTGAAGTATCTTATGTATATTCCTTTCAAAATGGAATAAAAAATTATAGAAAATTATCACTCCCTTTTGACATTCAAAAACACATAAGAGTGTTCTCAAAAATCCATTAAATTATTATACATGAGACCCTTGTAGTATTTAATTAGATTAAAAAATCTTATGTTATACCTATGTATGAAGTAGATTTACACAGTGGTATTTCATAAATAATGACCATATATCCCTTTAAATAAGACTATTATAGTGTGTTAGGAATCAAATTCTGGTTGAGACTTATTTACTGGCCACAAACTATGGCACGTAATTCTTGAACAATGTGTAAAATTATTGATTTTACCAAAAGATATATAGTGATAACTGGATCTTCTATCCTAGGAAAATAAAAAATCACCCCATTTTTATTTTTCTTATTACCAAATCCATCACATTTCTATACTATTCAAATTCATGTGGGGTGTTATGTCTTTATTGCATGATACTATATTTCCTAACACATGCTTCATTAACACATGAAAATGTAAGTATTTGGTCCTCCAAAAATGAAATAAAAATGTAAGTCGCATGGTATAAACTTCATAAGCTTAAACCATGGGATCGTCCTTATATAATATCTTTATGTAAACTATAGTGCCTTTTCATAGGAGGATTTATGAAATGAATGAAATTTTACTTCTAAAATGTAACATCTTAATAATCCAATATAAAAAAATAATTTATTATTAAAACTACATATTTAATTATTCTTATTAATATATGATACAAATTCATACCAAAATATCCTATCATGGGCATATCCATGGTAATTATATTTCATTTATACCTTGGAAATTGTGTTCCCAACTAATCCTCATCATAATTTGTCCTTTGATTCTCATACCAAGCTAGTAAATAACTTTATTCTTTTATTATAAATCATACTCTAATTTTTTATCCATTTATATTAATTTCAAGTATCTAAAGTCAAATTAATTTCTCTATAATTGTGTTTATATTGATTCCTTATTTCTACAGGATATGATTTGATTCTATAATCTCATATAACCAATATAGACACAAAACAAATTTCATTCTCTCATCATCTCAACCATAAAATTGTGTAAGAAATTAATTGGTGTAAGGTGTTCTTTGTTTTACCCACACCATGTGGAATCATTCCATAAATATACATTTGGATTAATTTATATTACCATTATAATCTTCTTGAAAATGGGTTCTCATACCCCCTAGGAATAACCATATGATTATAACCCATCTTATTCCACAAATCATTCACAATACCCTATTGTTTGATCATATCCATTGAATACGTCTCCATTATTGAATTCATAATAAGGTGTAATAGTTTTTAAAATATATTTGGATTATATTATATTACCATATGATACATAATTATTACTAGTTATCCCATTATAGATATTAAAATAATTATCCTTTCAATTTATCATCATTTAAATCATCCTTATGTGTGGGACTATCATTTGTTTTTTGTGTTCCTAATTGACTGTAGACCGGGGAACAAATTTCACTATAACAATAACATACCTTATTATTGTAACCCCATGATATTTATTGATTCTAAAATATTGACTCCAATACCCAAACATAATTTTATTTTCCACCTTATTCTCCTATGGTACTATTGTGTCAAAAATCTCATCAATTCACATAGGTCTTCCATTGACAAACACTAATGTATCCATTTATTACTATAAACTATTCAACAATGGTTTATGAAGTGTGATATTAAATTAAATTCCTGTCTTGCACCCTGAGGTTTATTTAAAAATAATTTTATTATTAATTAATATTGAGCTCATTTGGATTTTTTTGGGTGGAAATCCTCACATTATAGTCCACACCCTATGAATTTGAGATATGAGAATCCATTAGTCAAAGATATATGACCTTAAGTTTTAAGTGTACTTAGTTAGATCTCAATGACACTTAAACATAGTTATATCAAGGTGTCCTAGAAGTATGACCATTATATATATATATATAAAGAATATCTACACCATTTATAAACAAAATCTATGGTTTTTTACCATATAAGTTTCTTCATTATTTAAACCATGTTTTCTAGACATATATGGAGTAATTTATCATATTATCATTTAATATCCATGAAATTAAATAATAATACACCCTTATTGTCAAATATATATGACCATTAACACAATAAACATTATGTTATACAGTAACTGACTATAAACTTAGAGCCACCCAAATAGTCAAAGCTGTATGACCTTAAATTTTAACGATGATATGACCCAATCTAAAAGTACATAAAAATAGACAAAAAAAAAGATTAAAATTGTGTGACCCTAATCCCTATTTATTAAAATTTCTAAATTTTTTATTCTTAAAACATATCTAAAAATAAATTAAACCCAACTGGTAAAAAACTCATGATGATTGACATGAGGAAATATAATATTTATACATGTTAAGAAGAAAACATTAAAAATCATCATAAATATTAAATAATTAATAGTAGTGGAACAAATATCATGGGATTGGTATTTAAATATATCAATATTTATTGAATTCTTTATACATATATGGATTTTGAAATAAATAAGAGCACTTAAATTTATCCCATATGTGTGCATCATGATAACTAAATGATTTCTCAACAATACCATATATGAGAGCCTGACCTCCTCTCAATCAAACCATTATCTATATAAAACCAAGTTCATAACATCAACTACCTTTATCATCATAAATATTATAGGTTTTAAGTTCTAATATTGGCTTATGATGATGGAACAAGAACTATATATATAGACCATTTATACTCATCTGTAATTTTATTTCCTTGAGGAATTAATCGAAATATATTTCCATAAAAATCATTTTTGGCCTATAGTGATATAATATATCTCCTATATATTTCTTACACATCCACATCCATGTGTATACATATGCGGGAAAATTCAACATGAACCCTTTTTCTGATAGACTTACATTATCTTATAGAAGTGGAATAGATTTACAATATATGACCTAATTTTATCCATTTGAGTAGACACCAATAGAATATAACTTTCCTATTAAATATTAATTATTCAATAAAATGTATTGAATCAATATTTTTAACTGATATGTATTTATAATTTTCTACTCAGTTTTACTGTCAATCAAGGTTACTCCATTCATAAAAAATTTGAGACTCAAAAAAAATTCATATATCATTCCATAGAGACCCCTATTGTCAAAAGAATCAAGAGAAAATTACTTGGTTGATGTTTTACTCCATCCCAAAGTCTACAATCTCTTATATCACAACTTTATTAAGAGATATATGATAGTCTAATATAGATGTGTGAAACAATGTTTCCAAACAAAGTTATTTTCATTAATTTTAATTAAAAGGATGGATGTTTGTAACCCATAGAATCATCCAAAATCATTTATTTATTAAATATAGAAATAATATCATTTTACATACGAAATGATAAGAAATTATAAATTAAATACTATATAGTTATTATATACTATAACCTAATATCAATATAGCCCTATAATTTTGATAGTAATGTGTGTTCAATATCATCTTATGGTTGTAGTTTAATAGATTTTGATACCAAATCATTTTCCTCCTATCTGATGCTTTATATTTTTTAGGGGGCCAAATCATGTATTCTAGGGGAAATAAAAATCTTATATTCATGTTCTTTCATGATCATATCCCTCTTTGAATATTTATTTAGATTCCATAAGCCTATTATTTACAATATAAAATTAACTAAAGTGTTGATTCCATTGATATATTGTACCAAGTCATGGATTCCTCATCTTTATGGCTCTCTTTATTGAAACCTATCTATTCAATTATATCCAATATAATTTTTGTGTCTAGACAAAGGGGTTTGAAGTCAAACCAATAGGTTCCCATGTTTGAAAACATATTTTTAAGGCACCCCATATAATTAATCATAACCTCCAAATGATATATAGTGAACATATTATAGATGTTTTCCATGGTTTTCATTTACAAATATGTAATGAAATAGTAATATACAAGTTTGATATCTATTCTTTTCAAGGAATAACCATAAATTATGGAAGTAGGATGCTTAAAAGAATATATGACCCAATAGATATTATGTCCCTTATCCCATGAGATGTTGATAATAATACCTCATTCATCAATTAAATAATTTACATGAGTTTAGTCACTCTAAACGTATTACATATGTGTTCAATAATTAATATTTTCTATAGAGGAGGAGATGGAACCTATACTGATCTCAGTGGTGTAGCAAGTAATGATTAGGTATTATCTTTTATAGTTTATATAGGATGCATAATGAGTGATTTTATTATGTTAAATAATTATCAAGAGGTACTAAATTAGTTTTAATTACTCCCTTAACACCACTAATGATTTGAAAAAGGAGAATAATGGTTGTGTATTTTCAATATTATTAGTTTCGATCAAGTATTTTCTATGTTTTACAAGGTTAAATAAAATATATTTTATTAGGTCTAGTGTAGTACTAATGTAATACATATTTTTTAAATTAGAAAAAAAAATTACTATAAGTGATAGGGAATGATAAATTATATTGGATGTAGATAACATATATATGGTGAAATTATTGTATAAAATTAGTTATTCAATTAAAGGAACCTATTAATGTTTTTAAGGGAACTTCACTATTGGAAATACAAGATATAAAAGTAATTTTAAATAAAATTATATTATAACTTGTATCCTATAATAATTTCAACACACAGATACTATAAAACATACCTAATAATTTGGCAGGAAGAGGAGTGGACAAATCCCATACTCATATGTGACATTTAACTTCCTTAGTTTGAATAGGCATATCATGCCTTTATAGAGCTATCATGGGGAATAATGAATCCCTCAGAGTCAAATTTGATATCAATTGGGCTCCCTTGAATGTTATTTTCTAGAAAAGAAATTATAATGATAAATATTACTCCTAAAATCAAGAAAATATAAGAAGAAACATTGATTAATACATGAAAACATCAACTAATAGTGGTGGGATATTTAATATTTGGACAATAATTTTTTTCTTATAGTTTGTAATCTTCTTATAATGAGTTGAAATTCCCCATGGTTGACAATGGTTTGGTCTCCTATGATAGTTATATCCTGATGGTCATATGAAATTATCCTCTTATTGATCAAAATAACACCTATATCTCACTAGTTTAGTCACCAAACTTTAATAATAGTCATGCGAGTTAACATACATTTTTGAAATGAAGTTTATGAGTTTTAGGATATTAACTCATAATTTTATGGTCGATTAGTGATTATATAAGTATTGAATAACCCTCTATTTTTTCTACATATCCCATTCCACTGGTTATATATAATTAGTAGGAATTAAAATAATTTTTTCATCAAATTTGGAGGAGGTTCCTAACTCTTGAGTCCTTTAACATTATACAAGTAGGGTGTCTCTTATTACTATATAGATCACTTTAATCACTTATAAGGAATATCCTGAAATAATTTTAAGTATTTTTTCTATTGGGTGAAGGTCATATTATGGTGTTTTATGTGTTTAAATTTTTGTCTGTTTACATTCCTTCACCACCCATGTTTATTCTGTCAGAGTCCATGCCTCTTACATTATCGACATAGTCACTCATGTGAGGGATGCTTCTGGTTGTTTTTTCTAACCACTGGGTATATTTTTTGAACCAAGTTCTTATCACTTCTATAGTCACCCTAGGAACATCAAATCCCTATAATGTAATTAATTTTCCAATATTATGAGAAGTATTTTAACACCTGAGACTTTTATGAGAAATATTTTGTTTTTATGTTATATAAATCATCAAAGGAATCTTTAACTACACACAATACTATCTTGACTTTCTTTACATGCAATCGTGACCTTCCTTGATAGCTTGCGTCGTACGCAATACCGAGTTTCCCTAGACAATGATATGCTATTAAAATATTATTAAAACTACCCGTTATGAATAGTAATAAAAACTTTTTGAAATTTTATAAATTTTATCTTTCAAAATGGACTTCATTTTTGGATTTGGAATATCGAAATAAGCCTAGGGTGAAATTTTGGTATTTTTCTGAAAACTTTCAAATTTTGATGAATAGTCAAAACAGTGGGTTACTATTTAAAAATCGACTTTTTATTTAAATAATTATTTATTTTATTTAAATTTATTTTTGGTCAAACTTGATACATAATACCTATATAAGTTCAATGTAATTCATTGGAGTCGTTTTATAATAATTTTAGATATATACAAATTTTATTGAACTTTTCACAGTCTTTTACCCACCTCCTAGGAGAATTTGCAAATTTACATAAACCTTAATTTTAACACTTTTGTGAATGGAATTTAAAAAATATGAGAGACACGGTTGATGTCAGTAAGTAAAATGTGGTTCAATGAGATGAAAATAAGTTTTGTTGAATAGTAACTTTTTACTTTTTTTACCACGGTTAAAAGTAAATAGGGTAATTAAGGGTAAAAATGATACGTCCTAATTCAATTGAATAAGTTTAATTCGACAAAGAACAACCTTAGTAATAAAATATGACCATTTAGGCCCACATGGATCAGATTAGGACATTTATTATTAATTTATTTAAAGAATAGTTAAAATAGTTAAAATCAAAGTTTATAACTAAAACATTTTTAATATAGGGTTATACATAAGATAAATTCGACTATAAATATTAATTAGAAAGATAAAAATATTTCATACAAAATTGTATTTTATTTGTAATTTTTAGAATTTAAATAATTTATGTTATTTATGACACAATGATGATGCAGTAACTATATTATTAATGAATTATTAACATAATTGATGTTATTAATACCCAAATAAATTAAATTTGAGACTTTTTATGAATTAAAATAATTTTCTATGTTAATATTACATTTTAGTATTGATTAAATAACTTTTTTCGAACTAATATTTTTGTTATGATTTTCACAAAAATCAATTACCAAATAGTGTCAAAATTGACATCAAATAGTTTTTAAAATAAATATTATATTATTAATTGTTATTTTATTCCTAAAAATATAAGGTTTGGAAAAATGATTTATATAAGGTTATATATATTAATAATAAACAACTTGCGGTTCGTTTGGCTTGTTATAGTAAGTTTATTAACCTTATAGTGTGAGAAATCAAAAAGACACGGTAAAAGTAAAATTATTTAACTTAAAGTTAAATCTAAATGATAAGGTTAAAATAGATACCTAAACTTTTCCAAATTATATTTGATGAGAGTATTTAGACCCATCCCCACCTTAGCTTTGAAATAAATCAATTTGGAGCTATTAAAAACCGAATACGTCTTTATAATAAAATAATATTTTTAGTTTTTCCAAAGGTGCCCCGCTCCTCCCTTATAAAAGGGAACCTCCTCCCTCTCTTCCTCACACCACTTTGAGCCTTAAAGCTCAGAAAACACCTACCAAATTCTCTTATAAACTTCCCTAGAAACATCCTATAGGTCCTTGTCTTCTTCAAAGACCAATTTTATTTCCCTAAGAGGAGGTCTCAAAGAGGCGCTTCAAAGAAGAGGTAATGTCCGTTCACGATTCTTTCAAATTTATTTCTTCTTCCACTTCTTCTTATTTATTTGTTTCATTATGAAGTAATATCATAAGTATAACTCATATACTTATATTTTATTATAAGTATGAAACAACCCTATTTGACCATCTATCCATCCTACGGAAAACAAAATCACCGTGCGTGCGTACGTACGGAATACCGTCTCCACGTCGTGGTGTAATCTATTTTCCACCACCACATTACTTGTATGGGTATAATGGTGTAAATAATAACTATATATGATTATTGTAAATTTATATTGATTCTAAAATAGTATACATACACTCCAATACAATTCCACGGTCATGGGAATGATATCATCGCTCGTGCGTACGTACGGAATATCGTCTCCACGATGTGATGCGACTCATTCTACATGATTTTCATTGCATAATGATTACATAAATGAATTGAGTGAATAAATATGATATTTATTACACTAATACCATTTTGTAAATAAGTTATCTATAACCTAAAAAGAAGAATAAGAATTTATTCGGAAAAACATGCATAAGTACAAAAAGCAATAAACACCCGAATAACAAGTAACAATGAAATATTACTAATAAGAAACTAAGAATATGAAAATATATGATATCATAAAAATAAGTATGATTCTGGAATATATCAATAACATTATTTAAATCATTATATAGGAGGTTCAGACACTTACAAAGCAAATCAGACCTAAGGTAAGGGAAAATCTCACAATCTCATTTTTATCCGAGATTGTTTATACTTCAGAATTTATTGGAGAATATTTATTGTCCACATCAATGTTTCCTCAATATGTAATATTATTTACATCCACCTACAATTGTTTAAATCCAGTTTTACCCTTCAGTGAGTTTTTAGTAAAATATATGAAAGGAATCTTTTGTCGTTTTTTTCATACAAGGTACTTTTTGACTTTTCCGGCCAAAGTACGAGAATAATGTTTTTTTAACTTATACGGCCTGAATGGAATTTTAGAAAATTATTTCCATGAAGATTCCTTTAAAAGTTTTCAAGTTTATTTTTAATCAACTTCTTTTAGTTTAAAATTATATGACATGTTACGAAAGGAATTTTTTTTTGAAGTAGAAAGTATATTTTCCTCAAGAATGGAGTTCAAGTGTTTTATCAAAATTATTTTCCATCTAAGATAATATAGGGTTCTGTTTCTATCCCAATTTTTACATTGTTTTGATTATGTTATGATGGAATTATTTTTATTATTTCCTTTTATCTTATATGGATTGTGTTATGATGGCATGATGATTAAGAATCCCATTTATATTACATGGGTTATGCCATGATGTATGATTTATGATTTTGTGGCACACATAAGAATGGTATAATTATGAAATGGGTGGGACCTATATCTCCCTCCAATGCATTGTGTAAATATTTTATATCTCATGAGATAGACATGGCTGGAATGGCAGGTTAAACCGATTCAGTGAAACATGACTGAAACGAGGAGTGAACTCGGTTCAGAAATGGACTTTGTCCACTAAGATAGTATTGGCAATGAGTCTTGACTAATAAGAAATGATTCTATATGATTATGTGTGTATTCCACAAAGTTTCATTTTTTATGTTATGATTATTGGAATTACATTTCACTACCATGATTTATCCCATGTTATGAAATTATGATCTCTTTTGCAGGGTAAGATTTCCAAAATGTTATGTTCTTATAAATATGATGTGATTGATATTTCTTTTGTTTACCCTTACTGAGCATTTGAGCTCACCCTTTTGTATGTTTTATTTCCCCAGGTCAGAAATAAGGTTATTAAGTAAGATATTCCAAAAGGGACTATAGATATGATGAAATAAATGGGAGACAGTGTAGATGCTTTATGAACCAGTTGTTTATATTTCCCAGTTTCTAAAGACACTATACCTATACGGTCCTTTCATGGTTTTTTTATATGTTGTAATAAGTATGATTCAATTTTGAAGTATTAACCATGTATGTAAATTATGGGTCGTTATAGTTGTTATCAGAGGAACGGTATAGTCAACCTTTGGAAACTAGGATGTGAAAGCCTTAGTAAGAACCCTAAGGATAAGTCTAAGCATAGAACATGATCTTAGTGTTTTCAAAATGTCCATGAACAACCTATGATAAGACCTTAAGTGTGAAATTTTATTCTTGATTATGTGGTTTTCCTATTATAATTAGTGTTACTCACACTATTATTCTTGGTTTTAGTCAATGCCTGGAACTCGAAGGAACCATGTTAATGCGGAATGTGACGGGCAATGCAATGATTTTCCTCCTGAGCAACCAAACGTTATGGGAGCTGGAATGAAAAATCTTATAGCCATGCTCACACAACTTTCTCAAGCTATGAATCATGGAGGACTTCCAAACGAGCAAAGGAAGGAGCAACATTCTGTTGAATCCTTCATGAGGCAGCGTCCACCTTCATTCAGCGGGTCTACCGATCTATTAGTTACTGAACAATTGATTAGTACTACTAAAAATATATTTTCAGTTATTCAATTTTCTGAACATGATAAAGTCATCTTAGTAGTGTATCGTTTGGAAGGAGATGTTGATCAATGGTGGAATCTTATTAAGAATACGAGGCAAAGATATGAAATTGAGTCCATGGAATGGGACGAGTTCAAGAACTTATTTTTCCATAAGTACTTACCTCGTATTCTTCAAAAAAAGATGGAGAAGGAGTTTCTTGAACTGAAACAAAAGGATGATGAATATGTTGGTACCTATGAAGCAAATTTTACAAGACTTGAAAGGTACGCCTCTGGTATTATTATCCAACCTGAGAGTAAGATCGATCGATTCTTTAGTGGCTTAAAACCAAGTCTTCAAAGGACGTTAGCCATAAGGGACTTCAATAGCTACGAGGAAATCATTTGATGTGCTCTCAAAGTTGAGATGGATATTGGAGTAACCCATCAGTCATATGGGTTTGATAAGAAGAGGAAAATGGAATTCAAAGGAAAATCTAAAGATCACACTGAAAAGAAGATGAGTTTTCCCTTATGCTCAAAGTGTGGAAAGAAACATGGTGGGAGTTGTCTTAAAGGGACAAGTAAATGTTTCAAATGTGGAAAGGAAGGTCATCGGGAATTTGAATGCCGCAATGATGGGAAGAAGATGTCGAGTGATGCGAATAAAGAAAAGGCTACACAGAGTGCACCTCCTACACTTCAATGTTACAAGTACAAGGAAATGGGGCATTATGCCAATCAATGCCCTAATCCAAGGGTTGTTGATGATGATCGACGTCAACAAACTCTTAAGGATAAAGACAAAGGAAAGTCACATGCAATTTCTATCAGTGATGTGGAGTATGATAACGAAGTGGTGAAAGGTACACTTACCATCCACTCTAAAGTAGCAAATGTTTTATTTGATTCTGGATCCACCCACTCTTTTATTTAAAAAGACTTTTCTAAGGTATCGCTGTATTACCCAAAAAATTAGATGTTGAGTAAGCTGTGACAACCCCTAATGGCACAACAGTTGCATCAGAAGTTTATAATTCTTCTCTGATTGAAGTTTGTGGGAATGTGATTCCTGTAAATCTTGTGATCCTTTCTATACTGGAATTTGATGTGATTTTTGGCATGGATTGGCTTTATTTATATGGATGTCATATCAATTTCCAAAGAATGGAAGTCACATTTCATATTCCAGATCAATCTATGATCGTCTATCGATGCAAGGATGAACATAACCTTCCAGTGGAAATTTCATCCATCTTATGGGTCTTGATTCCACTAAATGAGGGTTATTTATCTCAAATGGTTGGAGATAAACTCACGATTAAGAATATTCCTATTGTACGGGAGTTTTATGATGTCTTTCTGGAGTAATTGTCGGTTCTTCCACCAAATCGTGAAGTTGATTTTTCAATAGAACTCGTACCATGTGCTTTGCCTATTTCAAAGACACCTTATAGAATGGCCCCAATTGAGTTGTAGGAATTGGAGAAGCAAATCCAAGAGAATCTTGATAAGGGATTCATACACCCTAGTGCGTCACCTTGGGGAGAACCGGTTCTATTTGTTAAGAAGAAAGATGGATCAATGAGACTCTGCATTGATTATCGAGAACTTAACAAGATCACTATCAAGAAAAAATATCCTCTCCCGCGCATTGATGACTTATTTGACCAGCTACACGGAGCTTAATACTTTTCCAATATTGATCTTCGTTCAGGGTATCATCAATTAAGGGTCAAAAGGGAGGATATACCAAAGATGGCTTTTCGTACAAGGTATGGACACTATGAATTTATAGTGATTCCATTTGGTCTTATTAATTCCCCTGTTATCTTCATGGATCTAATGAATAGAGTCTTTAGAGACTGTCTTGATCAGTTTGTGGTAGTCTTTATAGACGATATTCTTGTATATTCAAAGAGCAAGGAAGAACATGAAGATCACTTGAGAATTGTATTGAAGACCCTAAGAAAGGAGAAGCTTTATGCCAAATTTACCAAGTGTGAATTTTGGATTCAAAAAGTTTAATTTTTGGGTCACATAATCTCAAAATAGGGGATATTTGTGGATCCAGCAAAAACAGAGGTTATCGAAAGATGGTTGAGACCAACAACAGTAACTGAGATCCGAAGTTTTCTTGTTTTGGCTGGATATTATCGACGTTTTGTGAAAGATTTTTCACGATTATCTAATACACTCACCAAGTTAACTCGGAAAGGAGTTATGATTGTTTGGATGGAGGAATGTGAAGAGAATTTCAAGGAGTTGAAAAGAAGTTTATCCAGTGCACTTGAACTCACACTTCCTTGTAGTGGAGAAAGGTTTGTGATCTACAGTGATGCATCCAAGAAGGGGTTGGGGTGTGTTCTTATGAAAAATGATATGGTGATAGCTTATGCCTCACGACAGTTGAAAATACATGAGAAAAATTACCCAACTCATGATTTGGAGTTAGTTGCGGTAATCTTTGCATTAAAGATTTGGAGGCATTATATTTATGGAGAAAGGTGTGACATTTATACTGATCTTAAAAGTTTAAAGTATATTTTCACAAAAAAGGAGCTGAATATGCACCAAAGAAGATGGTTGGAGCTAATTAAGGATTACGATTGCTCAATTCATTACCACCCTGGGAAAGCAAACAAGGTGGCAGATGCATTAAGTCGACAAGACAATGCTAGCTTATTCATGATGAGGATCACAAAAGATCTAATATTTATGGATTTACAAAAGATGGATCTTCGAATTATAATGGAAGGGGAAAAATATTATCTTTCTCAAATGAATGTTCAACCATCTATACATGTGATGATTAAAGAGGCACAGAAAGAAGATGTAGAGTTACAAAAGAAGGTGAGAAATGTTCCTGAATTCAACCTTGATTGTGATGGGATAATAAAGTTTAGGAATCAAATTTTTGTTCCTCCCATCCCCGAATTAAAGAAGGAGCTGCTGGATGAGGCTCATAGTTCTTCATTCTCTATTCATACTGGAAGCACGAAGATGTATAGGGACCTGAAAGAGTACTTATGGTGGGATGGAATAAAAAGAGATGTTGCTGAATATGTCTCTCGATGCTTGGTTTGTTAGCAAGTTAAAGCTGAGAGACAGAATTCTAAGGGGATGTTACAACCATTACCCATACCAGAATGGAAATGGGAAAACATCACTATGGACTTTGTAACTGGACTTCCTAAAACATCCAAAGGCAATAATGCTATCTGGGTCATAGTTGATCGTCTTACAAAGTCTTCACACTTCATCGCTATTAGAGAGGATTTCTCTCTGGATCAACTTGCCAGGATATATGTGAAGGAAGTGGTAAGATTACAAGGAGTACCAATTTCCATTATATCTGATCGGGATCTGAGATTTACCTCGATGTTCTGGCGAAGTCTTCAGTATACTCTAGATACAGAGTTGAGTTTTAGTACTGCTAATCATCCTCAGACAGGCGGTCAGTCTAAGAGAACAATTCAAACTCTAGAAGATATGTTAAGGGTTTGCTCTATGTATTTCAAAGGTGGTTGGGATGAACACCTACCTTTGGTGTAATTTGATTATAATAATAGCTTTCACTCTAGTATTTAGATGGCTCTTTATGAAGCTCTCTATGGAAATAAATACAGGACTCTAACTTACTGGGATGAAGTTGGGGAAAGAAAGCTATTAGGACCTGATCTTGTTGATGAGATGGCAGTAAAGGTCTGATCTATTCAACAACGCATAAGAGCAGTTCAGAGTCAACAAAAAAGTTATGCCGACAACCGAAGAAAAAACCTAGAGTTTGAAGTGGGTGATAAAGTGTTCTTACGAATATCTCCCTGGAAGAGAGTAATGTGATTTGGAAAGAAGGGAAAGCTGAGCCTTAGGTATATCGGTCCTTTCGAAATACTGGATCGTGTTGGGAAGGTAGCTTACCGATTGGCACTTCCACCGAATCTCTTACAAGTTCACGATGTGTTCCATGTATCTCTCCGGAGAAAGTACATACCTGATCCTTCACATGTACTCACCTCAGAAGTTGTACCACTAGAGCAAGATCTTTCTTATGAAAAACAGCCGATAGAGATTCTGGATCGTAGCGAAAAAGCCCTACGGAACAAAACCACTCTCTTGGTGAAAGTTTTATGGAGGAACCACCAATTAGAAGAAGCTACATGGGAGCTTGAGGATATGATGAGGGAGAGGTAACCTCATCTTTTTGTTACAAAGTGACAAATTTCGAGGGCGAAATTAAGGGGGGTAGAATGTAACACCGGAGACTTTTATGAGAAATATTTGGTTTTTATGTTATATAAATCATTAAAGAAATCTTTCACTACACACAATACCAGCTTGGATTTCTTTACACGCAATCTCAACCTTCCTTGATAGCTTGCATCGTACGCAATACTGAGTTTCACAAAACAACGATATGCTATTAAAATATTATTAAAACTAGCCGTTATGAATAGTAATAACCACTTTTTGAAATTTTATAAATTTTATCTTTCAAAATGGACTTCATTTTTGGATTCGGAATATCGAAATTATCCGAGGGTGAAATTTTGGTATTTTTCTGAAAACTTTCAATTTTTGATGAATAGTGAAAACAGTGGGTTACTATTTAAAAACCAACTTTTTATTTAAATAATTATTTATTTTATTTAAATTTATTTTTGGTCAAACTTGATACATAATACCTATATAAGTTCAATGTAATTCATTGGAGTCATTTTATAATAATTTTAGATATATAAAAACTTTATTGAACTTTTCACTGTCTTTTACCCACCTCCTAGGAGAATTTGCAAATTTACATAAAATTTAATTTTACCACTTTTTTTAATGGAATTTCAAAAATCTGAGAGACCTGATTGATGTCAGTAAGTAAAATGTGGTTCAATGAGATGAAAATAATTTTTGGTGAATAGTAACTTTTTACTTTTTTTTACCACAGTTAAAAGTAAATACGGTAATTAAGGGTAAAAATGATTTTATTATTACCCTAACACATGTCCTAATTCTATTGGAAAAATTTAATTCGACCAAAAACAACCTTAGGAATAAAATATGACCATTTAGGCCCACATGGATTAGATTAGGACATTTATTATTAATTTATTTAAAGAATAGTTAAAATAGTTAAAATCAAAGTGTAATAACCAAAACATTTTTAATATAGGGTTATACATAAGAAAAATTAAACTATAAATATTCATTAGAAAGATAAAAAGATTTCCTACAAAATGGTATTTTATTTTTAATTGTTATACTTTAAATAATTTAATTTATTTATGACACAACGATGATGCAGTAATTATATTATTAATGAAATATTAACATAATTGATGTTATAAATACCCAAATAAATGTAATTTGAGACTTTTTATTAATTCCAATAATTTTCTATGTTAATATGACATGTTAGTATTTATTTAATTAACTTTTTTCGAACTAATATTTCTGTTATGATTTTCACAAAAATCAATTACCAAATAGTGTCAAAATTGACATCAAATAGTTTTTAAAAAAATATTATATTATTAATTGTTATTTTATTTCTAAAAATCTAAGGTTTGGCCAAATGACTTAGATAAGGTTATATATATTAATAATAAATAACTTGGGGTTCGTTTGGCTTGTTATAGTAAGTTTATAAACCTTATAGTGTAAGAAAATAAAAAGACACGCTAAAAGTAAAATTATTTAACTTAAAGTTAAATCTAAATGATAAGGTTAAAATTGATACCTAAACTTATACAAATTCTATTGGATGAGATAATTTCGACCCATACCCACCTTAGCTTCGAAATAAATCAATTTTGAGCTATTAAAAACCAAATATGGCTTTATAATAAAATAATATTTTTATTTTTTCCAAAGGTGCCCCTCTCCTCCCTTATAAAAGGGAACCTCCTCCCTCTCTTCCTCACACCACTTTGAGCCTTAAATCTCGGACAACCCCTGCAAAATTATCTTCTACGCTTCCCTAGAAACATCCTATAGGTCCTGGTCTTCTTCAAAGACCAATTTTAGTTCCCTAATAGGAGGTCTCAAAGAGTCGCTTTAAAGAAGAGGTAATGTTCGTTACCGATTCTTTCAACTTTATTTCTTCTTCCACTTATTCTTCTTTAGTTGTTTCATTATGAAGTAATAACATCAGTATAACTCATATACTGATATTTTATTATAAGTATGAAACAACCCTTTTTTCACCATCTATCCATCCTACGGAAAATGAAATCACTGCGTGTGTGTACGTACGGAATACCGTCTCCATGCCGTGGTGTAATCTATTTTCCACCACCACATTACTTGGATGGGTATAATGGTGTAAATAATAACTATATATGATTATTTTAAAGTGATATTGATTCTGAAATGGTATATATACACTCCAATAAAATTCCACGATCATGGGAATGATATCATCACTCGTGTGTACGTACGGAATACCGTCTCCACGATGTGATGCGACTCATTCTACATGATTTTCATTGCATAATGATTACATAAATGAATTGAGTGAATAAATATGATATTTATTACACTAATACCATTCTTTAAATGAGGTATCTATAACCTAAAAATAAGAATAAGAATTTATTCGACAAAACACACATAAGAACAAAAAGCAATAAACACCCGAATAACAAGTAACAATGAAATATTACTAATAAGAAGCTAAGAATATGACCATATATGATATCATAAAAATAAGTATGATTCTGGAATAAGTCAATAACATTATTTAAATCATTATACAGTATTTTTGGACACTTACGAAGTGAATCGGACCTAAGGTAAGGGAAAATCTCACAATCTCATTTTTATCTGAGATTATTTATACTTCAGAATTTACTGGGGAATATTTATCATCCACATCCATGTTTCCTCAATATGTAATATTATTTCCATCCATCTACAATTTTTTAAATCCAATTTTACCCTACGGTGAGTTTTTAGTAAAATATATGAAAGGAATCTTTTGTCGTTTTTTTTCGTACGAGGTACTTTTTGACTTTTCCGGCCAAAGTACGAGAAGAATGTTTTTTTAACATATACAGCCTGAATGGAATTTTCAAACATTCTTTCCATGAAGTTTCCTCTAAAAATTTTCAAGTTTATTTTTAATCAACTTCTTTTAGTTTAAAATTATATGACATGTTACTAAAGGAAACTGTTTTTTGAAGTAGAAAGGATATTTTCTTCAAGAATGGAGTTCATGTGTTTTATCAAAATTATTTTCCATCTAAGATAATATAGGGTTCTTTTTCTATCCCTATTTTTACATTGTTTTGATTATGTTATGATGGAATTATTTTTATGATGTCCTTTTATCTTATATTGATTGTGCTATGATGACATGATGATTAAGAATCCCATTTTTATTATATGGGTTATGCAATGATGTATGATTTATGATTTTGTGGCACACATAAGAATGGTATCATTATGAGATGGGTGTGACCTATATCTCCCTCCAATTAATGGGTAATGATTTTGTATCTCATGATATAGACATGGCTGGAACGGCAGGTTAAACTGGTTCAGTGAAACGGGACTGAAACGAGGAGTGAACTTGGTTCAGAAATGGACTTTGTCCACTAAGATAGTCTTGGCAATGAGTCTTTACTAATAAGAAATGATTCTATATGATTATGTGTGTATGCCACAAAGTTTCATGTTTTAAGTTATGATTATTGGGATTAAATTTCACTACCATGATTTATCCCATGTTATGAAATTATGATCTCTTTTGTAGGGTAAGATTTCCAAAATGTTATGTTCTTATGAATATGATGTGGTTGATATTTCTTTTGTTTACCCTTACTGAGCATTTCAGCTCACCCTTTTGTATGTTTTCTTTCCCTAGGTCAGGAATAAGGTTATTAAGTAAGATATTCCAAAAGGGACTATAGATATGATGAAATAAATGGGAGACAGTTTAGATGCTTTCTGAACCAGTTGTTTATATTTCCCAGTTTCTAAAGACACTATACCTATACGGTCCTTTCATGGTTTTGTTATATGTTGTAATAAGTATGCTTCAATTTTGAAGTATTAACCATGTATGTAATGTTTGGGTCATTATAAGTGCACTTCATTTTTTGGGGTATAAAATAATACAATTGGGCATTTGGGTATGTGTTGATCCACAACTTAAAGTACATAGGATGTAACCCAATTATAGATTCTTTTGTGGTTTGGATAATATAAATTTTTTAATATTCACACAATATTATTATATAAATATTTATCATTATCATAGGATACTATTTATATTGGAAATAAATAGATGGAAGTGTGAAAAACCATTGTATGCTGAAAATTTGTCACATAAACTAGTACAATGTATTGGATTCTTAGATAAACTAATAATTAATCAGAGATGATATTATTCCATACGAAAAGGCATTAAAATATGACCCATATCATATGTACCAGTATTACATTCTATTTTGACCCTAGTGTGTAAAATTATTAATGGTGTAAAAATGAATTGATTATAATGTATATTAAACTCTATTATCCCTTTCCCATTCATAAGAAATGGTTAAAACCTAACAAACCTCTAAAAAATGGATTCAAGTAAGAATAGTGAATAACAATATGATTTAATTTTTTTGAAGTATAAATATCATATGATCCATACTTATAATATTAGTAATGTCCATATAGTTTTAAAGGATCCATTTCCTTGGACTACACTACAAAACATATAATAATGTTTCACTAAATCTATTATTAAAAGATTAAAGTGATTCATTTGAGAATAATGGGGGGATTTAATGAATTTTATTGGTTGAATTAAATGGTTATAATCATGAACTAGAAATAGGTACCCACTTAATGACATTATATTGATGCTAGTTAATCAATGATACCCATCCAAACTAGTTATACTACTCAAGTACCATTGTTTTTGTTTTTTCATGTTAATGATTGGATACTATACCCCTTTGATGACTTATTTTTTATGTAATAATTGTATTATATGTATAATTTCCTATAAATATTCATCATGATGTTATAAAAACTTATTTAACCTTGAAAAAAATAGAAGATCTTCACGTGGATGAGGTTCTTTCCCTGTATCTATTTGCTTACCTTTGAGTAGATTATTTTTCAACTTATAAATCATATCCTCATATCCACAACTAAATAATGGAGAAATAAACACATCATTAGTTTTCTTTAGGATGGTATTTCCACTAATAATTAAGAAATGATCTTAATCTAACTTTACTATATATTTGTGGAGGTTGTTCATGTAAAAACTCCAATAAATCAAGAAATCTACAATGATACGACATAGCTATTACATGAATGACTAAGAGACCTAAATGAACCCATAATTTCAGTGTTATCTAGATTTATTATAATGTTAAGGAATCTTTAGTTCAAAAATTTTACCTATAACTTGACAAACCCCATACTTAGGTAAAAATTATTATATAATATAAAGTGATGTTCATTTTTTAGGAACTGTTTGTCCGATGATTGAGGTATAACTATGATCATTCTATAGAAGGACTTGAGTCCATAAATCTCTATTTATGTTATAATCATACTAGTGATACATAGGAATCGACTCATTCTCTAATGAATAATGGCTATTTAATGACACATTTCCTAGTGTTTAAAAAAATTTAATGTTTTAGATGTAGATCAATAAGATGTTATCTGGTAATAGTCCTATTAAATTAAAAATAATACCATGTAAATACAGAATGTGGTGGATAAATAATTGGTACAATACTGAACATGGAACCAAATATAACACTAGATAATGATGATGTATAAAATCCAGCCCATATTTTTTTAATTAGTATCCTCAACCATAAAATCACAATGTGTGTTTGTAATATTTGTATAATATATTATGGTAAATATAACAATTTTCACACAAAAATCATGAAATGGTACTAAATTTTATGTTTGGTGAAAAGGATTAAAATTTTCTATAAAACAAGGGTTAAATTAATGACTTAAACCCCCAAGTTATGTGAATTAGATAGTGTCACAACCCATCCTAGTGGGGCCTGTGCTGTGACTCCCCATGCTTACCTCCAATAGGCTAGGGGATAGTGACTACCACCGAGTAGTAATATCACTAACATGGGAGGAATTACCTAAGTACCTATAAAAACACACACATATCCAAGCCCACAAAATGATTAAATGTAAAAACAACTAAACAACCAATGCATGTATACATCTAAATCTCACAATGAGAGTATAACCAAAAGTAATGGAAAGTAAATAGGTCCAAATAAAATACCACCTTAAAGAGTTTGTAACACAAGTCCAACCTAAAAGTAAAGTTACTAGGACTACTTTATGAAAGTATTTGGGACACACCTCATTCTTTCCAGTATCACTAAGAATTGTCAAGTTTTGGTCTTCCTAGGACTCTATCAAAAGGTAGATCGTCTGCACAATACATGACATGTGTGGACAAAGCTCATACAGGGGTCAGTATAACAATACTCAATAGGGAACCCAAAAACCAAAAATCAGATAAAAAAATAAATTAAAGTCATCTATATATAGGTATATGTCTATAGCACATATAACAAGAATATTGAAATATACTCAAAAAATACACACAATCCAGAGGTAATCCACAACCATAGCATACCAACCCTAGGATTCCAGCTTGAAGATTCACTAAATCATTCATCCGGGAGAACACACTCCTGATTCTGATAGCACTCATGATGTATTCCTAAGAGGTATTGCTCGTCAGGTCTCATCATAAGAAAGAACATGTTGATCATCTAAAGAGATATGATACACATATGAGGATCACTTCCAAGGACATGGGGTGATACCAACAAAATCAATCTGGATTAAACCTCTAAGTGGAGGATCAGTTTCCAGGTAGTGTTGGTCATATTGATACCAAGAACTCCATATAGGGCATGAAGATGAATTGAGGATCTCAATTCAAGACTCTCAGAGGGATTCCAATGACTCTATAGGAATTATTGATGAAGGTATTGTTGTCTTGGGATTAGGAAATGATACTTTACGAACATTCAAGGAAAGGATAAGGGGAAAACCCTAACTAAACTTGCCCATGTTTTCTCAAAATCAAAAATCCAGATCTATCATTATTTGATGAGAATGATTAGGAATGAACTTTTATGGGTTATTCATCCAGTGGAAGAAGTTACAAATTTGGAACCAACATTTTAAAAAATTGGTGGAATCATGTGATGTGAAATTAATTGAAAATAAAAAATCCTTAATTTTTTTTGATAATACTGAGGAGGATAAAATGGAGATTTCCAAAAATTGTGAAAGTAATTCAAAACATCCTTACCAAGATTCAATAGAATCATGTGATGAGGAATGTTTAGGTGGAACAGAAACATTGAAATTTCATACCTTACAAACACATGTTGAGTTTGAAAACATTATTAGAAATCAGAAGTCACCAGTTTAGACTAGAAGGAAGTTGAGATTATAAAAATAGACTTCACTTATCTAAAAAATTGGACCTAAATCATTTTTAGAATCTATTCAACAAAAATAATGGTTTTATTCTATTAATAAAGAGTTAGACCAGATTGATAAAAATGAAATATGAGAACTTGTTCCAAGGATAGAAAATTAAAATATTATTAGAATTAAGTGAGTTTATAGAAACAAGATGAATGAACATGGATAAGTTTCAATAAACCAATCCAGGTTTGTTTGTAAAGGTGATGCACAGGTGGAAGGTGTTGATTTTGTAGAAAATATTTCCCTAGTTTCAAGATTAGAAACTATTAGAATGTTTCTTAGTGTTCGCACGTCAAAATTAAAAAAATTATCAATTGGATGTAAAGTAAACTTTATTAAATGGCGAGTTTAATAAATAAGTTTACATTGAACAACCTTGAATTTTTCAAATTGATAATGATGAAAATAAGGTTTTTAGATTGAAGAAATTCATGAATGGGTTGAAAAAATCCGCAAATTCATGGTATTATAAAAATTAATATTCTTTAAAAATGTTGAACTTTTATAAAGGAAAAGTTTATAGGAACTTATATTTGAAATATGTTTCCTCTGGAACTCTAATTTTAATTTTTTATATAGATGATATAATTTTTTTGGGGATGAAGAAAAATTTTGTAAGGATTTTTTTGGGGAAATAAAGAAGAATTTTGAAATGTCAATATTGGGAAAATTAATATTATTCATTATCTTATAAGTTCAATAAAAAGGAATGTACATTTTCTTATCTTAGGAAATGTATGATAGGGAATTGTTAAGGAATTTTTGGATAACATAATCCAAAGAAGCTTTTACTTCAATTTCTGTGAGAAAAAAGTTGAGTAAAGATGAATCTGGAATAAGTGTGAATTAGAAAGACTTTTAGAAGATGATATGAACACTTCTTTACCTTAAATCATCAAGGCCTGATATTTATTATGTTGTGAAATTGTGTTTCATGTATCAAATTAATCTGAATTAATCACATGTGTTGGAAGAAAATAAGATTATGGGATATTTTAAAGGAACAACTTCACATGGGTTGTTAAATAAAATAAATTGTAGATAAACTTTCATGGTTATAATGATGTCGACTGGGTTGGAGATTATAATGATAGAAAATCAACTTCAAGAGGATCATTTTTCTTGGGTGAATATTGTGTGAGTGGGCACAAAAAGAAACAAATTTCAGTAATTTTGAGCACAAAAGAATTTGAATATGTTACAAATACACACGCTTGTACTCAAATTCTTTGGATAAAATTTTATCTAGAATATTTAAAATAAAATGTTTCTAAAACATTGAAGATACTATGTGATTATCAAAGTGAAATTTATCTTTCTAAAATCTTATACAACATTCATGATCAACACACATTGATATAAATTTTTTCTTTATAAAAGAGAATGTTTTTTCTGGAGATGTTATGCTAGATTACATATCAAAAAGCATCAAATTAATGATATTTTCACAGTAGACATTTAAAACGATATAATTATGGAATTGAGGATAAAAATTCATGTTAATACTCCTCCCATTACTTCCTAAACATCACGAATAAGTTATACCCACCATAATTTGGATTATGTTGACAATATGGGAGAGAAAGTAACAAATTTATATTGTATGAATTTTTTACTTATCTCTATTTTATGAATATGAATCTATGTTTTTCATAAAATGAGGGAGAAACAAAGTGGGAGAGGAAAAGATAAAAGTGAGTAATGTTTATCATTACATGGCTGCATAATTTTCTTGTCACTGGGGGATGAAATATCTTCAAAAACATTACTTTATCCAGTAGTTTCGTGTCAAGACACTCTCTTTTAAGAAAGGATGTGTTATTCTAAAATTCAAAAAACCTGATTGTTTATAAATTTTGAGTTATGAAAAATTTATGAGAGTTGAAAATATTGTTATCGAGGGTTTTCAACAAATCCAAAGGGGGACATTGAAGAACCTCTCTGATGTTTTTGGGTTAACAATTTTTTTTATTTGATGAAAATAAAAATATTTGTATAAGAATGTTTTTTTATTTAGGATAGGACCTAGTCCATCGTAATGAACTTTGTAAGAAATTTGAAAGTTGATAAATGTATAAACCCAAGAACAAATGGGGTGAAAAGTTTTTAAGAATGTTTTTTTAGACTCATAGGATCTGATTGAGAATCACTAGATATAAATTATTGGAATGAGCAACATCAGATGAAAAAGGTGGTCAAAAAGATGAAGTTATTTATTGAACACAATATTAGTCTCAGTTCTATCAGTATGAAGTTCAAGATCCATCAGAATCAGAATTTTTTAGAAAGATAAAAGTTTCTATTTGAAGAAGTTTTATTGTTAATGAATATTCTTGAAAGAAGATTGTAAAGTCAATAGTTATAAAGTTTTCATACTTTATAAACTAAATCAGATGATGTTTTACTAATATTGGAGTTCTCAAAAATCATGAAAATTATAATGATAAATGATTTTGAAGAAATAGAGGAATCATAATGATTTTATTGGATCCAGAAGTAACAGAATTCGAAGTTTTTAGATTTTAGAATGTGTAAAGATGACACAGTTTGAATAATTTCAAATTTGCAGAGTGTATAATTCCATCATAATGATAATTCCTTCGTAATGATAATTCCATCATAATGAGAATTCCATCATTATGAGGATTCTATCATATTTTGAGGAGGAAATTCAATCGGAATAACTTTGATAAATAAATGTAGATCGTAATGAGATGATAAAGAAAGGAAGTTCATAATGAGACGAGAAATAAAGTTATACCATAATGACTCTAAGAAAGAAAGTCAGTTCATAATGACTCTGAGAGAGAAAGTCAGATCGCAATGACTCTTATAAAGAAAGTCAGATCATAATGACTCTGAGAAATAAAGGAAAATTTTAATAAGTGAAGAAAGAAAGAAAAATCATACTAAATCTAGTGAAGTTTCATCATAATGAGCTAGGAAGGTTTCATCATACTGAAGAAAATATAGAAAGTTCAAGAAGGATGATTATGGAGAATAAGATATGCGAAGAGTTGAAGTGGTAAAATATGATATTCAATTCAGCACAAATTTTAGAGAAATTTGAGAAGGCTTGATGAAGTAAAAGTCAATTTTTAAATGAGAGTGATTTTTACATTTTTTGAAATTTGAGGAAGTAGGGAAATTTTTCAAGTTTTCCTCTTTTTATTTTCTGAGTTACCTATAAATAGAGGAACACTTCATTCACATTTCAAAATTTTTCTTGAGAGAAGAAAATGTGAAGCACTGTATAATTCCTTCCAAGTTATTTATTTCTATACTAAGATCTCAGAATAAGATCAAACACTTAAAAGTTTTTTTACCTGATTGAGTAAGATCATATTGAATATTTGGGAAGAGTTTGAGTTTTGAAAATTGAGATTGAACAACATCGTATTGAGTCAATCAGATTGATTCAATTAGATTAAATATGATTGGACTCAGTTTTTTAGCAGAGTTTGAGTAATTAAAATTGTGAATGAGTTCATCGTACTGAGACCATCAGACTAAGCCTCATCGGATTGAGAGAATCAGTTTAATGAAAATCAGACTGAGGATCGAGACAGGGTTTTTGGGGGGAAATTTGAAAAAAAGTATTTATTCTTTTTTTTTTATCAATTTTTTTGTAAGAAACTTTGTAAAATTATGGGAGTCAGTATAATATTTTTTATCAGGAGATAGAAGGTTTCTAACAAGAGTTTTCACAAGTTGTATTCACTTCTTCATAATAGTTAATTTTCATAGACCCACGAGAGTAGATATGGAAAGGATGTAGTTTCTCACACTAAGGCCAAACCTTATAAATCACATGTTCTCTAATTTCTTTACTAATTTTCCATGCATTAGTATTAAATAAAATTTGATAAGAAAATAAATATTAACAGTTTGTAGGGGTTAAGTTTCTAAAAATTTTAAAACTCATAATAAGTGGACAACTGATTCAACCCCCCTTCTCAGTTGTTATTCGATCCTTTGGAACTTCATACTTAGAGAGGTTAAAATACTAAATAATAAATTTAAAGATAATTTTTTATACGATAAACTTAAGATTAAACATAAAGATTTTCTTTAGGAAAATGATTAACTAAACAAATCTATCCAAAAAGATATAAAAATTGTATAAATAGATATGAAATATGTCTATAAAATATAAAAACCAATATTACTGAAAATAAAAAATTGAAGAGATAAATTTATTTCATTTTAAAATGACATGAAAATGAATTGAAGAAATTTTATATTGTTCTTTAGTAAAATGATCATAATATAAATAAAGTTGAAAGGATAAAATAAGATCTATCCAAAACAATTCAAGGAAGGTAAAGTTATGAAAAGTTGATAAGAATGAGAAAATTGTATAAATAAAAAACTGTTCATGGTTATGAAATTAATTTACCCAAAATATATACTAATTTATTTATTAATAACAATAAAAAAGTACATCTATTTCCAAAAGTTTTATATGTCATATGGAAGGGAATTATGAAAATGAATTCTTCTAGAGATTTTCACAATCTCTTAGACACACTAATTATTTAAATTCTAATTGTGTATCTTACATATCACATTTAAATAAATGTTTAAAATCATATTTGGTTCATAATAATTAATATTACAATCATATAGGATTGAAGAATAATTAATAACCACATCATAACTAGGTGATGATGACATGTTTGTTAACTTCCAAAATTATATATGCATTGTGTTTAAAGACAAATCTATCATGTTTTATGGAAATAGAAAAGAAAAAAATCATACAATTAATTTTACTAAATTAAATAATAATAATGTTAAATGATTAAATAATGTTGAGTATAATAATTTTTATGTCCTAAGAGATTGACACCCGGTAATTTTAGGTTAATGTACAAGTTGGGGAAAAAACCCACTAGTTCTGAATCTACATGATTTCAAATAAGATATCACACATGTTTATAACTCATTTATAAAAGGTAAACAACATATATGTTGTAACTCCCCGACCCTAGTTACCTAGAGTCGGTGCATTATTGCGTAACATTGGCATGATCACAAAAGATCAAGTCTCGAAAGACCGATTAGTTTAGTAGCCTTGGAAACACTAGATACATTCATAAGTCTTACATTACATCATAAAGTAAAACAAAACTACAACAACATCTTGTCTTCATATCCCTTCATACTATCCCTGCATGTCATTCTTAATATACTTCTTCACATCCTAGAAATATTTATACATTGGAAGGGGTGAGCTCAGATGTTAAGTAAGGATAACAATATAGCGGAAGCTTTCATAAATAAACATTAACATTTAAGGAAATTTATAACTAAAACAAAATCCTTTTAAACTTGAACTTCAGCATAACATGGAAAAAATAAAATGAAATTATGCCATTTACTTATTCACATGGATATTCTACTAGTCGAATAATCACATGCAATATCAATAACCACTTTTATAATTATGGAATGCATAATGCCAGACTATCATAACCACATAGCCAAGGCCCCGTGCCAAGACTACAAATAAGATTTTGTCAAGGCCTCACGCCAAGACACTAGTTTATCTCATGAGACCTGCCGATGCATCAAGGACCTATAGCGGGCTCCACCCGTCACTTATTAAGTCCAATGCATTCCTCATACGAACAGGTTTAAACATATCATAAACCATAACATAATCGTATAACATAAAACATGCATAAAGGAAACATAAAATTTCCACATTTCAATAACAAGATATCAATACAACACATTGATATAATTAAAACATTATCAAAACCATTTTCAATACCAAAATAAAGGAAAATTAAAACATTGTATTTATTTTTCATTTAAAAAACGTTATGGCTTGTAGAGGAAGCCAAAACTCAAATAATGGTCACGGTGGTGGAGAAGTTGTTGTCGCCTCATACGTACGACAAGAAAAACATTCCTTTTTGTCGTTTAGTAAAACGCATCGTATAAAAATATTCCTTTTGAAGAAACGTAAAAGTCAAAGGGGTTTATACACCGTATAAAAGAAATTTTGTATAAAATAAAATATGCCTAAATGAATGGAGATTGCGATGAAGTCCCTTACAAAGATCATTTTTTAAATAAAATAGATCTATTATGTGTATTCACTATAATTACACATAAGGAATGTAAAAAAAATACAATATAGGACATAATAATATCATGACATAATTTGAAAGTAGGAGATTAACCCAAAGAACGAAAATTGGGTTAAGAAGTTCCCTTACCTCGTGTCCGACTTGACTTGATCGTTCTTTAATCTCCTGAATAATAAAATAGAGTTAATTTATACTTTCTTAAGAACCATTTTCATGTTCATTATTACTTTTATATCACTTATTACCATGTTATGAACATTATGTAATTATTTAAGTTAATAACGGTCGTTTTGTCGATCTTTGGTACTTGAGTCAAAAATAAACTTCTTATAATTACAAGTTGTTCATGTGGTGAAATATCCATTATATCCAAAATTATATTCATGATGTAGATATCATATATATCATATATATCTAGTATATATATGCATTTATAATATTACATAACATTTATAGGTAAGAAATGAAATGCACCGTTCATGGAGACGGTAAGCCGTACGTACGTATGAACGCTACTTTCATTTCTATTTCATATTTAATGGAATGAAATTGTAATTATATAAAGGTATACTATAATTACAGTATAATATCATGTATAATATCATTTACTCCATCCTTTATACATCCCACATATGTTATTAACGTTTCAAATCACTTTGAGGGGGCGGTAGTCCGCACTTCCTAAAATGAAATTATCGCATTTACCCATAATGGAAATCATAAAGGTTTGCCATAAATGAAAAATAAAGAATCATAAGGAAAACAAAAACATAATATATATCATATATAAAAATATTTTCATCATAATTTCCACCATGAGAGGTGTTAAAAGAATATTGAACAATCATCGTTTCATGAGGCAGTAATTCACCACCCACAGAAACAGTATGTTCTTTAACCATTAGACGAAGGTGTGTGTATGTGTAAATAAAATCATTATCATAAAAGCGTCCAAGTATATTTAGGATACTGGTTTTTTTACAATAGAAAAGAATAAAAAGAGTTTAGGTGGTTGTAGAATCAAAATAAAACAAAACATCGTAAGAGAAGAGATTACCTTTAAATCGGGTAAATCCCTTTAGTTTGAACCAAAATGGTTTATTAAATACCTTTATTCCTAAGGTAAGGCTTCTAGGATTAAGGGAAGAATGTTGAGAGGGTATTTTGTCAGAGTTTGGTCGAGCCAAATGGCTTGGAAGGTGTGAATAAGGTGGTAGAGGTGGGAGCCTTTTATAAGAGGAGAGGAGGGGCACTCTTGGAAAGTAATGAAATGTTACATTATTATGAAATGATTTTCAGATTTTAAAGGTCCAAAAATGATATATTTAGAGTATAAGGTGATAAGGGTTAGAAATATACTCATCCAATATTTTTTTGACAAGTGTAAGGCTTAGATTTTACATTATCTTTTCATTTTATTTAAATCGTTAATTAAGGAGGTAATCACTGCATCATCATTGTGTCATAAAATATTTTATTTATTTAATGTCTAAAAATTATAAAAAATTACCATGATGTATGAAATCTTTTTATATTTCCAATGACTATTTATAGTAAAAACTTTAACTTATATAATCCCTTTTAATAATTATTTTAGTAAAACAACACATGTTTGTGACAATTTTATTTTTACTTTAAATAAAAGGTAATTAATGTCATTTTCTTACCCAAGTGGCTCCATGGGGTCCCCAAGTTGACCCATGGATTGTCTTGGTCTAACATTACTCATCCAATAATGTTAGGACAAGTGTAAAGATATTTTCATATTTTTATAATATCATTTTTACCTTAAATTTCACTAATTACCTTTAATCGCGATTAATAAAACTTAAAAGTTACTATTCACCAAAAAAAATTATTTTAATCTCATTGAACCACATTTTTCTTCTTAATGACAACCATGTATGTCGGATTTTTGAAAATCAAATCACAGAAGTGGTAATGTTTTATTTACACAAAAAAATTAGTTTTTAAACTACCACTTAGTGGTTTCACTATTCATCAAAAATTGAAGTTTTTCAGAAAAATACCAAAAATTCACCCTAAGATATATTTGATATTCCTAATTAAGAAATGATTTCTATTTTAAAAAATTAAAAACATATAAGTTGGTTTAATTAATTTAATAATTAATTCCCACTGTCACAACAAATAGCATGTTTTTAAGAAGCAATATATATCAAAAGATTGACAATTGTTTATGTCCAATTTCAAAGTAAAATTAATTCTAATGACCACCATTGGATAAAATGGTAAAAATATATTCTAATTATACTTTAAAACCACTCAATAGTATAATTTATCACTATAAATTATTTTTATTAAAAAAGTTGTTTTTAAGTATTTTCTCTATTCATATAAAATTAGAAGTTCTCATAAAATTAAAAAAAAAATCGACATAGGATAATTTCGATATTCCAAATACAAAAATGAAGTCCATTTTGAAATATAAAATTTATATAATTTCAAAAAGTTAGTATTACTATTCATAACAGCTACTTTGATTGGTCGCAGTGTGTTAGAATCTCAAACTTGTGTACAATGGAAGCTATTTCATTATTGAAAGAGAAGCATATCATGAAAGCTTGGGGTGTTACATTATCCCCTCCTTCAATAAATTGTGTCCTCGCAATTTTAAAATGTTCATCCAAAATAAAATGTTTAAAATAGAAAATACCTTTGTGGAAAACCCACATCGAAAATAGGGTTAATAAAAATATAACTTTAAAAGAAAGGAAGAGAAGTACAAAGGTCACCCGAGATAGCCCATACTAGGATTCTATGAAAATATGGATATGGAGGAAAAACAGACCATCAAGGTCTAATGGAGAGTTGTAGAAAACAGGGTTAGGAGAAAGTTAACTATAAGAAAATCACAGACTTGTGATTGGTTAAATGATCATTGATTCCCCAGTAAGAAAAGTTAACCGAAAACGTTTTTGTTTTAAGTTACCTTTTATAAAGTTGAGGAATTTATTTAGTAGATTTACTAAGAATGTAAGGAAATATACATACTTGTCGTGTAGAATTTTCATTCATTAATAAATTTTTACCACAAACCCATCTTTCACTCAAAAAGATAATAGAACTCCAAAATATTATATTTATCCTAATCGTACAAGGTTCCAAATATTAACACATACCATTTAGATTACGAAAACTTTTTTGTAATACCCATGGGCTTCTTGTAGGCTAGTGGTAAGTAATAAAGGCTTGTCACACTATGGTTGTGGGTTCGATTCCTGCAGCTTTTACTGACGTGACGGTTTATCCCCCGACCAGCAGGTTGTCCTTTTCCTAAAACTATAGTATTATAATATTCCAAAAATAATCTTCAGAAATATTTTAACCTTAAATAATACTATCCAAATTTCAACATAATCCATTCCAACCTTTATAGTTATCCAAAATACTTATGTCTAGACTTTCTCTAAAAGGTCCCTAAATTCCAAAATCAATTCATCAGATTCCCCCAACAAAGTAATGTTTCTCTTATTGTCACATACTAAAAATATGATTACCTTCATCATATTACAACCTTAATGAAAACAACAAGTACTGCAGTACAATCCTTATATATATTTCACATTATTCTTATAACCATAATAGAGTTCTTGAGTCCAAAAACACAAATACAATAATTATTCAACTTCATCTGTAGTAACAGCATATCTTGGCCTTGATCCCTTGGCCTTTTATGAGGTATGTTTCCCTAACGCTTAGGACATTCATTTGCATAATGCCCCATTTCTCTACAATTGTAGCATTCAACATTGATATCCTCTTTCTTTCCCTTCCAATCATGAGCCTGGTGACCTTTTTCTCCACATTTATAGAAAACTCCCATTCCTTTTAGGCAAGTATCGGGGATATTCTTCCCACAATTATCGCATAATGGAAAATCCTTATTTTCCTTTTTCCCTTTATCTATCTCTTGTTCCACAGTTATCTTCTTCTCTTGCTTTACATTGTTTCGATAAGATTTAGATAATTCATTTTCTACCTTGATAGCACACGAGACTATATCTTTGTACGTTAAGAAATATTGTGATACTAATGCTCGATGGAGAAATGGTTTTAACCCATCAAAGAAACGATCCATCTTACTTCTTGGGTTACGTATATAATCTTCAGCATGCCTCGCTATCCTTGTAAATTTAGACTCATACTTTGTGACATTCTCATCATCCTTTTGCCTCAGACTGAGAAATTGTCTTTCCATGTCTTCTTGATGGTCGCGAGGAAAATATTTTTCCAAGAAAATATCTTTGAACTCTCTACATTCCATACTTGATACATCTTCATCTTCCTTTGTATTTTGAATCAATGACCACCATTTACAGCATCTCTAGTGAGGCGGTAAATTGCCATGATAACCTTTTCCCTTTCACTACTCCCCAAGGCATGGAATATTTTATCTAAGGAATTTATCTATTGCTCATCTAATAAGGGATTTGTACTCCCATTGAATGTTGGTGGTTGTTTCCTCATGAAGCGGTCTAGAATTGATCCTCCACGTTGCGGATTAGGGTGTTCCATATGAGTAAGGTTATTATTCATAACCTGAGTGAGTTTTCCCAATATGGTGATAAGTTGATCAGCACCAGTTGTATCTCCAGCTCTACTATAATTATCTTAAGCAGGAGGGAAATCCCTACATGGAGTGCGTGCATTGATACGGTTTCCATTCCTCCCACTAGGCGCCATTTCTAAACAAGGGCATAAACTAGATTAGTTTATGAATCAAAATACATAATTCCATACTTATAAAACACTTAACATAAATTGGATAGTTTATGGATACAATCCATAATCATAATAATGTTTTCTTTGAGTAAGTATATACTCATAAACCCTTCATAATGGTTGGTAAAGAAAACGAGAAATATCCTAGGCGTATCCCTCGGGAGTGTCGTAACCAAGAGTGAAGCAAGGCCCGTTGTCGTGCACCCGTTCCCGTTCGAGTCTAACTCAAAGTGTTGTTTTCAGGTTTTACCCCTAGGTTCATCTGTGCCATAGCCGCCTCTACCTGATCGTATCCAGACAGGGATGTATTTCTCAGAAAACTCACAAAATCTCTAAAACAACAAAATTCTAGGACGTTATTCTATACTAATCCTCAAGGTCTATCTTATGGCTATGTGCTCTAATCAGAGTTTTTCTAAATCTATCTTCCAAGGTTAGTACTAAAATTCCTCTGATACCAACTGTAATGCCCCGAACCTAGTTACCCAGAGTCAGTGCATTATTGCGTAACATTGGAATGATCAAAAAAGATCAAGTCTCGAAGGACCGATTAGTTTAGTAGCCTTGGAAACACTAGATACATTCATAAGTCTTAATTTACATCATAAAGTAAAACAAAACTACAACAAAATTTTGTATTCATATCCTCTCATACTATCCCTGCAGGTCATTCTTAATATACTTCTTCACATCCTGTAAAAATTTAAACATTGGAAGGGGTGAGCTCAGATGCTCAGTAAGGATAACAATATAGCAGAAGCTTTCATAAATAAACATTAACATTTAATGCAATGTATAACTAATACAAAAGCCTTTTAAACTTGAACTTCAGCATAACATGGAAAAAATAAAATGAAATTATTCCATTTACTTATTCACATGGATATTCTACTAGTCGAATAATCACATGTAATATCAATAAGCACTTTTATAATGATGGAATGCATAATTCCATACTATCATAACCACATAGCCAAGGCCTCATGCCAAGACTACAAATAATATTTTGTCAAGGCCTCGTGCCAAGAAACTAGTTTGTCTCATGAGACCTTCCTATGCATCAAGGAGCTATGGCGGGCTCCACCCATCACTTATTAAGTACAATGCATTCCTCATAGGAACAGGTTTAAACATATCATAAACCATAACATAATCGTAGAACATAAAACATGCATAACGGAAACATAACATTTCAACATTTCAATCACAAGATATCAATAAAACACATTGTTATAATAAAAACATTATCAAAACCATTTTCAATACCAAAATAAAAGAAAATTAAAACATTGTATTTATTTTTGATTTAAAAAAAGTTATGGCTTGTAGAGGAAGCCAAAACTCAAATAATGGTCACGGCGGCGGAGAAGTCGTTGTCACCGCATACGTACAACAAGAAAAACATTCCTTTTTGTCGTTTAGTAAAATGATTCTTATAAAAATATTCCTTTTTAATAAACATAAATGTCAAAGGGGTTTATACACCGTATAAAATAAATTTTGTATAAAATAAAATATGCCTCAATGAATGGAGATTGAGACGAAGTCCCTTGATCATTTTTTTAAATAAAATAGATCTATTATGTGTATTCACTATAAGTACACATAAGGAAAGTAAAAAAAATACAACATAGGACATAATAATATCATGACATAATTTGAAAGTAGGAGATTAACCCAAAGAACGGAAATTGGGTTAAGAAGTTCCCTTACCTCGTGTCTGACTTGACTCGATCGTTCTTTAATCTCCTCAATAATAAACTAGAGTTAATTTCTACTTTCTTAAGAACCTTTTTCATGTTCATTATTACTTTTATATCACTTATTACCATGTTATGAACATTATGTAATTATTTAAGTTAATAACGGTCGTTTTGTCGATCTTTGGTACTTGAGTCAAAAATAAACTTCTTATAATTACAAGTTGTTCATGTGGTGAAATATCCATTATATCCAGAATTATATTCATTATTTAGATATCATATATATCATATATATCCAGTATATACATGCATTTATAATATTACATAACATTTATAGGTAAGAAATGAAATGCCCCGTTCATTGAGACGGTAAGGCGTACGTACGCATGAACGCTACTTTCATTTATATTTCGTATTTAATGGAATGAAATTATAATTATATAAAGTTATACTATAATTCTAGTATAATATCATGTATAATATCATTTACTCCATCCTTTATACATCCCACATATGGCATTAACGATTCAAATCACTTTGAGGGGGCGGTAGTCCACACTTCCTAAAATGAAATTATCACGTTTACCCATAATGGAAATCATAAAGGTTTTCCATAAATGAAAAATACAGAATAATAAGTAAAATAAAAACATAATATATATCATATATAAAAATAGTGTCATCATAATGGCCACCATGAGAGGTGTTAAAAGAATATTGAACAATCATCGTTTCGTGAGGCAGTAATTCGCCACCCACAGAAACAGTATGTTATTTAACCATTAGACCGAGGTGTGTGTAAGTGTAAATAAAATACTTATCATAAAAACATCCAAGTATATTGAGGATACTGGTTTTGTTACAATAGAAAAGAATAAAAAGAGTTTAGGGGGTTGGAGAAGCAAAATAAAACAAAACAACGTAAGAGAAGAGATTACCTTTAAATCGGGTAACTCCCTTTAGTTTGAACCAAAATGGTTTCTTGAAGAGCTTTCTGACTAAGGTAAGGCTTCTAGGATGAAGGTAGGAATGTTGAGAGGGTATTTGGGAAGATTTTGGCCGAGCTAAATGGCTTGTAATGTGTGAATAAGGTGGTAGAGGTGGGGGGCTTTTATAAGAGGAGAGGGGGCACTCTTGGAAAGTCATGAAATGTTACAATATTATGAAATGATTTTCAGATTATAAAGGTCCCAAAATGATATATTTCTATTATATGGTGATAAGGGTTATAAATATACTCATCTAATAGGTTTTTGACATGTGTAAGTCTTATATGTTACATTATCGTTTCATTTTATTTAAATTGTTAATTAATGAGGTAATCGATGCATCATCATTGTGTCATAACAAATTTAATTTATTTAATGTCTAAAAATTATAAAAAAATTCCCTTGATTTAGGAAATCTTTTTATCTTTCCAATGAATATTTATAGTAAAACAGTTAACTTATATAACCCCAGGTAATAATTGTTTTAGTAAAACAATACATGTTTGTGAAAATTTTATTTTTACTTTCAATAAAAAATTATTAATGTCATTTTCTTAACCATGTGGCTCCATGGGGTCCCCAAGTTGACCCATGGATTTTATTGGTCGGCCATGACTAATCCAATAAGGTTAGTACAAGTTTCAATATATTTTCATATTTTTATAATATCATTTTTACCTTATATTTCAAAATTACCTTTAATCGCGATTAATAAAACTTAAAATTTATTATTCACCAAAAAATTATTTTAATCCCATTGAAACACATTTTTCTTCATAATGAAAAACATGTATGTCAGATTTTTGAAAATCAAATCACATAAGTGGTATTGTTTCATTTACACGAAAAATTAGTTTTTAAACTACCACTTAGTGGTTTCACTATTCATCAAAAATTGAAGTTTTTCAGAAAAATAACAAACATTCACCCTAAGATATATTTGATATTCCGAATTCAAAAATTATTTCTATTTTACAAAATTCAAATCATATAAGTTGGTTTAATTAATTTAATAATTAATTCCCGTTGTCACAACAAATAGCTTGTTTCTAAGAAGCAATATATATCAAAAGATTGACAATTGTTTATGTCCAACTTCAAAGTGAAATTAATTATAATGACCACCATTGGATAAAATGGTAAAAATATATTTTAATTACACTTTAAAACCACTAAATATTATAATTTATCACTATAAATTATTTATATTAAAAAAGTTGTTTTTAAGTATTTTCTCTATTCATATAAAATTGGAAGTTCTCAGAAAATTACAAAAAATTCAACTTTGGATAATTTTGATATTCCGAATAAAAAAATGAAGTCCATTTTGCGATATAAAATTTTTATAATTTCAAAAAGTTGGTATTACTATTCATAACTGGTACTTTGATTGGTCGCGGTGTGTTAGAATCTCGAACTTGCGTACAATGCAAGCTATTGCATTATTGAAAGAGAAGCGTATCGTGAAAGCCTAGGGTGTTACATATGTTCTTTCAGATCTATTAAGGATATAATAAATTTAATGTATCTTGATATTATTCATTTTTATTTATTTGGACCTATCAAACCTACTAATTTGGGTTATAAAAGATATCATTTTTTTCATTATTGATGATTTTAAAAGATACACATGTGTTTATTTTCATACACATCAATATGAAAAATTATCTAATATTATCAATTTTTTTAAATTGGTTCAAAATTAGAAATAAACGTAATTCAAAAATATTAGGTGATCATTATGGTGAATTCCATAAAATAAAATTTATCCATATTTGTGATGAAAATTGGAATTTTCACAACTTTATAGCTCCTAGAACACCATAAAAAAATGTATAGTAGAGAGGAAAAATAGAAGACTTCATGAAATATCTAAGACCATGTTAAATGAGGGTAATAAACCTAAATAGTTTAGGTAAAAATCAGTTAATATTTCTTGTTATGTTACAAAAGTAATTATCTTAATTCCTTTATCAGACAAGAAACCTTCTAAGCTTTAAAATCGTGGAAAATCTAAAATTGGCTATTTGAGTGCCTTAGGTTGTAAAGTTTTCATTATCAATAATATGGATAACTAGGATAAATTATAATCAAAATATATTCAATTAATATTACTTTGATATCCAAACAATATTAAGGATTACAAATTTTTTAATAAAAGAATCGTGTTTTTTGAAGAATTGATTAATGTTATGTTTGATGAAAAATACATGACTAAAAGGTAGGTTGATATTAATCAACTTGAGGATGAATTTAGATATTTTAATTATTAATTAGAAGAACCACAAGATAAAAATACACATATTTAGGGGGGTTATATTTCTCCTCAATATGAACCTATCCATAAATGATCTTACAATACTCATAGAGATCAACCTATAGATAATGTGATTTCAAATGTTGAGTGAAATGTACAAAATATAAAATATGCTATGAATATTTGTGGTTATCACAACTTTATTTATAATTTTGTACATGAGGATATTGATGTAGATTTAGATGATTCTAATTGGATAATTAATATGAAATATATGTTTAATTAATTTACTAGAAATAAGGTGTGGACATTAGTTGTTCCAAAAAATTCTTCTAATTTTATTAAAACAGAATAGATATTTATAAACAAACTTTATGAATATATAAACATAGTCAAAAAAGTATAGATTAGTTTCTCAAGGATATTTTCAAGAATAAGGTATTTATTTTGAAGAATCCTTTACTCATGTTACAATATTAGAAGAATCTAGAGTATTATTTTCATATATTATTTTTCATGTATTTAAATTATTTCAAGTGGAAGTAAAAAGTGTATTTCTAAATTATTATATTTCTATTTAAGTATATATTATACAACCCCTATGTTTTGAAAATTAAAAGCATCCCAATAATATTCTGAAAATATCTAATTATTTATATTTTTTGGAACAAGATCCTCAATATTTTTATGAAATTTGTACTTGATTTATTTTGAAAAAAAATGAGAAATGAAATGTTGACTATAAACTTTCTTTATTAATAAAATTTTGAATAATAATTTGATTGGTCATATTTACACTGATAAATTTTTTTTGGATCCTCATGTGAAAATATATGTATTGAATTTTCATAATTAATGACATCTAAGTTTTATATGAGTATGATGGGAGAATTGAAATTCTTCCTTAGCATTCAGATTTTTTAAAGAAATGATGATATTTTTCTAAATTAATCCAATTATGATAAATATATTATAAAAATATTAGGTTTAAAATATATTAAAAGTAAAATTAATCCCATTATTACTATATATAAATTGGAATAAAGATTAATATATAAAATCCATTGATGTTAAATCTTATAGAGGCATTATTGGATATTTTTTATACTTAATTGCTTCAAGGACTGATTTAATGTTTTTAGTTTTCATGTGTGATAGATTTAAAAGTAACCCTAAAGAATGTCATATAAAATTTGTTAATAATATTATTATATATATTAACATATCATTAAATATTTGCTTGTATTATCCTTTTAAAACTCCTTTTTATTTGATAAGATATTCAGGTATAGATTTTAGAAGATGCGAGATAGATAGAGAAATCACTTCAAGCATGTATCATTTTCTTGGTAAATGTTTATGATAGATCGTATAAGATATACTGAAAATAGGGGGTATGATTAATTATTGGTGAATTTTTATCTAATTATTGGTTTTTATCTATTTACCTCTTTGACTAGTTAAGAACTTAATTCTCTCATTTTATTTTCCTTCTTTCATTCATTATCATAAACAAAAAATTAAAAAAAATATTTACAAGATTAAACTTTCAATAAAATATTCTAATCCTTAGGGAAATTGAGAAATAATCCTTGATGAAACATGCCACTATAATCAGATACCTATTATAATGGGTTTTCTAGAAATCAATCCTAAACATGAATAGATGTATCCTACAAGCATAAGGGGGGAAAGAAAATAATATGAAGTCCCTAGATTGGTGATAACAAAATCCAATTGTAGTACCTGGATAGATATTTTACTACATGTATAGATAGTCTTCAATTTCATTAATTTCATTTAAACACCAAGAAAATTATCCACTAGTTTATACTTATTTTGAATGCCACATATCTTTTCTTATCATCTTTCTTATCCTTCTATTATGTGTACATTGGTATGCATGAAACCTATCATATCCTTCTATTATATGAACACTAGTACACACACTCCTCTTAATAGAATGTCTAATTAATGATCCTTCTTTTAATTTTCCTATGAAAAAAAATATACTCAAATCCTTATTCCTTTTTTTCTTTTATTCCCTCTTTCATCTTCTTTTCCTGCATTTATTTCACAAAACTTCTTTCTTTATACAAACTACACTACATAAATAATTTGTCCTCCTTCTTTTTGTGAAATAGAACTGCATAACACTCTCTTATATTCTCCCAAATTATTCTTATTCTTCCTCCATATTTCTTATTTTGTTCAAAACACACCACACTGGATCTCTTCTTGATTATTCTACACTTCGAGATGTATATGAATGATCAAAGTTGGGATTCTATCTTTTCTTCTTCAATACTAGCAAAAATTCAACTAATTTTTTTATCATATCTTTAACAATGTAATTTTTTACATTTATTCCACATCCTACAATAAATAAATAATAATAATAATAACTTCACGGTCAGTTACATCCTTTTTATCTCCCTTATTCTTTTATATATTTTTTAAACCATCTAAATACATGATTTAAATTTCCATGTGTTACAGTAATTCAAATCCTTCTAAATCATCAGCCTCTTCCATTGACTATGTCCCCAATTCCCGACATGAACTTATTATCATAATTCTTAAATACTTAGAATTAATTGATCTCTCATTAATAGACATTATCACCAAACTCTTACCATAATAACGACATATAATAACTGACGTGGCTTTATAGTTCTTCAAAAACTATCCATTAATCCATGATTAATTTATATGTATTTTAAAAAATATACATGTTTATATAGTAAATATAGTCATGGATACTTATTATTTTTTGATCCAAACCCCATAATATCATTATTCATCATTCCACAAAATCTGGTTCATATTTATTGGCCTTTATAAAAGATTTAATAAATTTGCAGCAGTTGTGGAGCCTCCATTATATCCCAAAGCCCATGGTATGTAAAGACCCGCAAATTTCAAGGAAATTTTTTTTCTTAATTTTCTTTGGAATTTTACAAGAGCGCAGATTCAGACAGCACCTGATTCCGAGGCCCGGTGTGCCCGGAATCAATTTCCGAAGTTTGGCTCGGGTACATTCAGTGAACGGACGAGCGGGTTTTTTCTATCTTTTGAACCGGTGCCCGGAATCGAATTCTTAGGGCACCGATGAAATCGCAGCGCCGGTATTTGCTTAGAAACGCCTCTTCCGGAGCTGCGTTTGCTCAGACGTGGTTTTTAAAATTTTGGGCTTTAAGTCGGAAATAAAATAAAGGTTGTACGACAACTTTATTTTATTTCACTTAAGCCGCTTGGAAGTCACTTGGAAGCCACTTGAACTGAGTTAAAGCGGATAGGGTGCTATCCGGAAATATCCTACCCCTTGTTAGGATATTTGTGCGGTGGGGCCCGCACGAGCCCCGCCGTTTCTTTCACTAAGTAACGCACCCGCGAAAACCCGTCAAAGTAACTGAAAAGTCAACCGGCGCGTTTTCTTTAATTCTTATCAGACCATTTAATTGGGCGGTTTATTTCATAAATTAAATGGGATGTTTCGTTCGTTGAATTAATTCAACGAATTTAATGGGTCGTTACTTACGCGTTTGCGTTCGTTGGCAAATTAATAAAATAGACAAACTTGTCTATTTTGGAGGATCCTCCTGTTGTGCGAGATCCTCTAAACCTCCACCCTCCTCGCGAAGAACGCGAAGAACGCGAAGAACGCGAAGAACGCCGGCGACCGGAATTCGACGACGCACACCGTGATCTGCGACGTCGACGAGCTCTACCCGCGACGTTCTTCGGCGAAGCCTCTTATTCCGCGACCGATCCTCGTTCGGCAACTAAGGTGAGAATCGGATCATTTATTTCTCCCTTTTTAATTTCAATGACAACGGATTTAATTAATTAAATCTGTTTGTTCTAAATCCGGAGATCGTCGGCGCGACGCTTTTTCCGCGGTGCGACGAACGTCTCTTCCGCGACGACGCGACGATCCCCTTATTTCGCGACGAGCGATTCCGCGACGACCTCACGTCCGACGGCGACATCGAGGTAGGGGTTGTTGGAATATTTTATTTCCCGTGTTTATTCTTTTGAAATAAAGAACCCGATCTCGGAACAATTTTAATTTGTTTAAAATTGTTGTTGGTTATTTCTTTTCCTCCCATTGATTTTATGACTAACGCGGAGGGTGCGGATCTAACGAACAAGACCCGGCAACCCTCCGCCGATCTTTTGTTGTGCGGATTTGGCAGACGACGACGAATCGTGCGGCAGGAGCGATCCGTTGATCCCGCAGTGAAGATCGGCCCCCGGGAGGAGCAACGGCGCAGACGGGAGAGGAAACGGGCCACCGGAGCAACTCCGGCGGCCCGCGGAAGGCGGCGGCGGCGCGGGTCGCCGGCGCGGCGGCGCCGGAGGTGGCGGCGCCCGGCGCGCCGCCAAAAATTCCGCCGCGTCCGCGGTCCGGCCACCCAGCACGCGGCCCGCGCGGGCCGCGTTCCTCCAAGCCGCGGGTCAAACCCGCGGCGGTTTCTTCGGCCGCTCGGCCGAAGCCGAGCCGGCCGGTCCGGTCGGCCGGGTCGGGCCGACCCGGTTCGGGTCGACCCGGTTCGGCCGACCCAGGGGGGGTTCGGGCCGGGTCGCCCCGGGCCCAGAACCCCCGTTTTCGGGCCCTCTTCGGTCTTTTGCCCATATCTTGGGCCTGGGAGCTCCGATTGACGAACCGTCAGCGGCTACGCGATCCTTGGATTGACCCGGTCGTTTCGGTATATTACACTCAAGGTTTCGGAAGACTTTGGGTTCAGCCGGGTTGGTTCGTGCACGAAACCAACCGGGCCCTCGGAGCGGAAACGCTCCTAACTTGAGCTACGGACGTCCGATCGACGTACCGTCAGCTGTGGTAGTTTCCTCTAAGTGAGACGGAACTTTTGGCATACTCCACCCGAGGATCGGACACAGGCGGAGTACGGTCGGGTTGGTTTTGCCCTAAAAACCAACCGGGCCCCTGGGACGAAAATGCCAATAACTCTCAGACCGGGCGTCCGATTGACACGCCGTCTGTTGCGTTGAGATCCTGTTGTCGATACAGAACTTTTGGATACATCAACTTCAGACTACGTGTCAGTTGATGTATCAGCCTCTCGGATCGTGGAGCGGACCCTCCTAAACGAGCTCGCTGTGTGCGGGAACCCTAGCGCTGGCTGTGACTTCGACGACAGAGCAGAGATCCTCCGTGGACTGCGACGACGACAGAGCAGAGATCCTTCGTGGACTGCGGCGACGACTGTGCAGAGATCCTCAGTGGACTGCGTCGACTACTACACTCAGCGATCCTACGTGGATCAGTGCTACCGATCCTGTGTGGGTCCTTACTATCGGTTCTGTGTGAGCCACTGCCTACAGGTTCTGTGTGAGCCCGATCCTGTGTGGGTCCTTTGCGGGGGTTAGTACCTATCGATCCTTCGTGGGTCCGACGACTTAGATGGATCAGTGATCATCTTTGACGTCATCTGAAAAGTATACCTGGTTGAGCTGAATCTTATGTTACTCTCCTTTGTGGGATGTGTTGAACTATCCTATGTGGATTTACTGTTTACTCTCCGTTGTGGATTTGAGTCTTGCTTTCCTGCGTGGATTGAGTTGTTCTTGAGCTCGTGAGCAGAGCTAGAATTGGGGACTTAGGTATATGTATGGGCATATACCTAAGTCGAGTCAGATGTTACTTCGTGATTGCATCTTTCTTTTGTGCTATATCCTTTGTGGATTTCGGGAGACCTTCGGGGGTCTCGGGGTCCTTACTGAGTAGCTTATACTCACCCCTGCACGGGCTATGCCCGCACCTTGTTGTGTTGGATGCAGACGACGGACAGCGCTGATCACGGTTGGGGCGTAGAGCAGGACGGTACCTGGAGGTGGACCACTGGGCGGGAGGTGCTCGGAGCGGACGTGGGACCCGAGGAGCCTGGAGGCTATCTGTACCCACCCTTCAGGTGGGATTGCCAGTGGACGACACGAGGCCGCCGTCTTTTCTTCAGTTGCTGTTCTTTTCCTTTTTCAGTTGTACTTTCAGTTGGGCTTGTATTCCGGCCCCCTTTACTTTTCTGCACTTTGTAGTTACTTTCCGCTTGCTGACTCTGTGGTGGTTGTTACTTATAAAGGCAATGCCTTCCCTGTTTACCAGGATTTTACGCCTTGGTGCTAGTCTCCAGCCCCTAGCCTATGGAAGGCGGGCTTGGGGTAGTCATGGCACGGGCCCCGAGGTCGGGTCGTGACATGGTACCTCTCTGAATTCATTAATGAGAAAAAAATAACACATTCCTTCAATATTTGACTCTTCCAAAATCATGGATTAAACTAAATCATCATGATTTATCATTTTTAATTAATGATATCTTACCTCACACCTTCTGAATCATACATGGTTTGACAACCTAAAGCTTGTGGTGAACTTACTCTTCAGTTATTCTCTCATACATCATTATCTAATCATTAAAAAAGACCATGATAACCAATATCATGATATATGGGACGTATGAATATCATTATACTAATAATAATATGAAATGAATATTTTTACTTCATCTCATTCTTCTTCAATTTCTACTTCACACAGTATCTAATACCTCTTAAAATATGTAAAACTTTGGATATGTGAAAAATTCCCATATATAGAAACTCACATACATATAAAGGCCTTAATTTTTGTATGTTATCCATTTTACTTTTCAAATTCATTCTCATATGTGGTCCATTCTCATATATAGATTCATTCTTCTATTTGACTAATTTGTACATATAGTAGGGTATTCAGATACATAGATTCACCTACAAAATAAAACTCATATATGGATATTCCCTTATATAGAATCCTATTTGGGAACAAAAATACATCTATGTATTATATTACATACTCATATATTTCCATAAATGCATCACATATACAGATTCACATATGTGGTCTCGCGCTTCTTCAACCCGCTTTCCAAACATTCTCTTTTTCCCTATTATATAGTTATTTATTCTTTAACTCTTCAACTAAAAAACTCATTAGATAAATCATGATTTCCAATTACATGAAATTTAATATTTATAATATCACTTTACTTTTCATTATTTGATTCACTTCTCATGTTCATCAATAAAGATCCAAGTCACCTTCTATGTAACCCGAATAATGTCTTCTCCTATAGTGTGACACTTATGATTACACCTAATTTCATGAGACCCTCATGTTTTCTCTTACTTCATCTATAGAAGATATTATTCTTATTCCTAAACATCTACCATGTGAATCATAGTCACGCTATTGTTTTTATACATCATATTGTTGTTACATAAGGTCGATTAGACCCTTCATATGGCCGCACAATTCCAATGTGTGGTCACATAGCTCCGTTATGTGGTCTCACTCCTCCAACACATAGTCACACCTCACCACATTGTATCATATCACCATAAAAGTAAATTTATGAAATCATTAATCAAATTCTACCAAGATGTGTCTTCCAGTCTCAAGTGTCTTAATATGATTGATCATAACTCTTGGAATCTTCTTATTCTTAAAGCTTAGATTCGTCATTATTCATATAACATATAAGATAATTCTTCTTCATCAACATATTTAAATTGATTATGAGTAATTCCTTGAAAAAATATATAAATCACATAAAGTGGGCCCAATATTTTAGTTTATTGGGATATAAAGAAACAAAATTTCATTTCTCTTTCAAATGTTGAATCAAAATACATAGCTATAACATCTTGATGTGATCAACCATTATAGTATAAGAAAATAATTTTCCATTTTTTTTATTTTAATAGTATTATTATATTTTTTTATAATAATTATTTTATTTTCATTTTCAAAATTCCTTTACAAATTTCTGGGACTAAGAAAATTGATAAAAAAATTTATTTTCTTAGAGATAATTTTCAAAAATGAAATTCAAATATTAAATTTATTTTTTTAGAAAATAATCTCTTTGATATCTTTATAATACTCCAAAACTTTTCTACGTTTGAGAAAATAAAGTTTGAACTTATTATAATGAAAAAGTAAATTTTTAGATCATTAATTTAGTGGGATTTTGAGTGAATTTATGTATTGAAAATTTTTATATTTACTTGAATTCTATAGTAATATGGAATCTATTTTTCAGTTTACAATTTTTAATACAAATTTTCTAATTTTTTTAAAGCATATCATATATATTAGTTTATTTATAATTATTGATTAACCATTAAATTTTCATAATAGATTCTTTTTTTAAGTGTATCTCTTTGATTTAAAGTGTCTCCTTGAGGATTATAAAATAATTTTCCAAAAGGATTTATACTATAATAAAAAATTAGTGTTTTAATTATTCTCACACTATATGAAAATTCATGATTTTATGGTGTACAATGTTATGTGTTCAATGTTACTTTTAGGGTTGGTTTCTTTTATAGTATTCCTTATGGGGGACATTTTCATGTTTGATTTTAACATTATAATGTTTATTTTATTTCTCAGTGATCTATCTTAAACCATCAACACATTTCAAAAGGGAATATTTTTTTAATCTTTTAGATAATTTCAAAAATAGGGAGAAGTTTTGAAATTCTACTTGGTTTTGTAATTATAAAAAATGTGGATATTGTTAAGTGGTCCATGAACAACATCATATTTTTATAATTACAAAAATTCATCTATTTTATTCCCTTTAATACAAGTCTTAATATTTTTAATTGCATAATTATAATTTAACATATATTTATTAAGTTTTATCTTATGTTTATTATCTTATATATTTATTAAAGGAGTATTTACTTGGATTATTATAATTATTTTCTTAAATTATATTTATATTTGATGTTTTTATTATTTACAACATTTTGTACAATTTTATGATGGGTTACTATGATAAATATGTCATTTGGGACTCTTAAAACTCACTTAAACATATGTTTTTACTATTTCTATGTAGCTAAATTGTTTTTTCCATAGAGAAAAATGTTGATCCTCATAACCAAATGTTGATACAAGTATCAAAATTTTCAGATTTAGACACCTTCTGTGTTTTGACCATAATGTGGGATACAAGACTAAAAATTGAGTGATTCTTGATGCATTGTAAATATAAAAATGTTATCTATATTTCATTTAACTAAAATAAATAATTAATTGATCATTTAAATTTTTGAAATTTAGTCCAATATTACTATAAAATTTTAGTCATAATTCTATAGTTTTCAGGTTCTATTTTATTCTACTTTACACTAATATCATGAGATATAAAATTATAGTTAATAAGTTTGTAATGAGTTTGAAAAAATAGAAAAATTTATAAATATACATAATTTTTTTAAAATATAATTATTCTGATTAGAGGTTCTATATTGGGACTAGATTTTAATAATTCAGGCTATACAAATTTTTATTTTTTTCTTACATAAATAATTCCTTTATATTGATTTTTTTCCTATGTAAACAATTTTCTAATGAAAATTTGGTCACATAGTTCATTTTCATATATCAACCATTTGGATATGTATAAATGGATATCTAGTGTTTTGGTTATATAAGTTTGAATACGTGAGATATTCATATATGTATAATTTAATATGTAAAATCTAGTATATAAAATTTTTTGTTATGTAGAACTCTGCTATGAAAATTTCGCTACACGATATTTTTTACATGAATCCTGTTACATAAATAGATTAAATTAGATTAATTAATTTCAAATTTGTCAAATATTCCTACATTTTCCAATTTACTTATGTGACTTTTATGTTTATACTTTTTCCTTGAAAAACTAAAAACTCTTCCCTATTTTTCATATCATTTCATATTTTTATTTTCTTCAAGTCTATATTTATTTGTTTTTTTATATTTGTTCTATAGTTACTCATTAATTATGTAAAATCTATTGAAAATAATTTTAAAATGTTTTATAACGATATAAATAATATCTACATGGAATTAAGTATGTATAAATAATCACATAATTTCTTTTTAACTTGAGATACTCAAATTAAAACTGGTCTAAATGTGAAGAGTCAGTATCAAATATTTTTATGGAGTTTTATAATAACATTAATACTCATAATTATAAATTAATTTTATTATTTATTAAATAATTTAATAAATTCAAATATATAGTTTGAACTTGTTTTATAAAATATCTTGGAGAACTCACATGGATATTATTTTTCCTTTATGAAATAGATACATGTGGACCATTATCTTTGAGATAATAATGAACAACTCGAAAGTAGTTTATTGGAGATACATGAATGTGTTTCTTTGGGAAGGTTGTTATGAAAAAGACTTAAAATTTATAATATTTAGTGCATAAAGAATTTATATATAATAATTTGAAAAATATAATGAATAAATTAACTAATACATTGTGAGTATCTTTATAATTGTTACGAGACTTTTATGTTCTTAAAAACATCATGTGATCCTTGCTTCCAAAGTAAAAATTTCTACCTCAATACATAGAATGTACAATGTTTTTACTATTTAATTTTTTTTCTAGTGCTATAATTATTTCTATTATTTTATGTGAATTATCATGTGTAGGTTATACTGACCATTTAGAAGGTAAGTGTGTGTGGGTTATGAATCCCCAAAAAAATACTTTTTAGGTTTTTACTCTAGGGTAAAAGTTAGAATTTTTTTCTTAAACCTCCAAGTAAAAAAGGGAGGATACTGTTAGGTTTAAGACTGTTGAAGAAAAAGGATTTATAATTGGGTTATGACTCTAGGTGTGAGAAATTTAGTGTAAGATTCTATTTTATAAGTCAGTGAAATTATTATTTGTGTTTAAGAAGAGTTCAGTATAGAAAGAGGATCAATTTTATCAAAAATACTATAAAATATATTATTCTTATTTATTTTTATTTCCCATACACTAATTTTAGAACATGTAAACATTATTTAAAATTATTTGAAAAGGATAATTCACCATCCTCTTGGAAATAATTCCATATTCCCTCTAGGACCAACACACCCTTTTGATGAAATACATTATCATAGATTCCCTATCAAAAAATTATGTGGTTTCATAATTGTATTCAAGTTCATTCACTACCCAAAGGAATATAAATATATAATATTATTCCACATGTTTATTAGTGTAAATTTTTGGGAGGGAGTCGAAGTGACAGGTTGCTTACATGATTTTTATTTCTCTTTAGTGATCAAACTAATCACTCATTATGAAATGAATGGAAAAAATGACATGGTGATAGTCATGTAATTTAGATGACCATAAATATTTTAAATTCATAGTTTGTGATCCCTAATGTGTATGTAATATTGAGGTTAACTAATTCCAATAAATTAAAGAATAGCCATTGTGGTTTAATCACTGTACAACACACTTATGAGGGAGTGATAATTTTTTCAACTGGAATTATTTTGTAGATAAAGGATTAAGTGATCAGTTATCCTACAAAAGATACATATGAAGACACATACCAATCAATTGGAAAATACAATACGACATACCCTATAATTGGATTATCGAAGACTTATTACACTACAACAAGTTTATACATGGTTTCATACATATCAATTAACCAAATCATGTTGTTATCACCTGGTGGTTGTGTTACCATATTGACATGATATTGTGAACTACCCTATTCCGATTATAACCAATCATTTCATGGTTTCTACTCAATACTTAAAAAAATATTTTATACCCACTTGATAAAGTATATGTTATGAATTGAAATTATCACCCCATGGTATTCAAATTACTCTACTTATATCTCATGGAATGGATAATTACATTCTCCCTTGATAATAAAAATACTTTTAGATGAGGATGCATGGCATGTATCATCACCATGGGTCACCCAATGGACTTGGAGGTGACCTTTTTATTTCTATGAATGGAAATAATATGTAATATTGTAGATATTTCACTGAGTACTTACGTGGGATCAATAAAATTCTTCATATATTTTAGAACCATTATTTAAATAACTCTCAATGTTTTTATCCCTATAGATTTGAGGATATCCACAATCTAGTTACATCCTATTGTATGAAACCATTATTCAAACTAATTCCCATATATCATTGGGTTTGAATTTCTTCACCTATCTAATTTTTAATATTACACTGGTTTTAATAAATGGGATATTATTCTGGGTTTTTCCTATGGCTGATATCTCATCTATATATGTAAACATCCACATATACTCCTTCATTTTTTCCACACCAACTAACTATAGGAACTATTCACTTAATGAAACTTTTTGTATGATAATAAACAATTAGAAAAAAATAGTTCTATTAAAATAATCTATATTTCACAAAAATACATATTGTATGACCATGTACTACACAACATAATGTTCCTTATTTTGTGTCTTTGAACTATGACATAAAATTCAGTGGGTTTTGATTATTATCATTGTCATAAGTTAGTATCCCTTTTATTATCTTAATCCCAACATTTAGGAACCTCTAACCACTTATCAAATAACTTTATATGCCCACCTTGGATTATTTAAAATCTACTATACCCTTAGGAATTTAATGATTCTATAAAAATATACCATAACCATAAGACTTATTAGATGGAACAAAACTACAACATACCCTTTAAACCATCCTAGATAGAATAAAACACTAATATATCCCATAATCCTTGAAGGACATAACATAAATCATGAATAACATGTTGAATTCTTAAATGTAAGAAACACCAGTTCAACCAGAAACCATATAGGATGGAATAAGAATTTATCATACCACTTAATCCTTCCTGGATGACATGAGAATACAACATATCTTAAGGGATTTCTAGATGGTATGAAACTCTATTACAATAATTAATCCTTCAAGAAAATAAAAAATAATAGTGTAACCCTTAATCATATCTAGATGGTACAATACTCTATTATTAATTGTAATTTTTCCTGGATGACATAAAACTACAATATACCCTTTATGCCCTCTAGGATGGCATGAAACTCCAATTTACCCATTGGAGTTTATGGAAAACACAAAATTGTAGTGTAACCAAAATCATTAATGGGAGTAATGAATCTTGAGTGTACCTCATAATCCTTCTGAAACTATTAGGATCACATTGGGAGGACCACACTAGGGGGATGTAAATCAGTGTGGTATGACTTCTTACAACATTAAATCATATCTTCCTTTTAATACCACTATCACTTATTCAATTAATGGTTCTGTTATTTTCTCCATCTAGAATTAGAAAGAATACATATATAACAATAAAGAACAAATAACACTATTATTTTTAATGAGGTTCACATACAATGTGGATAACTTTGTCCTCAGTGTACATTGGTTATTATCCCACTCACACCCAACTTATTTTTATATTATACAATAAAATAATGGGCAAGGGGATGTCCATGAACTCATTTTCCCACCATGAATCGTGTACAGTGAAAGATTTATCTTTGAATCACAAGATTAAAATATATCATCCTATCTTTCTTGAAGTGATCGACAATGCAGAACAAGTCAACTTCTCTAGACTCCAATGAATTTTAATCAACTTCCTTTAACTACAGCAACCAAATGGATGCCTCTTTGTCACAAAAATCAATAGTCCAACTAAAAATGATGTAATCTAGAGGGTTACCTCTTATTCTTTTATTGTAACAAAAATATCAAGATGTTGCGGAGTAGTAATATCATGTTCTCTTTTCTCAATACATAAAATCAATAATTTTCGTACTATTAGTTCAACTCTTATTTTTCTTGGTGCATCAATTATTTTTTCAACTTAATCACACAATACATTTAATATTATTCTATATAATATTTCACAACTAAATATTATTTCATGTGAATGAAAATCTTGAATAATGCATTCACATTCACAAACCTTCTTGAATACACATTATTTGATTCATGTTTTAACTAAAGTACTTAATATTATTCCATATATTGGTATAACATGGGAGAACTATCTTCTTTAATATCACTACCTTCACATAAAGGATATGTTCATATACGATAAATATTGTTATCTTCTCCTAGAGTTAATGTGTATGTCTACATCCTTTATGTAATGAAGTGTGTACAAAGATCCTTACAAGTTCATTTCATATTCAAGAAGATACATGATCTACTACCCTTCATGTGATAGGATCACATTATGTCTCACTCTTCTTCATATACTTATGGTTATATAGGATCTTTCTTATCCTTCATATAAAGGGGTCACATGAGAACCTCCTACTTCACATTAAAAATGAACATGGGAGATCTTCTACCTCATGGGACTAAGAAAAACCATTAATACCTTCTATATCTTGAAATAAAATAGTAGGTATACAGTTCTATCTTTAGAAGCTCAACAGAGTTTATCAAAACTTCCCCTTATTCACATAACAAAGAAGGTTCATAGAATATTACTCCTTGTTCACATATTATTATATATAGGATATCCATTATTATTATTCCTTGAATGAACAAGGAACATGGTTTCTTCCTTCATGTAAAAAAGATGGTTTTTAGGTTCTTTTTCTTTATATGAACGGATCATGTGAGAACTCCATAAGAGAATTGGTTCATGAAAATATAATATGGAGTCACTATTTTCATAGATCTATAAAGTATCTCAAATGTAAGTAAATGAACTCATCTTGGTCACTCAGTATATATAGATGCAGATCCACCACCACTAACCCAAATTTTATGATGGGTGAAGGTTCCTAATATTCTTGAATATCTCCATGTAGCTTCAAGGATTTCAAATGTCAAAATTATCGATTTCTTCATGCGATGATAGAGTGGATACACGGTTACATGATTATATTTTCTTGATCATGTGACACCTTAGTAGATATAAATTCAACACCATCCATGTAACACCCCTAGTTTATATGATTGTTTTCTCTTCAAATAAACTTTATTTATTAGATAGCTTACAATACATGAAACCCTGAGTCTAAATAAACTGTAAAATAATATACCATTACAACCTATCCATTAAATTGGTGGAGTGAATATAAATAACCAATATTTATAATTATTTCTAAAGTCTTCAGATAATGTAAATATATTGATAAATAAATATACATTTTTTAGTAAATTCATTATATGCTTCAAGAATACATTTTTTAACAAAAAATGTTTTTAATGATTTTTGTGAGAAAATAATAAAATTACTTTTTTATAATAATTTAAAATTTATTTGAAAAAATGAATTTAACGTTATAAAAATCATGTAAAAAATATCGAGGAGTGAATTTTTTATAATTTTTTGAAAATATACATTTTTTTAATGAATAGTGAAAACACTAGTTTTTAATGAAAACTACCTTTTGTTTAAAGAATTTGAAAAGTTTCATTTTATTTTATTATATTTAAAATATAATTATTTAGATTAATTTTTTTGAATAATTATATTTAGTTTATTGGAATAAATTTAATGTGGAATTTTAACATAATTTTTTTATAATTAATAAAACATTTTTCTAGAAAATGTCTTTTTGTCGTGTATTATGAGATTAATTTTAAATTATATTTGACCAATTCTGTGAATTTAATTTGAAAAAGTGGATTACATATTTATAATTAAAACAATTAATATTAGATAATTAGGTCAAATTATTTTTTTTCATCATGAATAGTAACTGAGGTTAAAAGTCATTACCACGATTAAGGTAAAAATGAGTTTACTGGGGGTGGGGTGTTAAACCAAACTATAATGCTAATATTGAAATTTAAACTTGTATAAATCATATTTTATGAAACTATTTAAACCTTATCCTATCCCACATTTGAATATATCACGATTTGGAATCATTTGGCATGGGTATGGATATAATATATTTTAATATTTTAAGAAATTACAAGTGCACCCTCTCCCGCACTTATAAAGGGAAACCATTCATTTATCTTATTTACACCATATTGAGCCATATAAATTGAACAAAAAACCTTTTTAATTCAACTTAAAACTTCCCTAGACATGATTTAGAGGTGATTTGTTTCCTTAAAATTCCTTCCTAATGATCCATAATAAATTATCTAATGGAGCCCTACCGAAGAAGCGGTAATCATCTTACTCAACCTCTGTAAAATTATTTCTTATTATACCTCATCTGAATCGATGGTATTCATCATAAAATAATAAATTTAGTATCGTCAATATGATTATATTTTACTATAATTATTTAAACACCAATACCCCCCTCTATTTCATCAAAAGGGAGGTGAAAGCGTTGATCGTGCGTATGTGTGGACTACCACCTCCGCGTAGCGATAAAATTTAGTTTCCATAACCAATATTCATGGATGGTTATTATTATGGGTTTAAATTTTATAAATTATATTCATTAAATAAATATTTTTATGGAATTATATTATTATATCAGACTTATTATTTTCTAATCCATTGGAAAACGATAATGTCGCACATGTGTACGTGTGGACTACCACCTCCACGAAGTGAAGTGATCTGTTTTTCCATTATTCATTACATGGAAGGTAATAATGAAATATTTAATGAATATTTATTATATATATGATATAATAATTATTTTTTAAAGGTGAAATATTTTTTACCATTCTTTCATTCCATTCTTCAAAAAGTGGGAACAACGTTTAAGCATACATAGGGTTTTCCTCTCCATGAACAATATAATTCATTTTTATATCTATACCTTTTACAGACAACTAAAAATATGTATATAATTAATATATATTATATATATCATGATTAATATTATGGATATTATAGAATCATGATTAATGTACAAGGACCCAAAATACCAATCTAATATCCTCATGAAAAATGAAAACAATTAACACACATAAATGATGATTTTAATAAGAATTATTAATTATTTATAATTACAATTTTATATTAGTAAAACATATGATATTATAATTATCTAAATTTTTCTATAATAGATTTATAATTAATTCAAACTTATTATACACAAGTATATAGTGCTTTCAAAGAAAGTTGAACTTGAGGTAAGGGTTTCTCATCCAACCTTTATTTCTGTGTGAAATATGGAATATTCAACACTTGTTTCCCTTATGTGATGTATATACTATCCATGAATTTATTTTATGATTATTTTCAGGAAAATTATTGGGATTTAAAAATATATATAAGGATCTCTCTTTTATGAGGTCTTGATTGAGAGATTACCAAAGTGGTAAGGGTTCTTCATCTCAACATTTTTTTTGCTGAGACATTATTCATGTTACGAACCTATTTATGTTTAAGTTGTGTATATTATTCCTATTTGAAATTTTATATCAAGATATTACTTATGTTCATGCAATTTTAATTTTCATTTTAAGTTATTCTTTCATGGGGCTTATGATTCAAAAGTTTCCAAAGCTGTAATGGATTTTGGTTACAATCTCATTGCTTATTGGGATTGTTTATGACCAAGTTTTTGATTATGAAATTTAATGAAAAATGACTCAAGAATCCCATATTTTTTTTCTAATATGTTTATTTTTTGATATTAAATGTTTTTATTTCATTTTACATTCCTTGAGAACAAAAGAGACCAAAAGAATGTTTTTAAGGAAAACTAACATTACTTCTCTCTTCGGTCGAAAATCCATTTTCATCTATATCCAAGTTTTATAAAATATTTTCAAGACTATTTTAATAATATCCAATTATTTTTTAATTTTATTTTTACCCATGATTTAATTTTAACTAAATAGTTTAAATTGAATATTTTTTTTCAATTTTTGAATGATATATTTTTTACTTTTTACTAAAAATGTGAAAGGAATCATAGTTTTTATATACATGAATTGAATGGAATTTCAAATAATTAAGACTTATCAATAATTTGAAGTATCCTATAAAATTTTACAAGGTTATTTTCAGAAAAAAAAATCCCTAATATTTTGGAAATTTTTAGATTTTAAAAGAGTGATTCAAAAATGAACAATTTATTTTCCTCAAGAAATATTCCAATTATATTTTAAAGTTAATTAATTTATGATAATATCCTTTTATGGTATGAATTATTTATTAGGTATATGATATAATTGTACCATCAAATTTAATTATTTTGATGGATTATTATGATGTTGATTTAAGGGTGATTCTGCGAAACACATTTATGCCCCATGGGTTAATAATGTTATGATGAAACCTTTATAAAACCCATTGAGTGTCCATGGGTTATGATATGATGAAGGATGAAATATTTATGAAACCCATTTCAATTATAGGGATTATGATATGATGATACAATGATACAACTATTGTTTGACGACATTGTGGCACACATGTGTATTATTTTAATTATGTGATGGGTGGGACCAGAATTATATATCACTCCAACACATTGGGTAAATATGGATATATCATGCGATAATTTGGACTGGAATGGGGAGTGAACCCAGTTCAGTAAGGGAATATGTCCATAGGGATAGTCTTCAGAGTGAAACATGATTAAGTATATAATGGAGTTTAGAATGAACCTAATCAATAGTGATAGTCATGACAGTGATCCTTAACTAAGGAAATGATTTTTGATGCTTATGTGTATAAAAAAAATTATGTATTATGTTAATGTTATTCTCTCATAACTTATGTTCTATGATTCCTTTATCATTCATATATTATGAACTACCAAGATTTATTCCATTATTGACTATTATGATCTATGATATGTTGGGCATGGTTTTTAAATGTTAATATCATTTACTCATACCCATATTGTTATGTTATGGTTAATTGATCATTGACATATCCCTTGTTTACCATTACTAAGAATTTTTGATCACCCATTCTTATATTCCCTTTCCATAGGTTATGAATAATGGTTTTAAGTATGACATGTCTAAAAAGGGTACGAGTTATAAAGAGCATAGTGTGAGAATATTTAGATATCTATGAACCAATTTTATATATATCCAATTTTCTAAAGGAACTAAACATATAAAATTACAGCATGAAAAATATTGTTTTTAAATAATTTTCATCTATTAGATTTAATATCAATGTATGAAATATATGGGTTACAATAGTTGGTATCAAATCTAGGTTTAGTTATATTTTTAAACTAGCATGAGAAAATTTTAGTGAGAAACCATAGGATAATCCTACGTGTAAAAGAACATTCTTGGTCATGGTAATGAAATGAGTGTGGTTTTCCTAGAAAAACATCCACGTATGGATACGATAAGGGGATATGGTTTTGGAATAGATGCATATAGGGGTAATAACCATAAAAATAGGAATTTGAGAATATATTGACCATTATTCTATTTCCTGGTGAGTGTGACCTTACTACACACATGGTCTCATACTACTGGGGATAAAATTGGGTTAATTAAAATTTTAATTATGAACCATTATAAAGGATATAAAGGATTTGAATAGATGATAATCATGGATAAATTTTGTTAAACATTAGGTGACATAGATTGAAAATAATTCATAATTATTTAGTTATTCTATTCATGATTTTTCTTCTTTAATCACTATGATTTATGATGCTTGATAGTCATGCTAACCATTTTGGTTTTAAAAAGGGACTAAAGATACAATAATGAAGTTGAGGTTGTAATAGGCATGGAAAAATATTGAAGTTACCTATTTTATATTTTTTAGATGAATTAATTTATACTACAAAAAGTATCAAGGAATATTTATTTCAATCCTAGATGATTAGATTTTATATTATCATTGAAAACCATAATTATATAGTAATCGCATCTCAAGTTTATTATTCAACTCTGATCGATGTTTCTGGTAACGTGATTCCTGAAAATATCATTATTCTTCCTCTAGTAGAATTTAATTATCTTTTAGAAATAGATTGAATTTATTTAAATAAAACCCACATATATTTATGAGAAAGGAAATTCACATTTTATATTTTATACCAACCTATGAACGCCTATCAGTTTGATGATAAATATAAACTTCTAATGGAAATTAAATCCATTATATGTGTCTTTATTCTTATTCAAAAGGTGTGTTTATCACAGATGGCTAGGGAGAAACTCAATACCAATGATATTCATATTGTGTATAAGTTTATTGATGTATTTCTAAAATATTCTCCTAGTCTCCCACCAAATCATGAAGTTGAGTTATCCATATAACTCACAACTAATGCTATAACTATTTTTATTACTTTATATAGAATATCCCTAATTGAGTTGTAGGAATTTAATAAGAAAATCTAGAAAAGTATTGAGAAGGGATTTGTTCGGACAAGAGCATCACCTTTGGGTGCACCTATTCATTTTTAAGAATAAATATGGATTAATGAGACTCTACAATGATTATTGGGAATTTAATAAGATCAAAATCAAGATTAAGTATTACATTCATCATATTTATGATTTTATTAATCAATTATGAGGATCTAAAATTTTTTCCAAGATTGATATTCGATCTAGACACTATCACTTGAGGGTTAAAAGTGAATACATACCCCTAAAAACATTTCATACAAGGTATGAAAACTATGAATTTATAGTGATTCCACTTGTTGTTACTAATTTCACAATAATATTCATGGATTTAATGAATAGAATATATAATTATTACCTCGATTAGTTTATTTTATCCTTTATAAAATATATTATTATATATTACAAAAGAAAGTAAGAGTATGAAGAACAAATGAGGATTATACCAAGGACCCTAAGGAAAGAAAAATTGTAAAAAAAAATTACCATGTGGGAATTTTAGATACTAAAAGTTGTATTTTATGGGTTATATAATCTCAAGACAGGGTATATCGATGGATCCATTAAAGATTAAAGCTATTTAATATTATCCTATAACATCCACTATGACTGAGATACATAGTTTTCTTAGTTTGGAAAGATCTTATCAATTCTTTGTGAATAATTTATCATAGTTTTCCAATACAATCACTAAGTTAAATCATAAGTTAGTTGAGTTCATTTTGTCAAATGAATGTGACTAAAATTTCAAGAAGCTTAAGATAATTTTATTCAGTGCACCTTTTCTTACACCACCCTTTAGTGGAGAAGGGTTTTTTTTATCAATAGTGATGTATAAAAGAAGGGATTGTGATGTTTCCTCATGTATAATGATGTAGTTATATCTTATGGATCATGATAATTTGAGGTTCATAAGAAAAATTACCCAACAAATGATTTGGAGTTATATGTAGTAATTTTTTCATTAAATATATACAGGCATTATCTGTATAGAAAAAGGTGTGATATATATACAGATTATAAAATTTTAAAGTATATGTTCACAAAAAAAGAGTTGTATATGCTCTAAAGATGATATATGGAGTTGATTAAGGAATATAACTACTCAATTGTAACGACCGAAAGTTTCATTAATGGAAATCCATATTGATATAATTAAATGTCTCTTTATGTTTATATAAAATTCCAACTTCTTTGGTTTTATGTTAAGAATTTTGATCGTTTCTAATATAGTCGTTGAACAGTGATCACATGATTAGTACAAATATAGGGCTTTAACACATCCAATTTTACTTAGAAAAAGGAAGCGATGGCCTCATCCAGTGGAATTACCCCATACGAATCCCATTTATCAGAGCTTGGAAAAGAGGTGGCATCCTTGGGCTTCTCTCTTGACCAAGACCAAGCTGAGCTTCATCATGTCAAGCTTGAACGTGACCATCTATGGGAAAAGTGTAAGTTGGTTGAAATTACCACTCGATCGATGTTATCCGAGACACCCCAAGAGTCTGTCACCATCGCACACCTTACCCTTAGGTCTTATACAGCTATTTTAATGGGTTATGTAACAAATAAGTAGTACTATGTTCATGTACATTATTTTTTTATATAATAATGAATATAATTTCTAGTCATTATTGATACATTGTAAATAGTTTTTAAAGTACAAATAGAGTTTTTAGTTATTATTTAATTAAGAAATCTATTTTATTAAATTAAGGGATTTTTGAATTAAATAATATTTTAATAAAATATTATTATTAATATTATTAGATTAGTTTTATTATATATAAATGATCATGTAATTGTAAGAATGCAATTATAATTTTTATTATGGTTTGAAAGCCATTTTTGTCAAAACCCGTGAATTTTTTATAAATGTCGGTTTTTATTTTAAAAGTGAAAATTAACATATTTAGAAAATTATTTAGATAAAATAAATGTTATTTTTGGAATCATGACGTCGAAATTATCCAATGGTGAATTTTTCATAATTTTCTAAAACAGTCAAATATTTGAGTAAAAATTAAATACCGTTTAAATATATAATGTGTTTTATGACATCATAATGACCCAATAGTGATGTAATAAAATACTATAATCTTTATGTTCGTCCAATATATGTTTTACCATTAAAATAATTCGATTTTGGGTTTGTTTGTCTTACTTTTCAAAGCATTAATGGACCCCTCAAGACTTATTAAATACCTTGTCTTTTTAAATTAATGGGAGTGTGACTCACCTCCACATAAGAAACCCTAATATTTTAAGAAATTAGGACCTTGGACTTGTAAAATATTATTTTCCTCTTCCCTTTTCCAAAAACCATTGGCAAAAATCATGGGATGGTTTGTGGTTTGGATTAATTTAATATAAGCGGTCCCAAACCTAAATAATAAAGAATTCTCTCACCTTTCCTACATAAACTCACCCAAGCTCTCACTTACTCCTCACTCAAAGCCTTTGGAGTTCGTCCAACCTCTTCCCTACTCTTTCTATAATCCTCTCAAGGTGCCCCAAGCTCCCAATAAGCCTCTCACAAGCCTCTCTCTATCCTTTGGAAGCACACTTCCAAGTAAAGGTTTTTTCTTCCTTTCTCATTTTTGTCCAATTTTCTTTAAGTTGTTTTTCCCTTTTAATTTCAATTATAAATTTTGGAGTATGGTTTCACACCTCCCTCATACTTCCCTATTTATTTTTTAATGATGGGAGACCCTTTATCTCTCATTAAATGCCTCCCATGTACACCCGTTACTATGCCGAATTCCGAAAGGAACTTCTCTCTCCTCTTTTACATTCAAGCAATACTTTTGTATCATTAATATAAATTCCATTATAATTGTTGGGACATGTATCTATATGACCTCCTTACTTTCAATTACATTTAAATATGATTAGTAACCCCTTTCTCTCTCATCAACCTTTTTTATGAATTCTTATGTCACGCCGTTATGCTTCCGAAATCGCACCGATTTTCTAAGCCAATGTCCTTGTGTAGTGAATACCATGCTCATTTATCCATCAAGGGTATTCACCTTTATGAACATTTACATATTTATTGTAAAGTTTCATGTATGAATTCCACATTCCTTTATCATGGAATAAATAATTATGTTTTATGAATCTATGTTTTATGATCCATGTGGCACACTTATGCATGAAATGAAATGTTTAAGAAGGGTGCGCCCTTATAGCGCTCCAATGCATTGGGTAATGTATAGTATCATGATATGTCATGTGCAATGAGTGTTGACTCATGCTAATTCAAGTGAAATGAGGTTTTACTCTTGCTTTATGTGAAATGAGGATTTACTCATGCTCCATTTGCAATGAGCCTTGGCTCATGCTAATTCCATGTTAAGTGTTGTTGCCACATTTCCATGTTATGATTATCATGCTTTATAATGACTTTATGTTCATGTTTCTCTTGTGATCTATTGATATGCCTAATGTCTAACATGTATTGTACTCCTCATTTTATTCCATGTGTATTCCCTTACTGGGATTTATATCTCACCCTTTTCTTATGCATGTCCTCAGGTTATCCCATGCAATGCTAAGTACGAGGGAATGTAGTGGTCATGTAAAGGAAGTTTTCAATAAAGATGTTGTATTCCATGTTTCAAGTTTTTATGTAATGATCCTAAGCCTCAAAGACACTAAACCTCTCGATCTTCTTTATTGTATCAAGTGAAGTTTTATGTAATAAATCATGTTTAAGTGTAATAAAAAGCAGGGTTGTCATAGTTGGTATCAAAGGATAGGTTTGGTTATTTTGGGATTAGGATTAGAAAACCCTAGTGAAGACATAGATACAAGACTAAGTACAACAAAAATGTCCCTAAGTTTTGGTGAGTATTGAGTAAGTGGGTTATCAAGAAAATACATCCATGTCTGGATACGAGCAGGTAGAGGCGGCTCTGGCACAGATGTATCATAGGGGTAAAACCTGAAAACACCACTTTGAGCTAGACTCGAACGGGAACTGGTGCATGACAATGGGCCTTGTTTCACTCTTGGTTACGACACTCCCATGGGATATGCTTTGGTAAATTCACAAGCTTAGTATAAACCCTTATTAAAGGAATTAAAAAATACCCCTAAGAATATATGTTAGAAAGTAGATCATGAAAAGCCTAGATTGAAGCCTATAGACTCGTGAGTTAAGGAAATGAAAGTTTATTTATAAGTCATAAAATTTTGTCTTTGGATTACCATTTATGTGATACCCCAAAATTTCCTTTTATTCCAGCCAATGGCCCGTAATAGGAGGACTCGGGCTAACAACTGTTGTAAAGATCAGTGTGATGATTGTACTAATGAGATGCCCAATCCAATGGGAGCGGGAATCACGAACTTTGTCACGCATCTCTCTCATCTAACTCAAGTTTTGAATAGAAACACAGGTCAAGAGGAATGTTCAACCCCCCCCCCCCTAAGAAAGAACAAGTCGCTATCGATAGCTTCATGAGACAAAGGCCTCCTACTTTTAGTGGATCATCTGATCCTACAATCGCTGAACAATGGATCAACTCCATTGAAAAGATCTTCTCCATCCTTCAATGTTCTGAACAAGAGAAGGTTCTCCTGGTGGCTTATCTTATGGAGGGTGAAGCAGATCAATGGTGGACGTTGATCAAAAATACGAAGCATGAGGAGGAGATCAAGGCGTTGGAATGGAAGGATTTCCAGAAGATGTTTTTGATAAATATTTTCTGCGCACCCTCCGGATTAAGATGGAAAGGGATTTCTTTTCCCTCATGAAAAAAGATGAATAATCTGTTGGAGCATACAAGAAAAACTTCACAAGGATTGAACAATATGATTCCGGCTTTGTTGTTACCCCAGAATGCAAAGTCGACTGCTTCTTTGGTGGGATGAAGCCTAGCCCGTGGAAAGCATTGGTGATTCGTGACTTTGACTTCTATGAGGAAATTGTACGATGTTCCCTCAAGGTCAAAATAGAGATCGGAGAATCACAGGGGTATAATGGGGATAAGATGAATAAGGTGGAATTCAATACTGGTGGGTCGATGGATAAATCCAACCATGCTAAGAAGATCCAGCACCCCACTTTCCAAAAGTGCAGAAAGAAGCACCCTGGAAATTGCCTTAAGGGGGTGAGGAAATGATTTAGGTGTGGAAGGGAAAGGCACCTAGCTGTTAACTGTCCGAAAGAAAGACATGCATCTGCGAAAGAGGAGAGGAATGCTCCGTTCGAACATCAACGCATTGTTCAATGCTAAAAATTCAAAGAACCGGGTCATTTTGCAAATTAGTGCCCTAATCCAAGGGTTTTCGGAGACAACCAAAAACCTCCAAGGTAGAAAGGAAGATATTTTTCCATCACTTCTGCCGAAGTGAACCCCGACAACGAAGTGGTGACAGGTATTCTAGTTATTTATTCAATAATAGCGAACGTACTTTTTGATTCAGGTTCTACGCATTATTTTATATCTCAAAAGTTTAGTAGAACAATCCCAGCACCACCACAAATCATGGAAGTGAAGATGTCGGTAAGTACGAAAAATGGGGCAATCATTGCATCCCATGAATATAAGTCCTCCCCTGTTATAATCTGTGGATTGAATTTCCCGGTGAACCTCGTCATACTCCCTCTAGTGGAATTTTATGCAATTCTTGGCATGTATTGGATTTCCTTATATAGAGCCAACATAAATTGTTGGGAGAGGGAAATCACACTCCATATGGAGAATCGACCCCCGATTCTTTACAAGTGTCAGGAGGAAGATGAATCTCCTTTAGATCCATCATCTCAAGCATGGATATTACTGCCCCATGAGTATGCGTATCTGGCTCAGATGATTGAGTCCAAGGAAGAAACCATCCTTGAAGAAATGCCTATTATAAGGGAATTCTCTGAAGTGTTTCCCGAGGAACTGTCTGGTCTTCCTCCTAGAAGAGATGTTGAGTTCTCAATTGAACTTATACCTAGGGCGCTACCAATATCCAAGACTCCATATTGAATGGTTGTTGTTGATCTTGAAGAACTGAAGAAACAACTACAAGAGAATCTGGATAAAGGGTTTATACGCCCAAGCGCTTCACGATGGGGTGCACCAGTCCTCTTCGTCAAAAAGAAGGATGGGTCAATGCGGCTTTGCATCGATTATCGTGAACTTAAAAAAATCACGATAAAGAACAATTATCCTCTCCCACGAATTGATGACTTGTTCAATCAGCTGCGTGGAGCACAATACTTCTCCAAGGTGGATTTTCGGTCAGGATATTATCAAATAAGGGTGAAGAAGGAAGATGTCCCCAAGACTTCTTTTCATACCAGATACGGGCACTATGAATTCATAGTAATGCCTTTCGGACTCACTAATGCTCCAGCAATCTTCATGGACTTGATGAATAGAGTCTTTAGAGATTACCTAGACAAATTTAAGGTAGTCATTATAGATGATATTCGAATATACTCCAAAACCAAGGAGGATCACGAGGAGCATTTAAGAATTGTACTAGAGACTTTACGCAAGGATAAGCTCTATGAAAAGTACAACAAGTGTTAGTTCTGGTTGAAGGAGGCCTCATTCTTGGGCCATATCATCACAAGCAATGGGATATCTATGGACCCCTCTAAAACAGATGAAATTGAGGGATGGCCGAGGCCAACATCGGTAACAGATATTCATAGCTTCTTGGGGTTAGCTGTATATTATCGACGATTTGTGAGGAATTTCCCACGATTGTCCAACCCTCTTACCAAGCTAACTCGGAAGGGAGTAAAGTTTTCTTGGAGTGATGAATGCAAATAAAGCTTCAAGGAGTTGAAAAGGAGGCTTATCACGGCGCTTGTGCTCACTTTACCCACAAGTGGGGAACTTTTTGTGGTATTCAGTGATGCTTTGAAGAAGGGATTAGGTGGTGTGCTGATGCAGAATGATAAAGAAGGGAACATCATCTCTATGGAGAGAAATGTGAGATATATACTGACCACAAGATCCTTAAATATATATTCACACAGAAAGAGCTTAATATGCGCTAGAGAAGATGGATAGAGCTCATCAAAGATTATGATTGTTCAATACATTACCACCCTGGGATAGCGAACAAGGTGGGAGATTCCCTAAGTAGAAAGGATCCAGCAATTCTATCAATGATGAGAATTGAGAAGGATCCAATCTTCTTAGACTTGATGAAGATGGACATGGGAATCATAGATAAGGGAACATCATCAATCCTTTCACAAATGATTGCTCAACCATCTCTTTTGGAAAGGTTAAAGGATGCTCAAAAGGATGATGTGGGAATTCAAGAAAAAGTGGAAGCTATCAAAAAGGGGAAATACTCGGAGTTTAATGTTAATGAAGAAGTAATTGTGCGGTTTGGGAAAACACTATGTGTTCCATCAAGTCCGGAGCTGAATATGGAACTTTTGGATGACGCATATAGTTCGAATTTTTCTATTCGCCTAGGGAGCACAAAGATGTATCGAGATCTCCAAGAAAACTTTTGGTGGGATAATATGAAGAAGGAGATCACTGAATATACATCAAAGTGTCTGGTGTGTCAGCAAGTGAAGGCAGTGAGGCAGAAGTCTAAGGGGATGATGCAACCATTGCCCATACCAGAATGGAAATGGGAGAACATCACCATGGACTTTGTCACCGGACTTCCAAGGACATCCAAAGGCAACAATGCAATCTGGTTTGTTGTGGATCGTCTTACAAAAACTGCACACTTAATTTCTATTCGGGAGGATTTCTCATTGGATCAACTGGAATGGATATATATCAGGGAAGAGGTAAGGTTGCATGGAGTACCACTATCTATTGTGTCTGGCCAAGATCCAAGATTCACCTATAAGTTTTAGAAGAGTCTTCAACTTTCTCTGAATACTGAACTGAACTTCAGTACGGCCGATCATCCTCAAACTGATGGCCAATCCGAGCAGACTATCCAAACACTTGAGGATATATTGATAGCGTGCTCAATGGATTTTAAAGGAGGATGTGATCAACATATTCCTTTGGTTGAGTTCTCTTATAATAACAGTTTCCACTCGAGCATCCAAATGGAACCATATGAAGCCCTGTATGGGAAAAGGTGCAGAACACCAGCATGTTGGGATGAGGTTGGTGAATGTAAGCTGCTTGGACCAGAAATGGTCGAGGAAATGGTGGAGAAGGTGAAAACCATTCAGCAGCATATCAAGGCAGCCCAGAGTCTACAGAAGTTTTATGCAGATAATCATCAACGAGACCTTGAGTTTAAAGCTGGAGACATGGTTTTTCTATGGATATCTCCATGGAAGAAGGTTATGAGGTTTAGAAAGAAAGGGAAGTTAAGTCCATGTACCTCAGCCCCTTCGATATTCTTGATCGCGTCGGGGATGTGGCCTATCGACTAGCAATTCCACCTATTATGGCCAAATTATATGATGTCTTTCATGTATCCCTCTTATGTAAGTACATACCGGACCCTTCACATGTACTCTCTTTTAAGTTGGTACAATTGGAAGACGATCTTTCTTATGAGGAGCAACCAGTGAAGATCTTAGATCATAGAGAAAAAGTTCTACGAAATAAGACAATGCCCCTCATCAAGGTGTTGTGGAGAAACCACAAGTTTGAAGAAGAAACTTGGGAATTGGAGGATATGATGAAGTTGAGTTACCCACATTTGTTTTAGTGTGGGAAAAGGAAAATTTCGAGGGTGAAATTTCTTAAGGGGGGAATATTGTAACTACCCAAAGTTTCATTAATGGAAATCTCTCTTGATATAATTAAATGTATCTTTATGTTTATATAAAATACCAACTTCTTTGGTTTTATGTTAAGAATTTTGACCGTTGTTAATATAGACATTGAACAGTGATCACATGATTAGTACAAATACAGGGCTTTAACACATCCAATTTTACATAGACAAAGGAATTGATGGCCTCATCCAGTAGAATTGCCCCATATGAAGCCCATTTATCAGAGCTCAGAAAAGAGGTGGCGTCCTTGGGCTTCGCTCTTGACCAAGCCCAAGTTGAACTTCATCATGTCAAGCTCGAACGTGGCCATCTACGGGAAAAGTGGAAGTTGATTGAAATTACCACTCGAGCGATGTTATCTGAGCCACCCCAAGAGTCTGTCACCATCGCACACCTTACCATTAGGTCTTATGCAGCTTTTTTAAGGGGTTATGTAACAAATAATTAGTACTATGTTCATTTACATTATTTTTGTATATAATAATGAATATAATTTCTTGTCATTACTGATACATTGTAAATAGTTTTTAAAGTACAAATAGAGTTTTTAGTAATTATTTAATTAAGAAATATATTTTATTAAATTAAGGGATTATTGAATTAAAAAATATTTTAATAAAATATTATTATTATTATAATTAGATTAATTTTATTATATATAAATTATCATGTAATTTTATGAATGAAATTATAATTTTTATTAACGTTTGAAAGCCATTTTTGTCAAAACCTGTGAATTTTTTATAAATGTCGGTTTTTATTTTAAAAGTAAAAATTAACATATTTAGAAAATTATTTAGATAAAATAAATGTTATTTTTGGAATCAGGACGTCGAAATTATATAATGGGGAATTTTTCATAATTTTCTGAGACAGTCATATTTTTGAGTAAAAATTAAATACCGTTTAAATATATAATGTGTTTTATGACATCATAATGACCCACTAGTGATGTAATAAAATACTATAATCTTTATTTTCGGCCAATATATATTTTACCATTAAAATAATTTGTTTTTGGGTTTGTTTGTCTTAATTTTCAAATCATTAATGGACCCCTCCAGACTTATTAAATACCTTGTCTTTTTAAATTAATGGGAGTATGACTCACCTCCACATAAGCAACCCTAATATTTTAAGAAGTTTGGACCTTGTCCTTGTAAAATATTATTTTCCTCTTCCCTTTTCCAAAAAACATGGGCAAAAACCATAGGATGGTTTGTGGTTTGTATTAATTTAATATAAGGGGTCTCAAACCTAAATAATAAAGAATTCTCTCACCTTTCCTATATAAACCCACCCAACCTCCTACTTCATCCTCACTAAAAGCCTTTGGAGTTCGTCCAACCTCTTCCCTACTCTCTCTAGAATCCTCCCAAGGTTCCCCAAGCTCCCAAGAAGCCTCTCACAAGCCTCTCTCTAGCCTTTGGAAGCACACTTCCAAGTAAGGGTTTTTTCTTCCTTTCTCATTTTTGTCCAATTTTCCTTAAGTTATTTTACCCTTTTAATTTCAATTATAAATGTTGGGGTATGGTTTAAAACCTCCCTAATACTGCCCTCTTTATGTTTGGATTATGTGAGACCCTTTATCTCTCATTAAATGCCTCCCATGTACACCCGTTACTATGCCGAAATTCCGAAAGGAACTTCTCTCTCCTCTTTTACATTCAAGCAATAATTTTGTATCATGAATCTAAATTCCTTAAAATTGTTGGTACATGTATCTATATGACCTCATTACGTTCCATTACATGTAAATATGATGAGGAACCCCTTTCTCTCTCATCAACCTTTTTTATGAATTCTTATGTCACGTCGTTACGCTGCCGAAATTGCATCGATTTTCTAAGCCAATGTCATTGTGTAGTGAATACCATGCCCATTTCTCCATTAAGGGTATTCACCTTTATGCACATTTACATATTGATTATAAAGTTTCATGTATGAATTCCACATTCCTTTATCATGGAATAAATTATTATGTTTTATGAATCCATGTTTTATGATCCATGTGGCACACTTATGCATGAAATGAAATGTTTAAGAAGGGTGCTCCCTTATAGCGCTCCAATGAATTGGGTAATGTATAGTATCATGATACGTCATGTGAAATGAGTGTTGACTCATGATAATTCAAATTCAACGAGGGTTTACTAGTGATTTATGTGCAATGATTATTTACTTATGCTCCATGTGCAATGAGCCTTGGCTCATGCTAATTCCATGTTAAGTGTTGTTGCCATATTTCCATGTTATGATTATCATGATTTATCGTGACTTTATGTTCATGTTTCTCTTGTTCTCTATTGATATGCCTAATGTCTAACATGTATTGTACTCCTCATGTTATTTCATGTGTATTCCCTTACTGGGCTTTATTGCTCACCCTTTTCTTATGCATGCCCTCAGGTTATCCCATGCAATGATAAGTACGAGGGAATGTAGTGGTCATGTAAAGGAAGTTTTCAATAAAGATGTTGTATTACATGTTTTAAGTTTTTATGTAATGATACTAATCCCCAAACACACTAAACCTCTCGATCTTCTTTGTTGTATCAAGTGAAGTTTTATGTAATAAATCATGTTTAAGTTGTAATAAAAATCAGGGTTATCATATCAATACATTACAACCCTAGGATATAAAATAAGGTGGCTGATTATTTGAGGTGAAAAGATCATGCTATCGTATCTATGATGAGCATAAATGAATTTTCAAAGGTTAAATATGGAAATCTTGAAGGAAGGGGAGAAAACATATGTTTCTAAAATAGGTGTTCAACCATCTATCAAAGTGAATATTAAGAAGGCACAAAAGGAAGATGTTGAGAAGAAAAAGAAGGAAAAAAATTTCTTGAGTTCAGCCTTGATAATGATGGAATGACAATGTTTCAGAACTGTGTATATGTATCTCATGTACTATATTTGAAGAAATATATATTGGATGAATCTCATAGTTCATTATTATTTATTCATCCTAGAAGTATGAATATTCATAGATTTATAAATGAGTATTTATAGTGAAAAAATGAAGAGATATATTGGAAATTATGTATCTCTATTCTTGGTATGTCAACAAGTTAAGGCTTATAGATATAATTATAAGGGTATGTCATAACTATTACCCATACTAAAATGGAAATGGGAAAACACCACTATAAATTTTTTCATTGTATTCTATAAAATGTATAAATCCCATAATTATATTTGGGATTTACTCAATCACATTAAAATTTCAACACACTTTATTGATATTAGAGAAGATTTATCTCTTAACTGGTTTTCTATAATATACATTAAGGAAGTTTTTGTTGAAATAGTGGGTGCCCTAGACCCAATTATGCAGTGATTTGGATTACCATATCATGTCTATAGTTAGTTATACATGATGTCATCTGGCCATTATAGAGTATACTTTTCTGCATCTAATATTATAATGGTAATTTCCAAATACTAATTGTCATATCGAAAGGTTATAGCAGATCCCATGCTATAATGAGAACCTCAAGATACTATGAAATTAATCTTAAATATAGATTCAATAGTCTAGATACATCGTAATGAATGGACACAAAAGTTGTTTGACTATCAGGTGATAGGGGCTCCTAAGCATTGAGACTTCTTCTCATGAAGTTCTCACTTAGTGATCTCTAATAGAGAGATCATGAGGACTGACCCACCAATAATAACACAACATGTTTTTGGTATTATTGGTCGTTCCTATCTACGAACATGTGTATCGGTCTCCTAACTTGAGACCATTACCAATGTGTACCATTTGATTACGTACTTTGATGCGTCGTTGGTGGTATTACATTGGTTGAATGGTCAAGAAAGGATTCGTCACTTCCAAGTTCGAGAATTTGTATATCTCAGGCCTGGTTGATCAGGATGGTGTTGCCTTCATAAGTCTTTGGACAAAGTAGTACAAAGTTAAATCCATCCAGATTGATCAACAAATAATAAAACGATATAAGGGAGATGACAGTCGTATGTGTCCTTCTTTATGATATTTTTAATGACAAAGATATTATAGTACATAGTCAGTGTTCATAGGTTGGTTGTTGTTTCTATGACAATCTGTATCTCTTTAGGGGCCATGATGGGTTGCTAGACTCTGCTCTTGGTCTAGGGATTTTATTCACTGCTATCGAGATAAGGTCCTAGAGGGCCACACACAATAGTGTATTCAAGAATCCACCCTATTCAATCGAATATGTATATGGACATAGTGGGCCCCACCACGGGATCCGAGTGTTTTCTAATTTATCGATCACCAAAAGAATTAAATAAATTCATTAATATTCAAGTTATGATGATTTGGGATTGAATTTATTTAATATATTTACAAGTTTAGTAAATATTTGAAAATATTAATCGAATGAATATTATTTTAATATTCAAGGTTTGTTTAATATTAAGAGGGATAACGAGTCAATTTAAATGGCTCAGTTTTTATCACATAATATATTTTATATATATAACAAGTATTTGATAAAATAATAAATAATATTGATGTAGTTTATTCCATAAAAATTATTTATTTAGTGGACATTGAAATAAATGGGGGTTGGGGATCCCAACCGGGTATTTCTCAACATCACTATAAATATAAGAGGTGGATCTCTCTCTTGGGCGGAAATTCCACTATTAATTTATTCATGTAATGAAAATTGAGAGCATCTCTCTCCTCCCGCTTCCTAGGGAGAGAAGCTGTTGATCCAAAAGTTCGGATCAAGATCTTCCTCAAGCATTAAAGGCATCTCGATGCGATGATATTCAGGACGTCGAAAGCATCGTCAGATCACCATGCTAGCACCCAGAGTTTGACAATCGACGTTCCAGTGGTTTCTGAAGCACGTGTTGATGATCTAGAGGTATCTCGCTATGGAGTCTTCAAGCAGCGATTACCAGAGACAAGTTGTAGTTGAGCGCGCCTTCAGATTTGAAACAGGTACGTTTTCATTTTTATTTTATGATCCTTATAATTTATGTGAGATCCTCGGACCTCTCCAGGGCTCGGATCGTCGGAGTCCACAAGTCCTGTCGATCCGCTGATGAAACATTTTAAAATAATCAGCCCACCAGCTTCTGATGTGGGCCCCAGAACCTAATAGTTCTATCAGAGGGATCATGTAAATTTTCTAGTCCAAATAAAATTTATTTTCACAAAATTAAGTAGAGGGGTCAAAAATGGTTTCATTGGTTCAAACCTCTTTTCGATCCGATCTTGAACGGACAAGTTATGGCCACTTTAAATTTTTGGATTGGATCAAAATTTGCGTTTTGATCACGGGTATTAATATTTTTTCATTCCAAAGAACCGATCGAGTTTAGATTGTTCATCAGATATGATTAAAATTATATGCAAAATTATAAATTTTATAATTTTATAATTTTCCTAATAATTCTATTATTATTATAATATTTACTTTTTTATTATAATAATATAATAATAATAATAAAGTATTATTTTATTATAATAAATTTATTATTATTAAATTAAAAGGCTATCAAGTAGCCTTTAGAAAGTTAGTGTGGAACTTTTTTTGGAGACATGACTTGACCTTAAAAAAATAAAAGAGGAGGTGACTTATAAAATAAAGGTGGGAGAAAGAAAAATAAAAAAAAGTCTTAATTTAATAAAAAAGGTAGAATTTGGGGGGGGCGCCTAGAACCAAAAGGAAAAAAAGGAAATTTTGGGGGTCCGTGTGGGACCCTGACCTAGGTTATCTTCCCAGCATGGTGTAACAGGAGCCTGCCTACTAGATGTCGCATGAAGGCTGACCAGCCTGCAATCAGAGATGGCCTTCGATCTGACCTTCCCAAAGTACGCCACCCCAATAGCCCCCCAGACGCCGCAGCAGAGGCACACCAGGTCTCGCAACCTCAGCCGCTACCTAGCCTCCAACCGGCCTTCACCACCTACAACACGCTGATGTGCATGGGATCCCTGTTGTCCCAGTGAACCAAGCTGTATCGTGCCTCCTCTCTTGGAACCAGCGACCAGAACTCCACCTGACCTGCTCCCACCTTGCGCCACCCGGGTCCCGACATCCACCTCCCTGTAGTGGCACGCAGCATCCCACTTCAGCGCCGTACAAGGCAGCGCGTGTGCCTCCCGACTTCCCACTCGGTTCGAAGGAGGTGTCTCCAGCGCGAGTTGCTGGGAGGATCAGGCAGCAGGACTACCGACGAATCAGGAGGCTGACTCTCCTCTTTCTATCAGCGGACAACAGAACTAGGTCCAGCCACTACGACCCTCCCTCTACCACTTGTTGGAAACCCTTCCTCCCTCTAAGGCCACCTCCCTTCCCTGTCGTTCCACGGAAAGCCATGTCGGCCTTCACCCGGAGCTCCTCCGTTGCCAAGTGCCCTCCCATTTCAAGTAGGAGCATGTACCTCTTCCCAGCCCGCATGGCACTACCCCGGAACACCGGCCTCCTCCAACCCCGCACGGTGCACCGAACAGACACCGGCGCCACAACAGTCCACCTGCAGGCCTCCGCTACTCTGGCGGACGCTCCCCTCGATAGTACACCACCCCGGGTTCCCTCCACACCAGCATCTGACCTCCTGCAGCGGCGCGACACGGCCGCCACCCTCCTTCGCTGCCCCACACCTGTCTGGGAGGTACCATTACTTTGTCTCCAAGTTTTTACACAGAGCAAAAATGGCCCCAAAGCAGTCCAAATGAATCTTCCCAACCCAAAACAGGTTTTTCTGGATCGGCCCAACCCAATTTGGCCAGGCATGGCCCTACACGGGTTTGGACCGACCCACACATGCCATGCAACAACGTTTTGGGGACCGGCAATTTAAATTAATCAAAATAATTAATTTAATTTTAGTATTTAAATTAAATTAATTAAAATTAATTTTGGTTAATTATTTTAATACCTAAGGATATAAATAAATTTAATTTTTCAATTAAATTAAATAAATTAATTAATTTAATTTTGGAATGAAAATTAAATTAATTAGCATACCAATGATTAATTAAATTATTTTAATTTATTAATTCATTTAATTTAATTAAATAAACTATAGTACTTATTTAATGCATTTTAATTTGATTGTGCATCATTTACCTATCTATTGGTCTTTGGCATCGACTCGTGTATGTTGATTTTATTTATTAATTAAATATATAGTCTACGCATTGTCTTTCTTTTTCAGTTAAAATGTATAAGGGCCTGCACGCCCAATTTTTACCAGATGTACATTTATCCCACTAGTCCCCCTTACCTGTGTGTCGGTATTAGTGTACTTCGGACAAATATGGTGCAAGGTGTGATGTGAATCCCACCGAGACAAGGTGATACTCCAAGACGTGACGTGGACCCCGCCAAGACAAGGTGATGTTCCAGAAGAGAAGCGGACATACAAGATGGGGGAAAAGCTGCATCAAGAGTCAAGTTTTGACTTAGGGATGATGCCCTTAGGTCATTTAGATGCTCAAGACCAGTTGTGTAGTAGTTTTCCTTTATTCATTTATTTATTATTTTATGCATTTTAGAACAGCGGAAACAATACATAAAATAATAGATAATAAAATGCATAAATAATTGGCGTATATTTTTCTATTAAAGTTCAGTTGTGATCACGAAAAAATAAATGAACAATTTTAATATAAATGGATCATATTCATCGAGAGAAACCAATATAACCCTCAAAGAAAATATTAAGTCACAACAGCCTTCCATCATTCAAGTTTCAACAAAACCGGGTGTTCGAGGTGTCGATCATGCCATAGTTGACAGTTCCTCTTACTACTGGGGAGTTCTTATTAGGGTTGTGGGTTGACTTAACTAAATTTTCAGTAAATAAATTGCCATAGCTCGCTTCTTGTAATTTTAAAGGCAAGTGTTGAGTAAATCAAGTAATGATTTTAGAAGATGAGACTTCACACAACAGATCAAGGAACCACGAGTTAATGCGGTTGGACAACCAAAATCTACCTTGGACCCTATGAGTAGTGGAGTTTCCATAGCTTTTAGACTATGAGGGAGATTTTGGGATCCATTCCACTAGAATACTCAAATGATAGAGTATTTCGATTTTAGTACAGTGGGTTCCTAGAATTCAAAAATTTAGTGGCAGACATTTAATGATTAAATTAATCAGTAATGTCACATTTGGTAATCAACAATAAAAGTACAATCTTCTAAAGATTATTTGTAGAGAATGACAAATAATACCATAATAAAACTGTGATAAATATTGTACAAAGTTAATGTCCAAACAAGCATGAAATTGCAAGTTTAGTATAGGCGCTTGCGCAAATTACTACCATAATAGAAATTCAAGGTGCTTGTGTCCCAACTTGTTAAGGCACCTCAGCAAGCGAGGGTGTAAATGCTTACAAGAGACTCATGAATTAATCATATGATGGTTTTGACATAATGATATCATCAATTTCTGATGTTAGTTGTGGTCACTGCATGTCACGACCCATCCTAGTGGGGCCCGCGCCGTGACTCTCCAAGCCCACCTCCAATAGGCCAAGGGCTGGTGACTAGCACTGAGTAGGCATATCACTAACATGGGAGGCATTGACTAAGTACCTATACACACGCACACTTCTCCAAGCCCACAAATGCTGAATTGTAAAACACTAAGGAACAAAATGCAAGCATATAGCTAAACCCCAACCAACAGAGTACGACGAAAGGTAGAGTACTAAAAAGTACACTGGGCCAGAATATAAGCCCACCAAAAACAAACGAGATTCTGAAAACTGCAAAGTCCAACCTGTAAACACAAAAGGTACTGGGAGTGCTGCTCGTTGCCATAGGAACGCCTCGACCTGTAGGTAACTCAGAAAGCTCATTCCAATCCTGGTCCGCCCTGGACTTTGTCAAAAGGATTCTCATCTACACAAGACACCAGACATGCGGGAAAAGCCCATGCAAGGGTGAGTATAATAATACTCAGTAGAGGACCCCCAAAGCCACAAAGCAGTACACAAAGTAAAGGTATAGGCAGCTATGCACAGTATATGTCTACAGAACATATAGAACAAACCAGATATACTCAAAACCCAGACCTATGGTCTAGATACAAGTCACACACCCACATACCCCCGTTAGGGATTCTGTTCGAAGATTCCATGATGCACTCATTCCGGGAGAACAAACTCCACGAGCCTTATAACTCTGATGACGTCCGTTTGAGAAGTGTTGTTCATCAGGAACCATCACGATAGGTAGTTGCACTCATTACGGGAGATACAATCCTAAGTGGGAAGGTTAAGGTAGATAGAAAGCACTCATTATGGGAGACACACTCCTGATTGGGAAAGATCACAATACACAGATGAGGATCACTGCTAGGGCCATGGCGGATACGGAAACCCATCCGGATTCACCAGTTAGTTGATACACCAGCTAGGTAGAGGATCAATGCCTGGTAGAGTCAGTCACGTCGATGACTGACTCTACCTAGTGTTAGGAATGGATAGAGGATCTCACTCTAGGAATCTCATAGGGATGCTGACTCTATCACAGAAAGTTAATCTAATGAAATCATACACCTGTAGAAGGAAATGATGCCTGACATTCAGGGGAACGAGAAGAAGGGGTACTAACCCAGACGAAAGATTTCCAGGATATGGTGAACAAGAGGACCAGGCTGTTTTCCAAAAAGTACACAGATTTTAGAAAATATACACACCGTGTTGTCTAACCCCGGGTACTGTCCGTGTACAACGGCCCGTGTCTTAGGCTGTTCATGTAGAAAAACTTACTACACAGTGTGTAGTACAATGTACACACCATGTCCAAGTGACTGGGGCTAGCCCCGTGTCACTGGCCACGCGGCCGTACACGGTTATCAACCTGTGTACTCTAACCTGTGTCCGTGTATCCCCTGGATACACGACGAGCTTCATGTAGCCACCTCTGTCATTTTGTACATGTCGTGTTGCCTGAAGTCGTGTCGATCATCCCGTGTCCGTGTAATTCCCAAATACAAGCCGAGCTTCAGGGAAATTTCAACACGCCGTGTGACCAAGGTCACACGCCGTGTGAATCTTCCCTGACCCCTGAAACCCTAGCCACCTCCAGTACTACATGGAGTGTTCTTCGGAAGTACACGTCGTGTGTTCTGGAAATTTCCAGAAACGAAGCTCTTCGCCAGCGCGCCTCCCGTGCTACTCTAATCATTCATTCGGTCGTCCGATCGCCATGAAACCTTTAGGTTTCGGTCATCCCGACACCACAAAGCCACTTCTGGTGTTTTCAGGCCTCTGATTGGCTCCGAAAACATGTTTTGATATTCCCGTGCGAAGAACGCTCGAAGAACGCCCTTTACCGATCCTGTCTGATTCGTCGTCTGCCATCATCGTCTCACATCTACAAGGTCGTTGCAGTGTCGAAACCTCAATTTGGGATTGTTTCATCGCAGAACGGATGAGCAAATATTTGTTGTTCGTCGCCCCGCGAAGAACGTGAATAACGTGTGAGAAAAGAAAAAGGGGGAGGAAATCCAATAAACAAATTGAGGAACGAACCTCCACCATCGTTCGTCATGGCGCTGATCCGCTCCTGTTAATAGTCTTAAACGGAGCAGAAATCAACATCAGTAAATAACATGGATTAATTCCCCATAATCATCCCAAGAGAAATCCCTCCCGCAAGAACGTACGAATCCGCGGATCAACTTGTTCTTGGTTGATCCGCGTTCGTCATTTTAGATCAAGGACATGGAAAGAGGACAATTAAATAACAATAACCTACCTTTAGAAAGTATCGATCGTTGACGAAGGTGTCACGCTTCCATCATCGTTGAGATCCTTCAACGTCGTTGGTGTAGCGATTCCCAGCCTCGATCCGTCATCATTTGTCACCAAGAAATTTCTCCAACGCCCCGCAAATTCTATAGAGGTTCATCTCAATCGTCGCAATTGATCAATAATTGCTCAACCCATTAAAAAGGGAAATATGTTAGCATTTAATTAAGCGGAAGTATTAATGATGCCAACTTGCCATTTTTTGAGTCATTATGACATGTCATTAATTTAGGAAACAGACGTCCCATTGCTGCGCTCCAGCGGACGTTTCCATAAAATAATATAAACATTTAGCAATTTATTTTATTTTTACTTTACTAAAAATGTCTGAAATTTAAGTTTCTCTATCAACCCGCACTATTCGAGTTTAGGCTTGTTCTTAGGTAAATTCGTCGTCCCAGACGCAATGGTGTTCTCAGATTTTTAATCTGGGCATCCATTTGGAAGCTTCCACAACCATGCACAAGTGTCAACTCACTTAGCTTAAAAAAGCTCAAACCACCATTCTGGGCTCATTGGGCCTTGGAATGATGTGTCGTCTTCTCACCTAGTCTCGAAAATTCCATATATATATATATATATATATATATAACATGCAAAATATGAGACATTACATTCTCCCCACCTTAGGTCTTTACATCCCTGAAAATCCAAAACAACAGCTATACAAAAAGATAAGGGTACTGGGCACGTATTTGAGCCTCCCACACCCACGTGCTCTCCTGAATATTCCCATGCTTCCACCGGATGCTCACCAAGGGAATTGATCACCCATGAAGGATCCTCTCCTACAGATCCTCGATCTCCACCAGGTAATCAGTGAAGGTCATTCCATCCTCGATGTCTAGCTCTCCCCAGTTGATGATGTGTGACGGATCGTGCATGTACCTCCTCAGCTGCGACAAGTGGAAGACATCATGTACCCGATGCAACTGTGGCAGTAGAGCTAGGGTTTTGGGGGTCAGAGAAGAGTCAAATGGTGTGTGACCTTGGTCACATGGCGTGTTGAACTTTCCCTGAAGGTCGGTGTGTATTTGGGAAATACACGGACACAGGATGATCTACACGGCTTCAGGCAACACGGTGTGTACAGCATGATAGAGGCGACTACATGAAGTTTGGCGTGTATCCAGGGGATACACTAACATGGGTTAGATTACACAGGTTGATAACTGTGTACGGGCGTGTGGCCAGTGACACGGGGCTGGCACCAGTCACTTGGACACGGCGTGTACATCATACTACACACCGTGTACTCAGTTTTTCTACACGACCAGACTAAGATAGGGGTCGTTGTACATAAGAATTACTCGGGGTCAGACAACATGGCGTGTATCTTTTCTACATGTTGCGTACTTTTTGGAAAACAGCCTGGTCCTCTTTTTCACTGTATCCTGGACATCTTTGGTTTGGGTTAGTGCCCCTTCTTCTCATTCCCCTAATGGTCAGGCATCGTTTCATTCTACAGGAGTATGATCCTTTCAGCCGGACATTCTGTGATAGAGTCGGCATCCCTCCGAGAGGCCCAGAGTGAGGTCCTCTATCCATTCCTAATCCTAGGTAGAGTTAGGCATCGACGTGACCAACTCTACCGGGCGTTGATCCTCTACCTAGCTAGTGTATCAACTAACTGGTGAATCCGGATGAGTCGCGGTATCCACCATGGACCTAGAAGTGATCCTCATCTGTGTATCGTGATCTTTCCCACTCAGGAGTGTGTCTCCCGTAATGAGTGATTTCTATCCACCATAACCTTCCCACTCAGTATTGTGTCTCCCATAATGAGTGTAGCTATCACTCGTGACGGTTCCCAACGAACAACACTTCTCGGAAGGACGTCATCAGAGCTATAAGACTCGTGGAGTGTGTTCTCCCGGAATGAGTTCATCACATAATCTTCGAACAGAATCCCCAATGGGGGTATGCGGTTGTGTGAATTGTCTCTAGACCATGGGTCTGGGTTTTGAGTATATCAGGTTTGTTCTATATGTTTTGTAGATATATACTGTGCATAGCTGACTGTACCTTTACTTTTTGTACTTCTTTGTAGTTTCCAGGGTCCTCTACTGAGTATTGTTATACTCACCCCTGCACGGGCTTTTCCCGCATGTTTGGTGTCTTGTGAAGGTGAGAAACCTTTTGACAGAGTCCAGGGCAGACCAGGATAAGACCGAGATTTCTGAGTTCTCTATATGCCGAGGCGTTCCTATAGCTACGAGCAGCATTCCCAGTACCTTTTTTGTTTACAAGTTGGACTTTGCAGTTTTCAGACTCTTGTTTGTTTTTGGTGGGCTTGTATTCTGGCCCAGTTTACTTTTTAGTACTCTTCCTTTCTTCGTACTCTGTTGGTTGGGGTTTAGTTGTGTGCATGAATTTTTTTCCTTAGTGTTTTACATTTCAGTATTTTTTGGACATAATTAGACATTATTCCATGTTTTGGAATGAATGTTGTTTATGGTAACATACTCAATAAATAGTTCACTACTACTTGAATCAAAGGCAATACATTATGACTATAAAATGTAAGACCTACCCAGATGTGGAAATATAGTTCTTTGTCAAGTAAAACTAAAAGTGTACATCATGAATATACCCAGTATGGTATTTAGTCTCGACACAGCTAAACACCTTTGGTATTATTGACATCCTTAGTTTAGACAAATAAACCTTTAGAGATAAAGGTATGCCACAAAACATTTGGGATTAGTTCAACCAGAGAGTGTGAACTATTCCAAAGTAAAGCTAGAGGTAAAGATACTTCATAAGATTCCAAGTTATTAAGGAATATAATAGTTAAGTACTTGGTCAGAATATATGAGTTTATTTAGATCGACATGCCAAAGAATATCTTGACTATTCAATCATCGATCATGAAAATATATCATGGAGTAATTCCTAAATTCATATTATATTATCTATATCACCGTATTTATGTTCACAAGGAGGATCGATGATAAAGTATTACATGTTTACATTGATCAACAAAATTTAGCGTGGAGAAATTCCTAAATGCACATTTTATACATCAAAGTTATGATGTAAGTTGTATCAATGTTACAACCTGCAGAAAATTTCATTATATTTCAAGATGTGATTTTCAAATAACGGCGAAATCCCATAACCTATATGCCAACTAAAATGAAAAATGGATATCATACAAGTCATAGTATGATGAAAATCCATTATGTCATAGATCATGTGTTAGGATGAAAAGTTTTTGTTAAGATATAAATAAACATGCATCAAGATAAACACATGGTCCATCTAAGTAAATATCCTAATAGTTTCTTAGGATATTACGTAAATTTATAAGATAGAAAAGATGTAGTCAAGTATTAGACTAAATTTCTATATAAGGGTGCACATCTCTATTAGAGATAGTGGGAGCCAAATTGACTTGAATTTAGTCAATGCTCAAGATGCATAAATGGTTGTCATAGGAAAAATATTCACAAGTACATGTGGAACAAGCATGTTCCAGTGACACATACTACATTGGAAGGATAAAACCATGTTGATGGTTTTATATTCACCGAGTCTGGTGATATATTATTCATTAATAATAATAAATCCTATAAATAAGAAATATATGGTAATAATATTAGATTTACAAGATCAATTAAAATTCAATAATGGATTCCATGCATCTAATTTTAAAGGGGATTCTAAATTGGATACTGTAATGGGTATTCAAATGAGAAGATACATGGATGTTACAAGCCTGTTAAAAATAAGGCTCGATTGGTTATACCAAGTCAGTATGCCTAAATCTATTAGAATTTTACTTGTCATAGCTAAATTCTAAGATCATTAAATTTTACATTGGATGTCAAGATCGTCTTTCGTGGAAGGTGTCTATTCAACGCAACCAGAAAGGGATGATGACACCAACAGATACTAATAAGGGTTGCAAGTTACTGAAATCCATTTCTGGATTAAAGTAAGCAACAAGATCTTAGAGAACTCATTTCAAATGAATGTTTTCTTTGTCTCTACCAAAGGTTAGTGGGATCACCAATGTTTTCCAAGTGAAATATGTTCAACAACATATGGAAAACAGATCTTGATCTTACAGTTAGATAAGATTAGAATAAAAGCAATTATCCAATGATTGACTTAAAGTATCAACCTAAGTTCTAGGGAACAAGTTCTACTAATGTAGATATAACAGTTTCTTGGACCTATTCAATCGTACATAAAGTGACATTGTATTGAAAAATACAATATAGAACAATTAGAGTTTATAATTGATATCTACATCACATGACTTAATCTCTTTAGGTTGACATGTTCTGTACATGGGAAGAGACTAACGTTGTGAGTTGAGTTCCATATGCTTAAGCTATGGATCAATCACATGTGCCATGTTATGTACTATAATTGGTATTTCTAGGATATACTTTATAGTAGGTAGATATCAATTATATTCAGGAGCACTGTAAGTGAAGCAGTCAAAACTATCATCATGTACTTCGGCAAGTAAAACTGATATGTACCTCGTATGTGGAGAAGAATGGTATACTATTTTTTGATGGGACACAAACTAGTTATCCTTAGATCAATTTGATATAGTATTGCAATTAGGAAAAGGTGACGAGTGATTCAAGATCATATAAGCTAGTGGTATCCATAACTACAAATACCAAGTACGTTGCATCTTCTAAGGTAGCTAGAAAGAAGTTATAAATCACAATTATTTTTTCTAGTTCTTGGATTCGTACCTATTGAGAAAATTATTATCATAATGTAAATTATTATATTCTTATAAGAAAAGTTATCAAGTTATGAAAATGGACAAAAGGGATATACTCGAGGATGCCATCTCTTGAGAATTTTCACTCAAAGAGATGAGGTTTCATATAAGAGATATGTCATGCAGGGAAAACATGACAGGCCCAACAGTTAAATCCATAACTCAGCAAATCATGATTTTTATCATGTGAGTAGCTAACAAGTTTGGTTATCAAGTTAGATCTAGTGCAAGTGGGAGTGTTGAAATAGTGGTCACCCTAGACCCAACTATGCAGTTTTTTTTATTACCATATCATGTATTAGTTATACATGATGTCATCTTTCCGTTATAGTATAGACTTTTCTGCATCCACTATTATAATGGTAATGTACAAAGATTAATTATCGTATCGAAAGGTTAAAGAAGATCCCAGGCTATAATGAGAACCTCAAGATACTATGACATTAATATTAAATATATGTTCTATATTCTAGATACATCTTACTGAATGGACATAGTATATGTTTGACTATCAGTTGTTGGGGGATTATAAGAATTGAGACTTCTTCTCATGAAGTTCGCACTTGGTTATCTCTCGTAGAGAGATCATAAGGACTGACCCGCCAATAGGAACACCACATGTTTTTGGTGTTATTGTTCGTTCCTATCTACAGACATGTGTATTGGTATTTTGAATTGAGACCATTACCAATGTGTACTATTTGATTACGTACTTTGATGCAAGGTGAAAACCATGGTATTGAAATCATGGCGAGCTATCTTGTGTTGGGTGAGTCGTTAGTGGTATGAAATTGGTTGAATGGTCAAGAAAGGATTTGTCGCTTCCATGATCAGGAAGTCGTATATCTCACGTCTGGTTGATCAGGATAGTGCTGCCTTCATAAGTTTTTAGCTAAAACAGTAAAAAGGTAAATACATTCAAATAGATCAAAAAATAATAAAGTGAGATAAGGGAGATGACACTAGTGTAAGTCCTGCTTTATGAGATATTTAATGACAAAGAGATTATAGTACACAGTCTGTGTTCATAGGTTGGTTTTTTTTACTATAAAAATCCTTATCTTTTTAGGGGTCATGATGGGTTTCTAGAGTCCACTCTTGGTCTATGGATTTTATTCGCTGCTATCGAGATAAGGGCCTAGAGGGTCACAAACAATAGCTTATTCAAGAATCCACCCTATTCAGTAGAATAGGTATATGGACATAGTGGGCCCCGCCACATGGTCTGAGTGTTGTCCAAGTTATAGATCACCAAAACAATTAAATAAATTCATTAATATTAAATTTATGAATATTTGGGATTGAATTTATTTAATGTATTTACAAGTTTAGTACATAAAATAAAATATTAATCGAACAAATATTATTTTAATATTCAAGGTTCGTTTAATATTAAGCGGGATAATGAGTTGAGTTAAATGGCTCAGTTTTTTTCAAGTAATATATTATATATATATATTAAAAGTATGTGATAAAATAATAAATAATATTGATGTAGTTTAGTTCATCGAAATTATTTATTTAGTGGATGTTGAAATAAATGGGGTCCAGAGAACACAACCGGGTATTTCTCAACATCACTATAAATATAAGAGGTGGTTCTTTCTCATGGGTGGCCATTACACTATTCACTATTTCATGGAATAAAAATTGAGAGCCTCTCTCTCCTCCCTCTTTCTAAAGAGATAATCTATTCATCCAAAAGTTCGGATCAACATCTTCCCCAAGCATCGAAGGCATCTCGATGAGGTGATTTTTGGGACGTTGAAAGCATCTTTGGATCACTGCTCTAGCACCTGGAGTTGGACGATCAATGTTCCAGCAGTTTTTGAAGCACATTTAGATGATCTAGAGGGATCCTTCTTTGGATTCTTCAAGCAGCAATTGCCAGCGACAAGTTGAAATTAAGCATGCCTTCGGATTTGAAATGGATATGTTTTCATTTTTATTTTATGCTCCTTATAATTTACGTGATATCCTCGAACATCTCTAGGGCTCAGATCATTGGCATCGACAAGTCTCGTCAATCCACTAATGAAAAATTTTAAAATCCCTAGCCCACCGACTTCCGTTGTGGGACCTGAAACCTAACAGTTGTAAGGTTTCATGGAGTAACAAATTTTATTGTATCTAATTGAGATATGAGGTTTATCTCAAAGTTATAATGAAGTCTCCATCAAGATCTGTATTTATAGTTGTGTTTCAATACTAATTATTAAACTTATATAGATGGTAAGTATGAGATAACCCTTAAAACATTAGAGGATATGCAACATTTTTATTTAAATTTCAGTGGGGTTTGGGTTCAACACTTTCCTATGGTCATGTTTTATTACAAAAATAGTTTTTTACTCAAGCATTCATATAGATCTTAAAAAATCCATGTATGGAAAGAATTCTATGACTCTAATGTGGGAGGATGATTTTATATAATTAAAGATATTGGGACCTGATATAGATTAGGAAATATTAGATAAATTTAGATCCATTTGGTAGAATATCATGGAATCTATGAGTTGGTAGAAACGTTATGCCGATAATCATTTGAAAAATATGGGATTTGAAGTTAGTGGGAATGTATTTTTGAAACTTTCTCCATGGAATAAGTTTATGATATTCAGAATGAAGGGAAATATGATACATAGGTATATTGGATAACTTAAATATTCTTTATTAAGTAGGGAGGGTTTCTTATCGCTTGGTACTTCCATTGAACCTCTATCAGGTTCACAATGTGTTCCATATAACTCTCCTACAAAATTACACACCTGAAAAATCACATGTACTAAACTCAAAGGATTTACCACTGAAGAATGCAATTTGATACAAATAAAAACTAGTAGAAATCATGGATTGTAGACATAAATTTATATATAATTTGACTACTCACCTAGTTAAAGTTATTTGGAGGAATTATAAATTACAAGCAGCTTATTGGGATCTTTAAGATGTAAGGAAAAAAGGCATCCTTATATGTTTTTATTTACATGACATAATCTCAAGATATAAATTCATTTAATGGGGGTATATTGTAACAACCTAATATTTTATGATATTATTTTATTTAAATAAATTTAATTTTATTGATAGCTTGTGATAAATGCAACTTTGAGTCTAAATGAATCATAATATAATACACTATTATAAAAAAGATGTTAAATTGTTAAAGTGAATAGGAATAATGAAATTTTAAAAACTATGTATATCAGTTTTATATATGGTAAATATATTAATAAATAATTACTCAAATTTTAATAAATTCGTTATATTCTTTAAAAATACATTTTTCCAAAAAAAATGTTATTATTTATTTGTGTGAGAAAATAAAAAATTAATTTCTTACAATATTAGAAAATTTATTAGAAAAAATGAAATTATTTTTTTAAATAATCATGGAAATATTATCTTGTAGTGATTTTTTAATAATTTTATAAAAGATTAATTTTTCAATGACTATTGAAAAATACTGATTTTCATTGAAATTATACATATCGTTTGAAGAATTTACAAAGTATATTTTTAAAAATTGATATAAAAGTAAAATTAGCTAAAATATATTATTAATAATACAATTTAGGTCACTAGAATCAATTTTATGATTAATTATTATATAAAAACTTTTTATACTTATGAAAACATTTTTTCTAGAATATCGCTTTTTGTCATGTTTTGCGAGTTTAATTTTAAATTTAATTATGAATATTATGTAAATTAAATTTGATAAAATAGATTAAATATTTGGAATAATAATAATTAATATTATATAATAAGGTTACCTTAATTTTTTTTCATCCTGAATAGTAATAGAGGTAAAAATTCATTCCACGATTACAGTTAAAACGGGTTTACCGTGGGGGGTAAACCATGAGATAAGGGTATGATTTCCAATTAAACTCATCTAAATCCTATTTAATGAAAATATTTCATCCTTAAAATATCCCAAATTTTAATTTATTTCCATTTTAAATAATTCATCATGGTTATAGTTTTATTATATTTTAATCTTTTATGAAACTCCAAGTGTGTCCTCTCCTCCACTTATAAAAGGACATCACTCCTTTCTATTATTTACACCACATTGATCCATCTATCTCATCCAAAACCTATCAAATATTGTTCCCAACACCCCTATTCATGTGTTAGAGTAATTTTTATTCTTAAAATACCATTCCATGGGTCCTTAACAAAGGACCTAAAGGGGGGCTACCTAAGAAGTGGTAGTCATATTTCCTGACCTCTTTCAATTTACTTCTTCTTCTACATCATATGAATATGTGGTATTAATCATGAAAAAATTAACTTTATTTTCCTCAATATTCTGAAATATTATTATTAATATGGAACCACCAATATCTACCCTCTATTTCATTAAATGGGAAGTGAAAGTATCACTTCTGCATACATGAGGACTACTGCCACCACGTAGCGATACAACCCATTATCCATCAACAACATTCATGGATAGTTATTATGATGATTTTAAAGATTATATATGATATTAATGACATAATTATTAAAATTTAATTTTAAAATCATATCTACCTTCTTACCTTTTAATCTGTTGGAGTATGATAACGTCACTCATGCGTACGTGTGGACTACCACCTCCACCAAGCGAAGTGATTCTATCTTCGAATATCCCTAACATTGATGGTAATAAGATTATATTTTATGAATATATAATATATATATATATATGTTATAATAATTATTCCTGAAAGGTAATTTATTAATTACCATTATTTATTTAAATCATTTGAGAAGTGGTAAAAACGTTTATAAGTACGTACGACCTACCATCTCCATGAACAATGTAATTCATTTTTATATCTAAACCATTAATGAATGAATAAAAATATATAAAAATATAATAAATATTTATAATATTTATACCATTATTAATATTCTTGATATTATGGAACCATGATTAAAATACAAGGATCAAAACTATTCAACCAAAATTTTCATGCAAAATGAAAAAACGTTAGCACCCATAAATGATGATTTTAATAAAGAATTATTAATAAATAGAGGTTAAAATGATATAATTAGGTAATATATGATATTAAAATTATGTAAATTATGCAGGTATATAATTATAATAAATTTAAATTTATCATAAATACGGTTAGAGTTCATTAAAAGAAAGTTAAACTTAAGGTAAGAGTTTCTTATCTCACTTTCATTTTAGTGAGACATGCCATATTCACCGCTTATTTCCTTTGTGTGGTGTATATAATTACAATGAATTTATTTTATGATTATTTTCATGAATTTTTTTTATTTATAAATCTATATATGGATTTATCATTCATAAATTTTTTATTTTTATATACCAAATCAATAAGGGTTTGTCATATCAATATAGTTTCATTGAGACATGATTGATGTTACACACCTATTTATGTATATGAGGTGTATATGACACCCATTTGACATTTTATATCATGATTATACTTATTTTCATGATATTTAAAGTTTCAATTGAATTTATCCTTTCCTAGGGCTTAGGATTCAAATGTTTTCAAAGAGGATGTAGATTTATATTAGAATCCGATTATTTATCAGGATAGTTTATAATCAAGTTTCCAATGATGAAATTTTATGACATATATCTCAATAATACCATGAATTTTCTTATAATATGTTTATTTATAAATATTACATGTTTTCATTTCATTTTTTACTCTTTAAGAACTCAAGATACTGAATAATTGTTTTTAAATAAAATCAAATTTATTTTTGTCTTTGCTCAAAAATATGTTTTTTTCTTATATCCACATTTTGTAAAAAAAATTCAAGATTGTTTTTACAAATATAAAAGGATTTTTAATGTCATTTTTACACATTTTTTAATATTTAAAAAATGATTTATATTTAATATTATTTCAATTTTCCAAATGAGGTATTTTTGATTTTTTACTAAAAATTTGAAAGGAATATTTCTTTTTACATGCATGAAATGAACAGAATTTTAAAATGTAATGAACACTCAATGTTTTTAAGATTCATTTAAATTATTTTAAGGTTATTTTCAAAGAAAAAGTTTTTCTATAATATTTTGAAAAATATTATATTTTAAATAAGTGTTTTAAAAAATGAAAATGTTATCTTCCCATGAAATATTCAGAGTGATATTTTAATTAAAAATTCATTTATGATAACATCCTCTGATATTACTTATTATATTCTGGGGATATAATCAAATGATACCATCTAATTCCTAACATCAAATTTTTCTTTTATTTAATATGTAATATTTGAATTCTAATTAAGGTTGTAAGTGGAGTTTTAAAAGTTATATAAAGATATCTACTCAACTATATACATTGAATAAATGTTTTTTGTTATCTATGCAAGGGTAAGAACTTATATACTTATTCACACAAGTTTAATGCTAGCTTGTGTAAGGGGAATACCATACTATGTAAAGGTAAATATCTCTGGTGTAAAGGCTTACTTCTTGCATAAGGGTACACCCAAGTTATGAAAGGGTCTACCCGAGTTGCGTAAGGGTACACCCAAGTAATGTAAGGGAACAAAAGACCTCAAGTAAAGGTAATCCAAGAATTTAAAAGGCTACATAAGGTTCAGGAACACTATATAAGAGTTCCAACCTGAATCGCATGAGGGTAACACACACAATACACTTCCTACATAAGGGTATCCCACATTTTACCATGTCTACTTAAGGGTATCTCAAACATTACTGAGGCTTCATAAGGGTAGAAAACACTTATATATGGATAAGTTATTTGATATAGTCCCTGTATAGGGGTCTCCAAAATCTCATGTAAGGTTAAATGAAAAGGAAAAACGTTTTTATAAAGGTAAACCTAAGAACCAAAAACCTATATAAGAATGCCTAAAATTCATGTAAAGTTTATAGAAATATAAATGGATTACATATGGGTTATGTGGTGAGTTTAAAATCTATGTAAAGGTAAAGTTAAATCTATATAAAGGTAAATGTACACTAGGATTTAAACCTTCTGCATCATTAAATTATTCCTCATATGAAACCTATAGTTAATAAGGTTTAAATAGATATATATATATTATGAATTAAAAAATATTAATATAATTTAAAATAAAATAAAAATCCCTAAATGATTCCAGAACTATCAACTTGTCATTGAGGTGTGACTCTTTCAGAAACAATCGAAGAATATATATATATATTTATATTTATTTAAAATTTTATTATAATTTATCCCTACATGACCATTTTTGTTGAAAAAAAATATTAGGATTAGTTTAACAAGGCCTAAGTATAGATGAACACATTTACAATGTCTTGATTTTATTCATTTTTCGTGATTTGTAAATGTTTTGTCATGTTCATTAAGCCATCAGAACATGACCAACCTAAAATATTTATGTTTAGATTTTATTGAATATTTTATAGGAAAATTTTAATTTATAGTTGGGCCTAATATTATAAAAATATTGGGAATTGACTCAACATGAATGTTTGGTATTTATTAAATTGGAGATAAGTTTTTCTTGGTGTTTCTTAGTGCGATGTGAAATTCAGATGTCGATGAAAGATATATATTTATTTTAGGTTACTATTGATATGATATAATATATTCAATATAATAAATTAAAATATTATTATATTTCTTAAAAATGGTTTTGTAAAGGTGATCCTTCTATGAGAATATAAGATATCCAAGTACTCCTGGAGATATATTTATTATTGAAACTATTGCTAAAAGAATTTTTTTTGATATTGAGAGTGTTTTTATATACTTTGGAAGCCTATATAAAAATAAGAGAATATAAAAAAGTGTATTCCTATGGTTATATCAAAGTGATCCTCTGAAAGAAATCATATTGGTTGTGAAATTAAGGTAATGGATTTTTTTAATTGAACTTATATTTTTCTAGGAAACGTTTACGAGGGAAAAAATGATTTTATTAAATTTATATTTTTTCAAACCCTTTTTCATGCAAAGAATAATTATTTTAAACTTATATTTTAATATTTAAAGACAAAACCCTTATTTTAAGGGAAATTAATTTTAATAAACTAATATTTTATGGTTTTTAAAACCGTTATAATAAGTTAAAATAATTTTTTATAACTTCTATTTTTAATATTTCAAAAAATTATCTTTATTATTAAAATAAAAACAAATTTGGTTATAATTATTTCTTGTATTATAAATTTAATTCTAAAAATTACAATTTTAGAATTTTTAAGTTCATATAAGGTAATTTTGATTGTTGATTTCAAGAATGGTTTTTAAAGTATCAATACTATTATATTATTTATGAAATTATCTTATAATTTTATGAATTTTATTTGTGATTACATATATTGTGTGGACATGAACTCTATTTCTAATTTAAATTATATATATGTTATGAAAAACATTTTTTATGTTTAATTTACAAGTGTTACTCATGAATATTTGATTACTTATAATCTTTAAGGAATAATAGATTTAATTTAAGGGAACTTTGGATATGTTTATTGGATATGTAATTACTTTACTATTTGAAAATTAATTACATTGATATTAAGTTTTTTAAAGGTTATTTTAATAGATTTATAATGATAAAGGAAATATTTACAAAGAAATATTTTATTTAAAATTTGGCACATGTGTATTGGTTATGTGATTAGGAATGGGAAGTGAACCCACAACCTCAAGGGGACTTTATCCTAAAAGTTTTTTCTATACCACCAATATTCCTAGTGGCCATAATTTTTTCTTAATTTTTTTTGAGTATCATTATTTTCCACAAAGATATATTATTTTCAAAAGTAATGTTTTGAAATTTTCTCTCAAAATAATGATGTATTATATAGTATTACAACTTCATATTAATGGCCTCGAGATATTATCATTTCTTTTCTTCATGTCAAAATACTTATCTCATTATTTCACATTGAAGTATATTGATATCTTCTTCCTTTTCATTCCATCATAACACAAAATATATTTCATATTGTTTTACAGAAGGCTTAAATCAGTATTATTCTTAAAATATTCCCAATAACTATAATTCAATATCCCTAGTTGTATAGTGATTATAAAAAAAATTATACATCACTTGGTTTATCTTCTTATAGCTTGAGATATTCATTTAATACTAGTAAAAACATTAAAAGGATTTTGTCATTTGGATAGAATCTCATCTTGATCTCTAATTCACCTCTACTTAGCTTTAATCACATTCCTTTTTTTATGTTTCAAACATTTTAGACCAACTGAATAATCTTTATATTTTCATCATTTATAGTTTTAATAAATCAGGATGAAACATTAGAATTAATTTATTTCCCATAAATTCATCATACACATTGATTTTATTCAAACTATCTCAGATCATGGATCATAATAGAATCATGATATTTGGATAGCGATAGAATAGGTATACCACCAACAAAAAATAATTTCCACTTCAATATATAATACCTTCATTAAATATCCATTTAAATATTCTAGAAAGTCTCCAATACATTGAGCACTTTCTCTAATATTCCGGATTAGTTTCTCTTAATTTTTTTTCTTGAATTACACAATAATACGAGTGTTTGAAACAATAAGGAATAATACTTCCATCGTCCCATTTTAATATAATATTCAGATAATTAAATATGGAAATATTTATTTTCAGTATGTAGTTTTTGTAAATTTTCCTACGTATTGAATCAAACATTTACTCAGTTAGATAATAGACTATGATTTGGATCAACCACATGACTGTTTAGATCAAACATGAGGCATATGAAGACAAGTAACTATATGTCAATTGACCTCTTATATAAATGAATGGTCATGTCCATCAACCATGTATTTCAAATATATAAATAATCATATGATCAGTGAAGTGAACATACATACAAGATTAAATAGATTAACCTTGACATTATTGGCTCGGTCGCACATAAAAACTTCTAACAAGCCATGTGGTAGTAGATTTATCACACATATTTGATTGATCATGAATTTTCTGACTTAACCAAAACAGTTAATTTATTTAATTAAAATATAGATCCTTCAAACTATCTCCATCCATTATCAATCACTTATTAACCCTTTAAATCACCTTTGAGAGTGTATGGAACTTTCAAAAAATATTCATCATTCTTCTCATGGACTTTCCATACATATAATCAATCATGAGTATCAATGAGATTCCAATATACTTCAAAATTTTCCCTCCTTAGAATCTCTTATAACCTTCATCCAAGTTATAATAAAAATTATTTAAACTATTATATAAAATAGTACACTAGGATGGTCTTATCCTAAATTTAGGTATTCAGAATATCCAATCAGATAGCCTTTTAACATGGGTTATAACAACACCTCATGATAGTAATTTTATATAGCACTTTAACTATTCCAATTTTTTTAAACAATACTAAAAGACCTCTTTCAACACTTTTCATGTTCATCCATGAATATAAATACATATAATCATTTCACTTTGTGGGGTTGACTTTAGAGTCTTTTTATCTAAATGTTATAAGTAAATATCTCTAATCCTTAATTACCCATAACTTATGAGATAAAATTCATTCTCTGTGTAATGGGTGGATTCTATAATCCATATATTATCTTCTCTACTCATACATTGACTTCTACATTATACATTTTATGTTGAAAAAAATATGACATTTAAATAAAAAATTCCACAAGGGAACTTCAATATATATATTTTTATTCGTTATCAATACAACTTTAACACCTCAAGTCAATATTTATCTTCTATCCTATAATGTCAATAAATACAGAGGAGGGAAGTTTTTTTCTTTCCATTATTTAGACAATTTGAAATGCCATTGGTTCATGGGGAGGTCTTCCAAAGGAAAATTCTTATACCCCTTACACATATGATTTCAAGAACCATCTTCTACCAATTGATTTTACATATCATTACATATGTAAGGCACCATTAGTTTCATACCAATGAACCTTATGAAAATCATCTCTATGTCTACATGGTATGGCCGATGTAGAAAACTAGAGTGATCTTACTAATGAAACAATATTGAGCATATATATATATATACCAATGTAGTTCTAACTCAGAAAATTATTCCTCATGGGTTATAAAAACCATATTTTCAAAAAAAATCAAAAATACACTCATATTCATAAAACAAACCATAAATTTCATGTTCAAGTAAAGAATACATTTTTTTCTAGAAAAAACACATTCCTTGATAAGTATAAAAAATAGACACTATAATAATGAAAATATACTGAATATCATACGTAAACTTTAACATATGTTTGGGTTTCCCAGTTTATATATTTTTAGAAAATATAAGATCAATGGAAGCTAATAATATATCATTTTCACTCCCTAAATTGATGAATTCCATACTTCATAATCATGGTAACATTATCTCAAAAGTAATATCCATTCATATATGATTCTAGTTGAAAATCATGGAACGAATTAGAAATAAAAACCACATGATATAATCACCACGATGGATCTATAACCTGATTTTATAAACATCACAACTTTAATTGACTCTTCCTATTCATCAAATTCAAAGAACTTATACAAATAACATTCAGTTGGGATGTGGTCATAAGGTTGACTTAGTCACATTCTAAGTTGTATCACTAGATATGGAACTTGTTTTTCTGCCCCGCTGGACTCTTCTTTGTAGTTATTAAGTGTCTTACCTTCTTCATTATTACATCCTATTTACATCTCAAAATGTTATATTGTATTAGTAACATGAATTTTTTTTTGAGCTTTCATCATAGCTAGAATAACATTATTTTCTTGAGATATCATAGTAGTTTTCATTTTTGATTCTTTCTCTAGCCTCCTTGTTTCCTCCAGCTGGTATTAACATATGATCAATATATCATTAGGGACATGAAAATACTTATTCTTATTATGTATGTACCTATTAATTATATAATTATAATTTTAAATAATATCCACTTTTTTATTTTATTCTTAAACTACTATATATTTTATTATAGAGTAGTCATGCACTTGTTTGGAGTGTTCCTAGTAAGATTTCACCTACCACAAAAAAACATTAGATTTAGGGTTACCCTTCTTGGGAATCCTTTCAAATTACTCACTAGATACATATTCATAAATTATTACATATATTGGTACACTATTTCAATAAGATTGTTTCATGATGGTATAGCCACAAGAGTATAGATAGGTGGGTGACATTGCTTCTAGGTTTCAAAAATTATTTAATAGAGCAGGTGTTGAGTTTTTATCAATATAAAAATAATAAAATAAGTTATCCCTAAAAACAAACATTAATTTATGAAATTAATGTTGAATGAAATTTAATTGAAATGTAATGGTATGGATTGATGAAAAATATATCGATGCAACCCCGTTATAAAGTGTTGAAACATAGATTATATTAGACAGAAAATTTGTTACAATGGATATAGTGGAGGAATAAAAACCATTATTAAAATAAGATGATAAAACATAGGGGATTATTGATCTTTAGGTGTAAATATTAGGTTACCATTAAGAGATTGAACTATAAAGAAATAAGAATAATATGTTTGGAGGATTTTGGAAGGAATTCATAACTAATGATGATGATATTAGTAGAATTTGAAAATGATCAATTAAAACCTAAAGAATAAGTGTACTACATGTTGAGGATTGAGAAAAGAGATATGATTATTGATAATTATAGTGTTAACAATAAATATAATGATAATAAGAAATATATATTCAAAGAGGAAGTCATATCTTTGAGAATGAAGCTTTAGTTTGAAATAAAAATATATATTTGGATAAAATATTAAAGGATAGGGATGCACAATTTATAAGACATTTCAAAGAAATGTTGACCATGATAAGACCAAGTTTCATTTATAAAAGTGGTACTATATATGATACTGAAATAATAAAATCAAACAAATAATGTTTGATGAGCATAGGTAATTTGATAAAAGGATAATATTTTCAATCATCAAGATAATGTTATAAAACAATAATTAATTTAAAATTAATATTTCTATAGATATATTACATAAATAATATATTTATTATGATAAAGTTTAAATTTTATGGATACTTAAGAAATAAAATGAATTATTTTGATGATATTAAAAGTTACTTTGAAGGATAAACAACTATAGGTCAATAAAGAATAATAAAAAATATCATTCATATCAGAATAGAAAATAATTACATAGATATCGGTTCAATTTTTTGAACATTAAACATAAATATTTTTATAATTGGAAAATTGTAGGTTATCCTTATAATGGAAGAAAAATATTACTAGATGCAAGTCAATCAAATTTAATTCCTTATATAAATAGATTTTACCTGTTGGAGGAAGATAAATACAACATGATTTCCTATGATGAATAAAATTATAAGATACAGACATATGTTTCAACTCACTTAAGAGTTTTATGGAAAGAGACGATTCTAAATATAAATGAGAAAGATATTCATATTGAGATAACTTTCAGTGCTATGAAAAGAAGTAATAAGTGGATTATAGATAGTGGGAATTCATCCAAGATAACGAGTAACATGAAAATTATCAGGAATATAAATGGTGGAGTTGGTGGAACTATTAGTTTTGGGAATGATAGAGCTATAAAAATAAATAGAAGTGACGAAATCCACTTAGCTGAAAGTGAATTCCATAATATATATGTTTTATATGTTCATGGGCTTTGACACAATCTTCTAAGTGGAAGTTAGTTATATAACACATAATATAATGTAACATTCAACCAAAATGGATTTAATATCAAGGTAAGGGATATAAAATAATTTATAATGGTATAGTGGATGGAGAGAAATATATATCAAGTTTATAGTAAGGATAATAATTTTCTCACAAATATAGAAGAGTAGAAACATTTATGGCACATGATTCTTGGTCTCATTCATCACTAGAGTATATAGAATATATCATTTTTGAAAGCTATTGTTGACCTTTCTTGACTAAATAGAAACTCATAAATTATTTTTTATTTATGCATGAGATGAAACATTCATAAAAACACTTACTATTTAAAGAATAAATGACCAAAAAATATAAAGAATCTAAATCACACTAATTTATTTGTTTCACTCAGTCTCATTGGAAATTATGGTTAGAAATAGTTAATTTTATTCCTTAATGATTAGAGTAGGATAAGATGTATTATTTTTATGCTATCTGTAACGCCCCGACCCCAGTTACCCAGAGTTGGTGCATTATTGTGTAACATTAGCATTATCACAAAAGATCAAGTCTCGAAAGACCGATTAGTTTAGTAGCCTTGGAAACACTAGATACATTCATACATGTTACATTGCATCATAAAGTGAAAAACTACAATAAAAAAAGTCTTCATAGTCCACACTCATATCCTCTTCTGACTATCCCTGCAGGTCATTCATAAAATACTTCTTCACATCCTGAAAAAATATTAAAACATTGAAAGGGGTGAGCTCAGATGCTCAGTAAGGATAACAATATTACGGAAGCTTTCATAAATAAACATTATCATTTAATGCAATGTATAACTAAATCAAAAGCCTTTTTAAACTTGAACTTCAGCATAATATGGAAAAAATAAAATTAAATAATGCCATTTACTTACTCACATGGATATTCGACTAGACGAATAATCACATTCAATATCAATAACCACTTTCATAATGATGGAATGCATAATGCGAGACTATCATAACCACGTAGCCAAGGCCTCGTGCTAAGACCACAAATAAGATTTTGTCAAGGGCTCGTGCCAAGACACTAGTTTGTCTCATGAGAGCTACCGATGCATCAAGAAGCTATAGCGGGCTCCACTCGTCACTTATTAAGTCCAATGCATTCCCCATATGAATAGGTTTAATCATATCATAAACCATAACATAATTGTATCACATAAAACATGCATAAAAGAAACATAACATTTCCACATTTCAATCACAAGATATCTACACAACACATTGATATAATAAATACACTTTCAAAACCATTTTCAATACCAAAATAAAAGAAAATTAAAACTTGTATTTATTTTTCATTTTAAAAAAAGTTATGGCTTGTAGAGGAAGCCGAAACTCAAATAATGGTCACGGCGGTGGAGAAGTCGTTGTCGCCGCATACATACGACAAGAAAAAATTCATTTTTATTGTTCAGTAAAACGCTTTGTATAAAAATATTCCTCTTGAATAAACATAAAAGTCAAAGGGGTTTATACACTGTATAGAAGAAATTTGTGTATAAAACAAAATATGTCACAATGAAAAGAGATTGAGACGAAGTCCCTTAAGAAGATCATTTTTTTAAAATAAAATAGATATATTATGTGTATTCACTATAAGTACACATAAAGAAAGTAAAAATACAAGATAGGACATAATAATATCATGACATAATTTGAAAGTAGGAGATTAACCTAAAGAATGGAAATTGGGTTAAGAAATTCCCTTACCTCGTATCCGACTTGACTCGACTGTTCTTTAACCTCCTGAATAATGAACTAGAGTTAATTTATAATTGCTTAAGAACCTTTTTCAAGTTTATTATTCCTTTTATATCATTTATTACCATGTTATGAACATTATGTAATTATTTATGTTAATAACGGTCTTTTTTCGATCTTAGGTACTTGAGTCAAAAATAAACTTCTTATAATTACACTTTGTTCATGCGGTAAAATATCCATTATATCCATAATTATATTCATGATGTATATATCATATACATAATATATATCTAGTATATACATTCATTTATAATATTACATAACATTTTGAGGTAAGAAATGAAATGCACCGTTCATGGAGACGGTAAGCCGTACGTACGCATGAACGCTACTTTCATTTCTATTTCGTATTTAATGGAATGAAGTTATAATTATATAAAGGTATAATATAATTCCAGTATAATATAATGTATAATACCATTTACTCCATCCTTTATACATCCCAAATATGGCATTAACGATTCAAATCACTTTAAGGGGGCGGTAGTCCGCACTTCCTAAAATGAAATTATCACGTTTACCCATAATGGAAATCATAAAGGTATGACATAAATGAGAAATACAGAAGCCTAAAGAAAAAAAAAACATAATATATATATCATATATGAAAATAGTGTCATCAAAATGTCCACCATTAGAGGTGTTAAAAGAATATTGAACAATCATCGTTTCGTGAGGCAGTATTTCGCCACCCACAGAAACAGTATGTTGTTTAACCATTAGACGAAGGTGTGTATAAGTGTAAATAAAAAACTTATCATAACAAAATCCTAGTATATTGTAGATACTGTAGTTGTTATAAAATAAATGAATAAAAAGAGTTTAGGAGGTTGGAGAAGCAAAATAAAACAAAAGAACATAAAAGAAGACATTACCTTAAAATCGGGTAACTCTTTTTGATTTGAGCCAAAGGCTTCCTTGGGAAGAATTCTGCCCAAATTGAGGATTCTAGGAGTAAGAGAGAGAATTTGAGAGAGTATTTGGGCAGAGTTTGGCTGAGCCAAAAGCCTTTGATGGCATGAATAAGGTGGTAGTGGTGGGGGCCTTTTATAAGAGGAGAGAAGGGGCACTCTTGGAAAGATTGAAATGTTACTTTATTATGAAATGTTTTTCGGATTATAAAGGTCCCACAATGATATATTTCGAGGATAAGGTGATAAGGGTTCGAAATATACTCACCCAATAGGTTTTTGACAAGTGTAAGCCTTGGATTTTAAATTATCTTTTCATTTTATTTAAATCGTTAATTAATGAGGTAATCGCTGCATCATCATGGTGTCATAAATAATTTCATTTATTTAATGTCTAAAAATTATAAAAAAATATCATGATGTAGGAAATATTTTTATATTTCTAATGAATATTTATAGTAAAAAATATGACTTGTATAACCCCATTTAAAAATTGTTTTAGTAAAAACAACTCATGTTTGTGACATTTTTATTTTAACATTAAATAAAAAGTTTTTAATGTCATTTTCCTACCAAAGTGGCTCCATGGGGTCCCCAAGTTGACCCATGGATTGTCTTGGTAGGTCATGACTCATCCAATAGGGGTAGGACAAGTGTAAGAGTATTTTCATATTTTTATAATACCATTTTTACCTTAAATTTCACTAATTACCTTTAATCGCGATTAATTAAACTTAAAAATTACTATTCACCAAAAAATTATTTTAATCCCATTGAACCACATTTTTCTTCCTAATGACAACCATGTATGTTGGATTTTTTAAAATCAAATCACAGAAGTGGTAATGTTTCATTTAAACGAAAAATTAGTTTTTTAACTACCACTTAGTGGTTTCACTATTCATCAAAAATTGAAGTTTTTCAGAACAATGCCAAAATTTCACCCTAAGATATAATTGATATTCCAAATTAAAAAATGATGTCTATTTTACAAAATTGCAAAAATATAAGTTTCATTAATTAATTTTATAATTAATTCCCGTTGTCACAACAAATAGCGTGTTTTTAAGAAACAATATATATCAAAAGATTGACAATTGTTTATGTCTAATTTCAAAGTGAAATTAATTCTAATGACCACCATTGGATAAAATGGTAAAAATATATTCTTATTACACTTTAAAACCACTAAATAGTATAATTTATCACTATAAATTATTTTTATTAAAAAATTTGTTTTTAAGTATTTTTCACTATTCATAAAAAATTGGAAGTTCTCAGAAAAATACCAAAAATTCATCATAGGATAATTTCAATATTTCGAATCCAAAAATGAAGTCCATTTTGAAATATAAAATATATATAATTTCAAAAAGTGGGTATTACTATTCATAACGGTTATTTTTATTGGTTGCGGTGTGTTAGAATCTCGAACTTGCGTACAATGCAAGCTATTACATTATTGAAAGAGAAGGGTATCATGGAAGCTCGGGGTGTTACATTCTCCCCTCCTTAAATAAATTGTGTCCTCACAATTTGAAATTTTTCTTTGAAAATAAAAGGCTGAAAAAAGAAAATACCTTTGTGGAAAACCCACATCGGAAATAGGGTTAATAAAAATATAACTTTAAAAGAAAGAAAGAGAAGTACAAAGGCCATCCGAGATAGCCCATACTAGGATTCTATGAAAATATGGATATGGAGGAGAAAAAAACCATCAAGGTCTGATGGAGATTTGTATAAATTAGGATTAGGAGAAAGTTAACCACAAGAAAATTACAAACTTGTGATTGGTTAAATGGTCTTTGAAACCCCAGTTGGAAAAGTTAACCAAAAACATTTTTATTTTAAGTTACCCTTCATAAAGTTGAGGAATTTATTTAAGAGATTTACTAAGAATGTAAGGAAATATACTTACTTGTCATGTAGAATTTCATTCTTTAATAAAATTTTACCACAAACCCATCTTTCACTCCAAATGGTAAAAGAACTCAAAAATATTCTATTTATCCTAATTGTATAAGGTTCCAAATATTAACACATACCATTTAGATTAGGAAAACTATTTGTAATAACTAGGGACTTTATGTAGGCTAGTGGTAGGTAATAAAGGCCTGTCGCACTTTGGTTGTGGGTTCGATTCCTACAGCTTTGTCCGACGCGACGGACTATCCCCCAACCTGCAGGTTGTCCTTTTCCTAAAACTTTAGTATTATAATATTCCAAAAATAATCTTCAGAAATTTTTTAACCTTAAACAATACTATCCAAAGTGCAACTTAATCCATTCCAACCTTTATAGTTATCCAAAATGCCTCTGTCTATATTTTCTCTAAAAGGTCTATAAATCCCAAAATCAATTGTAACATTAGATTCCCCAAACAAAGTAATGTTTCTCTTATTGTCACATACTAAAAATATGATTACCTTTATCATATTAAAACAAAGATTACTGCAGTACAATCTTTATATTTATATCACATTTTTCTTATAACCAGAATATAATCCTTGAGTCCAAAAGCACTAATACATTAATTATTCCTCTTCAACTGTAGTAACAGAATAAGATTGGCCTTGATCCCTTGGCCTTTTCTGAGGTAAGTTTCCTTGACACTTAGGGAATTCATTTTCATAATGCCCCATTTCCCTACAATTGTATCACTCAACATTGATAGCCTCTTTCTTTCCCTTGCAATCACGATCCTGGTGACCTTTTTCTCCACATTTATAACAAACTTCCATTCGTTTTAGGCATGTACCAGGGTGATTCTTCCCATAATTATCGCATAATGGAAAATCCTTCTTTCCCTTTTTCCCTTTATCTGTCTCTTGTTCCACTATTCTCTTCTTATCTTACTTTACTTTGTTGTCATAAGACTTAGAGAATTCCTTTTCTGTCTTGATAGCACACGAGACAATATCTTCGTATGTTGAGAAAGGTTGTGATACTAAAGCTCGACGGAGAAATGGTTTTAACCCATCAAAAAAATGATCAATCTTACTTCTTGGGTTACGTATATAATCTGCATCATGCCTCGCTAACCTTGTAAAGTTAGCCTCATACTTTGCGACATTCTCATCCTCATTTTGTCTCAGACTCAGAAATTGTCTTTCCATTTCTGCTTGATGGTCACGAGGATAGTATTTTTCTAGAAAAAGATCTTTGAACTCCCTCCATTCCATATTTGATACCTCATCATCTTCCTTTGTGTTTTGAATCAATGACCACCACTGATCAGCATCTCCAGTGAGGCGGTAAACTACCCTGACAACCTTCTCCATTTCGCTACTCCCCAAGGCGTGAAATATTCTCTCTAAGGAGTTTATCCATTGCTCATCTACTAAGGGATTTTTAATCACATTGAATGTTGGTGGTTGTTTCCTCGTGAAGCGGTCTAACATTGATCCTCCACATTGCGGATCAGGGTGCTCCATACGAGTAAGGTTATTATTCATAACCTGAGTGAGTTGTCCTAGTATGGTGATAAGGTGATCAGCACCAGTTGTATCTCCAGCTCCACAATAATTATCTTGAGCAGGAGGGCAATCCCTACATGGGGTGCATGCATTGATACAGTTTTCATTCCTTCCACTAGGCGCCATTTCTAAACAATGTCATAAACTAGATTAGTTTATGAATCGAAATACATAATTCCATACTTGTAAAACACTTAACATAAATTGAACTATTTATGGATATAATCCATAATCATAAAAATGTTTTCTTTGAGGAAGTATGTACTCATAAGCCCTTTATAATGGTTTGTAAAGAAAATGATAATTATCCTAAGCGTATCCCCCGGGAGTGTCGTAACCAAGAGTGCAGCAAGGCCTGTTGTCGTGCACCAGTTCCCATTCGAGTCTAGCTCAAAGTAGTGTTTTTGGGTTTTACCCCTAGGTACATCTGTCCAAGAGCTGCCTCTACCTGCTCATATTTAGACAGGGATGTATTGCTCAGAAAACTCACAAAATCTCTATAATACCAAAATTCTAGGAAGTTCATCTATACTAATCCTCAAAGTCTATCTTCAGGCTATGTGCTCTAATCAGAGTTTATCTAAATCTAGCTTCCAAGTTTAGTACTAAACTACCTCTGATACAAACTTTAACGCCCCGACCCCAGTTACCCATAGTCGGTGCATTATTGCGTAACATTGGCATGATCACAAAAGATCAAGTCTCAAAAGACCGATTAGTTTAGTAGCCTTGGAAACACTAGATACATTCATACATGTTAAATTACATCATAAAGTGAAAAACTACAATAAAAAAAGTCTCCATAGTCCACACTCATATCCTCTTCTGACTATCCCTGCAGGTCATTCATAAAATACTTCTTCACATCATGGAAAAATATTAAAACATTGAAAGGGGTGAGATCAGATGCTCAGTAAGGATAACAATATTGTAGAAGCTTTCATAAATAAACATTATCATTTAAGGCAATGTATAACTAAATCAAAATCATTTTTAAACTTGAACTTCGGCATAATATGGCAAAAATAAAATTAAATAATGCCATTTACTTACTCACATGGATATTCTACTAGACAAATAATCACATGCAATATCAATAACCACTTTCATAATGATGGAATGCATAATGTCAGACTATCATAACCACATAGCCAAGGTCTCGTGTCAAGACCGCAAATAAGATTTTGTAAAGGCCTCGTTCCAAGACACTAGTTTGTCTCATGAGACCTACCGATGCATCGAGGAGCTATAGCGGGCTCCACCCGTCACTTATTAAGTCCAATGCATTCCTCGTATGAATAGTTTTAAACATATCATAAACCATAACATAATTTTATCACATAAAACATGCATAAAGGAAACATAACATTTCCACATTTCAATCACAAGATATCAATACAACACATTGATATAATAAAAACACTTTCAAAACCATTTTCAATACCAAAATAAAAGAAAATTAAAACTTGTATTTATTTTTCATTTTAAAAAAAGTTTGGCTTGTAGAGGAAGCCGAAACTCAAATAATGGTCACGGTGGCGGAGAAGTCATTGTCGTCGCATACGTACGACAAGAAAGCATTCATTTTTTTTATTTATTAAAACGCTTTGTATAAAATTATTCCTCTTGAATAAACATAAAAGTCAAAGGGGTTTATACATCGTATAGAAGAAATTTATGTATAAAACAAAATATGCCTCAATGAAAGGAGATCGAGACGAAGTCCCTTAAAAAGATCATTTTTTTAAATAAAATATATCTATTATGTGTATTCACTATAAGTACACATAAAGAAAGTAAAAATACAAGATAGGACATAATAATATCATGACATAATTTGAAATTAGGAGATTAACCCAAAGAATGGAAATTGGGTTAAGAAATTCCCTTACCTCCTATCCGACTTGACTCGACCGTTATTTAAACTCTTGAATAATAAACTAGAGTTAATTTATAATTGCTTAAAAACCTTTTTCAAGTTTATTATTCCTTTTATATCACTTATTACCTTGTTATGAACATTATGTAATTATTTATGTTAATAGCGGTCTTTTTTTCGATCTTAGGTACTTGAGTCAAAAATAAACTTCTTATAATTACACTTTGTTCATGTGGTAAAATATAAATTATATCCATAATTATATTCATGATTTATATATCATATACATAATATATATCCAGTATATACATTCATTTATAATATTACATAACATTTAGAGGTAAGAAATGAAATGCACCGTTCATGGAGACGGAAAGTCGTACGTACGCATGAATGCTACTTTCATTTCTATTTCGTATTTAATGGAATGAAGTTATAATTATATAAAGTTATAATATAATTACAGTATAATATAATGTATAATAACATTTACTCCATCCTTTATACATCCCAAATATGGCATTAACGATTCAAATCACTTTGAGGGGGCGGTAGTCCGCACTTCCAAAAATGAAATTATCGCGTTTACCCATAATGGAAATCATAAAGGTATGCCATAAATGAGAAATAAAGAATCATAAGGAAACTATAAACATAATATATATATCATATATGAAAATAGTGTCGTCAAAATGGCCACCATTATAGGTGTTAAAAGAATATTGAACAATCATCGTTTCGTGAGGCAGTATTTCGCCACCCACAGAAACAGTATGTTGTTTAACCATTAGACGAAGGTGTGTGTAAGTGTAAATCAAATCCTTATCATAAAAAAATCCTAGTATATTTTAGATATTTTTTTTGTTATAAAATAAAGGAATAAAAAGAGTTTAGGGGGTTGGATAAGCAAAATAAAACAAAAGAACATAAAAGAAGACATTACCTTAAAATCAGGTAACTCTTTTTGATTTGAGCCAAAGGATTCCTTAGGAAGACTTCGGCCCAAAGTGAGGCTTCTAGGAGTAATATAGAGAAGTTTAGAGAGTATTTTGATAGAGTTTGGACCAGCCAAAAGGCTTTGAATGTGTGAATAAGGTGGTAGTGGTGGGGACCTTTTATAAGAGGAGAGAAGGGGCACGCTTGGAAAGATTGAAATGTTACTTTATTATGAAATGCTTTTAGGATTATAAAGGTCCCACAATGACATATTTCAAGGATGAGGTGATAAGGGTTCGAAATATACTCATACAATAGGTTTTTGACAAGTTTAAGCCTTGGATTTTACATTATCTTTTCATTTTATTTAAATCGTTAATTAATGAGGTAATCGCTGCATCATCATGGTGTCATAAATAATTTAATTTATTTAATGTCTAAAAATTATAAAAAAAATATCATGATGTAGGAAATCTTGTTATCTTTCTAATTAATATTTATAGTCAAAAATATGACTTTTATAACCCCATTTAAAAAAATATTTAGTAAAACAACTCATGTTTGTGACATTTTTATTTTAACATTAAATAAAAAGTTTTTAATGTCATTTTCCTACCAAAGTGGCTCCATGGGGTCCCCAAGTTTACCCATGGATTGTCTTGGTCGTACATGACTCATCAAATAGGGGTAGGACAAGTGTAAGGGTATTTTCATATTTTTATAATACCATTTTTACCTTAAGTTTCACTAATTACCTTTAATCACGATTAATTAAACTTAAAAGTTACTATTCACCAAAAAAATATTTTAATCCCATTGAACCACATTTTTCTTCATAATGAAAACCATGTATGTCGGATTTTTGAAAATCAAATCACAGAAGTGGTAATGTTTCATTTAAATGAAAAATTAGTTTTTTAACTACCACTTAGTGGTTTCACTATTCATCAAAAATTGAAGTTTTTCAGAACAATGCCAAACTTTCACCCTAAGATATAATTGATATTTCGAATTCAAAAATGATGTCTATTTTAAAAAATTCCAAACATATAAGTTTCATTAATTAATTTTATAATTAATTCCCGCTGTCACAACAAATAGCGTGTTTTTAAGAACCAATCTATATCAAAAGATTGACAATTGTTTATGTCTAATTTCAAAGTGAAATTAATTCTAATGAACACCATTAGATAAAATGGTAAAAATATATTATAATTACACTTTAAAACCACTTAATAGTATAATTTATCACTATAAATTATTTTTATTAAAAAACTTGTTTTTAAGTATTTTTCACTATTCATAAAAAATTGGAAGTTCTCAGAAAAATACCAAAAATTCATCATAGGATAATTTCGATATTTCGAATCCAAAAATGAAGTCCATTTTGAAATATAAAATATATATAATTTAAAAAGGTGGGTATTACTATTCATAACGGCTATTTTTATTGGTCGTAGTGTGTTAGAATCTCGAACTTGCGTACAATGCAAGCTATTGAATTATTGAAAGAGAAGGGTATCATGGAAGCTCGGGGTGTTACACTATTTAATAGGGAAGTATTGAAATTTATCAAAATATTATGAATGAGAGTGAAGAATAAAATAATAATAATAATTAAGATCTTATGATCTAATAATAGAATTGAATTAATTCCTCTAAAGTCAAATATTATCATGGGAAGCATGATATAAATAATTAAATTTCTATAATAAGGATTTATCAACATAATATTTTTGTGTAAAGAATTTATCATATAGAAAATAACATATAGAATACTTTCTTAACTAAAAGTTAAAACTCTCTCCATTATTGGATCAGATCCATGAAACTAGCTATGTACAATTAGAATTGAGTGTTTCTTAGTCACAAATAAGTGATGATTCCATAAAAAATGCGGTATGGTAGAAAACCCTACTTGAAAATCATTTATTATTTATAAATAAATTTTTTATTCCTAATAAAGTATAAAATTAGGGAATTTGTTGTGACAGAGTAAATGAGATTATATTTTTAGGCTATACATAAAATAGTAAATCCTATGAATATTTTAGTAAAATAATTAACAAAATAGTTTAATGTTGTGATTCAAATGTTCTTTAAAATAGTGTTAAATAAACACAAGGAATTATTTCCCTTAGAAGTGAGTGAAGAATAAGAAGAAATGGTAATTCTGGATTTAAGTGAATTTCAAAATCCGTTGATTGATTGTGATTATATTGTTTAATAAGATGAAAATATTAGTGACGAAGGGAGTTAACTGATGACTTAAAGAATAATAAGTAGATCCATATAAAATTAAAGAAACATTATTGGAGAAAATTTTAATATAACATAGATAATGAGAATATGAGGAATGGATCACAAAACTCTTTTATCAAAGATAAAACCAACGTCATTAGAAGAATACGTGAAGGATGAATCATGTGTAAAATAAAATATTAAAGAGTTAGGTCAAAGAGATGATAATCAATCATGGGATATTATGAATAGAACTAGAAATATGAATGTCAGTGGTGTAAAATGGTTCTTTAAAAAGTAAAGATGAACAAAAAATAGTTATATAGAATAAGGTGTGTCTGATATGTAAAGGTTATGCTTAAATTGAAGAAGTTTATATTTTGAAAACATTTTTAACATTAGTAAGAAAGGAATAAATCAAAATTTTCCTAGCTATAGTTATTCAAAGGATGTTTTAGAGTTTATTAAATGGATTTGAAGAAAATATTTATGATTGGAGTCATAGATAGAGAAATATATACTAAATAACTAGTAGGATTTATTATTATAAATAGATATTCCATGTATTGAACATTGAAAAAGGAATTTTATATTGTAATGAAATCACCATATTCTTTATATACATTCCCAAACATGTATCTAAGAATGATAGAGTTTAATAGAGGATGGTTTGATCACAACCTATATGTGAATGTCTCAAAAGAAGATAAATTTATGTTGATAGTGCATATGAACGATAATATATTTGGCATCAAGAACCAGAATTCTGTTGAAATGTTTACACAATTTATGTGTTTTAAATTTAATATGTTAATAATTAGATAGATGACTTAATTTACTTGGATATATTAAAATTAAAATAATTGAAACATATTCATCTCATAAGAGAAATATATAAGAGAGGTGTTATATAATTTTATAAGGTAAGAATGAAAATAGTTTCACTTATGAAAGTAGTAGGAAAATAAAATGCAAATAATGAGGAAAACAAGGGTATATAATCAAAATTGTATAAATTTATTTTTAGGAGTCTAATAAATCTCATAACAATAAGGAAGAATATAGTCTATGTTGCGTGCTTATAAGTATGTTTTCAGAATTTTCCAAAGGAGGTACATATTCAAACTATAAAGAGGATAATTATTTATATACAAATAACATCAAACTATGCTTTTCCTTTCAATGAAGAATATTGTATAGATTAGGTGGATTATTCAAATATGGATTCGTCTAGATATGTAATGGATCAAAGGGGTGGGACAATCTTTATCAAAATAAAATTCATTTTATGGATAAGTATGATATTGTAATTTTTTTCTATGAGTAATAAATATGTATATTATATTTTTATTACTAAGGAATTTTTATAGTTGATGTTGATAAAATAGTAATTAGATGATATTGGTGATTAATTGAGACGAAAAATGATGATTTCATTTGACTACTAGAGTTCCACTGAGTTATCAATGGATTTGAAAAAAATATTCCATAAAAACATTGATATCTATCACCAATTTATAAATGAGAGGTTAGAGTAAAGCATTGTCAAATTTAAATCTGTTATAAATTAGTATCAAGTGGAAGATATCTTTTCAAAACTAGTATCCACACTTATATGTATGAAGAAACGATTGAAACTCATAATTTAACCAATTTCCTCAAAATGAGGATCTTGGATACCCCATATCCCCATTATACCTTAATATTTATATAAATTTTTTATAATTTTGTTAGTATCTATATTATATTCAGTATAATAATATTTGGGAATACACAATCCATGTATAATAAGTAGTAGAAAAAAGGATGGTAAAAAATGGGTATCATTGAAGAAAATAAAACAATTTTTTTCCAATTTCCATAATTTACTCACATTGGGTGAAAAAAATATTTGTGGCTCTTGGATTAGTTTTTGGCACAGTGTATGTTTTGGAATTCACAAGCATGACCATATCTATGAAAAGTTTAACACTTTGAATTCTCATTATTAAAGGGATAAGGGGAATGAATATAAGGGGAGATTCATGTACATAGGGATAATTTATAGAATTAATAAACATTTAAGAACATATGTAGTATTTAAAACAAAAATCTAATGGGAGAGTATGTTTAAACAATATGTTATAAGTTTGTGTTTGTTGTTAATTATATTCCATTTGAAGTAGTTCTATTTGTGTGGAGACTTTTAGAGTCAAGTTGAGATTTTTGGAGATATATTATAAATTTTGTGCTATTTTTCAGAACAAGTCATGGTTTGAGCACAAGTATCATGATGTATGTGAAGTTATTTAAAATGGAAAAGTATCATAAATATATTTTTTCTTATCTGGTATATAGAAGGTATTTCTATATCAATAGATGAGAATAAGGATCACGTCATGGGTGAAGTAAATGAAAAATCGAAAAGCCACATAAAAATGGTTTATAGATGATATGTAAGAGTCATGAATAATATATATAGTTTTCTCTATGATGAGTATGGTTTACTACCTTTACAAAATATGAATCATTATATCACATCATGAAATATCAGCCATGTTGTGAAGAGTTTAATATTTATTTTAGTTGTTCTGTATAATTATAGATTCCAATTCCATAAAAGTGAGTCATACCAAAACATGTTTGTATTTAGAGAATGTATAGAATTTGATTATATCGTGATATAATTTTCATGAAATGATTAATTTAATTTTACCACGATGTTTAGACCATGAAGAAAGGAGTTTGTTTGTGAAAGATAAGCATCAATATATTTAGAAACATGAATTAATACCGTAGTGTGTTGCACAATATCACACCATGATGAAACTGGTAGTTGAAGAAGGATGGGTCCATTAATTCCCCTATCTAAAATGACATGTAATGATTACTGATATCTAGAGAATTTTAATTTATTTAATGGATTGGAACCATGACAGTGGTTTTGTGGTTTTTTGGAAGGTCTAATAACTAACTATCTAAATATAAATGGTAGAGATTCACTTGCAAATTATTTAGTGGACGAATTAGAAGTAAAATATATTAAAATTTGTTTGAAATATTAATTTTTAAATTTCAAAAATTCTCAATATATATTGGATCCCATTTTAGAGAAGAAGAAAAATAATGAAATAATTTAGGATATTAGGAAGAAGGAAGAGAATTTGAACCATTTATATAATTTATTTAATATGTTATGTAAATGAGAAAAGTTTGATTGTTTTTAATTCCATTGAAGATATAGCTTTTTGTAAATATTTATATGCATATTATTGAAGATCATGAAGTGGAGATATAATTATTATAGAGAACAACCATTGTTTTAGAGTTATATTCTCTATTATTATCTTCACAAGTTTAACTTATGTATTGAAATTATATCTTATTTTTTATAAACCTAATGAAAACTAGTGATAAAAAGGGAGTAAGATCCCATTTTCCTTGGATGAGTTGTGATATTCTCTTAATGATTGTAATAAAAAATGGAGTATTAACTAATTTACAAATCAAAAAACCACTGATATGTTATCCTTAGATATTTATTAGTGAAAGTGAGCATATTAAAATCTATATATACATGATTAATTTTTTTTATTGCATTATATTGTGAATGTTTTTTATCATCATGATAGATTAAAGGATTTATTAAAAATGTGAGGACAATATCCTGATGTACTTGAGTTAAGTACATATTTCAAGTGACCTTAATTCTTCCACCCCATCTTAGAGATTATAGTGGGACCTTATGAAAAAACTTTCTATATATTATCATTACATAAACTGTAAAAATGTATTATGTTCAATGATATAGTGTGTTAAATGGGATGTTTGTTTTACCAAGACATATATCCCATCTCCTATTACACAATATTGGATTTGGATATGACTCTTGTATCCACCTTCTCATTTACATGGAGTAAGTTTCACCAAGATATTAGTATATACATCATGTAGTTGGTATGGGTTTTTTGATTTTCATTCCACCAACATGTTATTAACACTAATAAAGACCAAAAGTAATATTGAACAAGTATTGATACTCCTAATATAAAGAATTATTTTTTATTATTTTTTATTCATATTCATTGTAATTTTATGTTATTAAAAACATGTTTATTTAATGTATGTTTGTAAAAAAATTATTATATTTTTATATAATTGATTAGAATTGTTCACAAATACACAAGGTTATTTAAGGTTGTGTTAATACATGTTGGCAGTGCCCTACTGAGTATGTATATACTTAAACATTACATGGAAACTTCTGTGAATATGAAACATCAAAAGCTATATTCTAGGTACCCTATTAGTAGTGGGATATATATATATATATATACTGGTCATGGTATATCTAGGATCTATATCATTATTGGGTCCAATGCATGGAAGGATTATTATTTTAGATATTTTTGTGGGTTGTAGAGAGGATATACATGGGTTATCTACATGTTTCTTGTTTTAGTTTCAAGATTTTAGAATCTATCTTTCAGTATATAATTAATATTTGGTATTAATTATTTATGTTTAGTTTATTATGGTTTATTTAAATAATTTTATAATAATTTTTTGAATTATTAGACTGGTTTTTGTGCTTGAATGTCTCATATAGTCGTTCTACTATTATTATCATTTTTATTTATTGAATTGGTTAAAAACATTGTTTTTTTATTCCGTATGGATAATGACTAGATGAGATATTTAAAAATTGTCACAATATCATTTCTTTATCATTTACAATTATTTTTGTGGAAACTATATCCCAAATACGTCTTATTAAATACCAAGCATTTAGTTCCCATGGGGTCTTCTAGTGGTTTGGTCGCTCCTTCAGATGCTCAAGGTCAGGGGTCAAATTCTTATTGGTTATCCATATAATCCTAATTCCAATCTAAAATATTTATCCTCATGTATTATTTAGGGGAAAATGTCTCTCTACAGTTTTACTCGGTCCAACCAGTAAGACAAAGTGTGATACCAGGGTTCCCAACACTGTGAAGTGGGGATACATAATTGAAATTCAAGGATTATCAATGGGGGTGTTCTGTATATAAAAAGGTCCCAACATTTATTCCAGCTACATGAAATTTTGAGGTTTGAAAAAGGTCTTGTGATATTATAATACGGGTATGAACTAAGTAGTCAATTCAAGATCTTTATAGAAAGATATCAAAACATGCCAAAATATATGGTTGTATCTATTAATGGAGTATGAACTATCAATAAATTAACATCACGTGATGATTAACAAGTTGTTTTATACTCTTGGTACAATGGATAAAAATACTATATCCATTAAGAGGAGTAATTAATAACTAATCATATTTTATAAGAAAAGGATATTGATTGAAATCAAAATTCAAGGGATAATTCACTATCTTTCCCAAATGATTTATTAATAAACAATTTATATGAAGACCATAAAGGCACGTTATAATGATATGAATCTATAGGATATAGTGTGATGTTTTTATTTGTTAAAACTTGAAAATGATGGGGTTTTAAGAATTTGATCATGAATACACTTCCAAAATATTATAGAAATACAGAAAAAGTTATTGGATTTTGATCAAATCTTAAAATTATCTATTTACCAAGTATGAAGAATGATTTATGGAGATCTCCAAGAATAAATATAGAGGATTTTCGTATAGGTATCATGAAAAAAATTAAAGGAAACAATGTCATTTAGTTTATTGTTAAACAAAATAGAAGTTTTCATCAGTGCATTTCTATTCAAGATATTTTCAAACTTGATCAACCTATAATATATATGTATATATAAAGAAAACTAAAAATCTTCAATGAGTACCATATTTAATTGTATCAAATAATGATCCTTGGTTTTCCATATTGTTATTCTAATGTTTTCAATATCTATTGAATATATATCTAGAATTTAGTATTACTTATCATCTTTAAATAGATTGTTAGTCTTGATAGACCATTATTAATTTTTAATATTCACTGATATCATACACTTTTGTATTTAAAATGTGGTTGGTATCAATATTTTTTTTGGTTAAAATATTATTTAATAATAGTATCTACTCAAACATTCAAATAGAAAAATATTATTATTTATATGAGGGTAATTCTGAACTATAATAATATAGGATGTTGTTGGAGATAAAATCATTTTGGAAAAGAATATCTTTTATCAAAATACAGAGTGTATCCTAAAGGTTATAGGTCATAGTAGATGTATCATATGTGTAATTTTTTTATTTTTTCATTAGTATCAATGAATAAAACCTAAATAAGATAATGAACACCACATAATATTGTATAGATATTATTTTTTTCAATAAATTTATAATTAAATTAAATCTATAATTACGATGAACAAGATAATCATATTGATCATTTTACACTACCATTAATGTTGTGTATACTTTATAATGGGGAATCAAAGTGATGATTCCACTTGGGGTATCCACACATGTTCCATGATTTTTATAGCAGCGTTCTTACTTTTTTGAGTTCTATTATGAAGGAAAATTGTGAATTAATAAGTTCTCCATTGATCAAAACAATGTTTTATCTTATTTTCTCATTGTTCATGGGTGGGAGGATGAATATCTCTAGGTATTTATGGACTTTTAGGGAGAATTAACATGTTGTGAAAAATAAAAATGCATAAAAAATGATATATCATGAACTTTATGCATGGGGTTAAACATTTAATAATGACACAATGACCCTTAGACATGTATTTAATCTATGTAAAACATCTATGTAAAATAATAAAAAATAGTAATATTATTATTTCATTGACATGTGTTTATGATATATAATTTTGTATAAAAATAAATTAAAATTTATTTAAATGGAAATATATATATATATAATTTATAATTAATAATTAACTCGTCTCGTTTATCCTCAAGAGAAAATTTATAAATCTCAAAAAAATTATTTATTTAAATAAATATCATTCTTTCAATATATATATATATAAATAAATATTACATTCAACAAAATCTTGAATAAATATTTTATTTAATAACTACATGTCTAATTAAATATTCATATTCATCTATTCTCTAATATGGTGAATAAATATATATTTATGTATCACTTTTTTAATAATTAAATGATAAATAAATTTCAACTCACATATTCTACACTTGAATATCCCATGATTCAAATCATGCAATCCAAATAACCAGAATAATTATTATTCAAAGAGATAATATTAATAATATTTATTCATAATATTAAATTGAATATAATTTATAAATATTTTATATACACTTAATGTCTAACCCTCTAGGAAACTTTCCCAAATGGTATTAGGTGAGCTTGCCTAAAGTCCACAATTACATTCAAGAAACAAGTCAAGGAACCCATAGCGAATAAAGTTAATGTATCAACTCCAAAAACCATCCTAAAATTTCTAGTATGAAATATAATATATTTTTCTACTGATATCTTATTAATCCATATGTATTTTTATGTAATCACCCTATATTTTTTATCTATCTTTCTTTGAAATTTTAAAATTAACTCATCTATCAACTACAATGGCCATGGATTTTTTTAGACAATTCCATTTCAATAAAAGTAATGAGATATCTTATTCTGTTAATATGAAATAGAAAAATAAAAACTTGAATTATTAAATTAATACCAATCACTTTTGATACATAGAATATATGTTACCTTACCATGAATATATTATGTCACATATATTTTCCATACATAAAATTAAATGATTCATGATATACATTAATAAAAATCTCAAGGATAATGATTAATATATACATTAACAAAAATGAATATCCAAGAATTCAAAAAAAAAGTTTTCCTACTAGTTTTTTTTGTACTCATGAACTCCCACTGTGAAGATAACCATGATATAACATCGGGAGAATAAGTCTTAATGTCTTATTAACTTTCAACACTGTGTGGTAAAAAAATTTATATCTCCCAATAGATAGATTTTATTTAGACCATAGGATGTATGCTTAAAAACTATCATTGTTTATGTATTTTTTCATTATAATAGGAAACTACTATAACCATATGATGTGAAAATTACTCTAATGAAATTATCACATTAATTGTATACAGTAAAAAAACATTATATGACAATATTTTTATTTATATTTTTTAAAATGAATATACAATTCTTTTCTTTTAAAGAGTTTCAATGGACAACCACTTGCACTACATTCAACACTTAAAATGATGTAATATTTTAATAATCACATGATATTCATGATTCCTCTAATATAAGTCATTATTCAATAGGTTTTATATATTCTCCATTTTGAATACTATTCTTACTATGACTTCACCACTTTTGTTAAAAATTCCTCAAAATATGATAGTTCAAAAATGTCTATTTCATATGTTCATGTGAGTTCAGATCCTGTGATAGAACAACTACTATAGTATTATTACAATATATAATGAAATTATCATCACTACATGGTATAGAACCGAGATTATAGAAAAATATTCATATCCACATTTCATATATATCTATATTAGAATATGAGTTATACTAAATATATGATGTATAATCAATGATCACTAGATACATAAAACTTATATGGATCACACCTCCTCCATTTAGCCAAATTATATATGTATAAACCCTGACCCCAGTAGGTTGGAGCTAGTATTTTATTTATTACACTGTCATAATATACAAGTAGTTATATCCCAAAGGACTAAATTGTTTATTAGTTTTGGTAAAATAGATACATACATGATTCTCTTATTATATTTGAAAACACAAGTTATAATTTAATTTTTTTCAAGAATAAAATTCTTCCCTATATGATGACCTTATATCTAAATCATAACACACTTCATAGAATCCAAAGGAAAGGAAACAAAATAAGGGTGAGCTAAAATAATTAGTAAGTTTTAAGTACAATAGAGTATATCAATAATCAATAAAGAATAATCAATATGTAAATATAAATAATAAAAAATTCAAGACATTTAATCAATAAATTGAATATCATAATTAGATAAGGCATAATAAATATGAAAATGTAAATAATTGAAAGACATTCCATTTAATCAATAAAATGAGAATGAAATTAATCCATAGATAGTATCATTATGAAAATATAATGGAAAATAATATCTAAATTCTTAATGAATGAAATGATTAATTATTTTATTTCGTGATCTTGTGTATCATGATACCTATACCATAAAGACCATTCAGAATAAAATTTAAAAATTTATGTAAAAATAGGTTTAATAATTTTTCTCATTATAATAACTGATGAGTTGAGGGGATATATAATTTTGGGCCTCACCCATCACTGTAGGCCTAAATAATTCCACATATATCAACTGATTTATTTAATTCATGAATCAATATTGCTTATCAAAAAATATCCATATTAAGTAAAGAATATATATTTATCAATATTTACTAGTTAATCAAATATCATTCAAAGTAAAAATCGTATGTATAAATGGTATATGGTTTAGTAAATAATCATATCCATGATATAAAGAGTATGAATATCTAAGAGATGAATTTTAAAATGATAACAATTGAGTGAATGTTTCAAAAGAAAGTTAATGGCTAAAAAAATGAATCATGAAACTTAATGTCAATACTTTCCCTATTCAAAATGGTTATTAAACATACATATAAAGAAAAAGTTTGGTATTAATACAATATATACACATTGGAGTAAAAATAGAGGGTTGTTATTGGTGATGAATAGAAATTCCATAAAAAACATTGTTAAAACATTCTGGAGGAAAATAACCTTTTCATTTTGAAAATAAAATTTCTAAAGTAAAATTTCACAGAAAAATCTGAACATATTTTTTTTAAATAACCTTTGAAACTTATATAGGACTTTTTAAAACATTGAGTGTTCATAATTCTAGGAAATTACGCATGTGTTGAGTATATTAAAACAAATATTCCTTTCACATTTTCGATAAAAGAAAAAGGTATTATTTTATAAAAAGTAAAAATGGTTAAAATTTTATTTAATAAATCATTTTTATTTGGAGAATCATTTGGGGGGCCTAAAAGCTATTGGAAAAAGGACTGGGATGGAGGATTGGGGATGGCTCATCTGTCAACATATGGTCTGACCCATGGCTGATTGATACGGATGGTATGCGGGCTACATCCCACGCACAACCAGGCTTTGAAGACGCCACTGTCAGAAGCCTCCTTTCCGACCAAGGAATGGGGTGGTGTGTGGATAAGATTTTGGAATGGTTTAACAAAAGAGACCAAAAAATTATCCTAAACATCCCCTGGGTCCCTGACGCAGGCCCTGGCCATCTCTTCTGGTGCAATGACATATCGGGAGAATACACGGTGAGATCCGGATACAAGCTTGCTCTTGGAAACCACCCAACCGACCAGAACGAGGGACCATGGAAATTTATTTGGAATCTCAACATCCCCCCAAAAATATGACACTTTTGGTGGAAGTTCTGCATGGGCACACTCCCAATAATGAGCCTTCTCGTGTACCGATATATGTCCAATGCCGCTTACTACCCGTTTTGCCCGAACATCCCAGAGACCCCCTTGCATGCCATCATTCACTACCCGAAAGCTAAGGAAATCTGGAATAAATGGGGCCCAACCCCAGATGCATTGCTGGATATGACTTCTGACCTCCCCGCTCTCCTATTGAGATGGTGCTCCTCTCTCTCAGTGGCTAAGGTACGGTCATTTTGCACCCTGGCCTGGATCATCTGGGTACGGCGTAACGATGTTTTCTTCCACCACAGGAATAAACCTTCTGAATTCTAGATTAAACGGGACACCTCATGGATCGAGGGATGGAATCACCACAATGGACAACATAGGCCTGATGCTCCCCCCTCATGTCCCCCTTAGTGGAACCCCCCAATGGAAGGTGTTCTTAAGATCAATGTGGACGCGTCTCTCCCAAAGGATGGACTTGTCTCCCTCGGTCTCCTGGCCCGAAATCATCTGGGGAAAATCATCGCAGCAAAGTATGAGTCACATCAGGCCTTTTGGGAACCTGCTGATGTAGAGGCTAATGCCATCCTAGCAGCTTTGATGTTGGCTTTCGAACGTGGGTGGGTTGATATTTGCATTGAATCTGACTGCCTCACCGTGATCGATGCCATTAACCAAAACAACGGCAGACTCCAGTCGTTTGGCCTCATTATCAGAAGAATTATCTTGCTCTTCCAATGCTTTTCATTCTTCACCTTCTCCTTTAACAAAAGAGAAGGAAACAATGCGGCCCACTAGTTGGCAACATCAGGCCCCTTCGAGGCCAACCAGCTCTGGCTGGACAATTTTCCTTCATGGCTTTGCACTTTTACATCTTCTGATATTCTTCATTAATGATATCGGTTTATCTCAAAAAAATAATTTTTAAAAGTTATAATTTTATTTGAAATAATTATTAGAAAATAGGGTTTTGGTATAAAATAATTTTTTGACTGAAGAGAAAAATTAAGTCATAATTTCATAAAAATATTTTCCCAAAAATTTTAAGTACCAAAGAGTGTAAAAATGGAAATATTACTTGAAAATATAATGAATAACCAGAGGAGAAGAAAATTAAATAGGTTTATAAGTAAGTTTTCAAATAATTTCCTTCATATGAAATTCATTCATAAATAATCTCGATTAGAATGAGATTGTAAAATAAACCCTTACAATGATCATAACGTTGAAGTGATGATTAATCATTGAATTGATTATGTGTATCAAATATAAATTCACATAAATAATTTTAAAATAAAAAATAATTTAATCAAAATTAATTTCACACATAATCATAAAATATCAAAGATGATGAAGAAGTAATATAACCCAATGAAAATAAATTGTGTTATGAAATTATTTTCCACTTGGTAACTCTTAAGTCAAAACCCCTAGGTTTTAATAATTAAAATTGAAACGAAAAACACTAATAATTATTAATTAATCATGATATTAAATTTCAAAGGATAAGTGTGTACAACATATAAAATAAATTTTCCTCATGACATTATAATATGCCTTAAAGAAGTGAAATATAGACAAATTCTCTTGCCTTTTTCTTTATTTTGGTTGAACAATTTTTAACCTTATATATAGTATTTAAACAATTTATTAACTTATAATAAAACTATATTCATATTTATAGTTTACTTTTTGATCATATTATAAAATCTTATCACCTGGTCTTTATTAATCATTCATTATTTTCATTATTTTGGGTGTTAATTGCCTTGTTTTCTCTTGCATGTTTTCATGAAAGTTCCAATTATTGTGAATATTATATAGTTTCATCATCTGTAGAATAATAACTATGATATAATTATAATATTTATAAAAAAAATTATTCTTTTAATACTAATCAAGAAATATGGTTTTGATAAATGAAGTACGTTACGATCCTGGAGACGGTAGGTTGTACGTACGTATGAGTAACATTTCCATTTCTCAACGATAATTATGAAAAAAAGGTAAGTAATATTTTAATTTTCAGAATGATCATAATATAATATTATTTACTTAAATATACTTATATATTTCAACCATGTGGTGTGGTGATTAAAACTGAGTCACATCCCTTCGTGAAGGCAGTATTCCACACATAATTGAACAATGTTATCATCTTTAGGTGAGTGAAAATTTAAGAAATAAAATGATATATTATGTTTTAATAATGATAAATATGTAATTTATATTACAATTATGAAATTTATATCATATATATTTATTAAATTTATCCTTATTACCTTCCATGTAAAGCATTAGTGAAAAACGAATCACATCCCTTCATGAGGTGGCAGTCCACCGTACACACGAGTGACATTATCATATCACCTATGGAATGGAAAGTAAAAAATGAATATATTATATAATGAATATATTGGTATATTATGATATAAATATCATATATATACTTTATATCCATCATCATACCCAATCATGATATATAGTAATGGAAAAATGAATGACAGTGGTTCGTGAGGCGGTAGCTCACCGTACACATGAATGATGATTTCGTAACCCATTTGATGAAAGTGGGGATGGTTGTAAGTTGTTAAATTAAAATAAAAATATATATAATTATATTTAAAATAAATTAGTTATTATATAATATTTTTTTAATAACAATTTAAGTAGGTGGAGTAACAAATAAAATAAAAATGTGTGTTGATGAATGTTATATCTTCTTCGAGTAACCTCTTTAGGTTTGCACCAAAAGCCTTCCTAGTTTGGATTTAATCATAAAATAATGTTTATATGATTATATTAAGGAGTTAGGTAAGTTATTTGAGTAGGTATTTTCTGAAACAAAATGTTTTTTTGGTTTGAATAAAATAGGAAAGCAGGGGGTGGCCTTTTATAAGTGAGGCGAGTGGCACACTTGTAATTTTTGAAAAGAAAAATGTGGTCCCACAATTTTCACATGAAAAAGGGTCAAAATGAAGTTTTATAAATCATCAGACATGATAATGTCTAAAAATGGCCATAAAAACTATTTTAGATAAGTTATTTGGACATTTTAACCCTTATATTTTTAGTTTTACCCATGGTAAAACCATTTTTACCTTATCACGATACATCATTTTTTTGTTTTTACTATTTATTATGGAAAAAATTAAGTATAAATTATTAAATAATATAAATTATTATTATTCAACCAATGAAATCCATTTTTAAATATAAAATTCATATAAGTGGCAAAAATAATTTTAAAATTAACCCTGTACATGTGATGAGAACGAAGGATTTCAAAGAGAAAACGATCAAAAGTTTTCAAAATTTTATATAAAAATTAAATATAAAAATGATTAAAATTAACTATATTGGATTAATTAATATATAATTAAAATAATTTTACTTTAAAACTAACTAAATATATAATATAAATGAAAATGTGGTTTTTTATTAAAAATCATCATTTTTCACTATTCATTGTAAAATGAAACATTTCAGAAAAATATAAAAAATACACCATAAGATAAGTTTGATTTTATAATTTAAATAATTAAGTTAATTTTATCAAATATTCTTTATAAAATTGATAAAATTAATTTTAAATTATGTGCACAAACAACGACTAAACCATCTGTTAGAAAAATATAACTTTTCAGAATGCATTTATTTTTATTTGAAATGATATTATTATATTTATAATAAATAGATAACCATAATTTTGTATCATACCTGGGTTAAAATCTAGGTTGTAGAGAATTTCTATTGGTAGACGGTGACGTAGGCAGGCGGTGACGCGGGCATGACATAGGCAGGCAGTGATGCACACATGATGCAGGCTGGTGGTGGTGTAAGCATGATGCAGGCATGATGATGCACTGGGATTTCAAGCTAAAATTTGGGCCTTTGAACCATGTAATGGGATTCATGACCACTGGGTATTTAGGCCATGTATTGAATAAATAAGTCTTGATGGGTGGTTTATCCCTTGGGGTGGGATATGACCTGCCTTTCAAGCCTGTGTGTGTGGTGTGTGTGTGTTTAATGTAATTATACCCCTAAGAACCTAATATATATACCCTATAATTTAATTATTAGGTTATAATGGAATACTATATTGTTATTCATTTTTAATTAGTGTTGTGTATTCCACATACTATCAAAGAGATTAAATTTAAAGAAATATATTCTGTGGGTTGTTTAAGTTTAGTGTTTTGTGTCAAAAACACTAAAAAACAATTCTATTATTTTAAAAAAATAGGGTGATTGAATATATCCTAATAACGATTTTAGATAATTCTGATCCACTCAATGATAAAAATATATGAATCCACTCATAAAAAGTTCTTCATCTCTTTCATATTATAGGAAGAAATCCATTATATACCTTAAGAACATTAGGATAGTATTTACAGTCAACCAATGAGGCTCTCCTTAGTCTACATGATATATACCTACCGTTATCAAGTTAAAAGAAACTTCAATACTAGAACATATAATGGTATACATGTATACCCAATCACTAAAGCATACAAAATTATATTCACCCTTTCTTTATATTATTATATATAAGGAAACATTTTTATAAAGAGAACAATAGTATGTGATATCATAAAAACACTCTCATTGATTGTACCCTCTTATATATTTTCAATAATTTTTCAATGAATGATCCTTGACTTAGTCAAAGTATCCCATCATATATACCTTGATGTAAACTTATCCTTATAATATAGGTTGTTCCAAGAATTTATCTACTGTAGAATAATTCATTCAACTATTTCATTACTAAATATATGACTAGTATCTTATTTACCATTAGTAATATATAATCAAAATATAAAACTAAAATAACTATACAAATACCACAATATTTTCATTATGAAAATAAGTATTGAAATCATATTTATAAATTCTATATTCATGGAATTCTATAATGGAAATTTTAATTCTAATGGATTTCATCATAGTGATTGGTGAAATGGTTTTTTCATATTTTTTTATCATTATGTTTTCTAAAACCATTATCAATCAATCGATCCTTATAGGTGATAACATTATCATTTGAATCCCATTTTATTTGTATAAAAATATATAGAAAACATGATTTATATCAATTGGAGGACCATAAAAATATAGAACTGATTTTGGTACATGGGATCCATTATAGAATTCAAATATTCATTCATTTTTCACATTCTTATCTATTTAAAGCTTCTTTATAGGAAATAAGAATATAATTCTATACTATTAATACATCTCATTACTTAGTGAAAATAAAACTATTTAACACTAGTTCTCTAACATCTCTATTAATCCGGTATATAAACTCTATCTATAGAAAAAAAAATTATGAAAAAAATATTTCTTTTTATAACTTTTTTTTATCTAGAGAATAGAATTCATTGAAGTCGGCCTTACTCCAACTATAATTTTTTTATTTTTTCCCTTTCATGAATAGTGTCATGTATGTCAACTATAACCTTTTTATCTAAGGTATTTTTTAAGTAATAACCTTTAGTTTCTTTATGATACTCTATAAAGATTCACTCCATGCCTCCTAATGCTTTTTTTTCTATTATTATCATAATAAACTAACTTGTATCCCCATAGTTGATTATGTGACAAAGTGTATGTCTTCTAATACCACCAATAATATGGGTTTCCAAAAAATTCTATATATGGAACTTAGTTTAATATTTTTTTTCTATAGTATGTAATGAATATCCCAAAAATGATAAGGAAAACTCTACATGTCACATCATTGATCTCACAATGTCCAATATGTTTTTAGTTTCAATTTTTCTTAAATGATTTCACAATAGTGTATAAAGATGTGTGAGTAATGATACTACCCCAAAACCTTTTATGAAATTGATGAAATATTTTTTGAGATATTCCCCACCTCTATCTAAGTTGAGTTTCTTTATCTTCTAACAATGTTGATTCTATACTACATTCTTATATTCTATAAATTTCTCAAATGAAATATAATTATACCTTATTAGGCATATATATCCATTTTTACTCAAATAATAGGAAAAGGTAGTGAATTAAGAGTTTCTACCACTATTTTATACTTGAAAAGGTCCATACACATAAATATGAAATAATTATAGAATCTCTTTGGATCTCTCACTTTTTACACTAAATGGATCCTTGGTGACTTATCCTTATAATCAATGATAACATATATATAAGGTCTTCACCTCAAATAAATCAAAATATCCTTCTTGATATAATATTTTAATACACTTTTCATTTACATTACCAAATTGGTGATGCCACAATTAGGAATGATTTGAGTGATGTGAACAAGATATATTATATTTTTTCCAAGAATTCATTTTCATGTTGTTTTATGTAAAGTTCATTATTCATACTTTCCATTCAAATAATCATTTTGAAATTATCATTCATTTGAAATTGAAAATAAAAAAATATATATGTCTAATATAGAAATATAAATAATGTTCCTGGTTTCACTAAAACATAATACCAGTTCATTAAATCTAAAATATATCTAGATGTAAATTTGAGATGGAAGTCCCCTATAGCCCAAACAACTAGCCTCTCTCCATTGGTATCATGATGATTCAACTAAACATTATATTTTCACCAAAATATCTTAGTTTCATGTATTTGGATACAAATTTGAGAATAATAATATGTATATAATACCAAATACATAGAAGTGGAAATATATAACTATATAAAACATATACCAGAAGATTCAAATTACTTCTCAATTGAGGAATAATTCTTCTTTTAGTTTCACTTATTTCTATATGAGAAACCTATATCTTCCAAATCATTATCCTCTCTTTATATCATTCTCTTATTATAAGTGAATTTTAAAGGTTTTGTAGTCTTTTAATCAACCTTAGACCTTCTCACATTTCCATTCATTTTATTTACTATCAGGTTTGATGGTTTTGATGCTTCATGTACTTATCCACCTAGAAAATCATTGTCAAAATATATTTGAGATATGTATATATATTGTTCATCTTCTAATTCACAACAAAAAATTATTAAATTGAATTATTTAAGGAGTATATAAGATCTGTTCTTCATTATTTGGGTATCTTGAATTCTTGAATTTATAATCACTCAATATATCCAATAGAATTAACTATATGTGCTCCATACAGAACTCCTTTTCATAGATTTCAGGTAAATATTTCCTTTTGGATTTCATAAATCCCTTGTCTTGATTTCTTATTATAGAAATCATTGAGGTGATAAAACATTGAATATGCATCCATTTCTTCATAATGCTTGTGGAGATCAATAGTCTTTAGATAAAAACCTAAGGTATTAGACATCCAATGCATCAAACAAAAGTTTCTCGAAGACATTTTCCTCCTCCTCACATTCCTTATTATATGGATTAGTATGACTAAGGTACTGCCATATAAAAATCATATTATCATGTAATAGTACAATGTAATGTCACTTATACAACACCTGGAATCCTACACCGATAAAGATATTTTATTTCTCTAATTTAGATGATATAGAAAGTGATGTATTTTATTTTCATTCCATTTTATAAAATAAGTACTTATTAGTTTTATAAATTTATCCTTATTCTCAACTATGACTTAATTAATTTATGAATTAATTGTTATCCCAATGTTTTATATGTTGTTAATGGTCCTTGCCATTGGATTTAGAATATCTGGTATCTTATATATCTTATTGATAATGTTAAATATGTCCCTTTTGAATAAATTCACCAAAGGTCTTATATTTTTATTCATTTTTATATAATACCATCATTAACTAGGTTGATAGGTAACCATTAAATGGCCTATAGGATTAGAGGCACAAGACCCAGTACAAAGGCCCAAATACCTGACTAAACTAGAAAAACCCATCCTTAATATCTACTTCATTGATGGAACCTAGATCCCCACCTATCATGTATAATCAGATATCATTTCCCCATGTAGAGATGTATAGTTTCTTATAACATTGGAGTATTCCATACCCTATATTCTTTCCCAATATGGTTAGCTCTACTTTAGTGGCTATTTTATGCTCATATTCCTCTTCGATGGTCTAATCTTATGTGGTTTGATCTGACTACTTCATGAATGAAAGGCCTTGTGGCCCAAAATACATTGGCACAAAGGCTTGAGGTGGCCCATAGGCCATATTATTTGAAGACCTATGATATCCTGAAGTCATGTATCTATGAATTGTATGCAAAAATAGGGTGAATAGTTCCAAAGCTACAATATTGGCTATAGTACATGCTATAAGGACTACTATAGTAACTCAAAAATTCTCCCTTTCTTAGTTTTGAACTTGGGTAATTTGGATACAGGATTTCAGGGTTTAATACTAAGGTGACACCCCAACTACTCATATGTACCTTCTCATTACCCCGAATATGGATATACAAGTTACATAAAGTTATTTAGGTATACATTTCTTTCCAACTGCATAAAATCGTTATGTCTTGGCCTGTTGTGTGGACTCAAAATTCATGAAATCCTAAACTTGTATTTCATAAATTTTTTCTATCAAATACAATTATATATACTATGAATATTAGAAATAATGGAAATCTTATTTTTTTTAACCCACTATGTTTATTAAGACTCCCCAATAATTTAAAGATCCATTTACTATAGTTAAACTAACAATTTAACTATTTATACATCATAACTCATATAATTTAAGGTGTTTTGATGACTTAGTCTTTTATTTGATGGATTTTTTTTAACTTATGAGAAATTATTTATTATTTTAATCTTAACAGTATTGATAATATTATGTGGATATTACATAAATAATTAACCAGTTATTAAGAAATAATTTCTGCACAAACTAGTGTAAAATATTCTATTTTATATATTTATTCTCGTTATTAATTTATGTGAGAACATACATAGTAAATTAAATAAATATGATAAAATATATCTTACATGTTTTAATTAGTTTATAATTATTATGTTTCCTAATGTATTTAAGTTATTTAATTTAATTTAAATAAATAAATAAATCTTGAATCATATAAATAAAAAAATCAATATTCATGAACAAAATTAATCAAATATATGAAGTGATAATGTGATATTATCTACTAGTTGGTTTATCTTTTAGTTATAATCCAACCTTAACCCTTAGGGAAATAACTCCTTGAGTCTGCACCTAGATCAAGTTATAAAATTACCCTATTATTTTGTTTATCTCATTTATTAGATTAATCTCATCTTAGTTCTAGAAGTATCTCCTATATCTAAGAACTCCATACATTATAAATTTAAATGCACACACAGGTAAGGGGTACCAAGGGTTTAGTTTTAAAAAAATTATTCCTAGACACACATATTAACTCAAAATATATCTCATTATTACTTATTAGAATCCATACCCAATATGATCTTAACTACGTGTCAATATCTATGAAAATTCCAATGAATGAAATGAAACATTATAACCTAACAATGTACATAAAAACTAATTTTGTATATAGTGGTACGATTTGAGTACAAAAATAAAGACTGATTACCCCACTTTCCCTAGAACACTCAATGATACTATGAATGAGTGGATGTGAATGGATATCATAGGGTATTTGAAATAAATTCTTAGTGTATCACAACCATCTAGAAACATAAACTAAGTTACACTTGTAAACCATACCAGATCCTACATTACTATAGGAAGCATGCACCCAAAAAACTCACACAGATACTACCCAACTATAGTGAGGAACCATCTACCTATGAATGATGACATATATACCACAATGACCAAACATGGTAAGACACACCTCTCATATCTCATTATACATAAGAATAATTATATCTCAGTATATCTACTAAACTCATAGCTTAGAGTCTCACATAACCCATTAGTTATCTCATTTTCTTCATTTTAAAAAATCAAAAATACTAGGGGAATTAACGATTGAAGTAAGAATATAAAAAATTGAAAATAAATTAAGGTCAAACTATATATATTTTAAAAACCCATATTTCACACATTTCCACATCTAATCTTTATATTCCACTCTATAACTCTATTTTATACTACCTATAGAGGACCTTTAATGTTATCCCATGTACCAAATATCATTATAGGAGTTGGATTCCACCACATGATAGTACATATCTTTGTATACTACCTATTCACTTGTAATAGACATAAAAAACACCATAAAAACTATACAGTGTGTTCCATTTCTATAAACATACCTTAGGGGTTTTATTGGGAAGATTTGGGTCTACACTATCTCATGCAACCCTCTACTACCTCCCAAAGTTTATCCACCATCCCACCTAGTGGCTCATTAGACATTATTATATATATGGATTCTTATGGGGAATTTAACATCTTTATAGATCCATATCCAAAATCGACAATCAACATTTAATGTTCCATCACAAAAAAAATAAACTAATTTCTCTAATTAATCATTGATCACAATGTTCTTACAAGATGAAACAATCTCTGGGTATTAACCCTCCATTAATAGATCCATCAGACTAGTCAAACATCCTCAAAATATCCGTTAGAGGTTTCTCTTTCCATCTTCACCGTTGGACGTTTGATTTGCACATGAGTCACGATTCTTCCACTTCGGAAATCTGGATCCAACTTCTGGGGCTGCGACTACCCTTTCAGAATCCATCTCTCCTCCATTCAATAGGTAATTCATTGGGTCGTTTCCTTTGTGCGGACTGGAAAACGGAGTCCATGGTGCATCCTATTGTCGCATGAATTTGTGTCGAAATGGAGCTCTCCCGTCCTCCGCCCGACAAGATTTGGATTGTGATTGAGGGGAAATACAGGTACGTGCAAAATGTTTTCTATGAATCCTGGTCAGCGTTTTGTTCTTTCTGCTACAGACAGGGACACTGTGTTGAGGAGTGCTGCAAAAGGTCTTCGGCAATTTTGGTTGATCCTTCTCCTGCGGGTAAGGGTGTTTCATTGCAGGTTGAGGGAGTTGGAGCTGATGTTGTCATTGGCACTGAGACTGCTGCGTGCAATCTGAGGTCAGGGGAAGTGTCTTTGAGTACCATTGATAAGGTTGTGACTCTTCGAGGTGATCAAGAGCAGGGACCGCCTACTCAACTTGGGGTGGGTCTGCCCTGTCTGCCGAATGCTTCGGTGGTGGATCCTACTGGTTCGGGGAGGGCGAAACCTGCAGACCCGGCCTTGAAGGAAGCAGAAAAGGTCTTGGAACCGCAGGTGGAGGATGTTTTTGATCGTCTTAGGAAGGATTTAGGTGTTTTTCAGGTGACCAGCGACATGGGGAAAGAGATTCAAGGTCAGATAGATGGGGCTTTGGAGAGGTCCTTTCTCCCTACAGGGGAGTCTTCAAGCTCTGAGGCCAACTGTGTTTCATTCAAAGGCTGGGGGAATCTGAATTCCCAGCATCAGTTTATGGGTAGGGGTTTTGATCAATCGTCTTTTCAGGAGGGGTTAGGGGATGAAGAATCTTGTGTCGAAGGGAAGGAAGGGGTCAATGGGGGATGGTTTTCCCCGGATACCACCCTTGGCCAAATGATAGGGACTGTCTCGGAGGTACAGGCTCAGGCCATCCTGGGAGATGCATGGGGGTCCGGATTCTGGTATACTGTCTGGGGTTGCTTCTGCTACCCAGCACCCTTTCGCCTTGCGCAACAGGTTTGAAGGATTGAGGGAAGTGGATCTAAGAGTGGAATCTCTTGTCGTGGATGAATTAGATAAGGCCAACAGGAGGAGTTTTTATGGCATCACTCTGGGTGGTCGGATCAGGGGGCATGCTCATCCAGAGTCTGCTGTTGGTGGAGGGGAGTCAGAACATGACGAGGTTGGTAGGAATTTTTCTGAAGAAGATCCCGGTTCAAGAAGCAACAGGAGTAAGAGGAGAAGGAGGGGCAGGAAGGATTACTCCTCCTTACCTCCTCCATTGAGGACCCGGTTAGCAAGAAAGATAATGGTTGAGGAGCTAGACAAGGAGGTCAGGTGTCACCGTAAGTCATCTGATCAGTCTGAAACTTTCTCAGACTTGGTTCTAAGCTCGGATGAGGTAGTGACAGAGCAAGTGTTATTTCTCAATGCTTTGGAGGAGGAGGCGGCCAAGATGATGGGTTGAAATCTTGAGGTGGACCTTAATGAGGAACAGTAATTGTGGGTTGACAAACAAGATGCACTTCTGGTTGCAGGCTTCAACAAGGGGTTAATCAGAATTGAGGAGTACATGCAGATCTGGAACAAACTGACTTCTGCTTTTGAAGACCTGGTAAGGGGGGATCCACTTTTACAGGCCTCTAATTTAACCTGGAAGCTGGTTAGGGATACGAGGTCCGGTAGAACTCGACTGATTTTCAATGATTTTGTTTTTTCATTCTGTAACTAATGTTTTGTTGAGGTTCAATCCTTGTTGTGTGGATTTGCTGGAGGGTCAGATCGGCTCTGAAGGGTTAGATCACGCTGCTTCCTCCTCTGAAGGTCATTGGGGATGTGGCTGATTTAGAGGGATGGCTTTCCATCGGGAGGGACCATGCTTGCATGGGATCGCCGAGTGGTCCTTATATGGAGGTAACGGTTGCTGCTTCTACTTGGAAGAGGTTGGTTCTGGTTTGTTTTGTTTGGAACTGTTTGGTGTTTTTTGGAACCTTTGGTTTCTCACTTTTTCCTCAAAAGTGTCTTTCTTAATAAAAATAATAATAATTTGCAAACATCATCAAAGATGAAATAATCCAATATCAGTCAGAATTAAAGCTCACTATCTATAGATACCCAACTATATTACACATATTTTTATATTAATTTTAACATAAATAAAAAATATACACAACCTAAGGATCTAGAGGACTAGTGTATTTGGATGAATAGGTCTATAACACAAAAAAATGAGACTAAAACCCATCATATTTATTTTATTCTCTATAATGAGATCCTAAATCCCTATGGTGTCCTAAAACTAAATAGGAAAACCTAAGGAATACATAATGAAAAGGGGTGAGATATAACACCTATTAAGGGAATAAATATGATGAAGAAGCACACCATATGAGTCGGAAGGCATAACATGATATCATAAAAGTTAAGTTTCATGAATAATAATATTGGATAAGGATATAAAAAATGTGGAATCATATTATCATAGAAATATATGAATGTTTCCACTAAATAAAACATGAAATAAGCATAATTCAGGGCTAACTGCTAAGAAAACATCACATGGTGGAAAAATACCCATCATGGATTAGGTTTCCTACCCAATCCCGTATATATAATCTCATGAGACATAATAATTACCAAATTAATTGGAGTGATATTTATGTGCACCCATCATAACATGTACATTAATATGTGAGTTAACTAAGGAAATCATATAAGGCACCAACATTAGAAAAACCCATGGAAATTAAATGGGTTACACAGTCATGTATTTTATATAGCCAGTGGAATATCCTAATGGATTCATTGAAATAAGAGTTTAAATAATTCCTGTATATTTTTAGATAAATAAATAATAATAGGAAATGAAAATTAAGTCTAATTAAAATGATGACATAAAATTTGTGGAGGTATAAATTGGGAAATATTCCTTTTATATTTTTTTTTTGAAAAAGGTTAAAGAATAATTAAAGAGGGTAAGGGAATAATAATTTCCAAAAAAAATAACTAAAATGGTTTTAAATAATGAAATTAGTGTTTCTAGATACCATTTATGGCTAAATAAATTTCATTTAGTGGTACTTTAAATAATAAAAATAAACAGAGAAGTTACCATTGACCGGCTCTGCTTAAGGAAATAAATAGAGAAGAGAACCTTTGAAACATGTATATCCCTATCAGGGAAAGGTAAATAAAACTGGGTAAATATTCATAGGACATAAATATAGAATATAAAATAATTAAATAAGAGTAAAATATATATAAATTGGGAAAAGTAGAGAGAAATCATAACAAAAAGAAAATAAGGTGGTTCAAAGAGATCCATTACCTTAGGTCTAGAATCATTGTGCACTTTCACATAACATGATGAATAATGAAATTAGAATTATTAATTACTTAATTAAAAAAATATTCAATCTATATTTGATATAATATAATTATACAATGTTTATTTACATCTATTTTGTTGAGATATTATGTTTAATTTCACTATTCCAAGGGTGTTCATTTCATAGTTCCAAGGTCATATCAGCTGTGGATAATTTAAAAAGTTCTTTTCAAATGGGAATACAACTATAGAAGTGAAATAAAATGATATTACCATCCTTAATAAAATTTAACTGGTCCCAAATATTCATAAGTGTTCTGACATAGGGATGATTAATTTAGTATAAACATTTTCATTATACGGTTAGTTCATTTAGACAGTTTTACCAACCATCATGAACTAGATTTGTTTTATTTAATTTAAATAACATTACTATATTATAGAACATGAAATAAGTTTTAACAAACCTATTATCATAATATTTAACCATAATATTATTTCTATAACTATCCTTAAAGGTGGTGGATAAAAATGATGTAAGTTGTTTATGAAGGCAGTGAACCGTCCATATTATGAACAATATTTTCATTTTTTAGATTGAGAAGATAAGAGCAAAGTATAGATGATATATTTTATATTAAAATAATAACATTCTAGTTTATTTATTTCACAATAGTCATTATCTCATGTTGGATGGATTTTTTTTGGAAATAAGGATAAAGAAAAATTAAAAGGCTCGGTTAATAATATTACCATTTCCTCTGGATTTATCCTCTTAGGATTACACTTAAGGAAAATTAGATTGGTTTTTTTAAGAGACCAAGGTTTCTAGGGATGTTGGGGAGATATGGGGTAATTATTTTTTAGATATTTGGAAAGGTAAGGAAGTTAGAATGTGTGAGGAGAAAGGGTGGTGAGTGGTGGTATTTTCTAGGGGAGAAGAGGGGTGATTTTGAAAATTATATTCATAATTTATTATTTTTCCTCAATATTACCAAGAGTGATGAATTTTATGACTATATAAAATAAATTGTGAATGTGATTTGGAACTAATTATTTCCGACTTCATCCTTTATTTCACTATAAACTAAAAATTTGACTATTTTAGAAAGATATTGAAAATTCAACCAAACCAATTTTTGATAGGTATATTCTAAAAATAAAATCAATATTATGAATCTAATTTTCAAAATATAAGAAAATTAATTTTTAAATAAAGTACTTATTTATTTAAAAAATCATTAATTTTAATGTTATTATCTTTTTAAGACCCTTTGAAAAATTAATTATGGTCTCATAAAATTATGATATTATTAGAATGAAACTTAATATTATTTTATAGCCAAAAAATTTAAAATTTAATTTTATTTCAAAAATTTATATTTTTACAAAAATTAAAATAAAAAATATTGTCTTTTATAAAAATACAAACACTTATTTTACCATTTTTAATACACTTATTTACATGTATAATAATATAAATACATCATATTTTCATTTAATGAGATACTTAAATATTGATTTAGACTTCCATAGGTGAGGATACTCTTCTAAAATCCAAGTTACTATTCTGAATGGTCATATTACTATTCCAATGGTCAAATTACTATTCCAATTATCATATTAATATTCCAATAGTTAGATTTGTAAAAGTCATATTAGTTCCCTACTTTTTATGAAATACCTTATTTCATTTACACTTAATTAAGTTCTATTTTATCTCAAGGTTGTATTTATTTTCATTTTCAAAATGAATATTTCATTATAAAATTTTTGTTTGATATCTATAGTGTTGTATTTGGGTGAGATCATTTTGAGGGATCGATCATATCCAAATTTTCAAATTATAGTTATCTTATTTTCTAATTTTTATCCCATTATAATAATTTATATTATTATGGTGATATTTATTCTCTAAATATAAGGTCTAAATCAAAATAATAATATGTTTCTAGTTTTAGTTATGTGTTTCATGTGCTTTATACCAGCAAGATCAGCCAGAAGCTAAGCTTCTGACTATTTATTAAATAAAAGAAAAAGGTACAGAGGAGGCAGGCGGGGTCAAACAAAGGAACTTGCCCTCATCCATCAAACACAACATTACAGATCATAATAAGTCATGTCATTCCCATAGTCAGAGTCATCAGTAGTTTACCATTCAGATTGGGACTTACCCTGATTAAGGATCTTAAGAATATCAGAGTTGAACTTACCAGAGGGCTTATTCATGTGCTTTATATAATACTATATTACCAAATATGACACATTCATATAATTAGAAGGGAAAATCCCATTGATAAAATTATGGGTTATTACACTATACTTCTCTTTATATCATATAGAGTCAATCCATACCCCCAATACCGACTTAGGATCCATACAATGGGTCTCAATACCACTAATTTCACTATTAACTATTCTAGAATAATCCATGAACTAGATAAATACTAGGACTAATCCCCACCTCAAAATTTTTTGTCTAAAATAAGGATCCCCTATAAAAAATAATGGATTATATCCATACTTGGTGAATATAAAAAACTTCCCAAAGTCTAACATTTAATAAATAATCCACCAATAAATCAATATCATTGATCCAAACCCATCCCAAGGGTATTAAAATGTTTATTTATACCTATGATAAAGGAACCCTAATCAAAATTTCAATCCAACCCAACCAACCCATCACCCAATGGAAGTTTTATCTTATTGATCTAATAGTATCATGCACCAATATGTATCTATATATAACATACCAAGATACACTAGAAGATAGTACATAAATCAATATACAAGCTTAAGAAAATAATGCATTTCCATCTCCTGGATAATTCAACCAAAACATGTCTAAAAAAAATACCCCTTCCAAATTTCTAATGAATAACAAGTCAAAACCCTCATTAGAATCTAATAAAATACAAAGCCCTACCACCTTCCAAATTTTAATAAAAAGAAACCTCATGGTATCATTTCTCAACCATAGAAAGTTTTCAAAAATTTCATAACATGTCCTAATTAAAAGTACATTTTTATTGAAATAAAAGGTTCAAACCTTTTCTAATGTCAAAATTTCAACCTGGAACCCCAATAAAACACATTTCTCTAAAAAAATATTTTTAATTGAAAACTCAATTATATAAAAAAACAAGTCAAAATAAGTCATTATAATAAAAAATAAATAAAGAGGTCCACTAGGGGTCATTTAAATAGGGATACACCAATGAATTATTTGAAAATAGATATGATATGTGTTGTCTAATGGCATGAAATGAGGCTAATAAAACTTCTTGGGTGAGATCTCGTGACAACATAAAATAAGAAAAATGGTTAAAAATAATTACATGAACAAAAAATAATCTAAATAATCAAAAAAAATAGAAATATATAAATTTCCTATATTAATCGATGATCCATAAAAATCATTAAATCTCATATAATGATTCATTAACCACAAAGAACATATATCTAATAAAAAACAATCCATTAAGAATTAATCCATATAAAAAATCATTATTTTGAATAATTGAAATAAAAATCACTAGGTGGTGTAATGAAGTTTAAACCATAGGTGACAATATATGGTTCACCCCCAACATGAAGTTGAGTCTCAACATTAAAAAATCCACAATGTAAAAAACTCAATTCAATAAAAAATTAATAATAATTCACCGATAAACCTAGATAAATTCATAAAGGAAAATATTTTATTCCAAATATAAATAAACTACAGGAATAACCTCTTCCCAAACCTACTCTATTCACAACACATGGATATCCCATAATATCAAATGGATTCCATAATGTTTTGTTGGAATCATATGTTAATAAATAAACCCTACCGTTATTAATTAAGATATTAACTATGGAATCAAGAATGGTGAAGTGAGAACTAATATTAGATTAGATCTGAAAAAATCTAAAACTCATCATCCAAACCCAAGGGGGGGATGTGAAGGTAGAAAAATGAGAAAATGAGGGTCCTCCCACTTCCTCTACTTGTCTAATACCCAAGGAGCCTTTTGGATCCAAAATAGGACCCCAATTAAGATACCAAAATCCCCCCTAGAATATTGGATAAGGTCATATTATGAAATAACACTTGGTATCTAGATGTAATGTCCCAATTATAAGTGAATATTTTCACCAGGACCTTTTGTGGAATAACCTATTACTCAAATCATGTTTCATGTTACAACAAGAAACTCACTTCATAATGAAATACCCTCTTCTAAAGAAAATAAAAAGTATATAGTTTCACATTATGGAATATCATAGGGACCCATGGTGAATCATACATCATTATGTAATGAACCCTCCTAAAACTCTTGAACAAACCATTATTCTAAATTTATATCTTTATGGTGGAACCCACTATCTTACGGTGTGACATTATCCCAAAATAAAAAACATATTCATAATAAAGAAGATAAAATAATGATTCATCATATCAAGGTGTTATCCACACACAATTTCTAGACACTTATTCCAAAAGAAACCCATATTACATATTACAAGGCCACACATTGCATTCAGGTCACCTACTTATAGTACAAAATCATCCATTAACACCTCATAAATCCCTTTGGGTGTTATATCACCCATATTATTCATTCAAAAAATCACAAAATACATTCTAAACATGATCCATACACATCCTATTTGATTAGAGTCCAAAAATTAAAAATCACTTATCCATGAAAATGATAGGAATCAATCATGTATCTTGGATCAAGGATGGTTAAATTAAATGGAAATTAAAATATCCCCATAATAACGCTTCTCATACTGTTGATGTCATTTTCACCCCTATAACCTATGACATGTCCTACACTAATCATTAGCTCTGATTTAACTCAATGAGTTCTATCTTTGATCTCCTAAATAATTCATGATTGAAAACATGGGTAAAAAATCACAATTCATCAAATAACTCATTACCTTATCACCAATATTCTTATTATATGTTCCATGATAGGTATTAAATCATTGATGTTTTTTTCTATGATCTATTCATAGAGGTACTATAATCCAAAAATTTATATTTTGAGAACCCAACTAATTATCACTATCACAACCCCCTCCCCACAAATTATACCCCTCCTGGGTCGGCAATGTGAGAAGGGAGACAGTGACCCCCGATTCCCGCCTCCAGTAGGCCCTGGGTTGGCGACTAACACCAAGGGTATAGTAAACACAAAAATGAGAGGCATTACCCTATAAGAAAACACATGTGAAAGAGAGATGTAAGACAGACACCAACCAACTCCAACTCAAACTGAAATATATAAGAAATCCCAAGTACCCATATATAATGTCATACAAGAACTACTACAACTTGAAGGGAAAACTGCAAGTACCAAAAGCAAGTAAAACATCAGCAACCACGAAGCCCGAACAACTCCTGTAACCCCAAGATAGTAGTAACTATCATGATCTCCATCTTGATCCAAGTGACCTAAAAAATAGTTAATATATATGTAGGGTGAGTATAACACCATACTCAGTAGGATCCTCCCCGGAGCCTATCATGCAACAGTAAAGAAAGCATGCTAAAGCATTGTGAAAAAAATTGAAACTAACCAATCACCTAAATAGGTATATTGTGTTCCATGCCTCACCATGGATACTCTCACCAAGTATCGCATACAAGAGTATATAATATAATAAATAATATCAAGAGTACCCTGCTACCACTTTCCCACCATTTTGCTGCTTTTCCCCAAATGTCGCACGTCCTAAGCATATCTCTCAAAAAATTCTTTCCTGCAGACACCTGGTCATAGCACCACAACATAAACCTCATGCAACACAACCACTACGTCCATGTAACCAAAGTAACCAGGTAGTTTCTAGGAGCCTCCACAGCTCATATAACGTGTATCATATGTCGGGAATTATACCTCAAGCCATTACAACCCATACACCGAGTAAGGATCCTCAAGCCATCATAGCCTATACACGTTACATGTAACACCCCAAGATTTTATGAAAAATATTATTTTTAATTCCATTAATGTCTTGTGTTGTACGCTACACCAAAAGGAGCTTGCAAAACATGCATCCCTGACTTGGCTTGCATTACACGCAAGCGCAACCTTCCACGATAGCATGTGTTGTACGCAATACTGAGTTTCGCTAAACAATGATATGCTATTAAAATATTATTAAAACTAGCCGTTATGAATAGTAATACCCAATTTTTGAAATTTTATAAATTTTATTTTTGAAAATGGAGTTCATTTTTGGATTTGGAATATCAAAATTAGCCTAGGGTGAAATTTTGGTATTTTTATGAAAACTTTCAATTTTTGATGAATAGTGAAAACACTCGGTTACTATTTAAAAACCGACTTTTTATTTAAATAATTATTTATTTTATTTAAATTTATTTTAGGTCAAAATTGATACATAATACCTATATAAGTTCAAATTAATTCATTAGAGTCATTTTATAATAATTTTAGATATATAAAAATTTTATTGAACTTTTGATCATCTTTTACCCACCTCCTTGGAGAATTTGCAAATTTACATAAAACTTAATTTTATCACTTTTGTGAATGGAATTTCAAAAATCCAAGAGACACGGTTGATGTCAATAAGTAAAATTTGTTTCAATGAGATGAAAATAATTTTTCGTGAATAGTAACTTTTTACTTTTTTTTACCACGGTTAAAAGTAAATAGGGTAATTAAGGGTAAAAATGATTTTATTATTACCCTAACACATGTCCTAATTCTATTGGATAAGTTTAATTCGACCAAAAACAACATTAGGGATAAAATATTACCCTTTAGGCCCACTTGGATTAGATTAGGACATTTATTATTAATTTATTTAAAGAAGGGTTAAAATAGTTAAAATCAAAGTTTAATAACTAAATAATTTTTAATATAGAGTTATACATAATATAAATTAGACTATAAATATTATTTAGAAATATAAAAAAATTTCCTACATAAAGGTATTTTATTTTTAATTTTTAGACATTAAATAATTTAATTTATTTATGACACAATAATGATGCAGTAATTATCTTATTAATGAAATATTGACATAATTGATGTTATAAATACCCAAATAAATGTAATTTGAGACTTTTTTTGAATTAAAATAATTTTCTATGTTAATATGACATGTTAGTATTGATTTAAGTAACTTTTTTAGAACTAAAAATTCTGTTATGATTTTCACAAAAATCAATTACCAAATAGTGTCAAAATTGACATAAAATAGTTTTTAAAACAAATATTATATTATTAATTTTTATTTTATTACTAAAAATCTATTGTTCAGACAAATTACTTAGATAAGGTTATATATGTTAATAATAAACAACTTGGGGTTCTTTTGGCTTTTTATTGTAAGTTTATTAACCATATAGTGTAAGAAAACAAGAAGACACGGTAAAAGAAAAATTATTTAACTTAAAGTTAAATCTAAATGATAAGATTAAAATAGAAACCAAAACTTGTCTAAATTCTATTGGATGAGAGGATTTAGACCCATCCACACCTTACCTTTGAAATAACTCAATTTGGAGCTATTAAAAACCGAATATGACTTTATAATAAAATAATATTTTTAGTTATTCCAAAGGTGCCCCTCTCCTCCCTTATAAAAGGCACCTCCTCCATCTCTTTCTCACACCACTTTGAGCCTTCAAGCTCGGCCAAACCCTGAAACCTTATCATATAAACTTCCCTAGAAACATCCTAGAGGTCCTGGTCTTCTTCAAAGACCAATTTTAGTGCCCTAAGAGGAGGTATCAAAGAGGCGCTTCAAAGAAGAGGTAATGTTCGTTACCGATTCTTTCAACTTTATTTCTTCTTCCACTTCTTCTTATTTAGTTGTTTCATTATGAAGTAACAACATCAGTATCACTCATATATGGATATTTTATTATATGTATGAACAAACCCTATTTCACCATCTATCCATCCTACGGAAAATGAAATCATCGCGCGTGCGTACGTACGGAATACCGTCTCCACGCCGTGGTGTAATCTGTTTTCGACCACCACCTTACTTGGATGGGTATAATGGTGTAAATAAATAACTATATATGATTGTTTAAAATTTATATTGATTCTTAAATATTATATACACACTTCAATTCAATTCCATGATCATGGGAATGATATCATCGCTCGTGCGTACATACGGACTACCGTCTCCACGACGCGATGAGATTCATTCTCCATGTTAACCATTCATGAATGATTATAAAGTATATACAATAAGTAATCATGAAATATATGAAATAATAATGATACTGTATTTATTTGTATATATATTTATTTCATCTACTTAATTTCATTCAATTCAATAAGGAAACGAAAACATCGTTCATGCGTATGTACGGCCTACCGTCTCCATGAACGGTGTATTTCATTCCTTTTATCGATCTATAATATATATGTATATGATGAATATATATTATATATAAATCATGTTTTAAATTCTGGAATTATTTAAATCAGGATATAAGTAATAATATCAAGAACGACAAGTCGAAACACATACGATAAATGAAACGATTTTACCCAAAACGCTCTTTAACATGGAATTTACAAAAGAACGGGTAATATAAAGTCATAAGTGTACCATATATGATATCATAACAATGAATATGATTCTATAATAATTCAATGAAATTATTTAAATCATTATACAGGAGGTTCGGATACGTATGAAGCATATCGGACATAAGGTAAGGGATAAATTTTCAATCTCATTTTTTATCCGAGATTGCTTATACGTAAGTATTTTCTGGGGTTACATTTATCATCCATGACAATTTTTTCTAAAAATGTTTTCATAAAATGTTTACTATTCTTACATGAATTTTTAAAGTCATTTTTACCCTTTATTGACTTTTTACCACATTGTATGGATGGAATCTTTCCTTTAGTTACCATATAAGGTACTTTTTTACTTTTCCGACAAAAGTACGAGGAGAATGTTATTTTTAACTTATACGGCGTGAATGGATTTTTATGGTTTTATAAAGCCTTATTTTCATGAACCTTCCTCCAAAATATTTCATGACTATTTTTTAAAAAAAAAATTCTTTTAAAAGTGCATGACATTTTTTGAAAAAAAATGATTTTGAGGAAGAAAGGATATTTTCCTCAAGAATTCATTTCATGTTTTTTATCAAAACAATTCTCCATCTAAGATGACATTATTTAATATGTGTATTTTTCAAGTATCATGTCTCTATGATTTACATGGTTTCACTTTTCTTATTATGAAATGATATCCATTTCTTTTATATGATGATGGGATGATGTTTATGAACCCCATTTTATTTATTGGGTTATTATGAATGATGTATGTTTATTTTGTGGAACAAGTAATAATGATTTCATTATGAGATGGGTGGGACTTATTTCTTCCTCCAATGCATTGGGTAAAGATTTATATCTCATGAGATAGACATGGCTGGAACGGTAAGTTAATCTGGTTCAGTGTTACAGGACTGAAATGAGGAGTGAACTCGATTCAGAAAGGGACTTTGTCCACTATGATAGTCTTGGTAGCAATTCCTTGGATACTATGGAAATCATAACATGTGTTGAATGGTTTCCATAATTACATGTTTTATTCCCATGCTATTTTATCATGATGGATGTTCCTTTATGATATATTCCTTACTTCCAAGATTTATGTCTTTGCTCAAGATTTTGATGTTTAGATTTTATGTTCAAGCTTTTCCATTCAAATTTTTATGGATTGTTTTATGTTCTCTATGTTTACCCTTAATGAGCATTTGAGCTCACCCTTTTTATGTTTTCTTTTCCCCAAGATTTAAAGAAAAGTTTTAGGTAAGAAAACAAAAGGGGAATATCTTTATGGGAGATGTTGAAGATCTTTCACCATGTTTAGAAGATTATGTTCCAAGTTTCCAAAGACACTAAACTATTACGGTCCTTGTGTGTCTCTTTTTGTTATGTATTAAGTATTCCACAAAAGTAATGTAATGTCCATGTACATCAAGATTTGGGTCTCTACAGTTGGTATCAGAGGAAATGTTTAGTCAACCTTTGGAAACTAGGATGCGAAAATGTCAGTGAGATCCCTAGAGATATTTCTAAGGTATGTCTAGGGATGTCCCTAAGGATAAGTATACGTATAGGATATAGTCCTAGAACAATGGTAATGATCTTAGAATTTAACCTAAGATGTTTGATATTGAGGGTACTCCCCCTTTACTATGTTGTTTTCCCAAGCATGATTTTTGCCTCTCACACTATTCTTTTTGGGTTTTAGAAAATGGCTGGAAACAGGAAGATTCACGATAATGGAGGATATGACGGACAATGGAATGATATTCTTCATGAGCAACCAAATAAAACAGGATTTGGAAGTCCAAACATCGTTATTATGCCTAATCATCAATCTCATAATATGATCAATAATATCAACTTTGGTAAGTTTCCCGACTCAGATAATAAGAGAAAGATGGAGTTTCACGATGATCATAGAGGAAAGAAAGTTCAATTTCCCCCATGTAAATAATGTGGGAAGAGGCATCGGGGAGATTGTTTCAAAGGAACTGGAATATGATTTGGGTGTGGAAAAGAAGGACACAAAGCCAGTAAGTGCAAAGGAAAAGGTTCAGTTAACACCATGGATAAGGATAATGGTATTGCTACAACATCAACAATGATTAGATGTTTTAAATGTGGAATGTATGGGCATTATGCAAACCAATGCCCTAAGGGAAGATCTCATGAAGAGAATCAGCATGGTCATATGAGTAGTATTTATGTGGATGATGATGAAGAGACTACAAATGAAATATGAGATGAAAGAAATGATGAAGCTCAATTAGTGGTTTAAGAAGTTAGTGGAATGATTGTATGTTTATAAAGAATATTGTATGGTACTATGGAATAAAGAATCATCTAAGTATTGTTACACTATTGTTTTCCTAAAGTATTTGAATTTATATGTTGAATGGTTCTGGTAACCATAGAAGTTTATTCAGATATTTTTGGAAAGTAGATGATATGCGCATAATGAAGGGATAAGAAGATAATGAGATGTTTGATTGTATTCATGAGATCATGACTGATATAAGGACTAAGTGATATTATGGTTTGATTATATAGATTTTTGGGATTTTGGTATGTGGAAAGAGTTACCTTTTGATAGTATTCGTGTTTTCACTAAGGTTATATGGTAATTAATGTTTCAAGAGAATATATGACTAAGGTATTTATGTGTTTGGAATACAACCAACAAGATATATCTTATGATATATGTGGGATAAATGCTTGTATTCACATTCTTGGTATATAACCTTTCTAGTAATTGTTTTCTTTATACTATGAGCTTGGACCGAAGTATTTTAGATAATCCTAAAGATTGGAATGGATTATGTTGAACATAAGTTATTATTGTTTAAGGATAGAACTTTTTTCGATATTATTGATGGGATGTTATAGTAATGTAGTTTTAGAAAAAGGACAACCTGCAGGACGGGCGACAGCCCATCGCGTCGGACAAGGCTATGCGAATCGAACCCACAACCGAGGTGCGACTGGCCTTTATCGCCTACCACTGGCCTACAAGATGTCCCTGGTTAGTAGAAACTAGTTTTATTTTATTAAGTGGTACGATATATGACGTATAAGTTCATTTTTGGAATCTTATACGATTAACCTCACCATAGATGGACTTATGTATATTTGATAACTTTTGCTAACCTTTTGTTTGAAACAAATGGAATGACTCATCATTCTATCACATGATATGTTAACACTTCACGAATAACAAATTCAACTTCATTTCTTTAAGAGATGAAGTGGAAATTGTTCAAAGCACGAACAACAGAGAGATTATACTAAAATCAAGTAAGTATTTATTCTAATTCTAATTTTTCAACTTTAGGGAAATGATATTGAAAACCAAGAATGTTATCCTAGTGCTCTTATATCTGATGAATCAGATGGTACCATAGATCATCACAAATTTATGGCTTTGTGATTGATGGTTTTTTCATATCCATGTTCTCTACCACTCTCCATCAGAACTTGATGGTTAGATTTTTCTTCCATATCCATATTTTAACCTATGTTCTCCAATATAGAAAACCAATGATGAGTTACTTTGGGTAATCATTACGTTTCATACTTTAGTTTTTAAAATTAAGTTTTAGTATTCCTTTTTATGATGTCGGTTTCTATTAAAGAAACTTTCGAGTAGTAAACCATTTATAACCCCGACGAATTTCGAGGGCGAAATTCATTTTAAGGGGGGTAGAATGTAACACCCCAAGATTTTATGAAAAATATTCTTTTTAATTTCATTAATGTATTGTGTTGTACGCTACACCAAAAGGATCTTGCACAACACGCGTCTCTGACTTGTCTTGCATTACATGCAAGTGAAACCTTCCACGATAGTGTGTGTTGTACGCAATACCGAGTTTCGCTAAACAACGATATGCTATTAAAATATTATTAAAATTAGCCGTTATGAATAGTAATACACAATTTTTGAAATTTTATAAATTTTATTTTTAAAAATGGACTTCATTTTTGGATTCGGAATATCGAAATAAGCCTAGGGGGAAATTTTGGTATTTTTCTGAAAACTTTCAATTTTTGATGAATAGTGAAAACACTGGGTTACTATTTAAAAACCGACTTTTTATTTAAATAATTATTTATTTTATTTAAATTTATTTTAGGTCAAAATTGATAAATAATACCTATATAAGTTCAAATTAATTCATTGGATTCATTTTATAATAATTTTAGATATATAAAAATTTTATTGAACTTTTGACCGTCTTTTACCCACCTCCTTGGAGAATTTGCAAATTTACATAAAACTTAATTTTACCGCTTTTGTGAATGGAATTTCAAAAATCCGAGAGACACGGTTGATGTCAGTAAGTAAAATGTGGTTCAATGAGATGAAAATAATTTTTGGTGAATAGTAACTTTTTACTTTTTTTTACCACGGTTAAAAGTAAATAGGGTAATTAAGGGTAAAAATGATATTATTATTACCCTAACACATGTCCTAATTCTATTGGATAAGTGTAATTCGACGAAAAACAAAATTAGGGATAAAATATTACCTTTTAGGCCCACTTGGATTAGATTAGGACATTTATTATTAATTTATTTAAAGAAGGGTTAAAATAGTTAAAATCAAAGTTTAATAACTAAATCATTTTTAATATAGATTTATACATAAAATAAATTCGACTATAAATATTCATTAGAAATATAAAAAGATTTCCTACATAAAGGTATTTTATTTGTAATTTTTAGACATTAAATAATTTAATTTATTTATAACACAATGATGATGCAGTAATTATCTTATTAATGAAATATTGTCATAATTGATGTTATAAATACCCAAATAAATGTAATTTGAGACTTTTTTTTGAATTAAAATAATTTTCTATGTTAATATGACATGTTATTATTGATTTAATTAACTGTTTTCGAACTAATAATTCTGTTATGATTTTTACAAAAATCAATTACCAAATAGTTTCAAAATGGACATAAAATAGTTTTTAAAACAAATATTATATTATTAATTGTTATTTTATTCCTAAAAATATAATTTTAGGCCACATGACTTAGATAAGGTTATATATGTTAATAATAAACAAATTGGGGTTCTTTTGGCTTGTTATAGTAAGTTTATTAACCTTATAGTGTAAGAAAACAAGAAGACACCGTAAAAGAAAAATTATTTAACTTAAAGTTAAATATAAATGATAAGGTTAAAATAGAAACCTAAACTTGTCTAAATTCTATTTGATGAGAGGATTTCGACACATCCCCACCTTAGCTTCAAAATAACTCAATTTGGAGCTATTAAAACCCGAATATGACTTTATAATATAATAATATTTTTAGTTATTCTAAAGGTGCCCCTCTCCTCCCTTATAAAAGGGCACCTCCTCCCTCTCTTTCTCACACCACCTTGAGCCTTCAAGCTCAGCCAACCCCTGCCAATTTCTCCTCTCCACTTCACTAGAAACAACCTAGAGGTCATGGTCTTTTTCAAAGACCAATTTTAGTGCCCTAAGAGGAGGTCTCAAAGAGGCACTTCAAAGAAGAGGTAATATCTGTTACCGATTCTTTCAACTTTATTTATTATTCCACTTATTCTTATTTATTTGTTTCATTATGAAGTAATAACATCAGTATCACTCATATACTGATATGTAATTATAAGTATTAAACAACCCTATTTCACCATCTATCCATCCTACAGAAAATGAAATCACCACGCGTGCGTACGTATGGAATACCGTCTCCACACCGTGGTGTAATCTGTTTTCGACCACCACCTTACTTGGATGGGTATAATGGTGTAAATAAATAACTATATATGAATATTTCAAAGTGATATTGATTATGAAATATTATACATACACTTCAATACAATTCCACGATCATGGGAATGATATCATCGCTCGTGCGTACGTACGGACTACCGTCTCCACGACACGATTAGATTCATTCTCCATGTTAACCATTCATGAATGATTATAAAGTATATACAATAAGTAATCATGAAATATATGACATAATAATGATACTGGATTTATGTGTATATATATTTATGTCATCTACTTAATTTCATTCAATTCAATAAGGAAACAAAAACATCATTCATGCGTACGTACGGCCTACCGTCTCCATGAACGGTGTATTTCATTCCTTTTATCGATCTATAATATATATGTATATGATGAATATATATTATATATAAATCATGTTTTACATTATGTAATTATGTAAATCAGGATATAAGTAATAATATCAATAACGACAAGTCGAAACACATACGATAAATGAAACGATTTTACCCAAAACGCTCTTTAACATGAAATTTACAAAAGAACGGGTAATATAAAGTCATAAGTGAACCATATATGATATCATAAAAATGAATATGATCCCGTAATAAGTCAATTACATTATTTAAATCATTATACAGGAGTTTCAGATGCGTACGAAGCATATCGAACATAAGGTAAGAGATAAATTTTCAATCTCATTTTTTATCTGAGATTTCTTATACGTAAGTATTTACTAGGGTTACGTTTATCATCCAAGACCATGTTTTCTAAAAATGTTTTCATAAAATGTTTACTATTATTCCATGAATGTTTAAAGTCATTTTTACCCTTTATTGACTTTTTACCACATTGTATGGATGGAATCTTTCCTTTAGTTACCATATAAGGTACTTTTTGACTTTTCCGACAAAAATACGAGGAGAATGTTATTTTTAACTTATACAGTTTGAATAGATTTTTATGGTTTTATAAAGCCTTATTTTCATGAACCTTCCTCCAAAATATTTCATGACTATTTTCAAAAAAATACTTTTCTTTTAAAAGTACATGACATTTTTTGAAAAGAAAATGATTTTGAAGAAGAAAGGATATTTTCCTCATGAATTCATTTCATGCTTTTTATCAAAACCATTTTCCATCTAAGATGAAATTATTTCATATGTGTATGTTTCAAGTATCATGTCTCTATGATTTACATGGTTTCAATTTTCTTATTATGAAATGATATCCATTTCTTTTATATGATGATGGGATGATGTTTATGAAACCCATTTTATTTATTGGGTTATTATGAATGATGTATATTTATTTTGTGGCACAAGTAAGAATGATTTCATTATGAGATGGGTGGGACCTATATCTCCCTCAAATGCATTGGGTAAAGATTTATATCTCATGAGGTATACATGGCTGGAACGGTAAGTTAATCTGGTTCAGAGTTAGAGGACTGAAATGAGGATTGAACTCGATTCAGAAAGAGACTTTGTCCACTAAGATGGTCTTGGCAGCAATTTCTTGGCTACTATGGAAATCATAACATGTGTTGAATGGTTGCCACAATTACATGTTTTATTCCCATACTTGTTTATCATGATGGATGTTACTTTATGATATATTCCTTACTTACTTCCAAGATTTATGTCTTTGCTCAAGATTTTGATGTTTAGATTTTATGTTCAATCTTTTTCATTCAAATGTTTATGGATTATTTTTGTTCTCTATTTTTACCCTTACTGAGCATTTGATCTCACCCTTTTTATGTTTTCTTTTCCCCAGGATTTAAAGAAAAGTTTTAGGTAAGAAAACAAAAGGGGAAGATCTTTACGGGATATGTTGAAGATCTTTCACCACGTTTAGAAGATTATGTTCGAAGTTTCCAAAGACACTAAACTATTGCGGTCCTTGTGTGTCTCTTTTTGTTATGTATTAAGTATTCAAAAAAAGTAATGTAATGTCCATGTATGTCAAGATTTGGGTCTCTACAGTTGGTATTAGAGGAAAGGTTTAGTCAACCTTTGGAAACTAGGATGCGAAAACGTTAGTAAGATCCCTAGAGATATTTCTAAGGTATGTCTAGGGATGTCCCTAAGGATAATTATACGTATAGGATATAGTCCTAGAACTATGGTAACGATCTTAGAATTTAACCTAAGATGTAAGATATTGAGGGTACTCCCCCTTTACTATGTTGTTTTCCCTAGCATGATTTTTTCCTCTCACGCTATTCTTTTTGGGTTTTAGAAAATGGCTGGAAACAGGAAGATTCATGATAATGGAGGATATGACAAACAATGGAATGATATTCTTCATGAGCAACCAAATAAAATGGGATTTGGAAGTCCAAACATCGTTGTTATGCCTAATCAGCAATCTCATAATATGATCAATAATCTCAACTTTGGTAAGTTTCCCAACTCAGATAATAAGTGAAAGATGGAGTTTCATGATGATCATAGAGGAAAGAAAGTTCAATTTCCCCCATGTAAATAATGTGGGAAGAGGCATTGGGGAGATTGTTTCAAAGGAAATGGAAGATGCTTTGGGTGTAGAAAAGAAGGACACAAAGCCAGTAAGTGCAAAGGAAAAGGTTCAGTTAACACCATGGACAAGGATAATGGTATTGCTACGACATCAACAATGATTAGATGTTTTAAATGTGGAATGTATGGGCATTATTCAAACCAATGCCCTAAGGGAAAATCTCATTAAGAGAATCAGCATGGTCATATGAGTAGTATTTATGTGGATGATAATGAAGAGACTACAAATGAAATATGAGATGAAAGAAATGATGAAGCCCAGTTAGTGGTTTAAGAATTTAGTGGAATGATTGTATGTTTATAAAGAATAATGTATGGTATTATGGATTAAAGAGTCATTTAAGGATTGTTAGACTATTGTTTTTCCTAAAGTATTTGAATGTATATGTTGAATGGTTCCAGTAACCATGGAAGGTTATTCAGATATTTTTGGAAAGTAGATGATATGCCCATAATTAAGGGATAAGAAGATAATGAGATGTTTGATTGTATTCATGAGCTCATGACTGATATAAGGACTGAGTGATATTATGGTTTGATTATATAGATTTTTGGGATTTTGGTATGTGGAAAGAGTTACCTTTTGACAGTATTCATGTTTTCACTAAGGTTCTATGGTAATTAATGTTTCAAGAGAATATATGACTAAGGTATTCATGTGTTTGGAATATAACCAACAAGATATATCTTATGATATATGTGGTATAAATGCTTGTATTCACATTCTTGGTAGATAACCTTTCTAGTAATTGTTTTGTTTATACTATGGGCTTGGACCGAAGTATTTTAGATAAGCCTAATGATTGGAATGGATTATCTTGAACATAAGTTATTATTGTTTAAGGATGGAACTTTTTTCGATATTATTTATGGGATGTTATAGTAATGTAGTTTTAGAAAAAGGACAACCTGCAGGACGAGCTACAGCCCATCGCGTCGGACAAGGCTGTGGGAATCGAACCCACAACAGAGGTGCGACTGGCCTTTATCGCCTACCACTGGCCTAAAATATGTCCCTGGTTAGTAGAAACTAGTTTTATTTTATTAAGAGGTATGATATATGATGTATAAGTTCATTTTTGGAATCGTATACGATTAACCTCGCCATAGATGGACTTATGTATATTTGATAACTTTTTCTAACCTTTTGTTTGAAACAAATGGAATGACCCATCATTCTATCACATGATATGTTAACACTTCACGAATAACAAATTCAACTTCATTTATTTAAGAGATGAAGTGGAAATTGTTCAAAGCACGAACAACAGTGATATTATAGCAAAATCAAGTAAGTATTTCTTCTAATTCAAATTTTTCAACTTTAGGGAAATGATATTGAAAACCAAAAATGTTGTCCTAGTGCTCTTATATCTGATGAATCAGATGGTTCCATAGATCATCACAAATTTATGACTTTGTGATTGATGGCTTTTTCATATCCATGTTCTCTACCACTCTCCATTAGAACTTGATGGTTATATTTTTCTTCCATATCCATATTTTAACCTTTGTTCTCCTATATAGAAACCCAGTGATGAGTTAATTTGGGTAATCGTTATGTTTCATACTTTAGTTTTTAAAATTAAGTTTTAGTATTCCTTTTTATGATGTGGGTTTCAATTAAAGAAACTTTCGAGTAGTAAACCATTTATAATCCCGATGAATTTCGAGGGCGAAATTCATTTTAAGGGGGGTAGAATGTAACACCATAAAATTTTATGAAAAATATTCTTTTGAATTTCATTAATGTCTTGTGTTGTATGCTACACCAAAAGGAGCTTGCATAACACGCATCCCTAACTTGGCTTGCATTACACGCAAGCGCAACCTTCCACGATAGCATGTTTTGTACGCAATACCGAGTTTCGCTAAACAACGATATGCAATTAAAATATTATTAAAACTAGCCGTTATGAATAGTAATATCCAATTTTTAAAATTTTATAAATTTTATTTTTGAAAATGGACTTCATTTTTGGATTCGGAATATCGAAATTAGCCTAGGATGAAATTTTGGTATTTTTCTGAAAACTTTCAATTTTTGATGAATAGTCAAAACACTGGGTTACTATTTAAAAACCGAATTTTTATTTAAATAATTATTTATTTTATTTAAATTTATTTTAGGTCAAAATTGATACATAATACCTATATAAGTTCAAAGTAATTCATTGGAGTCATTTTATAATAATTTTAGATATATAAAAATTTTATTGAACTTTTGACTGTCTTTTACCCACCTCCTTGGAGAATTTCCAAATTTACATAAAACTTAATTTTACCGCTTTTGTGAATGGAATTTTAAAAATCTGAGAGACACGGTTGATGTCAGTAAGTAAAATGTGGTTCAATGGGATGAAAATAATTTTTGGTGAATAGTAACTTTTTACTTTTTTTTACCATGGTTAAAAGTAAATAGGGTAATTAAGGGTAAAAATGATATTATTATTACCCTAACACATGTCCTAATTCTATTGGATAAGTGTAATTTGACCAAAAACAATATTAGGGATAAAATATTACCCTTTAGGCCCACTTGGATTAGATTAGGACATTTATTATTAATTTATTTAAAGAAGGGTTAAAATAGTTAAAATCAAAGTTTAATAACTAAATCATTTTTAATATAGATTTGTACATAATATAAATTAAAATATAAATATTCATTAGAAATATAAAATGATTTCATACATAAAGGTATTTTATTTGTAATTTTTAGACATTAAATAATTTAATTTATTTATGACACAATGATGATGTAGTAATTATATTATTAACGAAATATTGACATAATTGATGTTATTAATACCCAAATAAATCTAATTTGAGACTTTTTTTTGAATTAAAATAATTTTATATGTTAATATGACATGTTATTATTGATTTAATTAACTTTTTCTAACTAATAATTCTGTTATGATTTTCACAAAAATCAATTACCAAATAGTGTCAAAATTGACATAAAATAGTTTTTAAAACAAATATTATATTATTAATTGTTATTTTATTTCTAAAAATCTAAGGTTCGTCCAAATAACTTATATAAGGTTATATATGTTAATAATAAACAACCTGGGGTTCGTTTGGCTTGTTATAGTAAGTTTATTAACCTTATAGTGTAAGAAAACAAGAAGACGCGGTAAAAGAAAAAATATTTAACTTAAAGTTAAATCTAAATGATAAGGTTAAAATAGAAACCTAAACTTGTCTAAGTTCTATTTGATGAGAGGATTTAGACCCATCCCAACCTTATATTCTAAATAACTCAATTTGGAGCTATTAAAAACCGAATATGACTTTATAATAAAATAATATTTTTAGTTATTCCAAAGGTGCCCCTCTCCTCCCTTATAAAAGGGAACCTCCTACCTCTCTTTCTCACAGCACTTTGAGCCTTCAATCTCGGCCAACCCCTGCCAATTTCTCCTCTCCACTTCCCTAGAAATATCCTTGAGGTCTTTATATTCTTCAAAGACCAATTTTAGTTCCCTAAGAGGAGGTCTCAAAGAGGCGCTTCAAAGAAGAGGTCATGTCTGTTACCGATTCTTTCAACTTTATTTCTTCTTCCACTTCTTCTTCTTTAGTTGTTTCATTATGAAGTAATAACATCAGTATCACTCATATACTGATATGTTATTATAAGTATGAAACAACCCTATTTAACCATCTATCCATCCTACGGAAAACGAAATCACCACGCGTGCGTACGTACGGAAAACCGTCTCCACACCGTGGTGTAATCTGTTTTTGACCACCACCTTACTTGGATGGGTATAATGCTGTAAAGAAATAATTATATATGATTATTTAAAAGTGATATTGATTCTGAAATATTATACATACACTTCAATGCAATTCCACGATCATGGGAATGATATCATCGCTCGTGCGTACGTACGGACTACCGTCTCCACGACGCGATGAGATTCATTCTCCATGTTAACCATTCATGAATGATTATAAAGTATATACAATAAGTAATCATGAAATATATGAAATAATAATGATACTTGATTTATGTGTATATATATTTATTTCATCTACTTAATTTCATTCAATTCAATAAGGAAACAAAAACATCGTTCATGCGTACGTACGGCCTACCGTCTCCATGAATGGTGTATTTCATTCCTTTTATCGATCTATAATATATATGTATATGATGAATATATATTATATATAGATCATGTTTTACATTCTGGAATTATTTAAATCAGGATATAAGTAATAATATCAAGAACGACAAGTCGAAACACATACGATAAATGAAACGATTTTACCCAAAACGCTCTTTAACATGGAATTTACAAAAGAACGGGTAATATAAATTCATAAGTGAAACATATATGATATCATAACAATGAATATGATTCTGTAATAAGTAAATGACATTATTTAAATCATTATACAGGAGGTTCGGAAACGTACGAATCATATCATACATAAGGTAAGGGATAAATTTTCAATCTCATTTTTTATCTGAGATTGCTTATACGTAAGTATTTACTGGGGTTACATTTATCATCCATGTCCATGTTTTCTAAAAATGTTTTCATAAAATTTTTACTATTCTTCCATGAATTTTTAAAGTCATTTTTACCCTTTATTGACTTTTTACCACATTGAATGGATGGAATCTTTCCTTTAGTTACCATATAAGGTACTCTTTGACTTTTCTGACAAAAGTACGAGGAGAATGTTATTTTTAACTTATACAGCGTGAGCGGATTTTTATGGTTTTATAAAGACTTATTTTCATGAAACTTCCTCCAAAAGATTTCATGACTATTTTCAAAAAAAATCCTTTTCTTTTAAAAGTGCATGGCATTTTTTGAAAAGAAAATGATTTTGAAGAAGAAAGGATATTTTCCTCAAGAATTCATTTCATGTTTTTTATCAAAACCATTTTCCATCTAAGATGAAATTATTTCATATGTGTATGTTTCAAGTATAATGTCTCTATGATTTACATGGTTTCACTTTTATTATTATGAAATGATATCCATTTCTTTTATATGATGATGGGATGATGTTTATGAAACCCATTTTATTTATTGGGTTATTATGAATGATGTATGTTTATTTTGTGGCACAAGTAAGAATGATTTCATTATGAGATGGGTGGGACCTATATCTCCCTCCAATGCATTGGGTAAAGATTTATATCTCATGAGATAGACATGTATGGAACGGTAAGTTAATCATGTTCAGTGTTACAGGACTGAAACGAGGGGTTAACTCGATTCATAAAGGGACTTTGTCCACTAAGATGGTCTTGGCAGCAATGCCTTGGCTACTATCGAAATCATAACATGTGTTGAATGGTTGCCACAATTACATGTTTTATTCCCATTCTATTTTATCTTGATGGATGTTCCTTTATGATATATTCCTTACTTACTTCCAAGATTTATGTCTTTGCTCAAGATTTTGATGTTTAGATTTTATGTTCAAGATTTTGCATTCAAATGTTTGTGGATTGTTTTAGGTTCTCTATGTTTACCCTTACTGAGAATTTGAGCTCACCCTTTTTATGTTTTCTTTTCCCTAGGATTTAAAGAAAAGTTTTAGGTAAGAAAACAAAAGGGGAAGATCTTTACGGGAGATGTTGAAGATCTTTCACCATGTTTAGAGGATTATGTTCCAAGTTTCCAAAGACACTAAACTATTACAGTCCTTGTGTGTCTGTTTTTGTTATATATTAAGTATTCCACAAAAGTAATTTAATGTCCATGTACGTCAAGCTTTGGGTCTCTACATTACACCTATAGTATTTCATGGGAAATTGTATCGATAATATATGTGTGTGAATAAACACATCCATTACAGCCCTCTACACACATATATGGGGAAAACTAATCATCATGCCTACCAGCATAGTTAACTACCAAGAGAAGAGAGCAGGGCCAAAGGGGGTAGTCATCCATCCATCCTCCCACCGAAATGTTGGGGAAAACACCCCCCAGGGCTCAAAACATCCAGGGTGTCAGTTCCCCTAACCGACAGGGTGGAGTAGTGTATAGAAACTCAAAAAATATATAGAATATAATACATCTCACAACCACAATATGGGAAAAAACTAGTCTTAGACTCAACTGTATCTAACGTCTCTCAGACTCCCTGCTGCTACTACTATGACTATATGTCCTATAAGAATATAACCATTTAAAGAGCTATATTAAGTTACTTATCCATTTTTATCAGTTTCACTTTATGTTAATTAATTATTTACCCATTAACTAAATATTATTCATTCCACGTTACATTTCATTAGCATCACACCAAAGTTCCATTCCCTCGAGGTATAACCAAACCAATTCCACATCCTCTCGGAAATATTACCTCAATACTACATCCCAGTAAGCTCCAACATCAAGGTTTAACATCATTTATTCAATCATTTATTAACATAATTATTACTTTCCCATATTCCCTGGAATTATAGAAAAACATTATAAGATACCAATCTCAAGGGGCTCAATATGGTGAGTAGGTGAACTACCCAATGAGTATTTTCTACTTATAACAAGAGCATAGACCCATCCATCCTCAAGAATCTAAACACGGAAAGCACGTGGCATATTCCATGTGTCTTTACCTCTTTTAGAAGGGGGTAAGCAAGACCAGCTAACTTAATAAGTGTTTAAAGTAAATAAGATAAACTACCAAAAATATTCCACAAGCATCCAACATTAACATCCAACCCATTTCATCGTCTATAGTGTCCTCCCCAACACCAACATGCATAAACCGATACACCTTTCTACTCTAGGCGTCAACTGCTTCCACAACCACAGGACCTCCCTACCCCCACATCTCAAAACATCCATCTGAGCTCATAATGTATCAAAAACAGTAGAAAATAACAAATCATCTGGGCTCTAGGACCTAAACTAGGCATTTTTCCTTCACACGAAATGAGCTCTCATGGCTCTAAAGCAGAAGGCACTCATCCTTACATAAAATAGGGTAACATAGATACCTACATGGAATTAACATTTATTGATCAATAGGATCTTTAATCCATATTGAATTAGTAGATTCATTATCAGTAGGTTCCAACTATGGGAAACCTAAACAGCAAGATATCACAACTATCAAAAACTAATTAAACATTCTTACTACATCAATTTGATTATTATCAATTTACAACAGAAACAATCAGATTCATTTACATACCTATTTATCTTTGGAAAAATAATTTACAATTAATCCCAGTTTACTTTGTTTACCAATTTCCATCGAGAATTACATGCTAAACAAAGAAAGCATAAATATCACACTATCTAGAAAAACAAGAGCCAATAACATACGATTGATAGATATTTATTTATCCGGTTCAAATATTTATTATTTCAATTCCATTGTAATCCAATGGGTTAAAACATTATAACTCTATAGTTTCATGTAAAAGAATAGAGAATCCAAAAATCACCAACCTCAAAAGGTTCTTGGTGTTCTTTATGAACATGCCAACACAACGGATCATGATCACCTCTCCCCACGACAACTATATCCACCCGAGGACGTCGCGGCACAACCGCATCAACTGACACCCAAGAAAACTCCATTATAAACATGTATATCACATGCCACAACATTTCATGTAGAAATGGGAGAATAAGGATTGAATAAAACACAATAATAAAGGTAGATCAAACTTTCTATCGATGACGGATTTACACTTGCTTCTTGCACCAAAATAGGGGGTTCGCATGTATCAGGAAGAAAATTCAAGGGGAAACAATACAAGGATTAAGGTTAAATCACACCACTCTTATGGGAAGAAAGTATTGGGGTGCCTCACATGGAGAGAAAGGAGAAATAATAACAAGGAAAAAATATATCTCAGCCATTTGAAAATCTAAATGGAGTAGCAGTTTGGATATAGTTTTGATTTTCCATTAAAGGAGGATCTCAAAAATACTATGTAGTTTGACCATGTAAAGGCACCCGAACACTTAGTAATATTAAGACGGGAGTTATGGGATTTGAATTATCCTTAAATACTTTAAACACGGTTTTCAACATATTTTATGTCAAAGAAAATGCCAAATGGGAGAAACTGTAGGAAGTTGGAAACATTGTTCACAAATGTCACATCGACACCGACAGTTCAAAATGACATGACGACATCGACATTTCAAATGGAAGGCCAACACTGACAGTTCAAAATGACACGCCAACACTGACAGTTCAAAATGACACGCCGACACCAATGGTTCAAAATGACATGTCAACACTGACAGTTCAAAATGACACACCGACACTGAGAGTTCAAAATGACTCACCAAAACCGATAGTTCAAAATGAAATTCCAACATCGATAGTTAAAAATGAATCACTAGCAGTACTATTCACAAAACTAGAAATTAGTAAAAGTGTTGGGGATATGTCACCTTGAACTTCCAGAACACCTCAAACACCAGATTTCAGCAAAGGAATGAACCGAAGAGGTTCAATACATTACATCAGATACCTATAAAAACATTCTCATCCTCGATAATTCATAACCAAACCAAAAAATAAACTAAAATAGGGTCCCTAACAACCACCCTTTGAGATACCTCTCAAGGCTCTTGCCACCAAAGGAGTTCAACTGCTTCAAAAAGGGAACATGTGATACCACACAATGACCATAACGAACTCCTAAACACTCTCCTAGGGGAGATACCTCTCAAAAGAGATAAAGACACAAAAATAAACAAAATAAAGACATCTCATAAATAGAAAAGGTCTACAACCAAAAAATGGACATCGTTATAAGAAAAGAGTTAAACATCCAGAAACTTGAGGTACTAAGCACGTATATGTGACTCTTGTTCCCATGTCCTCTCCTCCATGCCATCGTATCGCCACAAGACACGAACCAAGGGGATAGCATGCCCACACTACACCTTCTCCTTTCGGTCCTGGATCTCTATAGGGTGCTCCTCGAAGGTCATGTCATCGTCAACATCGATCTCGCACCAATCGATGATGTGAGAGTTGTCATAAAGATAACGACAAAGCTATGACTTGTGAAAAACATCATGTATTTGGATCATATATAGGGTATGTTCTAACAGATATTCCATAGCTCCAAAACTAACCAAAACCTAGAAAGGCCTAACAAACTGGTGAGAAAGCTTACTCCCATGACCAAACCTTCACTGCCCACGACAGGGAGTCACATTCAGAAACCCATGATCCCCAATGTCAAACTCTAAAGGTCTCCTCCTATGATTGGAATAGGAATTATGACAATACTACACTAACTTCATCCATTTAAGAATCACCTAAACCATATCTGTCATGTTCTATTCCAGTTATAGCCTGAGAATTGATGACTCTATGACCCCAGTCCAGTACAATAGATAACGGAAAGGTCATCCATACAAGGTTTCAAATGCCACCATACTAACGGTGGAGTGGAAACTATTTTTTAGGAGAACTCCGCCAAGGTTAAGTACCTCATCCATGAACCTCTGAAATCTAGGACATAAGAGTGCAACATGTTTTCAAGAGATTGGATGGTCTGATCTATTTGACCATCTGTCTGCGGATGAAATGCAGTGCTAAGGCATGGCTGAGAACTGAAAGAATGTTGGAGACCTCTCCACACCCTAAAGGTAAAATGAGGATCTCGATCAGAAATTATCATCCCCAGGAATCTATAGAGTATAAAAACCTCCTTCAGATACTATCTTGACAAAACCTCCACTGAGTTCGACTCCTTGATCGCTATGAAGTTGGATGATTTCATTAAATGGTCCACTACCACCCATATAGCATCATAGCCTCCCTGAACTCAAGGTAAATAAGTAACAAAGTACATCAATATTTCCTCCCACTTCCACTAAGGAACATCTAATAGGTGGAGAAACCCATTGGGAACACGGTGCACATCCTTAACCTTTTGGAAGAGAAAACATTGAGTCACAAACTCCGTGACTACATTCTTCAAACGAGGCCACCAAAACTGACTCCTAAAATCTTGGTACATATTTGTTATGCTAAGATATACTACTAAGGGAGAACTATGTAACTCCTAGAGAACCATATCAATCATTACCAAAGGAATAAAAATCCTTCCCTGAAACAACACCCAGTGTTGTTCATCCTCAGACCAGCCATTAAGGGCCTCACCACAAACAACTTGGTCTCTCCAGACCTCCACCTCTAGATCCCTAACTGAAAATATTCAACCTTATTCACCAAATAAGATTGCACCATCATCTGAAAAAGACAACCTCTTCCCCCAAATTCTCCCATATCAAGATGTAATGCTGATATTTCTTCTATTACTCTCCAAGAATCACTTGATTCACACACTTCATCACTACACAACTTCTGTCTCAGTGCATCAGCTACCACATTCCTCTTAACAGGTGTATATGATTTTTCAAAGTTTTAATACAATAAGAAATCCATCCACTGACACTACTGCAAGTTTAATCATACAGGGAGAAAAACACACCTTAGGCTCTTATGATCGGTGAAAACCAAAAAGCACTCACCAATGAGGTAATTTCTAGACAACTTCAGAGAAAACACCACTACCACTAACTCAAGATCATGGGTGGCATAGTTATGTTCATGGGGATGAAACATCTGATACCCATAAGAAATGATTGATCTCTACTGAATTAGAATGTATCCTAACCCCATACACGATGCATCACAGAAAACATCAAACTGAACTCCCTCTGATGGAAGATAAAGAATCGAAGAACTTAACAACTTCTCCTTCAGATACTCGGAAAATTTATGACACTGATTAGTCTATACTAATGCCTAATCCTTCCTAGTCTGCACTTTTGTAGGAGTCACAACCTAAGAGAAATTGGCTACGAACCTCCTTGAATAGCCTATGGGACCAAGGAAAATTCATACCTCAGCCACTTTCTTGTGGGTTTCCCAAGAAAAAACTACTTATATGTTTGATGGATACACAACTACTCCTAGTTGGGATGCAACATTTCCCAAGAAACAGACTTCTTGATCCCAAAACATACACTCCAACAACTTCCTAAACATCTTCTATCGATGAAGAACTCCCAAAATAGGATGTAGATGCTCTACATGCTCCACCTCAGATACGGATTACACAAGGATGTCATCGATGAAAACAACCATGAACTTATCTAGGAAGTAACGAAACACAACGTTCATCAACCCCATAAACAAAGCTAGAGCATTAGTCACACCAAACGACATTACAAAGAACTCGTAATGCCCATGATGACAATAGAAAGCAGTATTCGGGATATCCTCATCCTTCACATGCATATGATGATATCCTGATCGTAATTCAATATTTGAGAACCAACTTTCACGCTTAAGTTGATCGAATGAATCATCAATCCATGGAAGGGGATAGAGAATCTTCACTGTCACTTTGTTTAAGTGACGATAATCAATTCACAAATGCAAACTACTGTCAGCCTTTTTCACTAACAAAACTAGTGCACCCTACAGTGACACACTCAGCCAAACAAAATTGCACTGTAATAGACTATAAAGCTATATATGAAGCTACCGTAACTCAGAAGGGTCCATCCTATATGGAGACATAGAGATAGGAGATGCTCCTCGTTGTAGCTTGATCCCAAACTCAATCTCTCATCAAGGGGGTAATACTATAACCTCTTTTGGAAAGACATCAGGGTACTCTTCTATGACCCTGGGAAACGCTAATGGTTTAACCTCTGGTGAATTTAGAATCATTTCATACATCAATGATGAAAAGGATGAAACACGACTATAACAAATATGAGGGTCTTTCTCGCCAACAAACACCATTGTCTTTTCATCAGCATCAAAGAACACCACCTGCCTCTTGAGGAAATCCATAATAGCCTTCGCCGAATACAACCAATCCATGCCAAGGATGAAATAATATGGTTGTATATATAAACATAAGAAATATCCTCAAGATCGTTGCTTCCCTAGTACTAGTTCATTGTCTCTATATACTTCAAATAATTCATCTCAGCCTCCAATTGGTGTAGTCAATGCTAAAGGGAACTGGAAGCCTCTCTATCTCATGTCCCAAATCATGGACAAGGGCAGATGATATTAAGGAGTGTGTATCTCTTGAATCAAACAAGGCATACACCAAAGTAGGAAAAAAGCAAAGGGTACCCCGAATGATGTCTGGATCGCCTGGACTTGGCAATGCTAAATCATGAAGTTGTCCACGATATACTCCAAGACCTCTCTGACCCTGATGGTGACCACCACCATGGTCGCGCTCTTCTATCTGAGGATGGGGAGCATCCTAGGGATTTCCTTTACCTTCCACATCTACTCTCTACTGATCCAAAGTTGGTGCAACCTGCTATTGCTGCCACGGCTGAAACTTCCTCAACAAAGGAACTTGAAACTAAACACATGACACACACTGACTTCTCAGAAAGGTTGGGAACTATCCCTGTTGATAACCTCATTATACACAAGAAAAACAAGCACATTATCCCTTGGTATAGGTCTGAGATTCATTGCCCTTAGAGGACCGAGATATTGAGGGTTGGGAACTACCCCTGACCGAGAAGAAACTCTTCCTCCATGAAAACCGGGAACCCCAAACCACAATTATGCTTCATGAGGAATCCTGATGACTCCCCTCTCATGATGATCCATTTTTGGATAACGTCATCTCGATGACCTCTACCCTCACCATCTCTAGCGGTCTGGAATTACTTCCAGTGGACTATAATTGATACCTATCAGGGCATTCCATGGGCAGCTACACCCCCTGGGCAGGACACACCACTGTCCCCAATGGCATCCATTTCCTCATGAAGCCCTTGGGCTGAGAGCCATGCTTTTTCCAACACTCACATGTGAGACTTCCCAAGGATTGGATTCATTCCTACCTCCTTTTCCTCTGATACCAACTGTAGATACCCAAAGCTTGATGTAAATAGACATTACATTACTTTTGTGGAATATCTAATACATAACAAAAATAGACCCCAAAGGACTGTAATAGTTTAGTGTCTTTGGAAACTTGGAATATAATCTTCTAATCTTGGTGAAAGATCTTCAACATCTCCTATAAAGATCTTCCTTTTTTTCTTACCTAAAACCTTTCTTTATATCCTGGGGAAAATAAAACATATAAAGGGTGAGCTCAAATTCTCAGTAAGGGTAAGCATGGAGAAAATAAAACAAACCATATACATTTGAACTTCAAAACATGAACATAATATTTAAACATCAAAATCTTGAGCATAAAACATGGCAGTATGTAAGGCATAGATCATAATGGATCATCAGTCATGATAAAATATCATGGGAATCAAACATGTAATTGTGGAAAACCATTAAGAACATGATATGATTTCCATAGTATCCAAGGCATTTCTTCCAAAACCATCTTAGTGGACAAAGTCCCTTTCTGAATCGAGTTCACTCCTCGTTCCAGTCCTGTAACACTTAACCAGATTAACTTACTGTTCCAGCCATGTCTAACTCATGAGATATAAATCTTTACCCAATGCATTACAGGGAGATATAGGTCCCACCCATCTCATAATGAAATCATTCTTATGTGTTCCACAACATAAACACAAATCATTCATCATAACCCAAGGAATAAAATGGGTTTCATAAACATCATCCCATCATAACATAATCCATATAAAACAAATGGATATCATTTCATAATAAGAAAATTGAAACCATGTAAATCATAGATACATTATACTTGAAACATACACATATGAAATAATTTCATCTTTGATGTAAAATGGTTTTGATAAAACACTTGAAATGGATTCTTGAGGAAAATATCCATTCTTCTTCAAAATTGTTTTCTTTTTTCAAAATTACATGCAATTTTAAAAGAAGAGGATTTTGTTGAAAATATTCATGAAATCTTATAGATTAATATTCATTAAAATAAGGTGTTATAAAACCATAAAAATATGTTCATGCCGTATAAGTTAAAAAAACATTCTCCTTGTACTTTTTCCGGAAAAGTCAAAAAGTACCTCGTATCGTAAACAAAAGAAATATTTCGTACATACCATGTAGTAAAAGTCAAAAATGGGTAAAAATGAGTACAAAAAAACATGAAATCATTTTTAGAAAATAGGTACATGGATTATAGATATAACCCCAGTAAATACTAATGAATAAACAATCTCGGATAAAAATGAGATTGGAAAAATTATCCCTTACCTTAGGTCTGATATGCTTTGTACGTATCCAAACCTCCTGTATAATGATTTAAATAATGTCATTGACTTATTACAGAATCATATTCATTGTTATGATATCATATATGGTTCACTTATGACTTTATATTACCCGTTCTTTTGTAAATTCTATGTTAAAGCAGCGTTTTGGGTAAAATCGTTTTATTTATCGTACGTGTTTGGACTTGTTGTTCTTCATATTATTATTACTTATATCATGTTTTACTTACTTCCAGAATGTAAATCATGATTTATATATCATATATATTCAGTATATATATATATAATAAATAGATAAATGAAATGAAATACATTGTTCATGGAGACGGTAGGTCGTACGTATGCTTGAACGTTGTTTTCCTTTCCTTATTGACTTGAATTGAAGTAAGTAGATGAAATATATATATATATATAAATCCAGTAGCTTTATCATGTCATATATTTCATTATTATTCATTATATATACTTTATAATCATTCTTGAATGGTTAACATGGAGAATGAATCTCATCGCTTCGTGGAGATGGTAATCCGTACGTACGCACGAGCGATGATATCATTCCCATAATTATTGAATGGAATTGGAGTGGATGATATAATATCTCAGAATTTGTATGATGTTATAAAAACCATATATAGTTATTATTTACACCATTATACCTATCCAGGTAAGGTGGTGGTGGAAAAACAGATTACACCACGGCATGGAGACGGTATTCCGTACGTACGCACGCACGGTGATTTCATTTTTTGTAGGATGAATATAATGTGAGATAGGGCTGTTTCATATTTATAATAACATATCAGTATATTAGTGATACTGATTTTATTACTCTATAATGAAGAAACTAAAGAAGAAGAAGTTGAAGAAGAAAGAAACTTGAAAGAATCGGTAGAAGAGATTACCTCTTCTTCGACGCACCTCTTTTAAGCTTCCTCTTAAGGAACTAGAGTTGGTCTTTTGAGGAGACTAGAACCTCTATAATGTTTCTAGGGAAGTTTATAAGGGAAATGGTTAGGGTTTTGACGAGCTTGAAGGCTCAAAATTGTGTAAGGAGAAGAGGGAGGAGGTGCCATTTTATAAGGGAGGAGAGGGGCACCTTTGAAAAAACTTAAAATATTATTTTATAATAAAGTCATATTCGGTTTATAATATCTCCAAATTGATTTATTTCGAAGATAAATTGAGGATGGGTCTAAATACTCTCAAACAATAGGTTTTAAACAAGTTTAGGTTACTATTTTAACCTTATAATTTATATTTAACTCTAAGTTAAATAATTTAACTTTTACCATGTCTTCTTTTTTTCTTACAATATATGGTTAATAAACTTACTATAAACTTCCAAACAAACCCCAAGTGGTTAATTATTAATATAAATAACCTTATCTAAGTCATTTTTCTGAACCTAAGATTTTTAGGAATAGAATATCAATTAATAATATAATATTTGTTTTAAAAACTATTTTATGTCAATTTTGACACTATTTGGTAATTGATTTTTTTGAAAATCATAACAGCATGATTAGTTCAAAAAAATAATAACTAAATCAATACTAACATTTCATATTAACGTATAAAATTATTTTAATTCATAAAAAGTCTAAATTACATTTATTTGGGTATTTATAACATCAATTATGTTAGTATTTCATTAATAAGGTAATTACTGCATCATCATTGTGTCATAAATAAATTAGACTATTTAATGTCTAAAAATTATAAATAAAATACCATTATGTAGGAAATAGTTTTAGATTTCTAATTAATATTTATAGTCAAGTTTATCTTATGTAAAACCCTATATTAAAATTTTTTTAATTATTAAACTTTGATTTTAACTCTTTTAACTCTTCTTTAAATAAAATAATAATAAGTGTCCTAATCTAATCCAAGTGGACCTAAAGGGTAATATTTTATTCCTAAGGTTTTTTTTGGTCGAATTAAAATTATACAATAGAATTATTACATGTGTTAGAGTAATATTAATATCATTTTTACCCTTAATTACCCTATTTACTTTTAATAGTGGTAAATAAAAGTAAAAAGATACTATTCACAAAAAATTATTTTTATCTTATTGAACCAAATTTTACTCCTTTATATTAACCATGTCTCTCAGATTTTTAAAATTAAACTCACAGAAGCGGTAAAATTAAGTTTTATGAACAATTACAAATGCTCCTAGGAGGTGGATAAAAGACGGTGAAAAGTTCAATAAAATTTTTATATATATAAAATTAATATAAAATGACTCCAATGAATTACATTGAACTTATATAGGTATTATGTATCAATTTTGACCAAAAATAAATTTAAATAGAATAAATAATTATTTAAATAAAAAGTCGGTTTTTAAATAGTTACCTAGTGTTTTCACTATTCATCAAAAATTGAAAGTTTTCAGAAAATTACCAAAAAATGACCCTAGGCTAATTTAGATATTCCGAATCCAAAAATGAAGTCCATTTTGAAAGATAAAATTTATAAAATTTCAAAAAGTGGGTATTACAATTCATAATGGCTAGTTCATAATAATATTATAATAATATCTCATTTAGTGAAACTCAGTATTGCGTAATACACACGCTATTGAGGAAGGTCTTGATTGCATGTAATGAAAGAAAATTCAAGGTTGCATGTAGTGAAATCTCTGTTTGTTGTTGTGTATAACATAATCAAAACTTATTTTATTTATACATTAAACAAAAATCTATACTTAATGTTTCGTAGAATAATTTCCACAAAACGAACTTGAAATTGTGTGTAACACAAGACAAGAATAGTGTTGCGTATACTGCAAGATAATACGGTGTTACATATAGTATAAGTTAATCTTGGTGTATTGTAACATATAAGACATCAAAAAAATTAAAAATAATATATCTCATAAAATCTCGTGGTGTTACATTCAACCCCCCTTAAAATGAATTTCACCCTTGAAATTCATCAGGGTTATAAATTAATTACTACTTGAAAGTTTCATTCGTAAAAACCCACATCGTAAAAGGAATTTTAAAACTTAATTTTAAAAATTAAAGTAAGAAATGTAATGGTTACCCAGATTAACTCATCATTGGGTTTCCACATAGGAGAACATAGGTGGAAATATGGATATGGAAGAAAAATCTAACCATCAAGTTCTGATAGAGAGTGGTAGATGACATGGCTATGAAAAAGCCAACAATCACAAAGCCATAAATTTTTTATGATTTAAGGTACCATCTGATTCATCGGATATAAGGACACTAGGACATCATTTTTTGTTTTCAAGATCATTTCCCTAAAGTTGAATAATTGTTGAATTAAAATAAATACATACTTGATTTTGGTACAATCTTACTATTGTTTGTTCCCTGAACAATTTCCAATTCATATCTTAAAGAAATGAATTTGAATTTGTATTCCGTGAAATGTTAGCAGATCATGCGATAGAATGATAGTTCATTCCATCTGTCTCAAACAAAAGGATAGCAAAAGTTATTAAATATACATAAGTACATCTATAGTAAGATTAATCATATATGGTTCCTAAAATGGACTTATAATCCATATATCATACTTCTTAATATGATAAAACTAGTTTCTACTAACCAGGGATTTCCTATAGGCCAATGGTAGGTGATAAAGGTCTGTCTCACTTCGGTTGTGGGTTCAATTCCCACAGCCTTGTCCGACGAAATGGGTTGTCTCCCGTCCTGCAGGTTTTCCTTTTTCTAAAACTACATTATTATAACATTCAATCAATAATATCGAAAAAATTTCTAGCCTTAAACAATACTAACTTATTTCCAACATAATCCATTCCAATCTTTAGGCTTATCCAAAATACTTTTGTCCAAGCTCATAGTATAAAGAAAACAATTACTAGAAATGTCATCTACCGAGCATGTGAATACCATTATTTATCCCCATATATCATATGATATATCTTGTTGGTCAAATTACAAACATGTGAATACCATATTCATGTATTCTCTTTAAAAATGAATACCCATTGAACCTTATTGAAAACATTAATGCTTTCAATATTTAACACTTTCCACAAACCAAAATCCCAAAAATTTCTATATACTCAAACCATGATATAACATTTTCCTTATATCAGTCATGATATCATTTCATTTTTTCATTATCCCTTCATTATGAGCATATCATCTTATTTCCAAAAATATTTCAATCACTTTTCATGGTTATCGGAACCATATAATTATTTAAAACCAATATATAGATATTCCAAAATTCCATGATACCATAAATGAGATTCCATGATACTATTTTGAAATCCCGTTACATAAAAACTTAATCATTACACAACATAATTTTCATACTCAACATCACAAATAGTGATTGCATGTAACTTCCCTTTATCTTTTTCCTTAATAGGTTGCTCACATTGATCATCGTTAACCCTTGTATTAGAGCATTGATTAGCGTAATGTCCAATTTCCTTTCACTTGAAGCATTGAAGTGTTGGGAGAGCATTCTCTGTAGTCTTTTATCTATTCACATCATTAGCTACCTTTTTCCCATTACTTCGGCACTCAACTGCTCGATGACCTTCTTTTCCACACTTAAAACATTTTCTAGTACCTTTTAGGCAATCTCCACCATTCTTCTTTCCACACTTTGAGCATAAAGAAACATTCATCTTCTTTTCACCATTATTCTGAGATTTCTCCTTGAACTCCATCTTTCGTTTCTTGTCAAAACCATGAGATGGATTTGTAACACCAAATTCCATTTCTACCTTGATAGCACAACACACAATTTCTTCATAGCTACTGAAGTCTCTTATATCTAATGCCCTTTGAAGACTTGTTTTTAAGCCACTGAAGAATCGATCAACTTTACTTTCAGGTTGGATGATAAAGTCAGATGCATACCTTGCAAGCCTTGTAAAATTCACTTCGTATATACCAATAGATTCATCATCCTTTTGATTAAGCTCAAGTAACTCATTTTCCATCTTTGTTCTAAGAATATGAGGGAAGTACTTATTGAAAAATAATTTCTTTAACTCATCCCATTCCATGGATTCAATTTCATCTCGGGGCCTCATATTCTTAATTAGAGTCCACCATTGATCTACTTCACCTTCTAAACAGTAAATAGCCATAATGACTTTTTTATGTTCCGAGCAGTGAAGTATGGAAAATATATTTTCAATGGTACTGATCCATTGTTTAGAAACAAGTGGATCAGAAGACCCACTGAAATAAGGTGGATGTTGCCTCATGAAGGACTCAATAGAATATTGTTCCCTTCTCTACTCATTTGGAAGTCCAGAATGATTCATAGCTTGTGTAAGTATATAAATAAGATTTTTCACTCCATCTCCCATAACATTGGTTTTTTCAGGAGGAAAATCATTTCATTGTCCATTACATTGATCAACATGGTTCCTTCGGGTTCCAACCATTGTCTAAAACCCAAAAAGAATAGTGTGAGAGGCAAAAATCATGCTAGGGAAAACAACATAATAAAGGGGGAGTACCTTCAATATATAACATCTTAGGGTTAATTATAAGATTTTTACCATAATTATAGGACTATAACCTATACTTATACTTAACCTTATGGACTTCCCTAGACATACCTTAGAAATATCTCTAGGGATCTCACTAAATTTCTTGCATCCTAGTTTCCAAAGGTTGACTAAACCTTTCCTCTGATACCAACTGTAGCGGTCTGGAATTACTTCCAGTGGACTATAATTGATACCTATCAGGGAACACCATGTGAAGCTACACCCCATGGTCAGGACACACCACCATCCCCAGTGGTATCCATTTCCTCATGAAGCCCTTGGGCGGAGAGCCATGCTTCGTCCAACGCTCACATGTGAGAGTTCCCAAGGATCAGATTCATTACTACCTCTTTTGCCTCTGATACCAACTATAGATACCCAATGCTTGACTTACATAGACATTACATTAATTTTTTGGAATATCTAATACATAACAAAAATAGACACTAAAGGACTGTAATAGTTTAGTGTCTTTGGAAACTCGGAATATAATCTTCTAATCTTGGTGAAAGATCTTCAACATCTCTCATAAAGATCTTCTTTTTTTTCTTACCTAAAACCTTTATTTATATCCTAGGGAAAAGAAAACATATAAAGGGTTAGATCAAATTCTTAGTAAGGCTAAGCATGGAGAAAATAAAACAAACCATATACATTTGAACTTCAATACATGAACATAATATTTAAACATCAAAATCTTGATCATAAAACATAGCAGTACGTAAGGAATAGATCATAATGGATCATCAATCATGATAAAATAGCATGGGAATAAAACATGTAATTGTGTAAAACCGTTAAGCACATGATATTATTTCCATATTATCCAAGGCATTGCTGCCAAGACCATCTTAGTGGACAAAGTCCCTTTCTGAATCGAGTTCACTCCTCGTTCCAGTCCTGTAACACTGAACCAAATTAACTTCTCATTCCAGCCATGTTTATATCATGAGATATAAATCTTTACCCAATGCATTGGAGGGAGATATAGGTCCCACCCATCTCATAATGAAATCATTCATACGTGTTCCACAACATAAGCATAAATCATTCATCATAACCCAAAGAATAAAATGGGTTTCATAAACATCATCCCATCATAACATAATCCATATAAAACAAATGGATATAATTTCATCATAAGAAAAGTGAAACCATGTAAATCATAAAGACATTATACTTGAAATATACACATATGAAATAATGTCATCTTTGATGGAAAATGGTTTTGATAAAACACTTGAAATGGATTCTTTAGGAAACTATCCATTCTTCTTCAAAATCGTTTTCTTTTCACAAAATTCCATTAAATTTTAAAATAAAAGGATTTTGTTGAAAATATTCATGAAATATTGTTGAGTAATCTTCATTAAAATAAGGCGTTATAAAACTGTAAAAATCCGTTCATGCCGTATAAGTTAAAAAAACATTATCCTCGTACTTTTTCCGGAAAAGTCAAAAAGTACCTCGTATGGTAAACAAAATAAAGATTTTGTACATACCATGTTTTAAAAGTCAAAAATAGGTAAAAATGACTTTAAACATACATGAAACCATTTTTAGAAAATAGGGACATGGATGATAAATATAACCCCAGTAAATACTTACGAATAAACAATCTCGGATAAAAATGAGATTGGAAAAGTTATCCCTTACCTTAGGTGTGATATGCTTTGTATGTATCCGAACCTCCTGTATAATGATTTAAATAATTTCATTGACTTATTAAATAATAATATTCATTGTTATTATATCATATATGGTTCACTTATGACTTTATATTACCTGTTCTTTTGTAAATTCTATGTTAAAGCAGCGTTTTGGGTAAAATTGTTTTATTTATCATACGTGTTTGGACTTGTTGTTCTTGATATTATTATTAATTATATCATGTTTTTATTACTTACATAATTTAAATAATGATTTATATATCATATATATTCATTATATATATATATAATAGATATATAAATGAATTGAAATACACTGTTCATGGAGACGGTAGGCCGTACGTACGCAAGAACGTTGTTTTCCTTTCCTTATTGACTTGAATTGAAGTAAGTAGATGACACACACACACACACACATATATATATATACATAAATCCAGTATCTTTATCATTTCATATATTTCATTATTATTCATTATATATACTTTATAATCATTCTTGAATGGTTAACATGGAGAATGAATCTCATCGCGTCGTGGAGATGGTATTTCGTACGTACGCACGAGTGATGATATTATTCCCATAATTCTTGAATGGAATTGGAGTGGATGATATAATATCTCAGAATCTGTATGATGTTATAATAACCATATATAGTTATAATTTATGCCATTATATCCATCCAAGTAAGATGGTGGTGGAAAAACAGATTACACCACTGCGTGGAGACGGTATTCCGTACGTACGCACGCGAGGTGATTTTGTTTTTCGTAGGATGGATAGAAGGTGAAATTGGGTTGTTTCATATTTATAATAACATATAATTATATTAGTTATACTGATGTTATTACTTTATAATGAAACAACTAAAGAAGAAGAAGTTGAAGAATAAATAAACTTGAAAGAATCGGAAGAAGAGATTACCACTTCTTCGACGCACCTCTTTTAAGCTTCCTCTTAAGGAACTATAGTTGGTCTTTTGAGGAGACCAGAACCTATATAACGTTTCTAGGAAATTTTATAATATAAATGGTCAGGGTTTTTCCGAGCTTGAAGGCTCAAAATTGTGTAAAGAGAAGAGGGAGGAGGTTCCATTTTATAAGGGTGGAGAGGGGCACCTTTGGAAAAACTTAAAATATTATTTTATAATAAAGTCATATTCAGTTTATAATAGCTACAAATTGATTTATTTAGAATCTAAATTGGTTATGGGTCTAAATCCTCTCAACCAATAGGTTTTAGACAAGTTTAGTTACTATTTTAACCTTATCATTTAGATTTAACTCTATGTTAAATAATTTAACTTTTACCATGTCTTCTTGTTTTCTTACAATATATGGTTAATAAACTTACTATAAACTTCCAAACGAACCCCAAGTGGTTCATTATTAATATAAATAACCTTATCTAAGTCATTTTTCCGAACCTTAGATTTTTAGGAATAGAATATCAATTAATAATATAATATTTGTTTTAAAAAATATTTTATGTCAATTTTGACACTTTTTGGTAATTGATTTTTGTGAAAATCATAACAGCATGATGAGTTCAGAAAAAATTAATTAAATCAATAATAACATGTCATATTAACCTATAAAATTGTTTTAATTCATAAAAATTCTAAATTACATTTATTTGTGTATTTATAACATTAATTATGTTAATATTTCATTAATAAGGTAATTACTGCATCATAATTGTGTCATAAATAAATTAAATTATTTAATGTCTAAAAATTATAAATAAAATATAATTATGTAATAAATCTTTTTATATTTATAATGAATATTTATAGTCGAGTTTATCTTATGTATAACCCTATATTAAAAAAAATTAGCTATTAAACTTTGATTTTAACTCTTTTAACTCTTCTTTAAATAAAATAATAATAAGTGTCCTAATCTAATCCAAGTAGGCCTAAAGGGTAATATTTTATTCCTATGGTTGTTTTTGGTCGAATTAAAATTATCCAATAGAATTAGTACATGTTTTAGGGTAATAATAATATCATTTTTACCCTTAATTACCCTATTTACTTTTAACCGTGGCAAATAAAAGTAAAAAGTTACTATTCACAAAAAATTATTTTTATCTTATTGAACCACATTTTAATCCTTTATATTAACTGTTTCTCTTGTATTTTATAAATTCAACTCACAGAAGCGATAAAATTAAGTTTTTTGTACAATTGTAAATGCTCTTAGGAGGTGGGTAAAAGACCGTGAAAAGTTCAATAAAAATTTTATATATCTAAAATTATTATAAAATGACTCCAATGAATTACATTGAACTTATATAGGTATTATGTATCAATTTTGACCAAAAATAAATTTAGATAAAATAAATAATTATTTAAATAAAAAGTCAGTTTTTAAATAGTTACCCAGTGTTTTCACTATTCATCAAAAATTGAAAGTTTTCAGAAAAATACCGAAAAATCACCCTAGGATAAATTCGATATTCCGAATCAAAAAATGAAGTCCATTTTGAATGATAAAATTTATAAAATTTCAAAAAGTGGGTATTACTATTCATAACGGCTAGTTCATAATAATATTATAATAATATCTTGTTTATTGAAACTCTGTATTGCGTAATACACATGCTATCGAGGATGGTCTTGATTGCGTGTAATGCAAACCAAGTCAAGGGTGCATGTAGTGAAAGCTCTGTTTGGTGTTTCATATAACATAATCAAAACTAATTTCATTTATACATTAAACAAAAATCTATACTTAATGTTGCGTAGAATAATTTCCACAAAACGAACTTGAAATTGTGTGTAACACGAGCCAAGAATAGTGTTGCGTATACTGCAAGCTAATACAGTGTTGCATATAGTACAAGCTAATCTTGGTGTATTGTAACATAGAAGACATCAAATAAATTAAAAATAATATATCTCATAAAATCTCAGGGTGTTACATTCTACCCCCCATAAAATGAATTTTTCCCTCAAAATTCGTCAGGGTTATAAATCAATTACTACTTGAAAGTTTCATTTGTAAAAACCGACATCGTAAAAGGAATACTAAAACTTAATTTTAAAAATTAAAGTAAGAAATGTAACAGTTACCCAAATTAACTCATCATTGGGTTTCCACATAGGAGAACATAGGCGGAAATATGGATATGGAAGAAAAATCTAACCATCAAGTTCTAATGGAGAGTGGTAGAGGACATGGCTATGAAAAAGACAACAATCACAATGCCATAAATTTGTGATGATTTATGGTACCATCTGATTCATCGAATATAAGGACACTAGGACAACATTTTTTGTTTTCAAGATCATTTCCCAAAAGTTGAAGAATTGTTGAATTAAAAGAAATACTTACTTGATTTTGGTACAATCTTACTATTGTTTGTGCCTTGAACAATTTCCACTTCATATCTTAAAAAAATGAAGTTGAATTTGTCTTTCGTGAAGTGTTATCAGATCATGCGATAGAATGATAGGTCATTCCATCTGTCTCAAACAAAAGGATAGCAAAAGTTATTAAATATGCATAAGTCCATCTATAGTAAGATTAATCGTATATGGTTCCTAAAATGGACTTATACTTCATATATCATACTTATTAATATAATAAAACTAGTTTCTACTAACCAGGGACTTCTTGTAGGCCAGTGGTAGGCAATAAAGGATTGTCGCACTTCGGTTGTGGGTTCGATTCCCACAGCCTTGTCCGACGCGATGGGTTGTCGCTCGTCCTGCAGGTTGTCCTTATTCTAAAACTACATTATTATAACATTCCATCAATAATATCAAAACAAAGTTCTAGCCTTAAACAATACTAACTTATGTCCAACATAATCCATTCTAATCTTTAGGCTTATCCAAAATACTTTTGTCCAGGCTCACAGTATAATGAAAACAATTACTAGAAATGTCATCTGTCGAGCATGTGAATACCATCATTTATTCCTCATATATCATACGATATATCTTGGTGGTCAAATTACAAACATGTGAATACCTTAATCTTGTATTCTCTTGAAAAATGAATACCCATTGAACCTTAGTTAAAACATGAAAGCTGTCAAAATTTAACACTTTCCACATACCAAAATCCCAAAAATTTTATATACTCAAACCATGATATAACATTGTCCTTATATCAATCATGATCTCATTTCATTTTTTCTTTATCCCTTCATTATGCGCATATAATCTTCTTTCCAAAAATATTTCAATCACTTTTCATGGTTATCATAACCATATAATTATTTAAAACCAATACATAGATATTCCAAAATCCCATGATACCAAAAATGAGATTCCATGATACTATTTTGAAATCCCATTACATAAAAACATAATCATTACACAACATCATTTTCATACTCAACATCACAAATAGTGATCGCATGTGACTTCCCTTTATCCTTTTCCTTAAGAGGTTGCTCACGTTGATCATCATTAACCCTTGGATTAGGGAATTGATTAGCATAATTCCCCATTTCCTTGCACTTGAAGCATTGAAGTGTTGGGGGAGAGTTCTTTGTCTTCTTTTTTCTATTCACATCATTAGCTACCTTTTCCCATTACTTCGACACTCAACTGCTCAATGAACTTCTTTTCCACACTTAAAACATTTTCTAGTACCTTTCAGTCAATCTCCACCATGCTTCTTTCCACACTTTGAGCATAAAGAAACATTCATCTTCTTTTTACCATTATTCTGAGATTTCTCCTTGAACTCTATCTTTCGTTTCTTGACAAAACCATGAGATGGATATGTAACACCAACTTCCATTTCTACCTTGATATCACAACGCACAATTTCTTCATAGCTACTGAAGTCTCTTATAGCTAATTCCCTTAGAAGACTTGGTTTTAATCCACTGAAAAATCGATCAACTTTACTTTTAGGGTGGATGATAAAGCCAGATGCATACCTTGCAAGCCTTGTAAAATTCACTTTGTATATACCAACAGATTCATCATCCTTTTTCTTAAGCTCAAGGAACCCCTTTTCCATCTTTTTTCGAAGAATATGAGGGAAGTACTTATTGAAAAATAATCTCTTGAACTCATCCCATTCCATGGATTCAATTTCATCTCGGGGCCTCGTATTCTTAATTAGAGTCCACCATTGATCTGCTTCACATTCTAAATGGTAAATAGAAAGAATGAATTTTTCATGTTCCAAACAGCGAAGTATGGAAAATATATTTTCAATGGTACTGATCCATTGTTCAGCAACAAGTGGATCAGAAGACCCACTGAAAGAAGGTGGGTGTTGCCTTATGAAGGACTCAATAGAATATTGTTCCCTTCTCTGCTCATTTGGAAGTCCAGAATGATTCATAGCTTTTGTAAGCATAGCAATAAGATTTTTCACTCCATCTCCCATAACATTGGTTTGTTCAAGAGGAAAATCATTGCATTGTCCATTACATTGATCAACATGGTTCCTTCAGGTTCCATCCATCATCTAAAACCCAAAAAGAATAGTGTGAGAGGAAAAAATAATTCTAGGGAAAACAACATAATAAAGGGGATTACCTTCAATATATAACATCTTAGGGTTAATTATAAGATTGTTACTATAATTATAGTACTATAGCCTATACTTATACTTAACCTTAGGGAAATCCCTAGACATACCTTAGAAATATCTATAGGGATCTCACTAAAGTTCTCGCATCCTAGTTTCCAAAGGTTGACTAAACCTTTCCTCTAATACCAACTGTAGCAGTCTGGAATTAATTCCAGTGGACTATAATGGATACCTATCAAGACACTCCATGGGCGGCTATACCCCCTGGGCGGGACACACCACCATCCCCAGTGGCATCCATTTCCTCATGAAGCCCTTGGGCGGAGAGCCATGCTTCGTCCAACACTCACATGTGAGAGTTCCCAATGATCGGATTCATTCCTACCTCCTTTGCCTCTGATACCAACTGTATAGACCCAAATCTTGACATACATATACATTACATTACTTTTGCAGAATATCTAATACATAACAAAAATAGACACCAAAGGACCATAATAGTTTAGTGTCTTTGGAAACTCAGAATATAATCTTCTAATCTTGGTGAAAGATCTTCAACATCTCCCATAAAGATCTTCCTTTTTTTCTTACCTAAAACCTTTATTTATATCCTGGGGAAAAGAAAACATATAAAGGGTGATCTCAAATTCTTAGTAAGGGTAAGCATGGAGAAAATAAAACAGGCCATATACATTTGAACTTCAAAACATGAACATATTATTTAAACATCAAAATCTTGAGCAAAAAACATGGCAGTACGTAAGGCATAGATCATAATGGATCATCAATCAGGATAAAATAGAATGGGAATAAAACATTTAATTGTGGAAAACCATTAAGCACATGATATGATTTCTACAGTATCCAAGGCATTGCTGCCAAGACCATCTTAGTTGACAAAGTCCCTTTTTGAATCGAGTTCACTCCTTGTTCCAGTCCTGTAACACTGAACCAGATTAACTTGTCGTTCCAGCCATGTCTATCTCATGAGATATAATTCTTTACCCAATGCATTTGAGGGAGATATAGGTCCCACCCATCTCATAATGAAATAATTCTTACGTGTGCCACAACATAAACATATATCATTCATCATAACCCAAAGAATAAAATGGGTTTCATAAATATCATCCCATCATAACATAATCCATATAAAACAAATGGATATCATTTAATCATAAGAAAAGTGAAACCATGTAAATCATAGAGACATTATACTTGAAACATACACATATGAAATAATATCATCTTTGATGGAAAATGGTTTTGATAAAAAACTTGAAATGGATTCTTGAAGAAAATATCCATTCTTCTTCAAAATCGTTTTGTTTTCGCAAAAATGCCATGTAATTTTAAAAGAAAAGGATTTTATTGAAAATATTCATGAAATATTGTGGAGTAATATTCATGAAAATAAGGCGTTATAAAATCGTAAAAATCCTTTCATGCCGTATAAGTTAAAAAAACATTCTCCTCGTACTTTTTCCAAAAAAGTCAAAAATTACCTCGTATGGTAAACAAAAGAATGATTTCGTACATACCATGTAGTAAAAGTAAAAAATGGGTAAAAATGACTTTAAAAATACATGAAACCATTTTTAAAAAATAGGGACATGGATGATAAATATAACCCCAGTAAATACTTATGAATAAACAATCTCGGATAAAAACGAGGTTGGAAAAGTTATCCCTTACCTTAGGTCTGATATGATTTATACGTATCTGAACCTCCTGTATAATGATTTAAATAATGTCATTGAATTATTACAGAATCATATTCATTGTTATGATATCATATATGGTTCACTTATGACTTTATATTACCTGTTCTTTTGTAAATTCTATGTTAAAGCAGCGTTTTGGGTAAAATTGTTTTATTTATCGTACGTGTTTGGACTTGTTGTTCTTGATATTATTATTACTTATATCATTTTTTACTTATTTCAAGAATGAAAATCATGATTTATATATCATATATATTCATTATATATATATATAATAGATAGATAAATGAAATGAAATACACCGTTCATGGAGACGGTAGGTCGTACGTACGCTTGAATGTTGTTTTCCTTTCCTTATTGACTTGAATTGAAGTAAGTAGATGACACACACACACACACACACACACACACACATATATATATATATATACATAAATCCAGTAGCTTTATCATGTCATATATTTCATTATTACTCATTATATATACTTTATAATCATTCTTGAATGGTTAACATGGAGAATGAATCTCATCGCGTCGTGGAGACAGTAATCCGTACGTACGCACGAGCGATGATATCGTTCCCATAATTATTGAATCGAATTGGAGTGGATGATATAATATCTCTGAATCTTTATGATGTTATAATAACCATATATAGTTATTCTTTACACCATTATACCCATCCAAGTAATATAGTGGTGGAAAAACATATTACACCACAGCGTGGAGATGGTATTCCGTACGTACGCACACGCGGTGATTTCATTTTTCGTAGGATGGATAGAAGGTAAAATAGGATTTCTTAATATTTATAATAACATATTAGTATATTAGTGATACTGATGTTATTACTTTATAATGAAACAACTAAAGAAAAAGAAGTTGAAGAAGAAAGAAACTTGAAAGAATCGGTAGTAGAGATTACCTCTTCTTCGACGCACCTCTTTTAAGCTTCCTCTTAAGGAACTAGAGTTGGTCTTTTGAGGAGACCAGAACCTCTATAATATTTCAAGGGGAGTTGATAATGGAAATGGTCAGGGTTTGTCCGAGCTTTAAGGCTCAAAATTTTGTAAAGAGAAGAGGGAGGAGGTGCCATTTTATAAGGGAGGAGAGGGGCACCTTTGGAAGAACTTAAAATATTATTTTATAATAAAGTCATATTCAGTTTATAATAGCTCCAAATTTATTTATTTAGAAGCTAAATTGGGGATGGGTCTAAATCCTATCAACCAATAGGTTTTAGACAAGTTAAGTTACTATTTTAACCTTATCATTTATATTTAAATCTATGTTAAATAATTTAACTTTTATCGTGTCTTCTTGTTTTTTTACAATATATGGTTAATAAACATACTATAAACTTCCAAACTAACCCCAAGTGGTTAATTATTAATATAAATAACCTTATCTAAGTCATTTGGCTGAACCTTATATTTTTATGAATATAATATCAACTAATAATATAATATTTGTTTTAAAAACTATTTTATGTCAATTTTGACACTATTTGATAATTGATTTTTGTGAAAATCATAACAGCATGATTAGTTCAAAAAAATTAATTAAATAAATAATAACATGTCATATTAACCTATAAAAAAAAATTAATTCATAAAAAGTCTAAATTACATTTATTTGGGTATTTATAACATCAATTATGTTAATATTTCATTAATAAGGTAATTACTGCATCATCATTGTGTTATAAATAAATTAAATTATTTAATGTCTAAAAATTATAAATAAAATACCATTGTGTATTAAATCTTCTTATATTTCTAATTAATATTTATAGTTGAGTTTATCTTATGTATAACCCTATATTAAAAATATTTTAGTTATTAAACTTTGATTTTAACTCTTTTAACTTTTCTTTAAATAAATTAATAATAAGTGTACTAATCTAATCCAAGTGGACCTAAAGTGTAATATTTTATTCCTAAGGTTGTTTTTGGTTGAATTAAAATTATCCAATAGAATTAGTACATGTGCTAGGGTAATAATAATATCATTTTTACCCTTAATTACCCTATTTACTTTTAACCGTGGTAAATAAAAGTAAAAGGTTACTATTCACCAAAAATTATTTTTATCTTATTGAACCACATTTTACTCCTTGATATTAACTGTATCTCTCGAATTTTCAAAATTCAACTCACAGAAGTGGTAAAATTAATTTTTATTTACAATTGCAAATGCTCCTAGGAGGTGGGTAAAAGACTTTGAAAAGTTCAATAAAATTTTTATATATCTAAAATTATTATAAAATGACTCCAATGAATTATATTGAACTTATATAGGTATTATGTATCAATTTTGACCAAAAAAAAATTAAAATAAAATAAATAATTTTTTAAATAAAAAGTTGGTTTTTAAATAGTTACCTTGTGTTTTCACTATTCATCAAAAATTGAAAGTTTTCAGAAATATACCAAAAATTCAACATAGGCTAATTTCGATATTCTGAATCCAAAAATGAAGTCCATTTTGGAAGATTAAATTTATAAAATTTCAAAAAGTGGGTATTACTATTCATAACGACTAGCTCATAATAGTATTATAATAATATCTCGTTCAGTGAAACTCAGTATTGGGTACTACACACACTATTGAGGATGATCTTGATTGCGTGTAATGAAAGCTAAGTCAGGGCTACATGTAGTGAAAGCTCTGTTTAGTGTTGCGTATAACATAATCAAAACTTATTTCATTTATACATTAAACAAAAATCTATACTTAATATTGCGTAGAATAATTTCCACAAAACAAACTTGAAATTGTGTGTAACACGGGCCAAGAATAGTGTTGCGTATACTGCAAGCTAATACGATGTTGTGTATAGTACAAGCTAATCTTGGTGTAGTGTAACATAGAAGACATCAAAAAAATTAAAAATAATATATCTCATAAAATCTTAGGGTGTTACACCATCACCTCAAGATATGTCTTCAGCATAAATGGGGTGACCTAGCACTAGATCTATGGACACAAATCCTCCTTGAAATTCCTCACCCGAGCCTCCTTATCTGGAAAAAATCCAAAGCATATCGTAAAAGGTTCTTAAAATGGATTCAAAATTACACATTGGACCTCCCTTATTAAAGGTTAAGTATTTATTGTCAACTGGATTCCTTCGTGGTCAGAGAAAGAAGCTTGACTCTAAACGTGTCTCATAACTCCTCCCACAAGACTGTCGACTCCTCGTTATCCCCGAGGAATAAGAACCACCACTACCTCTCTACCCATTGCAGCATCTTCACAACCAATGATACTTAGTGCTTCTTCTGAGCACGGATTGAGCTAAAAGCTATCTCAACCTCCTCCAACTAGTCTTCCATGACTGTATCTAAAATAGACCCCTCATACTTATGTGGACTCTGGCACTGAAACTCATGGAGTGTCCTCTTCCAAGTGTCATCGTCGTCAACCTCTACTCTGCAGAAATCGACTGGCACAACCTACTGAACATCTTATACACAAACCTAATAAGGACATCGACCTAGATCAATACCTATAAAATAAAAAAGAGTTAGAGCTCTTAACTCTGGAATATGGAAGACTCATCATTAATTAATTAATTTTTTTCTTTTATTCATTTTAGGTTAAACTATCCCAAGATCTACCCATTCAAAAACAGCCACAAAGAAGAATTATTAATGATCCTTTCCAAGGTCTCTACCCTATAACAAGTATCACCTCATTTTGTGTCCATTTTAAACTTAAAGGTGTGTGCATCAGACCATAGGGGGGCCTAAATACCTATGTATCATCTGATCTCTAGTTTTTACAGTACTTGTTAAACTTGACAGACATTTTTTCCCCACCAACCCATGCAACCTCACTTGTTCCTAACTCCAAACTCCATCATATCCCTCAATTAGACCTCTTATACCACTCTATCATGACCCCCTCCCCACAAATATTACCCCTCCTAGTCCGACAATTTGAGAAGGGAGAAAATGACCCCTAAGTTCTGCCTCTAGTAGGCCCCGGGTTGGTGATTAGCACTGAGGGTATAGTGAACACACAAATAGGAGGCACTGACCTCTAAGAGAACACATTAAAAAGAGATAGATAATATAAAAACCAACTTACTCCAACTTAGACTAAAATATATAAGAAATATCAATTACACATATGTAATGTCATACAAGAACTACAACAACTAGAAGGGAAAACTGCAAGTACCAAAAGAAAGTAAAACAACAACAACCACGAAGCCCGAACAACTCCTGTAATCCCAAGATAGTAGTAACCAGCTAAATCTCCAACCACCACCAAGTGACCTAAAAAATAGTTTATATATACTTAGGGTCAGTAAAATAGTATACTCAATAGGATCCTACTCGGATCCTCTCGTGAAAAAGTAAATAAAGTATGATAAATCATAGTGAACAAAAAATGAAACTAACTCATCAGCTAAACAGTTCTACTATGTTCCCAACCTCACTATGGATACTCTCACTAAGTATCACATTCAAGAGTATATAATATAATAAATAATATCAAGGGTACCCCACTGCCACTTCCACACTGGTTTTCTAATTTTCCCCAATATCACACATCTTAAGCATATCTCTCTAAAAAGGCTTGTCCATAGACACTTGGGCGTACTAGCACAACATGAACCTCGTGCAATACAACCACTACATCCATGTAACCAAAGTAACTATTTATTTTACGAGATCCACCATATCTCACATAACGTTTATCATACATTGGGAATTATACCTCAATCCATTATAGCCCATACACCGAGTAAGGATCTTCAATCCGTCAAAGCATATACACGTTACACCTATAGTAGTTCATAGAAAACTATATCCAAAATATATGTGTGTGAATAACCACAAGACATTATATCCCTAGACACACATATATGGGGAAGACTAACCACCGTGCCTACTAACACAAGTAACTACCAAGAGAAGAGAGTGGGGCCAAAGGGGGTATTCAGCCATCCATCCTCCCACCAGAATATTGGGGAAAACACCCCTAGGGATCAAAATTACTAGGGTGTTAGTTTTCCTAACTAAAAGGGTATATTAGCATATAAAAACACAAAAAGTATAGAATATAATATAGCTCACAACCACACTATGGGGAAAACCTAGTCTTAGACTCAACTGCAGCTAACATCTCTCGCACTCTGGTTGCTACTACTAAGACTAGATATCCTATAAGAATATAGTATATCTTGTGAGAACTATCATCTCCAAGTTCACTTACATCACGTAAAGAATATATATTTATGTGATATATATGGTTATATTATCCTTTATTTAGTGTTTATACCTATTAACTTCACATAACTGGGTATGTGAAATTATCCTCACAATTTATTCTCATATGACAGAAGATACCTAATCTACTATGCTTAACCTGATAGGATCACATGACGTCTCAATATTCATTGCATACCAGTGGGTATACGGGGTCTTTTTCACCTTCCTATGAAGTATTCAAGTGAGAACATCCCCATTCATGAGAATAATTCACCCATGAGATATTTTTATTTGTGTGATTATTTTATCCTATGAATACCTTATCCTAATTCATGAACACAATACTAGGTATGTGGTTTTGTCTTTACAAGCACAATAGAGCTTAAAAGATCTCATCCTTATTCATGTAACTAGGGAGGTTTTTGAGATCTTACTTCTTATTAACATGTCATAATATAAATAATCTCCCTTATTATTGTTTTTATTTTTCCTATTATTCACATGAACAAGGCATGTGGTTTCTTCCTTCTCATAACCATGAAAGTTTGTGGGTTATTTTCATTAAAGTGAAGGGATTATGTCGTAAGACATCATAGGAACTAGTTCTCAAAGAACTGCTATGAAGTTTCTATTTTCAAAAATCTCTCAAATATATCTAATGGTATCAATGAACTTAAATTGGTACCTTGTAATTTATAGATGAGGAACCACCACCACTATTAAATATTTCATGCCAAGTCATGGTTCATTAAATTATTGATGATCTTGGTGCATATTTACGTATTTAAAATGATAAATGTATCATCTTCATCATTAAAAAATAGACTTAATTTGTAGTTGAATTATTGGAATTGATTTATCATGTGATACCTCAATGGAAAGATACTCAACAACATATGAATTCCTCATGAAATTAAGGATGTCTATGATGATATATTTTCATGATGGAAATTGCATTATTTTTTATGTGATGTCTTGGAGATTTTTACCCTAGATTCTCTTGGTTTTTTTCTTCCTGTAATGCCTGAGGACCAATCAATCCAAAGTAATTCACATGAGAGAGGCTTTTTCTTTCAATTAATATGATGGACATTTCACTAAAACTTCATTTTTCATTTGTAAAAGTATCATTGTTTGAATAATGTTATGCATATAATATATATTTTTCATGAATGGTTCGGTCATCATCATGTTTATACCACAATGACCTTCTCTTGGGATTGGCTCAATCATTGGTAATGGATGAAATGACTACCAGTAGTGCTTGAATGTTCGGTATCATAGACGAGTTGAGATTTTTATTGAGATAAATATGAAGAAAATGTGGAGGAAATAGTAGCATTAAATTATCTATAATCATATGGAAAAGGTAATTTAGAAAAAACATTTTGATTCGTGAATAGTTCCATGCGTTTAGTCAACCCATATCGGTCTTAAAATGGGATGGAATCCACATTATGAACTATCTAATTTAATTTTCCTCTCAATCCAAAACTAGGTTAAACACATGGAAACATCACACCCACTCCCTATATGGGACATGAGACACCCTTGAACAATCCATAAATCCTCAATTTATATGCCCTACATGCACACACTTGCACACTCTCTGTGGGTGTTATACATTCCCACTCATTCCTTCCATTGGGGATGATTGTTCTAGTCAGTTGTCCCATTTGATTGAGCCTACTCCAACATATGTGGGATTAATATTTACTATCTATTTGGATATAGATGGGAAAAAATTTTATAAACACCCATATAATAAACTTAGTATAATTATCAAGTATTAAATTTCTAAGACAACTCAAATATATATATCAAAATAATTCATCTTGTACGAATGTAAATATATTTTCTTTTTTACAAGGCATTTAAATAATTCAAAAAATAATGTTTCAATATTCATGAAAATAAATATTTTCATGGTCTTCATAAAAAACCTCATTAAATAAGTAAATATTGCATGACCTTCTATAATTCCAATTATTCATCATAGTGAAAATTATGTGTCACCATTGACAGGAGTATTCAACATTAAAGAAAAACTCACCAATCATCATATTTAAATCCAACACATTAAAAATATAATATATAACCACTGAAATTCTCGAGGATATATCTTCTTCAACCATCACAAATTTCCAAGATTGCGAACACCAAATCACACTTCATAGATATAATTATTCTTCAATACATATTAAAATTAAGTTTTTCATCTCTTAATGACTTATTAACAAAAAATACAACACAAAAACAAAGTAGGGTCATTAAAAACACCATGAAAATATATTATCCACCATATATATTCATAGTCATCACAAAACTATCTATTAACATTAAACCTTATTGAATGAGAAGAAACACTGGCATACCCTTATAATTTTTTATTCTGTAAATTGGGTAGCCTAAAATTTAGGATAACATACTATTGATAATCTAGTAAATCCTCATGTTTATAAGTAAAGATCCATTAAATACATAAATTTGGTAGTAATGGGATAATGAAATATTTCCATATTAGCAATCTTGAAAACTAATACGTACATGCATGAGATAGGAACACACCTATAAACCATCACTGTATCTCACATGTATTTGAAATATAGTGTATTATTTTACATCTTTATATGAAATTATAGAATCTAGATGGACATATAATGTAGCATTAAACAAAAAAAAATTCTATGCACACACATATGTAAATATCTTTGTATTTCCTTCTCATTGAACATGAAATGATTTACAATCATGTAGTTTACTTTCACACTTATGTAAATATATTTTCCCCTTTTCATAATATCTATTAATTTTTCTATTTTATAGACATTATAAAATTTATCCACACCATTTAAACTTTTTCTAAAATATTGTGATAGTTTGATTCAATTTTCTTTTATCTAAAATGATCCACTAATTTTTTTCAAAAATTGATCGCACATGATATATAATATACAATTATAATGGGAAACAATCCCTCTCTAGTTTTGTCTTCAAGTAATTATTCTTCAAAAACATTTTTTCTATAATAATTTTTTTAGTTATCAATTCAGATTACATAACTCCTAAATAGATGAAATATTTTTTCATCGTAACAAAAAAATAACCTATCCTCCATTATAGAACAAATCTCTAAAATATGAATTTCCATCAACTAAGGAACTTTCCTAATTAGTATGTGTGTAACCCAATAACTCATGATCATTTATCCCACTATGTAAATTAATGGAATAAATATTTATATTGATATAAGGTGGGTTTATTCACTAATATTATGAGGATTTATTTGGGATCACTAATATATCTTTCTAATTAACATTTTTTAAAAACAAGTTTTGTCATGACCCGTCCTAGTGGGGCATGTGCTGCAACTCCATAAGCCCACCGCCAATAGGCCAGGGGCTGGTGACTAGAACCGAGTAGGCATATCACTAACATGGGAGGCATTGCCTAAGTACCTGTACACATGCGCACATATCCAAGACCACAAATGCTAAAATGTAAAAACTGCTAGTGAATAAAATGAATGCATACAACTAAACCCAACTACCAGAGTACAATAGAAGTAAATTATGGAAAGTAAAACTGGGTCAGAATGCAATCCCATCAAAAAAAAGATTCTAAAAACTAAAAAGTACAACCTATAAGCACAAAGAGGTATTGGAACTGCTTCTCGTAGCCTTAGGAACACCTCAACCTGTAGGGAACTCAGAAATCTCTGTCTTGTCCTGCTCTTCCCTGGACTCCATCAAAAGTTTGCTCGTCTTCACAAGACATGAAATATGCGGGCAAAGCCCGTGCATGGGTGAGTATAACAATACTCAATAGAGGACCCTGAAAACCAAATAGTAAATACACAAAGAAAAGGTACAGTAATCTCAACACAATATATGTTTACTGAACATATAGAAAGAGTAACACAATCCAGATATACTCAAAACCTTGACCCATAGTCTAGAGACAAGTCACTCAACAGCATACCCCCATTAGGGATTCAGTTCGAAGATTCCAAAATACACTTGTTTGGGAGAATTCACTCCATGAGTTTGATATCTCTAATAACCTCCATCCGAGAATTATTGTTCGTCAGGAAAGGTTATGTGAGATAGATACACTCATTCTAGGATAACACACACCTGAGAGGGGAAATATCATGATACACAAATGATGATCAATACCAGGGCCTTGGTAGATACCGCAACTCATTCGGATTCACCTGCTAAGTAAGGTATCTATGTCCTATAGGATTAGTAACGTCGATACCTAACTCTACCTAGGGTCAAGAATGGATAGAGGATCTCGCTCCAGGCCTCTCGGAGGGATACCTGACTCTATCTCAGGAAGTCCTACTGAAGGGGTCATACTTCTTTTGATGGAAATGATACCCGACCTTCAAGGAAACGAGAAAAGGGGCACTAACCCAAAAGAAACATGTCCACGACCTGATGGACAAGAGGTGCAATCCATGCTCTAGGATATACATGGCATGTAGAATGGGTCACACATTGTGTCTCCTAAATCAGGGTACTTACCGTGTATAACAACCTGAGTCGTTAGTCTTTTAATGTAAAACAAAACCACATGGCATATAAGAAGGAATACATGCCGTGTCAAGGTATCTGGGGTCTGCTCTGTGTACACCAGTCATGTACCTGTACACGGCCTCAACCCATGTATGCCAACCTGTGTAATTGGTACATGGGGTGACCCGCGTTACTGGCCTCGTCTGGCCATGTGGTGAAGTACATGGCCGTGTACACCACCCTGTGTCTGTGTATCCCCTGGATACATGCCAAGTCCCATGTAGTCGCCTCTGTTATTCCGCGTAGGGTCTACACATTGTGTTGTGAAACCGTGTAGTCCATCCCATGTACATGTACTTTCCAGAGTACACACCAAACTTTGGGAAGGTCCCAAATGTTGTGTGACAGGGGTCACATGCCATGTGATACCTATCTATCACCCAAAACCCTAGACGCCACTATCGGTGCCACAGGGTTTTTTCTTCAGGATACACGCCATGTGTTCTGGAAATTTCAAGAATCATAGTTCTTCATTGGCGTGCCTCTTATGATACTACATTCTTCGATCCGACCATCTGATCACCATGAAACTCAAGGATTTAGGTTTCCCTGAAATAAAGAAGCTAATTCTGTTAGTTTTGGGCCTCCGATTAGCCTCGAAAACATGTTCTGAATCACCCACATGAAGAACGGTCGAAGAACAAGAACTCCCGAACTGTGTCGATTCGTCCACAACTATCTTTGTCACACCTATGCTAGGTTGTTTCAATGTAGAATCTTTAATTTTGGATCGCTGAATTGAAAAACATATGCAAAATGATATGTTGTTCATAACCCCGCGAAGAACACGAAGAACACGGGGATTAAAGGGAGGAAGAAAACAATAAACAATGGAGGAAAAAACCTCCACTGTCATTCTTCACAACATTGATCCACTCCCGTTAATAGTTTTAATAGGAAAATCTTAATAAGAATTCAAAAATTATCATAAAATTAATTCCCAAATCAAAAACCCCGAAGAAATATAAAATAATAACCCTCCTGAAAGAACGTACGATCCGCAGATCAACCTATTCATGGGTTGATCCATGGTCATCATTTAATAGAATAATGGGGAAGAAATAAATCAAAATAAAAAACCCCTACCTCAATTTGGTTGAAGAACGATCTTTGTGCTGCATTTGTTGGAAAGTTTCGATGAATCTGGGATGTTTTGATCGATTGCGTCGTCGTCGTACGCCAACAGGTCCTCCTCCAAAGCTCCAATGAAAAATCCTCAATTTGCAGGTTTATTCGGCTAACCCTACCAACCATTCATAAGCAGGTATTAATAGGTGAGGATTAGATCACTGCGCAAAAAGGAAACTTTTAAAATAAAATAAATTATTAATTTATTTTATTTCCATTAAAAGTCCAAATACTAACTCTTGCAGCTGACCCACATCGGTCGATGTTAGGCCCCGCCAAAGTAAAAGTCGCTGCTCTGAATGCAACAGTGCCCCCATATTTCTGATTCGAGAACCCATTTAAAAGTTATTCAACTTTTATAGGAATATCGTTCATGCACGCTGTTTAATTTTTAATTTATTTCATACATTTATTCCGGGCACTCCGGGCCTCGGAATCGCACGCTGTCGAAAGGTCTGGTCTTAAAATAATTCCATATAATATTTAAAAAATAATACACAGCAAATAAGAGACATTACATTCTCCCCACCTTGGGGCTTTGCATCCCCGAAAATCCAAAATAAAGGCTGCTCAAAAAAGATGTGGGTACTGGGCACGGATCTGAGCCTCCCGCTCCCATGTGCTCTCCTGAATATTCTCATGCTGCCACCAGATGCACACCAAGGGAATCAATCAACCACAAAGGATCCTCTTTTTTCAATCCTCAATCTCCACTGGGTACTTAGTAAAAGTTACTTCATCCTCGATGTCCTGCTCTCCCCAATCGATTACGTGTGATGAGTCATGCACGTACCTACTCTTTTGCGACACATGGAAGACATCATGTACCCAAGAGCTAGGTGGTACGCCACCTCACCAACTTTGCGTAGTATCTGGAAAGGTCCAATGAACCTTAGAGATAGATTGCTACCCTGGACAAATCTTTATAACCCTCTTTGAGGTGAGACCTAAAGGAAGATGTGGTCTCCCTCCTCAAACCCCATAGGTCTTCGTCGCCTATCAGCATAAGACTTCTTCCGGATTTGTGCAGTCTTCATCCGCTCCTGGACGATCTGCACCTTCTCAAAGGTAGCTCGCACCAACTCTAGACCCATGAGTGCTGACTCTCCGGGGTCGGTCTATCAAAGCGGTGACCGATAGGGTCTCCCTTATAAAGCCTTAAACGGTGTCATACCAATGGTGGAGTGGTAGATGTTATTGTACGCAAACTCCACTAGTGGTAGGTGTTCCTCCCAACTGTGACCAAAGTCCAATATATAGGCCTGCAACATATCTTCCAGAACCTGAATGGTCATCTCTGTCTGGTCATCAGTCTGGGGATGGAATGTTGTGCTCAAGCATAGATGAGTCCCAAAATCCTTCTATAATCCCTTCCACAACTACGATGTGAAGCGGTCGTCTCAATCCGAGACAATTTTTGAAGAGGTGCCATGAAGCCGAACTATCTTCTGCACATAGAGGTGTCCCAATCTCTCTATGGAACTCTGCTCCCTAATATCTAGGAAATGGGCTGACTTAGTGAGTCAATCAACGATCACCCAGATGGAATCATTCCCCTTGGACGTTTTTGGTAAGCCCGTCATGAATTCCATCGATATTCCATCCCACTTCCACTTTGGAACATATAGTGGGTGAGATAATTCCACTAGAACCTGGTGCTCAGCCTTCACCTGATGAAATGTAAGGAATTGAGAAATGAACTCTGTTACTACCTTCTTCATGCCAAACCACTAGAACTGTCATTGGAGATCCTGGTACATCTTAGCCACTCCAGGATGTACCGTCAAGGGGGATGTATGAAACTCCACCAGGACCTCCTCCCACAACTCCACGGGTACAACTGTTCATCCTCTGAAAAGAACTACGTGCTCCCCACCTTGAAAATATCCATCAAGAGTGTGTCCGATGGAAAACTGGGAATGTAAAGCCCCACAGTTGACATCCCCAAGTTTTGCCTCCCTAACTTGTTATAAGAACAGAGGTGTGACAACCATCGACTGCAGGTAAGCTGTATCTTCTCTATTTATGAAGGATATCTGTAATGAGGAAAACTGTTCTATCGCCTCACTCAACAGATGTGAGGTCGATCTCCTGCTAAGAGCATCTTCCACCTTATTCCCCTTCCTAGAAGTATAAATGATCTAGAAATCATAGTAATGGAGGAAATCTAGAAAACTCCTCTATCTCAGATTCATATCCTTCTACGAGAAGATGTACTTGAGGCTCTTGTGGTCATAGTAGATGATAAATCGCTCACCCATAAGGTAGTGTCATCACATCTTCAATGTGAATACTACCACTGCCAACTCGAGATCATGGGTTTCATAGTTCTGATAATGTGGCTTAAGCTAGAACCAACCATAAGCAATCACTACCTATCTCTACATCAAGACAAAGCCAAGCCCGTTCCCTTATGTGTTTCACAAAACTACGTACTCGACACCCTCCTTCAACAATCTCAAAATCGGGGTGATTGTCAAACTCTGTCTCAACTCCTTGAAAGACTGCTAGAACTTCTCTGTCCACATAAAGGTTTTCCCCTTTCTGGTCAAGGACATCATCAGTGCTGATATCCGGGAGAAATCAGGAATGAATCTTCGGTAATAATCTACCAACCTAAGGAATCTTTGTGCCTCTTTCAGGATCCGAGGTGTCTCCCATGTTAACACTTCCTCCACCTTGGTTGGGTCCACAGTTACTCCATCTGCTGAGATGATATTTCCTAGAAAGTGGACCTCCTAAATCCAAAACTGGAACTTTGATAGCTTTCCATAAATCTGGTACTCTCGGAGTATGTCTAGAACCATCCACAGGTGTCTCGCATGCTCTTCCTATAACGTCGGGTACACAAGGATGTCATCGATAAAGACCACTATGAACTAGTATAAGTACAGCTGGAAGATCCGGTTCATCAATCCCATGAACACTACGGGGGAATTTTTTATGCCGATAGGAATCACCAAGTACTCATAGTGGTTGTAGCAGCATCTGAAAGTTGTCTTCGATATATCCTCACCCCTCAATTGTAACTGGTGGTAACATGATCGAAGGTCAACCTTATAGAACCATTGTTCTCCTCTTAGCTAATCGAAGAGGTCATTGATTCTCGGCAGTGGATACTTGTTCTTCACAGTTACCTAATTTAGGCACCAGTAATCCATGCACAACCTCAAACTCCCGTCTGCCTTATTGGCAAACAAAATGGGGGCCTCCCATAGTGAAACATTGGGTCTTAAAAAACCCTTTCTCTTCAAATCCTCCAACTACACCCTCAGATTTCGACGATCTATGGGAGCCATCCGATATACTGGTGAGTAAATCAGTTTCATCCTAGGGTGTAATTTGATGTAGAATTCAATTTCTCGTTGGGGTGGTGGTCCTGGATCCTCTTTGGGAAAGGCGTCCTCATACTCCGTCACTACTGTTGGGAACTAGGAGCTCACAAAATCTACTGCTCTGAGGGTAAGGCTAGCCAAATCAAGAGTGATCGCCTGCACCCTCCTATGCATGAGTCCATTCTTTTCTACCTAAGTATCCTTTTCACTAACAAAGGAAAACCTTGTCCCATCACTGCAGACACACCACACTCTTCTCCTAAAGGATTCAATCTGGGAATGGACCGAAGATAACCAATCCATACCGAGAATGACGTCGTAAGGCCTCGACACTTCCACCAATAGGTTCCAACCAAAACTCTCACCTCCAAGGGTAATATAACACTATCTGAAAATATGTGTGATCATCGAGTCTCCTCCGATAGGTGTCTCCAAGCGTAAGGATCGAGTCAACGACTCTACCAAAATCTCATGGTTTTGCACAAGACATGTGGCGAGGAAGAAATGACTGGAACCAGTGTCTATAAGTACGACAACTAAGGTAGATAAGACACATATCATACCTTTGATCATCCCTGGAGTCCCTGGGTCATACTCCTAAACTGAATTCAGCTTTCCCCACCCCTATCCCCCAGCTCCCTGAGCCTGGTGCAGACCTCCTGGGGGTGGAGGTGAAAGTAGATCAAAGTATCTGCCACCACCTGCAGCTCTCCCTGCTCCTCTGCCACATCTACTACCTGGAGGGTCTGTCTACTCCACTCTTTTCCTCTGCCTCAGTGGTTCATACACCGCTTCCCTATCAGTAGATCGATAGGTTGGATAGTATCTAGCGAGATGTCCTCTACCATTTCAGAAGTATCATCTCCTCTCCCTAGGCTGACTGGATCCAGCTTGAGAGCCCTGGACTATCGATCTCTTACCCTGGGTCCTCCTGTTATTTCTCCCACATCCTGATCCATGTGCCTAACATCGGCTCCCTACTGTTGAGGTCTTTTCACCTATCTGTCTGCTGCTGACTGTCGCCGGCTGTCTCTGCTCCTCCAAGAAGCTCTCGATCACCAAGGCCCACTCGAGCACTCCAACATAAGTTGAAATACAGAGAGGCACAACACTATCTTGTATGTCCCGTCGTAGACCTTGCTCAAAGGTATGATCTCTAAAGTACTGATCCCTGACCATATCCATCAAGTACCTGGTGAGGTTGGTGAACCTTGATGAATATTCAGTCACCGTCAAACTACCATGTTAGAGCTTAAGAAGCTTCTGGATATGCACCACTCTCAATGTAACCAGAGATAACACCTCCTTAAAGAGTCATTCAAACTCCATCCATGAAAAAGTATCCTCATCATGAGTCTATGTGGTCAGACTCTACCATCATCCTATTGAACCCTGAAGAAGGCTCACTCCTAGGATCACCATCTGGTCTGCTGGTGTCCTCACTAGACAAAAAACTCTGTCCACCGCCTCAAGCCATTCTTCATCCACCTGAGTGTCGGGCTCACCTAGAAACCTAAGGGGCCTCTGCCTCTAGAAATCATGGAGCTCACTCAGCCTTCACCCCTGTTTGGTCAGTACTTTAGGTACCACAGGATACTCCACTAGTGGGGTATAGCAGGTGCACCACCTGGAGGCAATGCCTAGGGAACTATCCCTATATCAAAGCCTATTCACTAGGAGGGTTATCCTCGTGACCACGCTGATGAATCCAAGTGGGTATGCCTTGCGAAAGCATCCTGTAAGAAAACAAGATGTACCATGGTTAACGAGTATATCTGGATTAATGACACAAAGGACATGGAAAACAAAACTCATTCCTATATGATGCATGTACCATTATTTTACTTCCCACAACTAGTGTTTTCATGTACCGAGTCAAAAAGCAGGTTATTAGAGTCCTGGTGTATGGATACGTCAGCCACTCGCACCAACATTGGAGTCTCTGGCCTGAAAGACGAGCTCCAAACACTTAACATTGTTTCCCCAAACCAATATCATAGACTCTTGGTCCTAAGGTAGAATTGACCAGCTCTGATACCACTCTATCACGACCCATCCCAGTGGGTCCCATTCCGCGACTCCCCAATCCCACCTCCAATAGGCCAAGGGAAGGTGACTATCACCGAGTAGGCATATCAATAACATGGAAGGCATTGCCTAAGTACTTTTACACACGCACCCAACTCCAAGCCCACAAATGTTGAAATGTAAAAACAACTAGGTAAAGAAAATCATGCATACAAATAAATCCAACCAATAGAGTACAGTAGAAGTAATGCACGGAAAGTAAAACTGGGTCAGAATACAATCCCAACAACAACAAGAGTCTGAAAACTACAAAGTCCTACATGTAAGTGCAAAGAGGTACAGGGACTGATGCTCATAGTCGTAAGAACACCTAGATCTATAGGGAACTCAGAAAGCTCAGTCCTATCCTGGTCCGCCCCGAACTCCATCAAAAGGATAATAATCTGAACAAGACACGATACGTGCAGGCAAAGCCTGTTCAGGGGTGAGTATAACAATACTCAGTAGAGGACCCCAAAAACCACAGAGAAAATACATAAAGGAAATGTATAGTCATCTCTACATAATATATATCTAATGAACATAAAAAAAAGAGCAACAAAATCCAGATATACTCAAAACCTAGACCCATAGTCTAGATACAAGTCACTCAACAGCATACCACCATTAGGGATTCAGTTTGAAGATTACATGAAGCACTCATCCAAGAGAACTCACTCCACGAGTCTGATAGATCTGATAATGTCAATCTGAGAAGTACCTTTCATCGGGAAAATTCATGAGAGATAGATACACTCATTCTGGGAGAACACACTCCTGAGTGGGGAAAGATCACGATATATAAATGGGGATCACTGTCAGGGCCTTGGCGGATACCGCGACTCATCCGAATTCACCTACTAAGTAGAGGATCAGCATCCTATAGGATTATTCACATTGATACCTAACTATACCTAGGGTCAAGAATGGATAGAGGATCTCACTTCGGGCCACTCGAAGGGATACCTGACTCTATCTCGGGAAGTCCTGCTAAAGGGATCATACTCATGTGGATGGAAACGATACCTGACTTTCAGGGGAATGAGAAAAGGGGCACTAACCCAATTGAAACATTTCCAAGACACAGTGGTCAAGAGGTTCAAGCCATGTTCCAGGATATACATGGTATATAGAATGGGTCACACTCCATGTCTCCTGACTCTGAGTACTGCCCGTATATAACAGCCCGAGTCATAAGGCTTGTCATGTAAAATTCCACCACAAGGAGTGTAGGAAGGATCACACACCGTCTCATGGTATCTGGGGTTTTCTCCATGTATGCTGACCATGTTTCCATATGTAAGGGCTGGTGTCCTAAGAACCAACTGTTTTGTACTTTGATTACATGAATGTTCACTTATTATATATTGTTCATTGTTCTGCATGACTATAATATAATACTGTCCTGGAATATTTGTTGCATTAAAAAGGTCATAGAAGATCCCCTCTATGATGAGAACCTTGAAATACTATAATTATATTCTTATATAAAGTTCTACGGTTGGATGACATACTATGATAGGACACATAGTATACAAACTATCATGTGAGAGTACTCGTAAGAAGACGAGACTCTCTCTCATGGAGTTCGCACTTGGTAATCTCCAAGATGGGAGATTATGAGAACAGAATCGTCAGTAGTAATTACACATGTCTTGGTGTCATCGAACATTACTATCTACGAGCATGTGTAATGGTCCTTAAACTGGAAGATTATCATTAACTCATGTCATGACCTGCGCACTTAGACTTACTGACGAAAACCATCACGCAGATAGTTGGCGGGAAGTAGGGTATGTTGGGTGCATCACGAGTGACATGTTGTTAATGGATAAGTCGAGGAGGGATTTTTCCCTTCCATTTATGGAAGTTGATATCTTATCACTTTCATTGAAATAGAACTGTCACATGAAATTCCATTGCCATGGTGTAAATAAAGAGTTTATTTCAGGTAGTCAAAGAACGACGGATCAAGCATATAGGTTTATGACACTGCCATAAAACCTGCTTGATGAGATATTGAGACAAAGGGATTAAATTACATAGTAAGCATTCATATGTGGTGATACTTCAATGTGGCGTCAACTTCTTTCTCTTGGGTTCCTTGACCCGTTGCTAGACAGTAATCTTAGACTTTAGGCAAGCTCGCCTAATGCCAACAATAAAGAGGCCTAGAGGATCACACACTAAGTGTATTCAATTATCTCAAGTAGAATAAATATTATTCCCATACATGGTTTAATGATTATTCAAGGAAGCCTAAATTGTTTTAATGTTAGAGGAAGAATAAAATAAAACAAGTTAATGACGTGTATCAATGATTACATGATGTGTAGTTTTATTTTGAAAACAAGTACACGCTGTGTATTATTAAATGTAAACGCCGTGTAGTTTTCATTTTGGAAAGGAAATGAATAAATGAAAAAAAGATATACATGTCGTGTACATTGAATATACACGCCGTGTAGTTTTCAATGAAAAACAAGTACACACCGTGTATTTATTATTATACGCCGTGTAGTTTTTTCAGTCGGGATTATGATGAAATATTGTTTTATTAAATGATATGTATTATAATCAGTGTGGGCGCATGTCAAGGAATTAATGACTCGACATGGGGTTTTCAAAAGGGATTTAATGAAATAAATAAAATGTGTAACATGTTTATTTATCGTCATAACTCTACAACCTCAAACCTGATTATAAATATCCTCACAACCCCAACTCTTTTCCTAACACATGAGAATCGTTGTGCACAACAATTCTGGAGAATTGTTTCAAGGCCGAAAGAACCTCTTCCTCCAAGAACGCTCTCAAGACCGAGAGAGGTTCTCTTCCATCAGATGAAGATGATCTAAGGCGGACAATGCAAGAAAATATTTCTCCACGCTAGCACCCAAATATTCCTTTGGTGATGTCTCGAGATACGAGGTACATGTGTGGATCACCACTAGAGGAAGTCTACACTTGGCTTCTACGACGCAATGACGAATCACATCGGAACGTGATCAAGAACATCAACAAAGAAACAACACCCAAAAGGTATTTATTTTGAATTGATTAAATTAATTATAATCAACCTGTAACGATCCTACTTTTTGGTTCCAGGACTTTCCTTTTCTTTGTCTATTTCTATGATTCGATTTGTGGAGACTGGCATTTATCATCGTATTGATCCCGGATTGATCATTGTTAATAACAAAAATCCAAGTGGGCACATCTACCCACGCGCTTCCACTACGCCCGGAACCTTCAAATGGTATCATAGCGAGGTTACAACGTTGATTATAGTTATTTAATTTTCATTGATAATTTATGCATTTATATTTGATTCAATTTGAAATAAATCATTTTATAAATCTGAATAAATGAGATCTGTTCTTCCTCCTTTTTTTCTCGATTCATATCACAGAAACGGACTTTTTAATTTTAATTTTGATTAAAATAAAAACAAGGAACTCGTCCGGAGGAGCCTCTATTTCTTTCTATACAACACGGGAATACACGGTGTGTAATGAAAACTACATGTCATGTATATAGGTTCAACAACCCGGTACTGGTCCGCCAAACCACGTCGTGTGAATTGATTATGCCTATGTATTTATTACCCCGTGTTGACCAAAAATGAACGGCGTGTGGAAAACAGGAATACACGGAGTGTATGTTAGAGCAACACACCATGTAGTCTGATCCGGCCCAAGTGAAACCGTGTACAAAGGAGAAGCCGCGTACCATGTACACAGGATTGCCAGGATGGTTACCGTGTAACAAGTAAGTACACGCCATGTATTATTTCTCTACATGTCGTGTACTCTAAAATTTCTGAAGTACATAAAACACACCAAATCCCCTGGCGTGTACTTTATATAAAGGGTGAAAATAAATACACGCCGTTTAAATATAAACTACACGCCGTGTACTTTCCATAAATTTCACCAGGTTTCCTCCAAAAGTACAAAGACCTGTACAAGGAATATGGATGAGAAGAATCTCAAGGAAATTTACAAAGGAATTTAAGATAAATAATTGATTAATTATAAGATCATAATTAATTGAATTCGAGCGCGACTTGTCTTAAATGAAAGAACGATTAAAAGAATTTGAATTCTAAATATGCGTAAATGTCGTTGCATGCTATGGATGATCATGAGCTAGACCAAAGACCCCTTGTATGTGTGTATGGTTTTATTTAAATTTGTTTAATTTAAATTCGTTGGCATGTGAGCCTTCTTCCAATAAAATGTAGGGCCTGCGTGCCCATGGTTTCTTTAATGTAAACCCCATGTAATGGAGGATCTCCCAAGCCAGAGGAGACGGTTTGAAATCCAAAGTTGAGGTAAAACCAACCCAAGAAGATACAAATGTGGACAGGTGGGAGCTTCAAAACACGAACCATCAGGTTCAAGGTGTTTTCCCTAGGTCAAGGTTAGATTATCAAAACCGCTAGTTAAGCTAACCAATATAAGCTCATGATCATGCCATATTATTTTATTTCTGTCTGATTGCATGATTTATTTATTATGTATGTGTTTTTGTGATCACATAATTAATAAAATAAACAAGCATGCAAAGATGGAATAAAATAAAAACAGGACTATGCGTAAACATTATCAGAACATGGTTAATCACTTAAGCATTCATCACTTAATATTAACAATCATGTGGTAATTAAAAACTATGCATAAATAATAAAATACCTCAAATACCATATTAAGTCAGACCAAGCCTTCCGTTACTTGATTAAGGGCAAGACTCAATAAAACTATGTGTTTGACCAACCCTTGTTAGGACACTTACTTTTATAAAGGAAGACCTTATGAAAGATTTTGGGTTGAATTAACCATATTACATCAAGAGGAGTAGCCCTTGCTGGACTTGATGTACTATTGGAGGCAAGAGTTGAGAAAATCCAAGTCAGGATTTCAGGATTGGGGAGTCCACTCAACAAATCAAGGAATTGTAAGCTCATAGTTAGCAAAGAACTACCTACCTAAATACCTTCAAATAGCTTGACTAACCATTTTTGGGGTTATGCGAAGGGTAATATGGATCAAAGCCACTATAATGTCAAAGAAACTGAACATTCAGTGTTGAATGGTGAGTTCCATTGGGACTTGATAAAATAGTGGGAGAATTAATAAATTCATTTATTATTTTTCATAAAATGTAATAAAAAGGTACTGATAAATCTTCTCTTTTAATCTGTAGAATCGAAATGACAAACTCGTTAACCACATTTTTTCTGCGATCAATTCTGGATAAAGACAATATCCTCACCATCAGTAAATTTCAGAAAAGTTTTAGGTGGATTCAGGTTATCCTACACCACGAACGAAAGTTTTACGTGCTGGAGTCCTCGCTTCCTGATCTGCTTGCCCAAGGGGCGAGTGATGAATATTTCCTATTATATGATCAACATTTGAGCGATGCACTCGACATTCAATGTTTGATGTTGTCATCAATGTCTAGTGAGCTCAGGAAGTCTCATGAAGACATAGATGCCTACAGCATGCTCAAGCACCTCCATGGTCTATACCAGGAGAGAGCAAGACAAGATAGGTTTGAGGTCTCCAAGGCTCTATTTCAGAGTAATATTGGAGAGGGTTCCCCAGCTGGGCCTCATGTAGTCAATCTCATTAGCTACATTGAGCGCTTGGAGGTTCTAGGGTTTAAACTCCCCGAAGAACTGGGTACTGATCTCATTCTTGCATCACTCCCCTAGAGCTTATCAAACTTTGTTGTGAACTTCAACATGAACAACATTGAGAAGTCTCTATCTGATCTTCTTATCCTCATTCACCAAGTGGATAATGACATGAAGCGTGAAAAACCATCTGTCCTTATGGTGAATAAAAGGAAAGGGAAGGAGAAGAGCTTTAATCCCAAAGCAACTTCAAGGCCTTCCAAGAAAAGGAATATCAAAGGGGAGGCAAGGGAACATGATGCTATTTGTTTCGCATGTGGCAATATGGGCCACTGGAAGAAAAACTGCACCCATCCAAGGAAGTAAGGGGAAGCTTCAGGTGCATTTTTTATAGAATTCAATCTATCTATTTCTACTAATTGGGTATTAGATACTACTTGTGGTGCTCAAATCTATATCCAAATACAGGAACCAAGTAGATTCAGAAAGATTTATCGAGGTGAGGTAGATCTACGAGGAGCCAACGGAGCCAAACTTTCTCTTGTAGTTGTTGGGGACTACCACCTCACATTGAAAACTGTAATGATCTTGGTGTTAAAGGGTTGTTATTATGTGCCTTTTATTACTAAAAACATTATTTCAGTATCTAGATTAGATACTAATGGTTTCATCTTCTAGTTTAGAAGTAGATGTTTCTACTTTTATAAAGATAGCATTTGTTTTGGTAGGGCACATTTATATAACGACCTTTATGTGTTAGGCTACACAAACCAAGTAATGGAAATCGATGACAAAGTTAATTCACATGACTCATACCACAACAAACTTTGGCATCACCAGCTAGGTCATGTCAATGAGAAACGTTTGACAAAATTACATCAAGATGGGTATTTATATTTTTTCGAACTAAAACCACTTGGTGTATCTCATGCGTGTCTACAAGGCAAAATGACCAAAGCCCCATTTAGTGGGAAAGGTGAAAGGGCTAAAGAGATTCTAGAATTAGTTCACACAGATGTGTGTGGACCATTTCTAGTTGAATCAAGGGGTGGGTTCTCATACTTCATAACTCTTACTAATTATTTTAGTAGATATGGATATATCTACTTAATGAGGTATAAGTCAGATTCTTTTGATCAGTTAAAAGAATACAAGAATGAAGTTGAGAACTAGCTTGGTAAGAATATTAAGAAACTCCGCTCAGACAGAGGAGGAGAATATCTTAATTAGGACTTTATTGATTTTTTATGGGATTTTGGGATTCTAACTCAACTCACTCCTCCATACACGCCCCAGTGGAATGGTGTAAGTGAAAGGAGGAACCGCACCCTATTGCACATGGTGAGATAAATGATGAGTCATGCGAGTATTCCATTATCCTTTTGGGGATATGCATTACAAATAGAAGCACACATACTAAACCAAGTACTAACTAAATCGATAAATGGTATTCCATACGAGTTATGGAGTGGACGCAAAGCCATGTTATCGAATTTACATGTGTGGGGTAGCAAATCATTTGTTAAGATCTCTTCAGGTAACAAAATTGCACCCCGAGGCACAAAGTGTATCTTTATAGGATATCCCAAGGAAACAAGGGGATATTACCTATAAAACTCCTCAAACAAAAAGGTTACAGTGGCAAGACATGCCATATTTCTTGAGAGGGAGCATATCTCCAAAAGTGATAGTGGGATCAAGATAGACTTTGATGAAGTCGAGGCTCAAGATACACAGGAGTTTGTACAAGAACAGATTCCACAAAGCCCCATGGAAGAAAAATCTTTTCCAGAGACACAAGAACTGCGTATGAGAATGAGAGAGGTGAGAGAACCAGAATGATATGGTTTTCTTGTCACCGATGATGGTGACTCATTATTGGTTGAAAATGATGATCCTCTTACCTACAAGGAAGCAGTTGAAGGCACAGACTTTTCCAAGTGGCAAGAAGCTATGAATTCTAAAATGGATTCCATGTACCAAAACCAAGTCTGGATTTTGGTGAATCCTCCAGTTGATGTAAAACCTATTGGTAATAAATGGGTATTCAAGAAGATACTGTACATGGAGGGGAAATTCATCAACTATAAGGCACGAATGGTTGCAAAAGGTTTTAGATAGCATCAAGGAATTGACTATGATGAAACCTTTTCACCAGTTGCGATGTGGAAAACCATCAGAATCCTATTGTCCATTACCGCTTACCATGACTTTGAAATTTGTCAAATGGATGTCAAAAAAGCATTCCTTAACGGGAACCTCTCGGAAGATGTCTACATGACACAACCTGAAGGGTTTGTGACTCCAAAGGATGCCAAAAAGGTATGAAAGTTGCAGAAATCCATTCATGGATTAAAGAAATCATCAAGGTCATGTAACATTCATTTTTATGAAGCTGTAATGGAATTTGGATTTGTTAAGAATGAATGTGAGCCTTGTGTCTACAAGAGGTTTAGTGGAAGTGCAGTCGTTTTCCTAATAGTATATGTTGATGACATATTACTAATTAGAAACAAAGTACCTATCTTACAGTCAGTTAAGGCATAGTTTCTTAAATGCTTCTCCATGAAAGACTTGGTCGAGGCAGCATATATTCTTGGGATCAAGATCCATCATGATAGATCAAAGAGAATACTGGGCCTGAGTCAAAGTACATACATTGACAAGATACTTAAGAGATTCAGTATGGAATAGTCCAAGAGGGGATTATTTCTATTGTCACATGGCATTCATATTTCCAAGAAAATGTGTCCTCAAACACATGAGGAAAGAAATAAAATGGCAAGGATCCCTTACGCATCCACAATTGGGTCAGTCATTAATGATATTCTATGTACAAGGATAGATGTTTCTTACACATTAACTGCGGTAGGAAGATATCAAGTTGATCCAGGAGACTACCATTGGATAGTAGTCAAGACTATTCTTAAGTATCTGAGGTGTACTAAGGATATGTTCATGGTTTATAGAGGATATGAGGAAATAGTCATCATAGGACATGTAGATGCTAGTTTCCAGACTGATCAAGATGACATGAAGTTGCAGATTGGATACATATTCAGTTTGAATAGAGGTGCAGTGAGCTGGAAGAGATCAAAGCAATGTGTGGTGGCAGATTCTACAGCAGAGTCTGAGTATATCGCAGCTTCTGAGGCAGCTAAAGAAGCAGTATGGATGTGAAGCTTCGTCCAAGATCTGGATGTAGTACTTAGTAGTAAAGATTTTATCACACTCTATTGTGATAATACTACAGCGGTGGAACTTGCAAAAGTGCCAAGGTCACATTAGCGGACAAAGCACATACTTCAAAAGTATCATGTCTTGAGGGATTTTTCTCAAAGAGGTGAAGTTGCAGTGAGCAGTATTTCCACATAAGACAATGTGGTGGACCCCTTGACTAAAGCCTTGAGTTAGTAGAAACATGATCATCATGTGAGGTCTAGCGGACTAAAAGTCGTAGGAAGTTGGCTCTAGTCCAAGTGGGAGTTTTTAAGGGTTGGTGTCCTGAGAACCAACTGTTTTTTACTTTTATTACATGAATGTTAACTTATTATATATTGTTAATTGTTCTGCATGACTATAATATAATAATGTCCTGGAATATTTGTTGCATTAATAAGGTTATGGAAGATCCCCGCTATGATGAGAACCTTGAAATGCTATAACAATATTCTTAAATAAAGTTCTACAGTTGGATGACATACTATGATAGGACACATAGTATACAGACTGTCATGTGTGAGTACTCGTAATAAGACGAGACTCTCTCTCATGGAGTTTGCACTTGGTAATCTTCTAGATGGGAGATTATGAGAACAGACCCGCCAGTAGTAATTCTACATGTCTTGGTGTCATCGGACATTACTATCTACGAGCGTGTGTAATGGTCCTTAGACTGGAAGATTATCATTAACTCGTGTCATGACTCGTGCACTTAGATTTACTGACAAAAATCGTCACGAAAACAGTTGGTGAGAAGTAGGTTACGTTGGGTGTGTCATGAGTGACATTTTTTTAATGGATAAGTTGAGGAGGTATTTGTCCCTTCCATTTATAGAAGTTGATATCTCGACCCTTTGATTGAAATAGAACTGTTGCATGAAATTCCATGGCCATGGTGTAAACGATGAGTTTATTTAAGGTAGTCAAAGAACAACAGATCAAGAAAATAGGTTTATGACACTGCCATGAAACCTGTTTGATGAGATATTGAGACAAAGGGATTAAATTACACTGTAATCGTTCATATGTGGTGATACGTCAATGCGGCGTCAACTTCTTTCTCTTGGGTGCCTTGACCTTTTGCTAGACAGTAATCTTGGACTTTAGGCAAGCCCGCATAATGCCAACGAGAAAGAGACCTAGAGGGTCACACACTAAGTGTATTCAAGTATTTTAAGTAGAATAAAGATTATTCTCGTACGTGGTTTAATGATTTTCAAGGAATCATAAATCATTTTAATGTTAGAGGAAGAATAAAAAATAAAACAAGTACACGTCATATATCAATGATTACAAGTCGTGTATCAATGATTACACATCGTGTATAAATGATTACACGACGTGTAGTTTTATTTTGAAAACAAGTACATGTCGTGTATTATTAAATGTGCACGCTGTGTAGTTTTCATTTTGGAAAGGAAATAAATAAATAAAAACAAGATATACACGTTGTGTACATTGAATATACACACTGTGTAGTTTTCAATGAAAAACAAGTACACGCCATGTATTTATTATTACACGCCGTGTAGTTTTTCCAGTCGGGATTTTGAGGAAATATCATTTTATTAAATGATATTTATTATAATCAGTGTGGGTTCATGTCAAGGAATTAATGAATCGACATGGGGTTTTCAAAAGGGAGTTAATTAAATAAATAAAACACGTAACACGTTTATTTATTTTCATAACTCTACAACCTCAAACCCGATTATAAATATCCTCACAACCCCAACTCTTTTCCTAACACAATAGAATCGTTGTGCAAAACAATTCTGGAAAATTCTTTCAAGGCCAAAAGAACCTCTTCCTCTAAGAACACTCTCAAGACCGGGAGAGATCCTCTTCCATCGGATCAAGACGATCTAAGGCGGACAACGCAAGAAAAGGTTTCTCCATGCTAGCACCCGGAGACTCCTTTGGCAACGTCCCGAGATACGAGGTACACGTGTGGATCACCGCTAGAGGAAGTCTACACTTGGCTTCTACAACGCAATGACGAATCACATCATAACGTGATCAAGAACATCAACGAAGAAAGAACACCCAAAAGTTATTTCTTTCGAATTGATTAAATTAATTATAATAAACCTATAATGATCCTACTTTGTGGTTCCGAGACTTTCCTTTTCTTTGTCTATTTCTATGATTTGATCCATGGATACTGGCGTTTATCTTCATATTGATCCCGGATTGATCATTGTTAATGAAAAAAATCCAAGTGGGAACATCCACCCACATTCTTCCGCTGCGCCCGGAACCTTCACCGTACACGGCCTCAACCCATGTAATCAGTACACGGGGTGACCCACATTACTATCCTTGTTTAGCCGTGTGGTGGATTACATGACTGTGTACTTCAACCCGTGTCCGTGTATCCCCTAGATACACTCCGAGTCCTGCGTAGCCACCTTTGTTATGCCACGTATGGTCTACACACCATGTTGTAAAGTCGTGTAGTCCATCACGTGTCCGTGTACTTTCCATAGAACACACCAAGCTTTGAGAAGGTCCCACATTCCATGTGACAGTGGTCACACACCGTGTGACAGGGGTCACACACCGTGTGATACCTGTCTGTCACCCGAAACCCTAGCTGCCACCACTGGTACCACATGGCATGTTCTTCGGGATACACATCGTGTCTTCTAGAAATTTCTAGAATCGTATTTCTTCACTGGCACACCTCTCGTGATACTATGTTCTTCGATCTGATTGTCCGATCACCATGAAACTCACAAAGCTGATTCTGTCAGTTTTGGGCCTCCGATCAGCCCCAAAAACATGTTTTGATTCAATTATGGTGTATCTGGGAGATAAGAGTGACCCTCGTCATTCTATTATTATTTCTAGATATTTTAGTGTAAAGTTTAAATATGGAGTAGGTTATTTTCACTTCTTCACTTCTATTATTCACATATCAATATGTTTAAATTATTTCATCATTATTATTTTTTACATACAATTACCATATTGATAGGTTCAAAATATTTAATAGGAGTATATAGAATGAATATGACCTTATTATAGAATGATTAATAATACATTGGGATTATAATGTATAATCACTCACTCATTATTGATTATACCAGATGATAGTGTGATTGGTATTGAATTTTGATATTTAGTGTTTTTAGATAAAAAAGAATCTTATATATACCATTATGTATTTAATAAAAATTCATAGAAGTATCAATAAAATGAATTACATAATAATATACATTTAACTTAGATTATATTGTTTTTTCCATATCGAAGGATTCTATAAAAATTTAATTAAAATTTATATTTTTTTACTATAAAAAGATATCAAACCAATTATAATAAGAAATAGAAGATACTTTGAGAGATTTCATTCTCTATGAATAAATACACTTGTATATAATAATATGGTATTATGTGTTTCTAAAAATTCTATTTTGATGTCAAAATGAAATCATGAATCAAACATTCACAAAGTTATAGGAGATGAGCTTTTTTCATTCATTGTCCTACATATTTCAGAAAAATATTTTTTTTTCAAAATTATAAAATATTAATTTGAAAGATAATAATTCATTGAAAATATACTCTACACTACTTTTTTTCAATGATTTCAAATTTAGGCATGTAAAATACAAGATTTGAAAAAGTATAATTTCATCGGTGAGACATTTTGGGAGAACTTTGGATGCATAATGGATGAAAATTAATAACACAATAAAAATTATATGGATGAGGAACCTGGTGATACTTTATATTACATTATATAAATTTATAAATATCAGTATTTTTCCCATGAATATTAATAATACATAGTATTCAATGAAATAAAATAATTAACATTAAATTTTAAAAATAAAAGAAAATAAAATACAGAAAGAGTAACACATTCATGAAGAATTATTAATTGAGAAAATTTACTAGAGATTATTAGGTTTGGATAAATTGTAATATTTCATTTAAAACTAGTGGAATTATGAAGTCTAAAAGAGGAAATAAAATTCTGAAATGTTATTTATTAATTCTTATTAGTCTTTATTTTAATAAAAAAATTTATGTTCGATGATTTGTGATTTCATTACATCTTGATGATCCAAGTGTGAAATTGATGACCCATTAATCACTTTATAGAATATATTATCCATCAAATTCATTTTATTAATATCTCTATAAATTATATATTTATGATGATGTTTGTGAGACACAATATTTAAAATAATTTAATTAATATTCTACACAATCATCAAAGAGTATATGTAAAAATAATGGATACTAGTATACTGATTATGTAGTTTTGTATTGTTTGTATGTCTTATACATGATTTGTAAATATCTTAATCACTTAAATGTATTAACTGTAAGGAGATATTTTTTGTCATGACCCATCCCAGTGGGGCCTGCGCCGCGACTTTACAAGCCCGCCTCCAATAGGCCTTGGGTTGGTGACTAGCACTAAGTAGGCATATTACTAACATAGGAGGCCTTGCCTAAGTACCTGTACACATGCACACATCTCCAATCCCACAATATTGAAATGTAAAAACCACCAAGGAACAAAAATTCATGAATACACTAAACCCAACCAACAGATTACGGAGAAAGGTAAAGTACTAAAAGTAAAATGGGCCAGAATACAATCCCACCAAAAACAAGAGTATGAAAAGTGCAAAGTCCAACCTGTAAACTCAAAGAGGTACTGGGACTGCTGATCGTAGTCGTAGGAACACCTCGTCCTGTAGGGAACTCAGTAAGCTCGTTCCTATCCTGTTCTACCCTGGACTCTATCAAAAGGTTGCTTGTCTGCACAAGACACGATACGTGCGGGCAAAGCCCGTGCAGGGGTGATTATAACAATACTCAGTAGAGGACCATGAAAACCACAAAGCAATACACAAAGTAAAGGTACAGTAAGATCTACATAGTATATGTCTACAAAACATATAATAGGAGAACACAATCCAGATATACTCAAAACCCAGACCCACGGTCTAGAGACAAGTCACACAACCGCATATCCCCACCTAGGGATTTAGTTCGAAGATTCCATGAAGCACTCATTACAGGAGAACTCACTCCATGATTCTGATAGCTCTGATGACATCCGTTTGAGAAGCACTGTTCACCAGGAAAAGCCACGAGAGATAGGTAAACTCATTATGGGAGACACACTCCTGAGTGGGAAAGATCACAATACACAGATGAGAATCACTGCCAGGGCCATGGAGGATACCGTGAATCATCTGGATTTCACCTGCTAGGTAGAGTATCAACGCCCAGTGGAGTTGGTCATGTTGATTCTTGACTCTAACTAGGGTCAGGAATGGATAGAGGATCTCACTCCAGGCCTCTGAGAGGGATGACTGACTCTATCAGATAAAGTCCTACTGAAGGGATCATACTCCTATAAAAGGAAATGATGTTTGTCCTTTAGGGGAATGAGAAGAAGGGGCACTAACAAAAATGAAACATGTCCAATATATAGTGGACAAGAAGACCAAGATGTTTTCCAAAAAGTAAACGGCGTGTAGAAAAAGGTCACATGTCGTGTCTTCTGACCCCGGGTACTACCCGTGTACAATGGCATGTGTCATAAGGCTGGTCACGTGGAAAAAGTAAGCACATGGTGTGTGTTCAGATTACACACCATGTTGGAGTCATCTGGGGTCGGCTCCATGTACGCGGTGGTGTGCCCATAAACGGCTTCAACCCATGTGTGCCATCCCGTGTAATAGGTACATGGAGTGACCAGCATTACTGGCCTCATCTGGCCGTGTGGTGGAGTACACGGCCATGTACTCCATCCTGTGTCCATGTATCCCCTGATTATATGTCGAGTCCCATGTATTCACTTCTTCCAAGCTTCGTAGAGAGTACACGTCGTGCCTCAAAGTCGTGTAGTCCAACCCGTGTCCATGTATTTTCCCAAAATACACGCCGATCTTTAGGGAAGGTCCAATATTCCATGTGACCAGGGTCACACGTCGTGTGATACCTTTCTAACGCCTGAAACCCTAGTCGCTGCTAAGTCAGTCCACATGCCATGTTCTTCAGAGATACATGTCATGTATTCTGGAAATTTCCAAAAACAGAGACCTCTGATGTCGCACCTCCGGTGATGTCCCGTTCAACGATCCGGTCATCCGATCACCATGAAACTTCTGGGTTTTGGTCACCCCAACACCACGAAGCTGCTTCCTTTGTATTCAGAACTTCGATCAGCTCCGAAAACATGTTTTTATCTTCTCGTGTGAAGAACGCTCGAAGAACGGTCCCTTCCGATCTGAGCTGATTCGTCATCTGCTATCGTTGTCGCACCTCTGCAAGGACGTTGCGGTGTCATACCTCCATTGTGGGATCGTTGCATTGAAATATAGGTGAGCAACGATATGTTTTTCATCACCCCGTGAAGAATGCGAAGAATGCGTGAGAAAGAAAGGGGGAAATAAAATCCAATAAAACAAGTTGAGGAACGAACCTCCACCATCGTTCATCATGGAATTTATCCACTCCTATTAGTAGGCTTAAACAGAGAAAAAATCAACAACAATAAACAACATGGACTAATCCCCCAGAATCATCCTAATGAAATCCCTCCTGTAAGAACATACGAATCCATAGATCAAAATGTTCGTGGTTGATCCACGTTCGTCGTTTAAATTCAAAACAGGGAAAGAGGAATTGAATAAAAACCCCTACCTTTCAGAAAGGATCAATCGTTGATGAAAGGGTCATGCTTCCATCGTTGTCGAGATCCTTCAACTTTGTTGGAACAATGATTCACAACTTTGATTCGTCGTCGTTTGTCACCAAGAGTTTTCTTTGAAGCGCCATGGATTCTCCAGAGTTTTCTCTCAATTTTCCATCAACAACCAACATTCGATTAACCCATTAAAAAGGGAAATGTGATCTAGAATTTCATTACACTGTGATATTAATGAGTCAGCATTGCTATTTCTGAGTCATTATGATATGGAATTAATTACTAAAACAGTTGCCATGTCGTTGCGCTGCAGCGAATATTTCCAAAAAGTAATAAAATAATATTTGCGAATTTATTTTATTTTATTTACTAAAAACGTTTGAAAATTAACTTTTTCCCTCAACCCGTGTCGGTTGAGGTTAGACTTGTTCTTAGGAAAATTCATTGTCCTGAACACAATGGTGCCCTCATATTTTTAATCCAGGCATCCGTTTGGAAACTTCTACAACCAGACACATATATCGACTCTCTTAACTTAAAAAGTTCAAAACGCCATTCCAGGATCACTGGGCCTCGGAATGACGTGCCATCTCTGTGCCTGGTCACGTAATAATTCCATATAATATTTAAAAATAATACATGGAAAATATGAGACATTGCATTCTCCCCACCTTGGGGGTTTATGTCCCCAAAAATCCAAAACAAGGTTAATCAAAAAGATGAGGGTACTGAGCACGGATCTGAGCCTCCTGCTCCCACGTGATCTCCTGAAGATTCTCGTGCTGCCACCAGACGTACACTAAGGGAATAGATCTCCCATGAAGGATCCTATTCTACTGATCCTCAATATCCACTGAGTACTAAGCAAAGGTCACTCCATCCTCGATGTCTATATCTCCACAGTCGATGACGTGCGATGGTTCATGCACATACCTCCTCAGTTGCGACACGTGGAAGACATCTTGTACCCGATGCAACTGTGACAGTAGAGATAGGAATTATGCCACTTGCCGACGTTATGTTGTATCTGAAAAGGTCTGATGAACCTCGTAGATAACTTTTCGCCTCGTCCAAACCTCTGTAACCCTCATTGAGGTGAGACCCAAAGAAATACGTGGTCTCCCACTATGAAATCTAGAGGCCTCCGCCGTCTGTCAGCATAATAATTCTTCCTCCTTTGTGTAGTCTTCATCTGCTCCCGGATGATCTGCACCTTCTCGGTGGTAGCTCGCACCAACTCTGTACCCATGAGTTCTGACTCTCCAGGGTTGGTCTAGCAAAGTGGTGACCGGCAGGGTCTCCCATAAAAAGCCTCGAACGGTGCCATACCAATAGTGGAGTGGTAGCTGTTGTTGTACAAAAACTCCACCAGTGGTAGGTGGTCCTCCCAAATGTGACCAAAGTCCAGGATATAGGTTCGCAATATATCCTCCAGAACCTGAATGGTCTTCTCTGTCTGACCATCAGTCTAGAGATGGAACGTCGTTCTCAAGCGTAGATGAGTCCTGAAAGCCTCCTGCAATCCCTTCCATAACCGGGATGTGAAGCATTCATCTCTATCCGAGACTATAGTCGAAGGGACTCCATGAATCCAAACTATCTCTTACACATTGAGGCTTCCCAAGATCTCTACAGAACTTTACTCCCTAATAGCTAGGAAGTGGGACAACTTGGTGAGTTGGTCAATGATCACCTAGATGGAATTGTGCCCCTTGGATGTCTGTGGTAATCCTATCACAAAGTCCATTGATATTCCATCACACTTCCACTCTGGGACTTCTAGGGGTGAGCTAATCACACTGGAACCTGGTGCTCAGCCTTCACCTGCTGGCATGTAAGGCATCGAGAAATGAACTCTGCTACTTCCTTCTTCATGTCTGACCACCAGAACTATTGTCAGAGATCCTGATACATCTTTTCCACTCCAAGATGGACCACCAATGGGGATGTATGAAACTCTCTTAGGACCTCTTCCCACAATTCCACTGGTATAATAGTACGTCCTCTGAAACGAAGTACGTGCTCCCCACCTTACGAATATCCATCAGAAGCATGTCTTGTGGATAACTGAGCACGTAAAGCCTCACAATCGACATCCCCAAGTTTTTCTTCCCTAACTCTCTGTAAGAGTGGAGGGGAGACCACCATCAACTGTAGGTAAGATACATCCTCCCTGTCCACGAAGGATAACTGCAATGTGGCTAACTGCTCTGTCGCCTCACTCAACAGTTGTGAGATCGACCTTCTGCTAAGAGTATCTGCCACCTTGTTCCCCTTCCTAGGAGTATATATGATATCGAAATCATAGCCTTGGAGGAACTCCAGCCAATTCCTCTTTCTCAGATTCAGATCCTTCTATGGGAAGATGTACTTGAGGCTCTTGTGGTCCGATTATACATGAACTGCTCGCCCATAAGGTAGTGTCGCCACATCTTCAATGTGAAGACTACCGCTACCAACTTGAGATCATGGGTTGCATAGTTCTTCTCATGTGGCCTAAGATGATGTGAACCATAAAAAATCACTGCATGCCACTGCATCAGGACACATCCAATCCCGGTCCCTGATTCATCGCAGAAAACTACGTACTCGATGCTCAACTCCGACAATCTCAAGATTGGGGCACTCGTCAGACTTTGTCTCAACTTCTCAAAAGCTTGTTGGCACTTCTCCATCCATATGAAGGGTTTCCCCTTCCTAGTCAAGGATGTCATTGGTGCTGATATCTGGGAGAAATCAAGAATGAATCTCCGATGATATCTTGCCAACCTAAGGAAGCTCCGCACCTCCGTCGCGCTCCGAGGTGTCTCCCACATTAACATTGCCTCCACCTTGGCTGGGTCCAAAACTACTCTATATACTAAGATGACATGTCCTAGAAAGTGGACCTCCTGAATCCAGAACTGGAACTTCGAGAGATTCCCATAAAGCTGGTGCTCTGAGAGTACATCTTGAACCACCCGCAGGTGTCTCGTGTGCTCCTCTTCTAACGGAGAGTACACAAGGATGTCATCGATGAAGACCACTATGAACTGGTCTAAGTATAGCTGGAAGATAAAGTTCTTTAGTCCCATGAACATTTTGGGGGAATTTGTTATGCTAAAAGGCATCACCAAGTACTCATAGTGACTGTAGCGGCATCTGAAAGTTGTCTTTGGTATATCCTCATCCCGTACTCGTAACTAGTGATAACCTGATCAAAGTTCAACCTTCGAGAACCATTGTGCCCATCTCAGCTAGTCGAAGAGGTTGTCGATCCTTGGCAGTGGATACTTATTCTTCACTATCACCTGGTTCAGGCACTGGTAATCCATGCATAACCTCAAACTCCCGTCTGCCTTCTTAGAAAACAAAACTGGGGCCACCCAGGGTGAAACGCTGGGTCTTATGAATCCCTTGCTCTGTAAATCCTCCAACTGCACCCTCAGATCAAGAAGCTTAGTGGGATCCATCTGATGTGCTGGTGAGGAAATTGGTGTCGTCCCGAGGTGTAAGTCGGTGCAGAAGTTGATTTCCCGATGGGGAGGTAGTTCTGGAACATCTTCGGGAAAGACGTCTTCGTACCCTGCCACCAATGATAGTAACTAATAGCTCATCACATCTTCTGCTCCGAGGGAAAGGCTAGCCAACTCATGGGTGAACAAATGCACCCTCCTATGCATGAGCCCATTCTGTTCTGCCTGGGTCTCCTTTTCTCGGACAAAGGAAAACCTCATCCCATCACTGTAGACACACCACACTCTTTGCCTAAAACAGTCAATGTGGGAATGGACTAAAGATAACCAATCCATACTGATAATGACGTCATAAGGCCTCAATGCTAACACCAAGAGGTTCCAATCGAAACTCATGCCTCCAACGGTAAGATCACACTACCTACAAAGGTGCGTGATCGTCAAGTCTCCTCCCGTAGGTGTCTCCAAGCATAAGGATCGAGTCAACGGCTCTACCAGAATCTCAAGGTTTTGCACAAGAAATGTGGTGATGAAGGAATGACTAGAACTTGTGTCTATAAGTACGGAATCTAAGGTAGAGAAGACACAGATCGTACCTCGGATCATCCCTATAACCTCTGGGTCGTACGCCTCGACCGCATGCAGTTGTCCCCGCCCCTATCCCCCATCTCCCTGATCCTGGTACGAACCTCCTGGGGGTGGTGGTGGAAGTAAGTTGAAGTGTCTGCCATCACCTGTAGCTCTCCCAGCTCTTCTGCCACGTCTGTCGCATGGCGGGTCTGTCTGATCCACTTTCTACCTCTACCTCAGTGATCCATCTACCGCTTCCCTGTCAGAAGCTCGACGGGTCAGGAAATCTCTAGCGAGATGTCCCCTACTATTGCATGCATAGCACTGTTTCTCCCTAGGATGACTGGATCCAGCCTGAGAGCCCTGGACTCTCGACTCCTTGTCTCGGGTCCTCCTCTGACGTCTCCCACATCCTGATCCTTGCATTCAATGTCGGCTCTCCGCTACAGAGGTCTCCGGACCTGTCTTCCTACTGCTGACGGTCGGCGGCTATCTCTACTCCGCCAAGAAGCTCTTGATCACCAAGGCCTGCTCGAGCACTCCAGCATAAGTCAAAATGCATAGAGGCACGATACTAGCTCGGATGTCCCGTCGTAGACCTCACTCGAAGGTCCAAGATCTAAAGTACTAATCTCTGACCATATCCATCAAGTACCTGGCGAGGTTGGTGAACCTCGATGAATAGTCAGCTACCGTCATACTGCCCTACTAGAGCTGGAGAAGCTCCTGTATGTGCACTGTTCTTAGCGTAACCAAAGAGAACTCCTCCCTAAAGATCATCTTGAACTCCGTCCATGAAAGAGTCTCCTCATCGTGAGTCTATGTGGTTAGACTCCACCATAATCCTGCCGAACCCTGAAGAAGGCTCGCTCCTAGGATCACCATCTGTTCTGCTGGTGTCCTCACGAGACGGAAAACTCTGTTCATTGCCTCAAGCCAGTCCTCAGCCGCCTGAGGGTGGGTCTTGCCTCAGAACCTAAGGGGTATCTATCTCTGGAACTCATGGAGCGTGATAAGCCTCCTCCCCTCGTCGTTCGGTACTGCAGGTACCACGGGCTGCTCCACTAGTGGTGGTATAGCTGGTGCACCACCTGGTGGAAACGCCTGGGGGACTGGTCCCTGTATCGAAGCCTCATCACTGAGGGGATCATCCTCATGATTGTACTGCTAAATCCTAGCGGGTATGCGTCACGGAGGCATCCTGTAAGGAAACAAGATGTACTATGGTCAATAAGTATATCTGGATAGCTGACACAAAGGAAATGAAAAAACACAACTCATTCCTATATGATGCATGTACCATTCTCTGACTTCCCTACAACCAGTGTTTTTATGTACTGAGTCGAAAAGTAGGTTATCAGAGTCCTGGTGTATGGATACGTCGGTCGCCTGCACCAACACTGGAGTCTCTGGCCTGAAAGCTGAACTCGAAACACTTAACATTGTTTCCCCAAACCCAACTTACAAACTCTTGGTCCTAAGGAAGAACTGACCACCTCTGATACCACTTTGTCACGACCCGTCCCAGTGGGGCCCACGCTGCGACTCCCCAAGCCCGCCTCCAATAGTCTAGGAGTTGGTAACTAGCACCGAGTAGGCATATTACTAACATGGGAGGCGTTGCCTAAGTACCTGTACACACGCACACATCTTCAAGCCTACAATGTTGAAATTTAAAAACCACCAAGGAACAAAAATGCATGCATACACAAAACCCAACCAATAGAGTACGGAGAAAGGTAAAGTATTAAAAGTAAACTGGGCCAGAATACAAGCCCACCAAAAACAAGAGTCTGAAAAGTGTGAAGTCCAACCTGTAAACTCAAAGAGGTACTGGGACTACTGCTCGTAGCTATAGGAACGCCTCGGCCTATAGGGAACTCAATATGCTCAGTCATGTCCTGGTCCACCCTAGACTCTGTCAAAAGGCTGCTCATCAGCACAAGACATGACACGTGTGGGCAAAGCCTGTACAGGGGTGAGTATAACAATACTTAGTAGAGGACCCTGAAAACCACAAAGCAATACACGAAGTAAAGGTACATTCATCTCTACATAGTATATGTCTACAGAACATATCATAGGAGAACACAATACAGATATACTCAAAACCCAGACCTGCAGTCTAGAGACAAGTCACACAACCGTATACCCCTATCTAAGGATTCAGTTTGAGGATTCCATGAAGCACTCATTTTGGTAGAACTCACTTCATGAGTCAGATATCTCTGATGACGTCTGTCCGAGAAGCACTGTTCACTGGGAAAATCCATGATCGATAGGTACACTCATTATGGGAGACACACTCTTGAGTGGGAAAGATCACGATACACAGATGAGGATCACTGCCAGGGCCATGGAGTATACCGTGTCTCATCTGGATTTCACCTGCTAGGTAGAGGATCAATGCCCGGTGGATTTGGTCACGTTGATGCCTGACTCTACCTAGGGTTAAGAATGGATAGAAGATCACTCTTCGGGCTTCTTGGAGGGATGCCTGACTCTATCACAAAAATTCTTGTCGAAGGGATCATACTCTTGTAGAAGGAAATGATACCTGACCTTCAGAGGAACGAGAATAAGGAGCACTAACCCAAATGAAACATGTCCAAGATACGATGGACAAGAAGACCAATCCGTTTTCCAAAAAGTACATGGTGTGTAAAAAAAGGTCACATGACGTGTCTTCTGACCCTGGGTACTGCCCGTGTACAATAGCCCGTGTCGTAAGGATGGTCACATGGAAAAAGTAAGAACACAGTGTGTGTTCAAATTACACGCCATGTCTGAGTCATCTGGGGTTTGCTCCGTGTACGCAGTTGTGTGCCCGTACATGGCTTCAACCCATGTGCGCCATCCTGTGTAATAGGTTCATTGGGTGACCCATGTTACTGGCCTCTTTTAGTTGTGTGGTGGATTACATGGTCGTGTACTCTATCCCATGTCTGTGTATCACCTAGATACACGCCGAGTCCCACGTAGTCGCTTCTACCAAGATGCGTAGAGAGTACACGTCATGCCTCGAAGCTGTGTAGTCCAACCTGTGTCCATGTATTTTCCCAAAATACACGCCGAGCTTTGGGGAAGGTCTAACACGCCTTGTGATACCTGTCTGATGCCCAAAACCCTAGTCGTTGCTAAGTCATTCCACATGGCGTGTTCTTAGAAGATAGATGCCGTGTATTCTGGAAATTTCCAAAAACGTGGACCTCTATTGTCGTGCCTCCGGTGATGTCTCGTTCGTCAATCCGGTCATCCGATCGCCATGAAACTCCTGGGTTTTGTGACCCCAACACCATGAAGTTTCTTCCATTTTTTTCGGACCTCCGATCGGCTCCAAAAACATGTTTTGATCTTCCTGCATGAAGAACGGTCCCTTCCGATCTGATCTGATTCGTCATCTGCTATCGTCGTCACACCTCCGCAAGGTCGTTGTGGTGTCGGACCTCCATTATGGGATTGTTTCATTACAAGATGGGTGCGCAATGATTCGTTGTTCATCGCCCCATGAAGAACGCATGAGAAGGAATGGGAAGAAAGAAAATCCAATAAAAAAAGTTGAGGAATGAACCTCCGCAGTAGTTTATCATGGCGTTGATCCACTCCCATTAGTAGGCTTAAACGGATCAGAAATAAACAACAATAAACAACATGGATTAATCCCCTAGAATCATCCCAATGAAATCCCTCCCATAAGAATGTGTGAATCCACAAATCAACATGTTTGTGGTTGATTTGTGTTCATCGTTTAAATTCAAAACAGGGAAAGAGGAATGGAATAAAAACCCATACCTTTAAGAAAGGATCGATCGTTGACAAAAGGGTCACGCTTCCATCGTCATCGAGATCCTTCAACTTCTTTGGCGTAGAGATTCACAGCTTTGATTCATCAACATTTGTCGCTGAGAGTTTTTTATGAAGCGCCATGGATTCTCCAGAGTTTTCTCTCAATTTTCCGTCAATGACCAACATTTGATTAACCCATTAAAAATGGAAATGTGTTCCGGTATTTCATTACATTGTGGTATTAATGAGTCAGTGTTGCTGTTTCTAAGTCATTATGACATGGAATTCATTACTAAAACAATTTCCCTATCATTGCACTGTAGTGGATATTTCCAAAAAGTAATAAAATAAACTTTGCGATTTTATTTTATTTTATTTACTATAAACATCTGAAAATTAAATTTTTCGCTCAACCTGTGTCGATCGAGGTTAGACTCATTCTTAGGAAAATTCGTCATCCCGGACGCAACGGTGCCCTCAGATTTTTAATCTGGGCATCCATTAGAAACTGCCACAACCGCGCACATATGCCGACTCTCTTTACTTAAAAAGTTCAAACTGCCATTCCGGGATCACCGAGCCTTGGAATGATGTGCCATCTATGTGCCTAGTATCGTAATAATTCCATATAATATTTAAAAATAATACACAGAAAATCTGAGACATTACATTTTTCTACAATTACATGATGACCAATTTGATTTTATTATTATTTATAATTCATTTACTTGAGGAGTTGGAAGGATTGTGCAAAATATTTATTCCTTTAGAAATTTATATAATATTTTTTTAAATGGATCTAATAACTGACATGAAATATAAATCAATATGATATGAAATTATCTTTACTAAAAAAGGTAATCATTTTTGAATTATTTTCTATTGTGACATTATTTATAAATCCAAAATATATCTACAGAAAATAAATTTATAGTTAACCAATGTGAATAAAATATCTTATGTTTTTTATGATAAATTAAGAATTACATCATTGCAGACAACTATTATTATTTTGTTTTATAATCAGTAGTTGATATTATTATTGTTTTATATTTTAATAGAGGCACTAATTGGGATTGTATTTTTTCCATCACTGATCAAGTCATTTGACTAATAAAAAATTTAAAAAATCTTATTTCCAATATTAATTCTCAAAAAATAGAACAAAAAATTGTTACATGGAATAAGATAAATCGACTATGATGATCTATCACAAAATTCATTACTATTAGAATTTTTATCATAATAAGTAATTAATTAAATGAAAGATTTTAGAAATAATGACATACTATTATCTTATAAAGATTATTCTAGGAAAAATAAATTTAAAATTATTATTACTTCTTTTAAAATTTATAATATGTTTAGGTTCGTTACTTTTTTTATTACTGAAATTTTGAAAATTTTAATATATTGGTGATTATAACTAAAGATATAATATATTTTGACCATTCAATGATAATGGTAGTTAGTGAATTGAATAATTCTATGAACATAATAGATATATGAAGTTTCATGGGATTAATAAGATACTATCATTGGTTTGTTCAATATATTACCCTATTAGCCACCACATTAACCATGTTAACTCTACCATCAGGTAAAGAATGATTTTTAATGTATAGTGACACATCAAATAAAGGAGGATCTTAACATGGGGTATATAAGATGGTAGAAACTACTCAAGGACTATTATCTCTTAATTCACTACCACCCTAGGAGTGAAAACAAAGTGAATAATGCATTGTGAAGAAGGGACCATGGGGTTATAACCATAATGAGGATTACCAATGATCCTATATATAGATATTTGGTAAATATGGGTATGGTTATTTGCAGTCATGGAGAGATTTCTTTCCATTTTCAAGTAATTTCTAAACCATCCTTACTGGAAAATATAGGGATGTCCTAATAGGATGATAAGAATATTAATGGAATATTAAGGTAGTGAATGATGGGGTATTGATTGAATTCATCTATAGAGATAGAGTTTTGATGTTTTTAAGGATAATATATGTACCATCCATACCAAAACTGAATAGGGGACTTCTAGATGAAACTCATAGATCAAATTTCTTTATACACCCTCATATCACAATGATGTATAGGAATTTAAGAGAAAATTTATGGTGGGATAGAATGAATTAGGAAATTGTTGAAAATGTGTCTAGATTTTTAGTATTCCATCTATAAAAGGCCAAAATACAACATCCTAAGCAAGTCATGAAACCTATAACTGTAACTATATGGAAGTGGGACAATGTTTCCATGGACTTTGTCATAAGAACCCCAAATAATCCAAGGAAGAACAATTTTATATGGGTCATCTTTGATTCTACTAAGTCTTCTCATTTCTTATTAAAAATAAAATATTGACCCCTTGAGCACCTTTCCTCACAAAATATCAATGCAATCATAATGCCTCTTGGGGAACCTTTATTGGTTGTATTTTACTATGACCCTTCATTCACATAGAAATTTTATAATATTCTTCAAAGGTATCCCAACACTATTATAAATTTATGAACTTCCTATCATCCCTAAACTAATGGGTAGTCTAAAAGGATTACACAGACATTGGAAGACATACTGAGATAAGGGTTTATTGACTTATTGGGTATGTGGGGTCAATATATTCCTTTATTTTAATTTGGGTACAATAATATCTTCCATTCATGCATCCATATGACACCATATGAAGCATTGTATCAGAATTTGTGGCATAAACCAACCTATTTGGAATAATTTGAAGAAACAATGTTAGTTTTCATAGTGATTATGGAGTATAAAACTATTAAAGTGATGAATATTCAATATCATATTAAATAATCCTAGAGAATGAAACATATTTAAGTTGATAATTGAAGGAAATACTTGTAATTTCAAGCTGGGAATCATATATTCCTGATGGTTTAATTATGTAAGGGAGCTAAAAGATTTGATAAAAGGGGGAAGTTAAACCATAGGTGTATTGGGCATTTTGAAGTATTAGAAATAATTTTGAATATAGCTTACCGATTGGATATACCACCTAACCATTCTGAAGTACATGATATATTACAGGTTTCATTACTAAAGAAAACAATTCCAAATCTAATGCATGGGTTCACATATGAGGGAATAGATTTGGATCCTTACATGTCTTATAATTAGGATACTATCAATATTATTGATACTAGAGAGAAAGTACTACTGAATTAGACAAATTAATTTGTGAAAGTCCTATAGAGAAATCACAAACTAGAAGAGGCAACCTGGGAGCCTGAAGAATCTTTGAGGTAGGAAGATCCATATCAATTAAATCACTAATATATACCCCAATTTCGAGAATGAAATTATTTATGATGGTAGAGTGTAATACCTGAGACCCTTATGTAATATGTAACCATCATATCTAGAACTATCAGGAAATACATCCTTTAAAGATCCATTTTCATAACATTATTTAAAATATTAATTTTTTAATTTTAAATTGTCCTAACTAACCTCAAATTTTAATTCACCATAGTAAATATAGCTTAGTATGAATTTTTTATATTTTTTTTTTCAAAAAATACGGTTTGAAAAAAACGTGTAATTTGTATGACATTATCATTATATATGAATTACCTAAAAGTTTAAAAAAACCATTTAGTTATTCAACTATGAATTCAAGGAATAAAAAATATGCATTTTAAAAGATTATTTTAACTTATAAATATTATATCAATCATTTTTAGAACTAATAAAAATGTTACTTTAATAAAAAACTTTTTTTGGTCTTTTCTTTGAATCGAGAATTTTCAAGAAAAGTTTATTTTTGGATTTCCTATAATACCTCAAAACATTTTTTTATGATGAATAAATTTATAAAATTAAAATCAATATTTGATATTATTTTATCATATATTTTAATTTAAGGGTTAAAATTTTACTTTTTCTAAAAACTTTTTTTAAACGATTAAGTGTGTTTATTTTAAAATTAAGTTTTCAATCATTTAGAAATATTATTTGATGAAATGATTTTTAAATTTAGTATCTAATGTATAAAATAGGTTTTAGGGATAATATTAATCCTTTTAATTCAAATTAATTTCAATGATAATAAATTAATTACCAAAGAAAACATAATTTAGGGTAAAAGCTAAATGTTCAAAAAAAATCCATAAAACAATCAATGTTTTATGATCACTTTTGAATGACAATACTAAGTGGGGGGTGAATCCATATGGTTTTTCATTTTATCACATTAATAATTTTATCACTTTTTATAAATCAGTCACATATTCAGTGAATGGTAATATTTTATTCTTCACTAGTAGTCATAAATAATTCAAATAAAACAATAAAGAACAAGGAACAAAAAGATTTTGTAATGAGTTTTTCCACTAATGTGGATGAAAACATCCATAATGGTGGTGTTTACTATCTAACTCAGACACATATTTTTTATAATTTCAAAGAAATCATGAACAAGGTTATGAACTTGTACTTATTATTACTGGCACCGACTAGGTATAAATGTGAGCTTCCACTATGAAGCATAAGAATACATGATATCGGCATATCCCTTTTAATGTGATAGGAAAATTATAATAACAATTCCTCAATAGAAAACAATGCTTCTAATTCACTTCATTGAAATATATAAATTGAAATGTATTCCTTGAATACATCAATCAATGGGTTTTCTAAAATATAGAAATCAAATTGGAAGACCATTTTTCATATTCAGTCAAAATAATTTGATCTCGATATATATACTAGATGTATAAAAATTAATTGGCCCAAATAATAATAAGAAAATAAATTATTAGTAGAACTTTATTTTATTGATTTTGATATTTAAAAAACAATATGATATATAAGAGTATTATGGTTTTCGTGGTATTTTAATTTTTATAAATCATATTTGTAATATTTATTTATGTATCAGAGTACATGGTATATCAATATTTCACACAAATCAGGAGGTATTTTCAGGGAACATTGATATAATATTATCTTTGTATAATTTACTTGACAATATTTACTTCTTCACATAAGCATTGAGTGTTATTTTAATAGGAAAAGGTATGTGGAAATTTTCTTCACAAACTGAATATATTTTTATGGAACATTCCTTTAAGAGACCAGGAAGCTCATGGTCCTTCTTTTTATAAGAGTTGAGTTTGTAACTTTCCATCATGAAGTGGAGTGTATCACAGATTTTATGTTTTCGTCTTTGAGGAAATGAGAGATCTCAATATCTCCAACAACGACTCTCATCTTGGTCCCTCATTATTTATAGATGAATAACTACTAACTCTCCTCTAAGTTTTATTTCATTCCAAGGATCCTCACAAATATCTTCGATTCAAATATCACATAATGGATTTATATTATTATTACAAAAGCCTTCAATTTTAAAAATATTCAAACATGGGTTCCCCTCTTATTTTTTTAATGATGCCAAGAATCATGGTATCCTAACGTAATAAGATTCGTCCTTCATGATAGAATTATCACATGCTTATGAAAAATGATCACATGAATCATCCTTAATGATGTGGCCTTAAGTTGATAATTTCTGCCACATCTCCATTATAGTCAAATTATATTTTTAATTCTTAATGTAACATTAATCTGGATAATTAATGATTTTATGTTTGATTTTTATAGATTTAGGTAACTAATGTAATTATTAATATTTTTTGTTTTTATCATTAAATCTTTCAATTCATTATTCTTATATATATTTATTATAGTTTTTTTTATTTATCAGTTTGGTTTAAATTTTTGTATTATTTAATTTATTTGAGTTTTATTTAATTTTTTGTTCTGTGTACTTAAATTGTCGTATAAATTTTAAAAAAAAATTTATTCAAATAATAATTTAATAATTTTTATCATTTATTTTTAATTAAAATATTTTATATTTTATATTTTCTTTATTTGGTTAATTAATTAGTCAGTTTATCATTTTCACTAATTTTTTTTAATTTTTCAATTTTTTTTGGATTTAAAAATGAAGTTATCATGAATTTACTTTTATCTGCTGATATTTATTTTTGTTTTATTTCATCGGTCTATTATAAAGAACATAAAATTATTTTTTATGTTAATGTAATATATTTTTAAGACACGTAATAAGAATGATTATAATTCATAGTAAGATAATTTCATCATTGTGATTATCAATGTTGACTTAAGATAAATTTCACCACTACATAAGAGAAATTGGGGTGAAAACAGAATTTTAATCAGTTCTATCATAATATTAAATCAAGAGTACACCATAAGATAAATTATGCATAGGATAAATTATCCTATGGGTTGTATAACTCAAAACCAAATCTTGAACAAGGGAGGCCTCCAGGATCGAATTGTTTCGCTGATGAATAGGTTGTCTTGATCCCATTCAAAGTCGTTATAGATGATGAATCTGGGGCTATGGTTATTTTTTGTGTCGTCGAGTGAGATTACATGGATATAATGAATCATATATGCTCAAAATTCTTTAAAATTATGGCTACTTATGGTAATGAACTGAAGATTAAGGTGTCAAATATAATTCTGAGATAGAAACAAGTCCCCTATGCTGATAGAAAATCTTGATAGAAGATTAAACTGAGATTTTTGGAACCAGATAAGTTAAAGTTTCTATGGCCCTTTGAAATTGATTTTAAACTTTCACCTTATGATCTCAAATGTGAAGTATATAAACATGATCATTATGTATTGATGAATCTTCAAGAGCTAATTACTCCAAATATGATGAAGGTCGATGTGGGTTTACAGTAAAGAAGATGAATCTTTTATCATAAGTAAATGTCAATATTCCTTCGAGGATGAGGAAGATATCAAGTCTTCACCACAGTTCTTTCCAATCATAAAACGAACCAGAACCATAAAAGTGAGGTTGATGTTTTGTGTTATCTCAATTTAAGTTGAGTCCGTTGTTGATGATGAAGAAGAGAATTTGAGTTCAGTGATGCTGGAATACCGAGAAAATGAATGTTTTTCTGATCCAATTTGGACCCAATTCCATTATTCTGGTGCTAACGGAAGCATTGACCTATATATCATGTTTCCTAATTTTATTCTAATTTAGGTGTTCCATTAGAGAAGATGTCAACAAGGGCCTTGTGTTCTTCAATACCTTTGGTCATGATTTTTTTCAACATTGTGCACCATGCATAATCTATGTAGCATTATCGGTGTTCAAAAAAATGAATCATCAATTATTTTTAGTTTTTGAAGTGTGTTTGCATAGTTTTAGGAATCCAAATGAATAGAGATCGGGTTATAGTTTTGTGATTGATTTATTTTTTCTCAGTGGTGTCATAATTTTCTAATATCCATATTTGAATTCACTAAGATAGTGGAATTTAAATTGTTATAGGGATTTGTTTAAAAAATATATTGACTAGTTTGAGACATGTGTATTTTTTGTTTTATGATAACAAGTTATATTCAGTGTCATAAGTTGTCATTATTTTGTTTAGTGGAAGGATTAGTTTGGAGAGATTTATTAAAGTCACATGGACAGTGATAAAAGGCCAAAAAGTATTTTTAACATTGTTTGGTCACCAAATAAATCGGTATTTGGAGCATGTGACCTGGTTGGAAAAATAAAAAGAAGCTCCCTGGATAAAAAAGGGTAGAAGTGGGACACACACAGGATATTATATGAGATATAAATAACACAATTGGGGGGAGGAGAATTGAGTTTAGAGCGGAGAAAATATAGGGGCATCAAAATGACGACGGTAAACTGGTGCATCTCCGAACAGAGAGGGGATGTACATTGACAGAGAATATTTCACTATCTATTTTCTTGATTTATTAGATCTTATATCTTTGTGATTTATATCTTGAACAATGTTTTTTTTCTCCAATAATGAGTGACTAAACTTATTAGGGGTTTCATATTGTTATGAGTTTCTATTTTTCTATCTATTTGATTTGATTCACAGTTGTGTCTGTGTTTCTTTTGTATAGTGAGTTTATTTTTTCTCTTAATGGGCATCTTTTTCATGCTATTCAAAGTACCAATATAAGATGATAGAGAATATTTTTCCTTTGAGAATCATATAAAGTACTGAAAATTCAAAAATAATTATATGACTATTTTCCATCATCAAACTTCTATATTCCTAAAATATGATTTACCAATCATTTTTTTCAGAGAGTTCATTTAAATTTCTAGATCACTTGTACAATTGTTATGTGTATCGACACACATTCTTCAATATCATGACAATAATTTTCTTAATTGATATTAAATAGAGAAAACATTTTCTAATCAATTTTGGGCAGTCTGATCCCCCTAAATCCATCTACTTCCAGTCTCTCTTTTAACTCTCTTATTTCTATTCCACCATATCATAATCATTTCACTTTTGTTTTACTTTATTTTGTGTTTTTATTAGTTTGGTCACACATTTATTTTGCCTTTATCATTGATTATCCAATAAAAATACATATTTTAATTACATTTTAATGGTATTAAATGTTCATTTTTGATCTTATGGGTCTGAGTTCGTGGATTTTACTTTTGAACATCCATTCTTATCATTTGTGCACTTCATGTCTAATGTACACCAATTTAGGCCTAATGATTCATCTGATTTTAAAATTTTAATTATCCATATTTTAATCTGATATTTTGGGAAATTTATCTACACTTAAATATGAACATTTTTCATTCAGGGAACAATGAAGGATTTATAAAGGATGATGGATATATTTGACTATGAAAGGAAAGAATTCTGGAGAAGGCAGATTGGACACCAGCCCACTGATGAGAATGTGGGACCCAAAATACAAACCCAATAAAGTCAAAATTTCGTGAGATGATAGAATAAATATATAGGAACAAATAATTCTTCAGGATACAGTGCTAATTCGGCCTCCATGATGGCAATTAAGGCGGCCTAAATAGAATATCAAAATATGGGCCAGAATATGCGGCCCAGAATATTATCCCACTAAATCAGATATAACTCCCGATTCACAACTAGACATGGGTCCAAACTTTAAATGTGGTTAGGAGACATTGGTATCTCCATTTTATTTTTCTATGTACAACTCTAATTCGGCCATCTAGAAGGGAATTTCGACACGTCTGTTAGGTGGTTTCAAGATGGCTTCCACCTCGGGTCAAGAGTGGAAAAGTCCAAGTTCCACAAGCTTTCCACCACCCTAGTCCTGCCATAATCAAGTGGGTTGCTTTTTATTATTGTAGGCTCGACCCAAGGCTCTGAAAATGCCTATTTAAGGTAGTGTTGGTGGAGGAGTTTATCATCTTTGGAGATTCCTTTCATTGTAATGTTATGCTGCGATTTTGTTGTCTCATGTTTGTCTTTCACATGTAAGTTGTTCAATTCACTTTAGTTTATTAATAAAATTTCTTCTTCTCCTCTTATTTTGTTGTTCTTCATATCACATTGATACCGTTGGTTCAAGGTGTGAACTTTTTCACACCAACCCTTGTGAGATTATCATACAACGGTGGAGTGATCGTTATTTCATTGTTTTTTTTACTTATCCAATTCCTCCCTCATGAGTCTACTTCCCACTTCCATTGAAACCATAAGATCAATGGAGGGATAACCCACTTATGGGTTGATACAAGGGAGTATCAAGGGTCTGGATTGGATATTATTTCTCACTCCATTAATGGATAATCACTTCTTTTAAATTAGATTTTTATTTTATGATTTTAAAACCTCTTCATCCTTATTGAATTTAAGGTCACACATTTCATGTGCTAATACGAACCTTTACCTTGGAGTGCTCAAAACTTTGATCCTTAAAGTGTATAGGTGATTTATATTAGGGTGTGTAGGCATTAAACTTGTAAGTTATGATTTTTTTGACCTCTTTAAATGAACCCATCTCAAATATAAGAAATTGAAATATTTTAAAAGAAAAAGAATACATCCAATCCACCCCTTGTAATAACCTAGGATCAAGACTTCTCATAATTTGAATTCACTTAAGAATTTTAGTGTTAAATTAAACCCATATAAAATCAACCCAAAGTTTTCCACTTAATAGCCAAAAACATACCATAGAATGTATGTTTTTGTAGGTTACTTCTTAGGTCTCTGAGGATTCAACAACCCAAGCTAAACTACAAAGACCATTCTACCTTCATCTATTGGGTAAATTTGAGAATGAATCAAGTTTTGGCACCATTGTCGGGGACCCAAGTAATTCATCTCAATACACATTATATTCTCCCCCATTTCTTCTATTCTCATCCAAATTCTCTTATATTTTCCCTTTCTCTCTTTTTTTTTGGCGCATGTTCGCCTACACCCACGATCAATCAAACCGTCTAGTTAGGGTGGAAAGTCCTAGGGTTGGGGAGTCAAGTGATACTAGGGGATTGATTCCATTATATCCTAATCCTCTTGATACTCCAGAGTCCAAAATTGAGCCCATTTCAATGGAAGGTCTTCAAAGAAACCAACTCATAATCCCGGGTGGAAACCAAAATGGGAATCCAAATTAGGCAGTCCCAAACTTGGGGAATGCGATATATCAAACCATTAATGACTGCCTCACACCTACCTGGACCAATGTCCCCTCATGAATTAGGAAAAATTCCCTTGGAGATTCCAACTACATCTTTAAACCCCATGTCCTAAACCACCTTCCTGCATTCCATGGAATGGAGTCCGAGATGCCCTACCTTCACGTTAAGAAGTTCAATGACATTGTAGAAACTATGTGTCCCCCACATCAACTATAATCAACTAAGATGAGGCTATTTACTTTTTATTTAAAGGATTGATCTAAAAATTGGTTAAATAATTTGATACCATCATCCATCAACTCTTGGGACCAACTACAAAGAGAATTCTACAAAAAATACTTTCCCCACCCCAAAACAATTGCACTTAAAAAGAGAATCCAAAAAGTTTTTGAAAAAGAGGGAGAGCCATTCTATGAAACATGGGAGAGGTTCAAAGACACTCTAAACATGGTTCCATGCCATGATTTTTCTATTCATGAACAAGTGAGAATTTTCTATGAAGGGTTGGGTCCGGGGACCAAACAATTCATTGACATGATGTGTAATGAAACTTTTAAAAGTAAAGCCCCAAATGATGCTTATGAGTATCTGGAAAGCCTTGCTGAACAAAACCAAACATGGGGAACTTCACCTTATTCTGAAAATCCACAAAGAACTGCTGGAATTCATACACTTAGAGAATATGAAATCCTTAGGGCTAAACTCATAGCACTCTCTAGGAAGGTTGAAGAGATAGACCTTAGGAAAGTCCATGAAATCCAAACTATAAACCATGTTTTCAAAATTTGTGACAAACATGACTATAAGACAGAAAACTGCCCAACCATTAAATCCATCAAGGATGTTCTTTTAGGAGGACCCCCATCAGATGTAAATTCCTTGAACTTTCAAAAGCCTCAGTACCAAAACACCTTCAACCCAAGGTATAATGACCACCCAGGCTTCTACTGGAAAGATAACCAACAACCTAGCCAACCACTGGGACAAAATACTTACCCCCATCAGAACTACCAAAACCATAACTAGTTCCAAACCCAACCTACCCAATACCAATAGCCACCAGTCCATTTTCAACAAACTATCCCACATCCAAAATATCCCCCTGGGATAAACCAATCTTCTCAAGCACCAATCCAAACTTTTCCACAAAGCCTACTAGAAAAACTATGAAAACAAATGGAAAAAATGAACTCAGAATTCTCTTCCCTTAAACAATAAATTCAAACCATCAAAACTGGAAAGGCACCCATTCCTACTCAGGCAGTACCATCCTCAAATTTAATGAGAGATTCAAGTTTCACTAAAACAAATCATGAACAACTAAAGGTTGTGACTATTTTAAGAAGTCGAAAATCAATTGAGAAACCTGAACAACTAATTCAGAACCCATCTAAAGATTCAAACTTGGATGAAAATTCAAATGAACCAATTGATCAAACTAAAAAACATGATAACATTTTCAAAGAAACAACTCTTCAACAAACAACCCCACAACATGTACCATTTCCTCAATGCATGAGGGGGAAAACCAAGCCTGGATTGAGTGAAACATTAAGAGAAATCTTCTCACAAGTCAAGTTAAACATTCCCCTTCTCGATGCAATCCAAACCATACCTGCCTACTCAAAGTACCTTAAAGACTTGTGCACTTTTAAAAGAAAATTTTCACATAAAAACCATGTCTTTTTGGCTGCTAATGTGAGTACCACCATTCAAAGGACCATTCCACCTAAGTTGAAAGACCCAGGTTTCCATTACATCAATGTTGAACTATGAGAGAGAAAAGTTTTCAGGGCCTTGTGTGACCTAGGTGCTAGTGTAAATCTCATCCCATATGATGTGTACTGCTAGTTAGTCCTAGAAGAGCTCCAACCTAAATTTTTCATACTTCAACTTGTTGATCGTAGCATTAGGGTTCCAAAGAGGATTTTAAAGGATGTTCTGGTAAAAGTAGAAAACTTCATCTACCCTGCTGACTTCATTGTCCTTGACAACAATCCTAACTTAGGCAACAAGGAACAAACCCCAATCATCCTTGGTCATCCCTTCCTTCCAATAATCAACTCTGTTATCCGGGTCTGAAATGGGAACATGACCATCACCTTTGGAAACATGAGTCTAGACTTTAACATCTATAATGAAATCTCACAAATAGGGGATAACGAGGTAATTCATGAAGTAAACATGATAGGAAGCATTGATAATGAATTCATAGAACATCAGGGAATATTTGATGGATATTTAAGTCAGGATGAGATTGATTTTCTTTGTTCACATAAAGGAAGTTTATCTCCTTGGCTTGAATCATTTTCAAATTGATCTTATGATGGGGTCTTAGGTCCAACAATCAGTGAAACCTTTCAGGAAACCACTTTTATGGAGACCACTCCAACTTCCTTCCCTAAATCTGATCAAGCCAATATAGTAGCTGAAACTTGTACATGTGGGGAACCAATCCTATATAAATCTCTAGGAAACAAAATTGATCTTGATTCAATGTCCCAATATTCTACTGAAATTCTGAACCAACTTGATCTTGAATTGAAGGAACTACCCACTGCACTCAAGTATGCCTTCCTAGGGGACAATCAAACACATCCTATTGGCATTTCTTCTTCTCTTGAATCCAATCATGAGAGGATGCTTCTAGATATCCTTAGTAAACATAAGAAATCCATTGGTTAGACCCTGTCTGATATTCCTGAGATTATCCCACTTATCGGGACTCATAGGATTGTTCTGAATCTGATTCAAAGCCATGTTGTCAACCTCAACGACGACTCAATCCTAATCTCATGGATGTAGTAAGAAAGGAACTTCTGAAATTATTAAAATCCGGTATCATCTATCCCATAGTTGAGAGTGAGTGGGTGAGACCAATCCAAGTGGTTCTAAAAAAGGCTGGAATTACAGTGATAACCAATGAGGATGGAGAGATTCTTCCAACAAGGGTGAGTAGTGGCTGGAGAGTCTGCATAGACTATAGGAAGCTAAACTCATTTACCAAGAAGGACCATTTCCCCTTACCATTCATTGAAAAAGTCCTTGAGAGAGTGGCGGGTCATGTCTTCTATTATTTCTTATATGGATACTCGGGGTACAATCAGATTGAGGTATCCCTAGAGGATCAAGGGAAGACTACTTTCACCTATCCATTCAGCACCTTTTCCTTCAAACACATGCCCTTCAGGTTATGCAATGCCCCTGGAACCTTCCAGCGGTGCATGATGGGAATCTTCTTAGACATGGTAGGGGATTTTATAGAGGTCTTCATGGATGAATTATCTATGTTTGGGGATACATTTGAGGGATGTCTGAGGAACGTGGAGAGAGTCTTTTCAAGATGCGAAGAAAATAATCTAGTCCTAAACTGGGAAAAATGCCATTTCATGGTTAAAGAGGGACTAGTTCTAGGCCATCTGGTCTCAGGTAGGGGGATTGAAGTTGATAAATCCAAGGTTGACATCATTCGTCACCTTCTATCACCCAAAACTATTAAGTAAGTGAGATCCTTCTTAGGACATGCTAGTTTCTATAGAAGGTTCATTAGGAATTTCAACTCTATTTCTCTACCACTTTGTGCTCTATTAGTGAAATATGCTCCATTTTTATGGACAGAAAGTTGTGAGGAATCATTCTATACACTCAAGTCAGCTCTTTTCTCTCCACCTATCATGAAATCTCTAAATTAGAAACTTCCTTTTAAGATCATGTGTGATGCGAGTGACTTCGATGTAGGAGCTGTGTTAGGAAAACATTATGATAAAACTCCTTATGTCATTGCTTATGCAATCAAATTCTTAAATGATGCCCAAATAAACTACACCACCAATGAAAAGGAGTTACTTTATATTGTGTTTTCCTTATAAAAGTTTAGGTACTACCTATTAGGATCCCCCATCACTGTGTTCACTGACCATTCTGCACTAAAATGCCTCTTCCAAAAACAAGATTCTAAGGCTAGACTGATTAGGTGGGTCCTTCTCTTACAAGAATTTGACCTCACAAGCAAGAATAAAAAGGGTGTTGAAAATTTTGTAGCTGATCATATCTCTAAAATGGAATTAAAATAAAACTCAAATCACCTTTCAGTGTCTGATTCATTCCCTGATGAACACTTATACTCTGTGAGTGATTACCCTAGGTATGTCGGCATAGCCAATTTCTTAGTTACAGGAGTCATTCCAAAATTCTTAGGGACTCAAGCTCGAAGTAAATTCCTTTATGATGTTAGGCACTATGTGTTTGATGATCCATACCTCTATAAGTTCTGCCCTGACCAAGTCATTAGGAGGTGTATCCTAGAATCTGAACAAGAGTCCATCCTTAAATTCTGTCATAGTGAGGCATGTGGAGGTCACTTTTCCTCTAAGAAAACATCTGCTAAGATTCTTTAGTGTGGTCTCTTCTGGCCCACCCTCTCAAGGGACTCCTACACATTTTTTCAAAGCTTCCATAGGTGTCAACAAGTAGGTTCCATCACAAAAAGGAATCAAATGTCACTCACTCCCATCCTAGTGGTTGAAATATTTGACTATTTGGGAACTGATTTCATGGGTCCCTTACCAAAATCTAGGGGATATATTTACATTATTTTAGTTTTCGATTATGTCTCAAAATGAGTTGAGGTCATTCCTACAAAATCCAATGATAATCAAACTGTGATTAGATTTCTCAAGGAAAACATCTTCTCTAGATTTAGAATTCTTAGGGCTATCATTAGTGATCGTGGAACTCATTTTTGCAATCGTCCATTCTCATCACTCATGGAAATGTATGGAATTTCTAAAAAAAGTGTCCACTTCTTACCACCCACAGACCAATGGTCAAGATGAGTTATCCAATCGAGAAATCAAACAAATTCTTGAGAAAACTCTTAATCCATCTCGGAAATATTGGTCAAGAAAACTCTTAGATGCTCTTTGGGCCTATCTAACCGCATACAAAACCATTTTAGGAATGTCCCCATATAGGTTGGTTTATGGTAAATTATTCCATTTTCCAGTGGAGATTGAACATAAGGATTTTTGGGAAATTAAGGAAATGAATTATGACCTCTAATTGGCCAAAACAAAAAGTAAATTAGATCTAAATGAACTCGAGGAACTTAGGATGGAGGCTTATGAAAATTCAAGGATCAATAAAGATAAAGTACAAGCCTACCAATATTGAAATCTTAAAAACAAACACATTGTACTGGGTAAACCTATTATTTTTTATAGTTATAAACTTCATTTACATCTGGGAAAGTTGATGTCTAGATGGTCAGGTCTATACATAGTGCATAAGGTGTACCCCCATGGGGCTGTTACAATTCATGATCCCACCAATGGTCAAACATTTAAAGTTAATGGTCATAGAGTCAAACCATTCATAGAGCCATTCCAAAAACATGAAGTTGATGAAGAATTGTGTGAACCTAACTTAGATGATGAAAATAATTAATCAATTAGGGGTCCAAGTCAAGCTAACGATGTTAAAAAAAGCGCTGCATGGGAGGCAACCCATGGTTTTCAAGTTTCCAATCATTTTGTTGTTTTAATCAACTTTATATTTTAAATAGGGTTAATGAATCATTTTGATATTTAAAAAAAATTAGACTATTGACCTTTTCTTCTATTATGAGTATGTATGGGTATGAAATAGGGGTTCCATATTCATCTGTGTCACGTGGTGTGATCCTTGAATAATACCTTACTCATAAATTTAAAAAGAAGACAATGTATCATTAGTTCATTTTATTTTTATGTACTTGTAGGTTAAAATATATATATATATATATATATATATAATGATAATAATAAAATTAAAAGGCCGCATAATAGGTCGTGGGGAAAACCCCGTCACAACCGGCGAAGCCGCGAGGACTTGAACCCGGGACCGAAGGGAGACAGGGGTGCGTGCTTACCGCTGACCTATGGCTTATTGTGCTTACTTATTCTATAATCTTTATATATATACTTATATTTTACTTTCTTTCATATAAATATATATATATATATATAGTTTTTTTCTTTTTTTGTTTGTTTTCCCTTTTTCTAATAGGGAATTCTCAAAGTGATATCAAGATCAAGGGATTAAAAGGGAGAAGCAAGAATTTCAACTTCAACCAAGAGGTGACTTTATTCAATGATCCTCATTTTCAATTTCCTTTTTTAACTCCCCTTATCTGCCTCTACCCCTTCTAAATTTTCTTTTCTTCAAACACTGGGGATAGTGTTACTTTAAGTTGGGGGGTAGATGAAAAAAAATATTTTGAGTAAAAAAAATGATTTAAAAAAATGTGTGTGAATGGAAGGAAAAATTCCTTTAACTTTGAACATGATAATACACATTGAAAACTTTGAAAACTGAATATCAAATAATTTAACATTCCCCAATTCTGATTTTAATCCCATGTATAATTTTATGAGCATATATTTTTCGAAAGTGTGGTTGTCTAGTGTGATATTTCATCGTTTATATTTTCATCCAAATTAAAAAAACACAATACACGTCCTATGGATTGTGGGGTATTAGTTTCAGTTCATGGGGTTCCCCAAATAAATAGCATAGGTTTTGGGATCATTTTAGTATTAATATTAGTATTAAAAAAATAAAAAAAAACAATAAATTTGTGCGTAGAGCAATGAAATGACCTAATGTGTGGCTTTCGGCACTTGGCGATTGTGACTCCATAGTTGTCTGGCCCAGAGTTAGTAATTTTATCTCTATTTTTGGTAATTTTATTTTGTTTTTGATTGAGTTAACTTGAGATGATGATCGAGTATATGGGCTTCACTTGGTTCCCTAAGTTCTTTGATCCTGGGAGTCATCGGCAAAGTCTCGCTACAGGGGTTGACTCTTTTGAGTGCAATTTCAATTACCATGGAAAAATTGAAAAAACAATAAAAAAACAATAAAAAAATAATACAATAAAAAAAAGTTGAATACTCATCTTAATATTAAAATATTATTCCACATAGCACTTCCATCATTTCCCTCTTGAATAAATATGATCCCCCATGTCTAATGCAATGCACAACACATCATCACTCTTAATTGATATTGGATAGAATATGGCAATGAATTTGAAAAAAGGAATGGGATTGGGATTGGGATATGATTATGAAACTATATTTTATTAAAATATTTTGATGGGTTTCATGATTTTTTGGTATAAGAGTTTTTGCTGATCATTGTGTATTTAAATGTTTTTGGAAAAGGGAATTCGAATTTCATATTTTTGTGATACATTTTGCTCGGGACTAGAAAATCTCAAGTTGGGGGGTGTGACTAGACAATAAAAATACATATTTTAATTACATTTTAATGGAATTAAATGCTAATTTTTTATCTTATGGTCTTGAGTTAGTGGATTTTACTATTGAACATTCATTCTTATCATTTGTGCACTTCATGCCTAATGTACACCAATTTAGGCCCAATGATTCATCTGATTTTAAGGATTTTAATTATTCATATTTTAATTTGATACTTTGGGAAATGTGTCTACACATAAATATGAACATTTATCATTTAGGGATCAATGGAGGATTCATAAAGGATAATGAAGATATTTGGTGATGAAAGGAAAGAATTCTGGAGAAGGCATACTGGACATCATCCCACTTATGAGATTGTGGGACCCACACTACAAACCCAATGAAGCACAAATTTTGTGGTATGATATAATAAATATATAAGAACAAATAATTATTCAGTAGATAGTGCTAATTCGGCCTCTATGATGGAAATTAAGGCGGTCCAAATAGAATATCAAAATCTGGGCCAGAATCTGCGACTCAGAATATTATCCCACTAAATTGGATCTAACTCCAGATTCAAAACTCCAAATGGGCCCAAATGTTATAGGAAGTTAGGATACATCCGGAGATCCATTTTATTCTTCTGTGGACCAGTCTAATTTGGTAATCTAGAAGGTCATTTTGACGCTTCTGTTCAGTGGTTTCAAGCAAGCTGCCACCTCGGGTCAAGAGTGGAAAAGTCCAAGTTCTGTAAGCTTTCCACCACCTTAGGCAGATCATAATCAAGTGGAATGATTTGTAATATTGTAGGCTCGACCCAAGGCTCCCAAAATGCCTATTTAAGGTAGTGGTGGTGAAGGAGTTTATCATATTTGGATCTTCCTTTCACTGTAAAGTTATGATGTGATTTTGTTGTCTCATGTTTGTCTTTCACATGTAAGTTGTTCAATTCACTTTATTTTCTTAATAAAAGTTATTCTTATCCTCTTATTATGTTGTTCTTCATATAACATTGATACTGTTGGTTCAAGGTGTGAACTTGTTCACACCAACCCTTGTGATATTATCACACAATAGTGGAGTGATCATTATTTCATTGTTTTTTTTTACTTCTCTAATTCCTCCCTCATGAGTCTACTTCCCGCTTCCATTGAAACCATAGGATAAATGGAGGGCTAATCCACTTATGGTTTGATCAAAGGGAGTATAAATGGGCTGGATTGGATGTTATTTATCACTCCATTAATGGATAATCACTTCTTTTAAATGAGATTTGTATTTGATGATTTTAAAACCTCTTCATCCTTATTGAATTTATTGTCACACATTTCATGTGTTAATACGAACCTTTACCTTGGAGTGCTCAAAACTTTGATCCTTCAAGTGTATGGGTGATTAGTATTAGGGCGTGTAGGCATTAAACCAGTTAGTGATGATTTTGTTTGATCTCTTTAAATAAACCCATCTCAAATATAAGAAATTGAAATATTTTAAAAGAAAAAGAATACATCCAATCCAACCCTTGTAATAACCTAGGATCAACCCTTCTCATAATTTGAATTCACTTAAGACTTTTAGTGTTCTATTAAACCCATCTAAAATCAACCCAAAGTTGGCCACTTAATAGCTAAAAACAGACCATAGAATGTACATGTCTGTAGGTTACTTCTTAGGTCTTTGAGGATTCTACAACCCAAGCTAAACTACAAAGACCGTTCTACCTTTATCTCTTGGGTAAATTTGAGTGTGAATCACTCCTTTGATATGATAATTGAACTTTTTGATTTACTTGTTATTATTTGGTTTTAAAATAATTAAAATTTTCACGTTCTCAACAATGACATGTTGATATTTTGAAAGTATTATTGGGGAATGCATGTGTGACCAACAAAAAAACAAATTAAAAAATTAATTTTTTTATTAAAAAAAATTAAAAAACATTCAATTTTTTTTTCTTTTGACAATCTATTAGTTTCTTTTAACACTATATTCTTTGTTTAAACAGTTTAAACCTAAAATTTTATACACTCTGGGGAAGGGGATAATTTTGAACTTGATCCATTATTTCATGAAATAAATGAACTCTTTACTATCTTTAATAAAAATAATGAAAGGTCCTTAATGAAAATTTTAAATCAAAATAAAAATATTGAAATTTATAGAGCTGAAGTGAAAAATGAAAATCTCCCTTCACCTCAACCTTGGAATGAAAATTCTAAGATGTCTAGTATTAAGGATTTAAATCTACCAACTATTTAAAACAGTCTATCTTGTATATGGTTATCCCTTAGATCTTGAAATTACCAAATGAAACAATAATACCAATCCATGTTATCCTCCTTTGGTGGTCATCATAGTGAGGATTCTCTTGATTTTACTAAAAAAAATTACATATTGATACAAAATTTACCTTTGCATGGGCTGAATGAGGAGGAGATTATGTTGAGAGTTTTCTAATTCCATTTGAAAATTAAGTCTTGGAGATGGTTCTGGAATTTATATGAAGAAATTTTTGACACTTGGGACCATCTCTTTAACACATTTATTGGGATGTTTTATCCTAGAAACTCCACTATCTAAGTGAGTCATATAGTCACCAGTTTTTTTCATGATGACTATGATATTTTCCACAAGACATGGGACCAATTTAGAGAACTTCTTAGACAATCCTAATCATCAATTGGATCCACACTAGCTGATGGATACTTTCTATAATTTTCTCACTCCTTACAATCAAACATGTCAGTGGATGAGATCAAATATGTTTTTAATAAACTCACACAAAAGTCTCAACATAAAATTACCAGGAAGACAGTAATTCATTGGGCTAGAACAAATACCCAAGAAGTGGTTGTTGATGACATATTTCTTTGGGAGAAATTCTATCAATGTGGGATACTTGGTCATTCTCAGTGTTCCTTCCCCAACATTGACCGCCCTGTCTATCCTAAGGAGAGTTCTTAGTTTTTTCAATTTAGATATCAGTATTAAGGGGTTAGTGATCCCCTCTCTAGCCATTATAAATCTCATTATAATAGCCACCCCAATAATTCTTAGAGATAAACATTGTGGGTTGAAACCTATTGGTTCCCCTAGATACTCAAATCAACATAGAAATAAGTTTCAAAATAACGCATGACCATCAAATTCTAAATATTATTTAGATGGACTGGTTATAAAATTGATCTCTATACTAGATTGACAACAGTCTAGCATCTATAATTTGAAAGTTCAGCTGTGTCAAATGGGTAGGGATTTAGGTTCAAGAGAAAAAGGAAATTTTCCCAGCACAATCAAGACAAACCTGAGGGAAAATGTGGTAGCTATAACCACTAGATCAGACCTACAAACAAAAGATCATGTAAAATAGCAACCAAATGAAGTTAAAACTGATGAAAATTTTGAATATGAAAATGTAAATATGGGAAACTCTAAATCTATAAATCTGGTCAGAACTGTCAAAATCACAAAAATGTTGAATCTTCACATAATAAAACCCCAAAAAAAATGATGATTAAGTGGTAGTTTATTAAAGTGGGAAATAAAAAGGTGATATTCAAGGATGAGGAGAGTAATCTACTAGTTTTAAAAAATTATGCCCCTATCATCCCTTTCCCCAAAATAGAAAAAAAAAAGCGATGAACCTGACTACTTAGGATTCCTAAAAATGATCAGGTCATTTTTCATCAACATATAATTTTTGGAAGCCTTGTAAAAAAATCCATCATATGTAAAATTCACAAAGAGGTTCTTGGATAACAAAATGATTAAAAGAAATTGGATACCATTAATCTCAATAAAGAATGTAGTGTTGTTTTTCTAAAGAAGCTTCCTCCAATGTTAAAAAAAATGTATGTTTTTTTATTCAATGATAAATATGATTAAGTGGGAAAATTAATTTCTTATGTGATTTGGGAGAAAGTATTAATTACTTCCATTACTTCTTTTTCAAAAATCTGGGTCTTAGGGATTTTCAACCAACTTTTGTATACCTTCAACTTTCTGATAGGTCACTCACTCATCCTTATAGAAGGGTGGAGGAATTATTTGTCAGTGTAGGGAACATTACTTTTCCAATATATTTTATTTTTAAATATATGGAGTGTGATGAGAAGGTACCAATCATCTTAGGTAGGCCATTCCTTTCTAGTATATGTTATATCAAAGATGTTTCCAAAGTAAAATTTACCCTCCAAGATATAGATGAGGAGGAGGAGATTCTAGATTTTGAAAATCCAAAGCATGAGGTCTGTTTTAACTTCATTGATGTTACTGAGAATGATTACTTTAAAATTGAGGATAGATCTGAGTATAGTTCTTTCCCTATCACACCCTGAACCTATTTTTTTAATTATATTTAATTGTTTAATTATATTTTACCTTCTTTTTTAGTTTTATATCAGACCAAGTTTAAAATTTATTTTTTTGGGTTTTTAGCATTGGTGCATGGTTGGTTAATGGTTGGTATAAACCATGTACAAACCATGTGGGAGTGTATTCAGTTTTTAGCAGAGTTGACCACACAGGTACTTAACAGTTTCTTTAACCATGTGCTCTGCCAATGTGGAGGTTCTAGAGGCTCAGAGAGGGCTACACGATTGGTGCATGGGTTGGTCAGCCTTGTATCCAAACTGTGCGAGATGAAAAAATAAAAAATAATAATATTTATTTTATTATTATTATATCCTAATCCTACCATCACCCTCCCTATTCTCACTCACCCGACCACCTCTCCTTTCCCTTCCTGTGTCATGTGCACCCCATGGGCAAATCCCCTCCCTTTGTGCACCTCCCTCTTCTCATCCGACATGGTTTTCGACTTCTTCTACCTTCGATTATTAGTGTGTTCATCATGGTAAGGTCTCTTAATCTTTCCTCTTATATTTATTATTTCTTTTTATTCTCCCTCTTAAGGTGCACACACCCTATCTGAACCCTAACCCAATTTTGGGTACTTTATTTGTCTATTCCTAGTTCCTAGTGTTCATAGGGATCGGTTAAGGTGAATTATGGCCACAATGATTGTAAACACTATGTTAACCTTTGGTTTTGGGTATTTTTTATTTCATCCTTTCTCTTTGGACCAATTTAGTTTAGGGGTTTTGTGATTATTTAGTTTCTAGTATTTTTCTCTAGTGCATTTTGGATAGTTGTTCGTGAGGGTGACCAACAAACATATGCATGGGTAAGGTGTATATATATACCCTCTTTGTATATATTCCCTAATAGATAGAGGAATATCTACATTTTAGCTAGGGGTATATATATATATGTCTGTGTGTGTGTGTGAAAATGAATCTTTGTGTAAGTGTAAAACATTGGATTCATATTTCCATTGTCAAAAGCAGTATGTTTTGAGATCGATTCCCTATGCCCAATCCTTGAATTCCATTGTTTTTTGAGTGCTTGGAAGTTTATTTTTATTATTTTTTGGTATATATATACACTATGAAAAAAAAATTGTGTATTTTTTAAATGAGTTTTGATTATTATATAATATTTAAATGTTATGCACAGTGGAATTAAATTCCTGGAAATGAATTTTCACTCACTGTCATGTTTTACCTAATCTTTTGATAGAGGTTTATTTTTTTAAGCATCCTTTTGATCCTTTTTTAAATGCATTGAATTTTAAATATTATATTAGTTTTCAAATGAAAATTGTTTCTTAATTTTAAATTTATAAGGCAGAGTTGGAACCTTCAATTGTTTTATGGAAATGGAAAACCCCCTTAAGTCATTCCCCTTGAAATGAAAATGTGAAATTAGTGTATTGAATTTGTGGTGAAAAAAGTGTGACTGATGATGGGATAGTGCCTTTTTTATATGTGAATTGGAAAGGGGTGTGCTTAAGGAGGGGATCAGAGAAGAGAATGTTTATAGATTTTTTATAAACAATGTGATATGTAGGTATATATTATCATGGTAAAAACTATCCTTATTTTGGGCATGGAACATGTGAATACTGGGTATCTAGGAAAGAAGACTAGGATAAGAACGCTAGGCAAGACCTGCCCTACCTAGCATGATTATGCTAAAACACTAACTAAACTATGATGAGGATGATTTTTTGGCATGGGAATGAGATGAACCTTCATGTCCAGGATCGATCACTAAGAGTATGAGGATCCTAGGTCCCCATTAACCCTATATAATTAGGTGTTTCCCATGGTGTTTTCTCTCTTTTACTCTTATTTTTTATGGTACTATTTTTTAAATGACCTTTTTTATAGTTTCCTTTTATTTTTAAAAATAATACAAAACATGTTTACTTTATCAGCTATTATGTATCCATATTGAGATACCTATTTTAGAAATAGTTATCTTTTATGAGGAATTAATAAAATTACTTCATTCTTTTAAAATTATTTTTTAAAATATAAAGGAAAGTAGTTTTTATTAAAATGGAATCTTGTTACTTATTTTCCTTAAAAGAGAATAAATCCCTTTTATATGTATTATTTTCAAACTTGCTTGATTGGATTTCTTTTTAAAGGTTAGGAATAAGGAGGTGTTTCTTTTTTGGCTTCTATACTAGTAATTTTAATTTTCATGACTAATTCTTTATCATTTTTTTATTTTAGGTTATACCCAACTCTGGTTCACTCTTGGAGAGAGTTTAATTATATGGTTGGAGGTGACCTGTGAGGTCATATAGTGGAATGCCCTGTTTAATTTCTTTCTCACTGCCAGTTTAATTTTATTTATTTTTCTATTTTTCTTATGCTAAATCATTCCCAATAGAGTTATTCTGTATTCCTGACACTAGTTTCCTACTCTTTAGGATTGGTAATTCCTCTCAGGCCTTGTTTTGGGCCAAATCAGGGGACTGGTTTGGGGTCAACTCAGGTTGTTTGTGAAAAAATGGTATGAGGTCAATTAGCCTTTACTGTTTGGGGATTTTTTGTGGTTCAGAGATAGGATTTTTCTAATTCAAGTGGTCATTCATGGGTAGGTTCTTGAGAACCACCTATTTGAAAGGGTGCTTGAATTTATAGGGTGGTCTTTGATGGTTTTACCAAAACATTCAAGCTTGGATCTAGGGTTTTTTTGAGGTTTTTAATTTTTGTTTGAGTATTTCTGGTTGTTCTTGAGAATGTGATAGTTATATAGTAAGAATTCCAAGGGGTGACTATTTATTATGCATGGTTTGGAAAACCATGCACAGACCATGCATATGCCTCTGACAACCTTATATGTGTTCATATGGTTGGAACACGACCTACCAAATCATGTGATCAAGCCATGTGTAGCATTTTTTCTTTGATATTTTTTGACTTTTGACCCATTGAGTGGTGGGTTGCATATGTTTTTTCTCAATAATGGTTTGTGATGATTTTAGGTGTTTTTATTATGATTTTAAAACAATGTTTGGTTTGATGAAATGGTGATTGGGTTATCAAAAATGGGATATCCAAAATGAAATATTTGAATATTTTTGAAAATTAAATTAGTTGTTTTGAAAATAGGTGTAGTTTTGGGAAGTGATTTTCGAATTTTGAAAGGTTTTTGATAGTGGGATGAAAAAATTAATTGGAAATTTTGTTGATGCTTGGTTTTGATGATAAAATGGTATTTGTAACCCTAGATATTTCTTATGAATGTTCACATGTGTCTGTGTGTGGATAGTGAATGTTGGTATGTATTCATGGTTGGATATAAGTGGAAGTGGGATGGTCACATATGTGATAGTTCATAGGATATCATGGGTGAGTATTTGAAATCAAATATTTGACTTGGTTTTTCCAATGTTTTTTTTTAAAGTAAAATAGTTTTTGATAAAAAGTGGTCTATTTTCTAGTGGTATTTATGGCTTAAAAAGGAAAATTGAGGTGGTGGTTTGAATTTTTAAAGTGGGTCTTCTTAAATGGTTTTTTTTTGTCCAAGGGCACTCAAAGTTTAAAAAAATTGAATTTGGGAAATAGGCTTGATGTTTGAAATGATTTTAAAAGTGGGAAATGGTTTTCAATTTAAAAAGAAAAGTTATGGTTTTTAGAAGAAGGTTTTCATTATGTTTTTTGATGTGTTCTGGTTTATGAGGATGGTATTTTGAATTAAGGTTTGATTTGGTTTTTTTATTTTAGGTTATTTAGAGCATGTTGCCTAGAAATGTCTAAAGGTTTCTAAGGGGTCTCTTCCGATTGTTGATTTTTCCCAGACTCCCAGTGGTGTGGTGGGGTTGAGTTATTATCTTTTGTCTATTTCCCATGGAGATCAAGGACCGTTAGAGGTTATAGGATGGAGAAGTTCATGGGTGTTTATAAAGTTCAATAGACATTGATGGGTTGTGTTGACCATCTTGAATTAGCTAGTTTATTCTTCCTAGAGTTGGCATTGAGCGATATACTAAAAGATCATCTTTTAATGGGGTGTCTACATTATTTACTACTTCATGTTTTATGGAACACTCACTTGTTTTATTCCAATTTTATCAGTTTGGTAATTGTAACATGTCTTTCCATAATTCTGAAAAAGCTCATTTTCAGTGTCACTATTTAGGACACCTAAAGTAGTTCTATAAGTTTCACTGTCAGAAGAAGAGGTTTTGGATAGGGATTATTAGCTACTAAATATGGGGAAATAGATGCTTCAAGAAATCAAGGATTCATCCAAAGGTCTTGGATTGAATCTTTTCATGTAGTATAGTGACCAAGTGTGAGGGATATAAATCTATCTTATTATTTCCAACGTCCGAGTGGAAACCTTTTAAATTTTTCTTGGATATAGTTTTTATTTTCTTGAAATATTTTTTCTTTAGAAATATTGGTGGCCCCATTTACTTATGATTTATGTGGTTATGCCTTGGGGATGTAAAATCTTTAATGGTTATCCTTCATTGGGAGTGGTGTTGGTTTTGGTTGGTGCATTTTTGGATATGCTTTATCTTGGGGAATTATGAATGGTGATCTGGTTTGGTTCCCAATTTTGGTTTCTTAGGTTGGGTCCTTTTTTGTTGGATGATAGTCGATTTATAATTTTTATTAGCACAACCGCCTTTATAGTATGTTCCTTAATGGTGGGGAGACCCACTATGGGTCTCGTTGATGTCTTTTCTTAAGCTGGCCAGGTGTGACTCAAGAAGTTAAGAGGCACACTAGTGTTAGGGGTTTGTATTGATTTGTGAGTTGTTTAGAATTGGGAAATCAATGTTTGACCAGAGTCATAATATGGTGGGGAGACCACCATGGGATGAACACATGGGAAACTTGGCCTTCAAGGTGGCCATGATGGGACAGATCCTTCTTACTACCCCACTCAAACCTGATCATAATGGTGGTTGGTTAACCTGGGTAATGGGTCTTGTGATGGACACTTGTGGAGATCCCAAAAATAACATGATGGGTTTCATTGGTGACTTCTATGTTAGGGATTTGGGTGTTCTATGTTTGAGGTACTGTTTGGAGACATGAAATTCCTTCTCTATCCATTCTTCAGTTTGATGTTTGAGTTAATTTAGTTTCATAATTTTTTTTCTTAGTTGTTGGTTGATTTTTTAGCATGAACTCTTAGATTCTTTAGAGATATTATGTTTTTGGTCTTTGGGAGGGATTTTGGTTTTTTGTTTTTATCATTTTGGGTGTCAGAGGTTTCATTTTGGGAGTCATTTCTTCATTGCCTTGTGTCTTGTTCAATTGAGTCTTTTGGGAATTTTTGGGGTTAGGAAGTGTCGTGGTGGGGAGAATTATCACACCCTAACATTGATATATTAATTATATTTTATTTTTTAATTATATTTATCTTTTTTTTTAGTATTGGGCGTGAATGGGTTTTAATTTTAATTTTTTGGATTTTTTTTCATGGACACACAGTTGGCACATGGATAGTAGAAACCATGTGAAAATCGTGCAGGTGCATCTCTTTTTTTTACCAGATTTGAACACATGGAAGGTGTAAAGACCCGTAAATTTCAAGGAAATTTTTTTTCTTAATTTTCTTTGGAATTTTACAAGAACGCAGTTTCTGACGGCGCCTGATTCCGAGGCCCGGTGTGCCCGGAATCAATTTCCGAAGTTTGGCTCGGGTACGTTCAGTGAACGGACGAGCGGGTTTTTCTAACTTTTGAACCGGTGCCCAGAATCAAATTCTGAGGGCTCCGATGAAATCGTAGCGCCGGTATTCGCTTAGAAATGCCTCTTCCGGAGTTGTGTTTGCTCGGGTGTGGTTTTTAATTTTCGGTCTTAAAGTTTAGAAATAAAATAATTTTGCTACAACTTTATTTTATTTCGCTTAAGCCACTTGGAAGCCACTTGAAGCCACTTAAAGGTGGCTTGAACTGAGTTGAACTGGATAGGATGCTATCCAGAAATATCCTACCCCTTGGTAGGATATTTGTGAGTTGGGGCCCACACGAGCCCCGCCGTTTCTTTCCGCTAAGAAACGCACCCGTGAAAACTCGTCTTAATGAAAGTCAACTGACGCGTTTCTTAAAATCTTAACAGACCATTTAATTGGGCTGTTTCTTTCGTAAATTAAATGAGTTGTTTCTTTCGTTTAATTAATTCTACGAATTAATGGTTTGTTTCTTATCTTTTGAAATTCAAATGTTTAGTTGTGTAAATAAAATAAGGCTTAAGCTTATTTTATTTTGGGTTGAAACTTGTGGCGTGGAGAGGATTTGGAGGAAAGCGTTCTTCTTCGGCGAAGAACGCGAAGAACGCGAAGAACGCGAAGAACGCCGAACCTGCAGAGATCGACGACGCGAAGCCTTGTACCGCGACGCCAACGGATCTCCCTTCGCGACGCTTCTTCCGCACGATCCAACCCCGCGACAGCCTTCGATCGACAACAACCAAGATCGTCGACGCGACGCCCTTCCGCGGTGTGACAATCACCGCCTTCCGCGACGGTCAATTCCGCGACGACCTCGCATCCGACAGCGACGGCGAGGTAGGGATTTATTTTGGGAATTACCCCCTTTTCTTTTTATATTCCCGTAATTGTTTCTTTAAAAAGTAAAGAATTGGCTTTGTGAACAATTTTAAAATTTATTAAAATTGTTTTTTTTTTGTTCAAATGAGGAACCCATTAATGAAACAATTTTATTTCATTAAAAATTGTTTCGGATATGCATTCATGTGTTGAACTTAAATTTCTCCCGTTTGTTTATCTCTAACGCGGAGGGTGCGGGACAAACGAACACGGCCCGACGACCCTCCGCCGTTCTTCATTTTTTGCAAAATTGATGGGCGACGACGGAACGTGCCGCAACGGATGTTTGATGGTTCCGCAGTGAAGGACGAGTCCCGGGAGGAGCAGCGGCGCAGGCGAGAACAAAATCGGACCACCGGAGCGATCTCGGTGGCCCGCGGAACTCGCCGGCGGCGCAGGTCGCCGGCGCGGCGGCGCCGGCAGACAGGAGCGGCGGCGCCCTGGCGCACCGCCGCGACTCAGCGCGGCGGCGGTGGCACCCGCGGACCCGCGGCCGTGCGGGTCCGGTACCCTCGGACGCGGCTGAAGCCGCGTCCCGACTCAGCGCGGCCCCACGTGGGGGGCCGCGGCACCACCAGGCCGCGGGGGCGGTGCCCCGCGGCGCCTTGGCCGTTCGGCCGCTCGGCCGAACCGGACCAGACCGGTCTGACCGGCCGGGCCGTGCCCTGGCCGGACCGGACCGGGTCGGACCGGGTCGGGTCGACCCGGTTCGGCCGACTCCCGGGGGGGGTCGGGCCGGGTCGGTCCGGGCCCGTACCCCCGTCTTCGGATGGACTTCGTTCAAATGGTCGTATCTTGAGCTATGGGCCTCCAAACGACCCGCCGTCAGCGGCAACGCGATCCTTGGATCGAGACGGTCGTTTCGGTATACTATACTCAAGGTGCACCTTCCTTTTCGGGAGCCTACGTAGTTAAAACTCCGTAGTTAAGCGTGCTTGGCCTAGAGCAGTGATCAGGATGGGTGACCTCCTGGGAAGTTTCCCAGGGTGGGTGTGAGACGGAAAGGCCAATAACTAACAGACCGGGCGTCCGTTAATGCGCCGTCTGTTTCGTTGAATTCCTCTAAGTGAGACGGATCTTTTGGCATACTCCGCCCGAGGTTTGGACGTAGGTGGAGTACGGTCGGGTTGGTTTTGCCTTAAAAACCAACCGGGCCCCTGGGATGAAAAAGCCAATAACTCTCAAACCGGGCGTCCGATTGACGCGCCGTCTGCGACGTTGAGTTCCTGTTGTCGATACGGAACTTTTGGCATCCTCCGCCTGAGAGTTGGATGCAGATGGATAGTGGCCGGGTTGGATCGCACCGAAATCCAACCGGGCCCCTGGAACGGAAAAGCTGATATCTTTCAAACCAGACGTCCGTTTGACGAACCGTCAGCGGCGTTGGTGATTACGTTGAGTAACGGTCCCTATGAGTATACCCTATGGGAGTTCGGGGTACAGTTGAGATACGGCCGGGATTGGTTTTGCTCACGAAACCAACCGGGCGTCCGATTGACGCGCCGTCTGTTGCGTTGAGACCCCTATGACGAGGCGGTCCTTTGAGATACTTCTTCGTGGGACCTTGAGATACTTGGAGTATCGACCAGTAGCTCGTGGAGCGGACCCTCCCGGAGACGAGCGTGCGGAGTACGGAGATCGTGTAGCCTGCTGAGACATGACGACTGCTTGACCGACTCGACTTGGAGTAGGTCGACTAGCCCAGTGGACGGAGCGCCCGGTATTTGGCGACAGACCCACGGCGGACGGAGCGCCCGGTAGTTGGCCGCAAACCCGCGGTACTCGACAGGAGGATTACCTCTGTAGGCTATTGGGGGGAGCGCCTGGTATTTGGCGACAGACCCACAGCGGATGGAGCGCCCGGTAGTTGGCCGCAGACCCACCGTACTCGACAGGAGGAGTACCTCAGCAGTCTTAGGTTAGTGAGCAGTACCTCGGAGTCGTGACAGGACCACTGTACACTCTAGAGACGGAGCTCTTCAGTAGTTACGGTTTCGATAATGAAAATCCTGGTTTGAGATGAGACTTTTGACCTTTGTGTTTCCTCATGATTGAGATGGGTTACTTGATAACTTAGGTATATGTATGGGCATATACCTGGGTAGTGGTTATCCGCTGATCTCTTGATCCTTGTGTTTCCTCATGATTGAGATGGGTTACTTGATAACTTAGGTATATGTATGGGCATATACCTAAGTAGAGGTTATCTGTTGAGATCTTCTTTGTGGTTATCCTTGTTGGATTTAGTGAGACCTTGAGGGTCTCGGGGTCCCTACTGAGTATCGTTATACTCACCCCTGCACGGGATATGCCCGCACCTCGTTGTGTTGGTTGCAGACGACAGGCAGTGCTGACGGAGGCCGAGTGTTCGAGGACTGGACGGTACCCGGAGGTGGACTACACGACAAGTCAGTGTCCGGAGGTGGACTTCACGGCGAGAGCACTGTGGAGGCTATATGTACCTACCCTTCAGGTAGGATTCGTGGTGGACGATCTAGGAGCTGTGCCATCTGTACCTACCCTTCAGGTAGGATTCGTGGTGGACGATCTAGGAGCTGTGCCATCTGTACCTACCCTTCAGGTAGGATCCGAGGAGGACGACCTAGGAGCCGCTTCCGTCCCTCCAGCTGTTGTCTTTTTCTGTTGTACTTTGTTCAGTTGTAGTTGTACTTTCTTTTGGGTTTGTATTCTGGCCCATTTACTTTTCAGCACTTCTTTTTGTACTTAGTGTTTTACTTTCGCTTGTACTCTGTGGTGTTTTGTTACTTTTATAAAGGCAATGCCTTCCCAGTTATCGGGATTTAAGCCTTTGGTGCTAGTCGCCAGCCCCTGGCCTATGGAAGGCGGGCTTGGGGTAGTCACAGCACGGGCCCTGAGGACGGGTCGTGACAAATTGGTATCAGAGATGGTCGGTTCTACCGCAGACTCTGATCTTTCCTTCTGTGAAGCAATATTGTTAAGGGTACCGAGTGTGGTTTTCAGTTCAGGGAGTCCAGTGTTGGTGCGGGCGGCCGACGTATCCATACACCAGGACCCTGGCAACTGATTTCCGACTTTGTGCACGAAAACACTGATTGCGTGTGTGTTTTCAAAGGTTTCCCCCCTTAAAACAGCTCAAACCAGGTCAGCTCACCAGGTATAATCGTTTGACCATGTTACGTTGTTTCTTTCAGGATGCCTTTTCTCGGACGACCAGCTAGAGCCCAGAGGGATGTGCGTGCTGATAGCCTGTCGAGTGACGAGGCTTCGGTACTGGGCCCTCTTGCAGTTGAGGCACTAGCGAAGGCGCCAGTGGTACTACCATACGTTGGGCCACCGATGCCACCAGCCCCATCAGTAGGCGATGCCCGCTACTTGAGCGCACTGCATGAGTTCTAGCGCCAGAGGCCACCCAGGTTCGGGGGAGAGACGGACCCGCAGGCGGGTGAGGATTGGCTGGAGGCTGTGGTGGGAGTCTTCAGGCTAGTGGGGACGCCATCGGACTTCATGGTGACCTTTTCTGCCAGCCTTCTTCAGGCAGCAGCAGGCAGGTGGTGGAGCCACTTGTTCCAGTTTTTCGATGGGATGGTTTTCACATGGGAAGACTTCGAGACCTTCTTCAGGGTAGAGTTTGTGCCAGTAGCTCTACACCCCAAGCGTGTTCAGGAGCTGTTGCCTTTGCCGCGTGTTTTTTGATCAGAAGTCGAGTCATCTGTGGGCAGTAGACAGATGATGCAGAGGTCCAGGAGGACCAGACCAGTAGTTGGGCGATCTCGGGTTTTAGGACCAGTGGTGCGGGGCACCCGGGGTGGGGTCAGAGCCAGGCGTGCCAGAAGCAGACTGTGTTACTCATGCGGTGGAAAGGGGCACCTGGCACGTGACTGTCCGACTCCTCGTACAGTTGACCCATAGGCTTTTGAGGATCCACCGAGGCAGAGGCAGCGACGAATGCTTGAGCAACAAAAGAGTAGTGGACAAGGCAGTAGAGCTCCTGGAGCAGGTGGACAGGAGCAGAACTAGTGGATACATCTCTTGTACTTCTAGTTCCATGTTGATGTTGTTTTTGTGTCTTTGTACCATGAGCTGCAATAAAATAAAGACACTTATCTTATGATGTTTGCTTTCCTGTCCTCTTTTGTGATGTTACTAAGTGGTCCTGGTTAAAACTGTTGACTTGACCCTCACGTTCGAAATTCCTACTGGAGGAGACCCAGTGACCTCACACTGATGCCGACAGTGTGACTCGACCCTTGGAGGCGAGAGTGACAGTTGGATCTCTTAGTAGTTACGTTGAGGCCTTACGACGTCATCCATGGCATGAATGCATCCTTCATGCCAGGATTGACTGTATTAGGCAACGAATGTGGTTCATCCAGGGGATGAGACCAGATTTCTCTTATCGGCAAAGAAGAAATCAAAGCAACTCTTGTGAGACTAAAGGAGGTGCAGTTCATCCAGGAGCGGATGAAGACTGCACAGTGCAGTAAGAAACAAGGAACCGGTGCCAGTCTTAGAGACTCGGGCGTGATAAATGTTTCAAGAAGAGGTAGCTTTAAATAGAGATGAGCCTGCGAAGCGGCAGACGTGGAGGCAAAGCTAGGAGAGCAGCATGAGGTGGTGTACATCTTAACATGCTACAACCACCCGCCTTAGTTATTCCCGCCAGGCTCAGGGAGCTGGAGGGTGGAGGAAGAGTGCGGCTGCATGCGGTCAAGGAGTGTGACCCAATGGCTCTAGAAATGATTCAAGGGACAGTCTATGTCCACTACTAGCTTCTGTAGTAACAGACGTCGATATGAATCATTCCTCGCTTCCACAAATCTTGTTCCAGACCTAGAGTTTCCGGTAAGCCGTGGACTTGACCCTCACGTCTGGAGATACCTTGGGAGGAGACTCGATAATCACACTTACGCCGACGGTGTGGTCAGACCCTCGAGGCGAGAGTTCTGGTTGGAATCTCTTGGTGGCAGCGTCGAGGCCTTACGATGTTAGTTTGAGTATGGAATGGGCAATAACTGTTCATACTCAAATTGACGGTTTTAGGCAAACGTTGGGATGGGTTTTCCTTGGTCGGCGGAAAAGGAAACCCCAGGCAGTGCAGGGTAACTCTTGCACAGGAGGGTGCGACCGATCACTCTTGAGTCGGTCAACCTTACCCTCATAGCAGCAGTCGTTTTGAGTTTCAGTTCTAACAGAAATGGAGACCTCTGTAGTTCGAGGATGATGACCACGTCTTCTTACGGGTCTCACCTCGACGAGGTTTACGGAGATGTGGCCTGGGAGGCAAGTTATCTCCGAGGTTCAACGGGCCTTTCTAGGTCCTCAGCTGGGTAGGCGAGGTGGTTTACCGCTTGGCCCATACACTTCAGTTGCACTAGGTGCACGACGTTTTCCACGTATCCCAACTGAGGAGATACGTGCTCGACCCCCTTCGCATATCATCGACCATGAGGAGATAGACGGTGGCGATGAGTGTCTTATACGAAGGTTCCTGTGGAGATCGAGGATCGACAGGAGCGGATCCTAGGAGGATGGTCGATTCCTCTTGTGCACTTTCTTTGGCAGCACGGGAACCTCCAGGTGAGCACATGGGAGCGGGAGGCTCAGATGCGTGCTCAGTACCGCTTTGTTTCCCTAAGTTTGTGGTGAAGCTTTACGGGGACGTAAAGCCCTGTGGTGGGAGTAATGTAAAGACCCGTAAATTTCAAGGAAATTTTTTTTCTTAATTTCCTTTGGAATTTTACAAGAACGCAGTTTCTGACGGCGCCTGATTCCGAGGCCCGGTGTTCCCGGAATCAATTTCCGAAGTTTGGCTCGGGTACGTTCAGTGAACGGACGAGCGGGTTTTTCTAACTTTTGAACCGGTGCCCGGAATCGAATTCTGAGGGCTCCGATGAAATCGCAGCACCGGTATTCGCTCAGAAACGCCTCTTTCGGAGTTGCGTTTGCTCGGGTGTGGTTTTTAATTTTCGGGCTTAAAGTTCAGAAATAAAATAATTTTGCTACAACTTTATTTTATTTCGCTTAAGCCACTTGGAAGCCACTTGAAGCCACTTGAAGGCGGCTTGAACTGAGTTGAACTGGATAGGATGCTATCCAGAAATATCCTACCCCTTGGTAGGATATTTGTGAGGTGGGGCCCGCACGAACCCCGCCGTTTCTTTCCGCTAAGAAACGCACCCGTGAAAACTCGTCTTAATGAAAGTCAACTGACGCGTTTCTTAAAATCTTAACAGACCATTTAATTGGGCTGTTTCTTTCGTAAATTAAATGAGTTGTTTCTTTCGTTGAATTAATTATACGAATTAATGGTTCGTTTCTTATCTTTTGAAATTCAAATGTTTAGTTGTGTAAATAAAATAAGGCTTAAGCTTATTTTATTTTGGGTTGAAACTTGTGGCGTGGAGAGGATTTGGAGGAAAGCGTTCTTCTTCGGCGAAGAACGCGAAGAACGCCGAACCTGCGGAGATCGACGACGCGAAGCCTTGTACCGCGACGCCAACGGATCTCCCTTCGCGACGCTTCTTCCGCACGATCCAACCCCGCGACAGCCTTCGATCGACAACAACCAAGATCGTCGACGCGACGCCCTTCCGCGGTGTGACGATCACCTCCTTCCGCGACGGTCAATTCCGCAACGACCTCGCATCCGACAGCGACGGCGAGGTAGGGATTTATTTTGGGAATTACCCCCTTTTCTTTTTATATTCCCGTAATTGTTTCTTTAAAAAGTAAAGAATTGGCTTTGTGAACAATTTTAAAATTTATTAAAATTGTTTTTTTCGTTCAAATGAGGAACCCGTTAATGAAACAATTTTATTTCATTAAAAATTGTTTCGGATATGCGTTTATGTGTTGAACTTAAATTTCTCCCGTTTGTTTATCTCTAACGCGGAGGGTGCGGGACAAACGAACACGGCCCGACGACCCTCCGCCGTTCTTCATTTTGTACGGAATTGACGGGCGACGACGGAACGTGCCGCAACGGATGTTTGATGGTTCCGCAGTGAAGGACGAGTCCCGGGAGGAGCAGCGGCGCAGGCGGGAACAAAATCAGACCACCGGAGCGATCCCGGTGGCCCGCGGAACTCGTCGGTGGCGCGGGTCGCCAGCGCGGCGGCGCCGGCATCCGGGAGCGGCGGCACCCCGGCGCACCGCCGCGACTCAGCGCGGCGGCGGCGGCACCCGCGGACCCACGGCCGCGCGGGTCCGGTCTCCTCGAACGCGGCTGAAGCCGCGTCCCGACTCAGCGCGGCCCCATGCGGGGGGCCGCGGCACCACCAGGCCGCGGGGGCGGTGCCCCGCGGCGCCTTGGCCGTTCGGCCGCTCGGCCGAACCGGACCAGAACGGTCCGACCGGCCGGGCCGCGCCCTGGCCGGACCGGACCGGGTCGGACGGGGTCGGGTCGACCCGGTTCGGCCGACTCCCGGGGGGGGGGGGGTCGGGCCGGGTCGGTCCGGGCCCGTACACCCGTCTTCGGATGGACTTCGTTCAAATGGTCGTATCTTGAGCTACGGGCCTCCAAACGACCCGCCGTCAGCGGCAACACGATCCTTGGATCGAGACGGTCGTTTCGGTATACTATACTCAAGGTGCACCTTCCTTTTCGGGAGCCTACGTAGTTAAAACTCCGTAGTTAAGCGTGCTTGGCCTAGAGCAGTGATCAGGATGGGTGACCTCCTGGGAAGTTTCCCTGGGTGGGTGTGAGACGGAAAGGCCAATAACTAACAGACCGGGCATCCGATTAACGCGCCGTCTGTTTCGTTGAATTCCCCTAAGTGAGACGGATCTTTTGGCATACTCCGCCCGAGGTTTGGACGCAGGTGGCGTACGGTCAGGTTGGTATTGCCTTAAAAACCAACCGGGCCCCTGGGACGAAAAAGCCAATAACTCTCAGACCGGGCGTCCGATTGACGCGCCGTCTGCGACGTTGAGTTCCTGTTGTCGATAGGGAACTTTTGGCATCCTCCGCCTGAGAGTTGGATGCAGATGGATAGTGGCCGGGTTGGATCGCACCGAAATCCAACCGGGCCCCTGGAACGGAAAAGCTGATATCTTTCAAACCAGACGTCCGTTTGACGAACCGTCAGCGGCGTTGGTGATTACATTGAGTAACGGTCCCTATGAGTATACCCTATGGGAGTTCGGGGTATAGTTGAGATACGGCCGGGATTGGTTTTGCTCACGAAACCAACCGGGCCCCTGGGACGAAAAGGCTAATAACTCACAGACTGGGCGTCCGATTGACGCGCCATCTGTTGCGTTGAGACCCCTATGACGAGGCGGTCCTTTGAGATACTTCTTCGTGGGACCTTGAGATACTTAGAGTATCGACCAGTAGCTCGTGGAGCGGACCCTCCCAAAGACGAGCGTGCGGAGTACGGAGATCGTGTAGCCTGCTGAGACCTGACGACTGCTTGACCGACTCGACTTGGAGTAGGTCGACTAGCCCAGTGGACGGAGCGCCCGGTATTTGGCGACAGACCCACGGCGGACGGAGCGCCCGGTAGTTGGCCGCAAACCCGCGGTACTCGACAGGAGGATTACCTCTGTAGGCTATTGGGGGGAGCGCCCGGTATTTGGCGACAGACCCACAACGGACGGAGCGCCCGGTAGTTGGCCGCAGACCCGCGGTACTCGACAGGAGGAGTACCTCAGCAGTCTTAGGTTAGTGAGCGGTACCTCGGAGTTGTGACAGGACCACTGTACACTCTAGAGACGGAGCTCTTCAGTAGTTACGGTTTCGATAATGAAAATCCTGGTTTGAGCTGAGACTTTTGACCTTTGTGTTTCCTCATGATTGAGATGGGTTACTTGATAACTTAGGTATATGTATGGGCATATACCTGGGTAGTGGTTATCCGCTGATCTCATGATCCTTGTGTTTCCTCATGATTGAGATGGGTTACTTGATAACTTAGGTATATGTATGGGCATATACCTAAGTAGAGGTTATCTTTTGAGATCTTCTTTGTGGTTATCCTTGTTGGATTTAGTGAGACCTTGAGGGTCTCGGGGTCCCTACTGAGTATCGTTATACTCACCCCTGCACGGGCTATGCCCACACCTCGTTGTGTTGGTTGCAGACGACAGGCAGTGCTGACGGAGGCCGAGTGTTCGAGGACTGGACGGTACCCGGAGGTGGACTACACGACAAGTCAGTGTCCGGAGGTGGACTTCACGGCGAGACAACACTCGGAGGAGGTTGACGGACGAGAGAACTGTGGAGGCTATCTGTACCTACCCTTCAGGTAGGATTCGTGGTGGACGATCCAGGAGTTGTTCCATCTGTACCTACCCTTCAGGTAGGATCTGAGGAGGACGACCCAGGAGCCGCTTCCGTCCCTCCAGCTGTTGTCTTTTTCTGTTGTACTTTGTTCAGTTGTAGTTGTACTTTCTTTTGGGTTTGTATTCTGGCCCATTTACTTTTCAGCACTTCTTTTTGTACTTAGTGTTTTACTTCCGCTTGTACTCTGTGGTGTTTTGTTACTTTTATAAAGGCAATGCCTTCCCAGTTATCGGGATTTACGCCTTTGGTGCTAGTCGCCAGCCCCTGGCCTATGGAAGGCGGGCTTGGGGTAGTCACGGCACGGGCCCCGAGGACGGGTCGTGACGAATTCAGGTAGGATCCGAGGAGGACGACCCAGGAGCCGCTTCCGTCCCTCCAGCTGTTGTCTTTTTCTGTTGTACTTTGTTCAGTTGTAGTTGTACTTTCTTTTGGGTTTGTATTCTGGCCCATTTACTTTTCAGCACTTCTTTTTGTACTTAGTGTTTTACTTCCGCTTGTACTCTGTGGTGTTTGTTTTCTTTTATAAAGGCAATGCCTTCCCAGTTATCGGGATTTTACGCCTTTGGTGCTAGTCGCCAGCCCCTGGCCTATGGAAGGCGGGCTTGGGGTAGTCACGGCACGGGCCCCGAGGACGGGTCGTGACAGAAGGAATATGGTTTCCTTAACCATGAACACTACTTTTGTGGGGTGACCATAGGCTTATAGAGGGCTACATGATTATCTCGTGGTTTGGATAGTTGTGCAGTCAAACCGTGAGAGTTGAAAAAAAGAAAAAATTATTATTATTATTATTATTATTATTTATAATATTATTATTACTATTGTTGTTATTATTTTTGTTGTTGTTTTTGTTATCTCATAATCCTACCCTCCCCCTACCTCTTCCCACTCATGTGATCGCATTCCCTTCATGTGCATCGCACACCCCATGGATGAAGCCCCTCCCTTTGCACACATCCCACCTCTCATCCCCCATGGTTTTCAGTTTCTTCTGCCTTTGATTCTCAGTGTGTTAATCATGGTAAGTTTTCCTATTCTTTCCTCATAGGTTTATTTATGCTTTTTATTCTCCCTCTTGCAGTGTGAAATCCCTAGTTGAACCTTAACCCAATTTTGGGTATTTTATTTGTCAAATACCCCACAGCCAAAGCCCCTCCCTTTGCACACATCCCACCTCTCATCCCCCATGGTTTTTAGTTGCTTTTACCTGTGATTCTCAGTGTGTTCATCATGGTAAGTTTTCCTATTCTTTCCTCATAGGTTTATTTATGCTTTTTATTATCCCTCTTATAGTGTGTGATCCCTAGTTGAACCTTAACCCAATTTTGGGTATTTTATTTGTCAATTCTTGGTTCCTATGATTTATGGGGCTCGGTTAAGGTCAATTATATCCATGACGGTTGTAGGTAGCATGTTCGTCTTCAGTTTTGGTTATGTTTTATTTTATCCTTTCTCTTTTTCCCAATTTAATTTTGGATTTTTTTTATTTTTTAGTTTCTGGTATTTTTCACTATTGTGTTTTGGACTACCATTCATGAGGGTGAATGACACACATATTCATGGGTAAGATGTGTGTATATATATATATATATTCTGTTTTAACAAATTCCCTCATAGAGAGGGGAATATCTACATTGCATCTAGGGGTATTTATATATATATATGTGTGTGTGTGTGTGTGTGTGTGTATAAATGCATGTGCATGTAAGTGTAAAAGAGTGGATTCATATTTCCATGAATAAAAGCAGTGTGTTTTAAAGAAGGATCCCAATTACCAATCCATTAATTCAAATTTCATGATTTTCTGAGTGATTAGAAGTGTGTTTTTATTATTATGTGGTATATATATATATATATATAAATGATTTGAAAAATTGGTTGTGGATTTTTGAAATATTTTTTCATTATTATATAATATTTATATGTTATGAATAGTGGATTTAAATCCTTGTAAATTCATTTTCCCTTGCTTCCATTTTTTTTGCAAGATTCTGATATAGGCTTCCTTTTTTTACGAATGTTTTTGATCCTATTTGAAATTTGGTGCATTATAAATGTTCTATTAGTTTTCCTAAAGAATTTTTTTCTTAATTTTAAAGTTATAAAACCCAGTTGGAACCTTAAATTGTTTAATGTAAATGGAAAACCCTCTTAAGGAATGCCCCTTGAAATTAAAATGTAACATTTATTTGTTAAATATGTAGTGAGACAAGTGTGCCTGATGATGGGCTAGTGCCTTGTTTATATGTGACATGGAAAGGGGATGTTCTTAAGGAGGGATATCAGAGGTGATAAGGTGGATTGGTTTTGTATATAGAATGTGATATGTATGTATATACTAGTTTGGTAAAAACTCATATCCATTTGGTCATGTATCATGGGAATACTGGGTATCTAAGTGGGAAGACTAGGACAAATATGCTAGGAATGACCCGCCCTACCTAGTAGGATTATGCTATAACACTAACTAAACTATGATGAGGGGGATTGGTTGGATTGAGTAGGAAACGTACCTTCATGTCTAGGATCAATCACTGAGAGTACAAGGTTCCTAAGTCCCCAATAACCCTAGCTACTTAGGTGTTTACCATGGTTTTTTCTCTCATTTACTCTTGTTATTCATGGTATTATTTTAAAAATTCTCCTTTTTTGTTTCCTTTTCTTTCCTAACATAATAAAAAGCATGTTTACTTTCCCTACTGTTGTGTATCCATGCATAGACACCTGTTTTAGCAACAATTATCTTTTATGAGGAATTATCAAAAAAGGACTTTCATGATTTTAAAATAGTTTTTGAAAATATAAAGGAAAGTGGTTTTTCTTAAAATGGAAGCTTGTTACTTGTTTTCCTTAAAAGATTAGTAAACACTATTTTTATATTCCTTATTTTCAAAATGGATTGGTTTAATTTCTTTTAAAAGTCAAGGAATAGGGAATTGTTTCACTTTTGGATTCCTATATATGGTTCGCTCATGGAGAAAGTGTCATTATATGGTTGGAGGTGAACCAAGAGGTCAAATATAGGTATGTCCAGTTTTATTTCTTTTTTTTTGTCAGTTCATTATTATTTTTTTCTTTATTTATTTTATTATTTTTCTTAGGATAAATCGTTACCAAAAAAGTTATTCTTGATTCATAGAACTAGTTTCCATCCCAAGATGATCGAGAATGTCACTCAGGCCTTGTTGTGGGCTAGATCGAGTGAGTGATTCAAGGTTTACTTGGGTTGGTTTGTGAAATTCCCTCCTATGGTTATAGAGATTATAATTCCCCAACCCATTGAAAGTATTACTTATACAAATGATCCATATTTTCATTCATCTGTTTTTGAAGAAGCCCCTACCCAAGAACCAATTTTGTAGTTATAATTGAAAATCCTCAATCCTAAGTTTTCTAAGCCTATGTATGATTTTTTTACTCCTATGTTTGAGAGTTAAGAAGTGTGTAAAACTAGGGAAAATTCTGGATTGATTCCCTTTGATAAACTAGAATTTTTTCAACTTGATCAAGTTTTTTTCTAGAAAGTTTCACTCATACTGTTGTTGAACCTATACTTGATGATTACCCACCAATTTTTGAGACATTAACTTCTTTTGAGTCTTCTATAGACTCTAAAAAATTATTTTCTATGCATAAATTTAAACTTTTAGGTGGGATATTTTTGTGTTTTTATTTATACTAGCTATTTTTCTCAAAATTATACATTTCAGTGAATTTTTTCACATTTTATTGAGTGTTTGGAAACCTAAATTTTGGGGGAAACCCTTTAGAACACTTCTTATTTTCTTATAATAATTTTTGGGGTTTTTTTTACATTTTTTGTTCATGTTTTTGAAAATCTGGAATTTTTTACAACGGTGGACAACAACCTTAGTTCTAGGTATTTAATAGAGCTTACAATATATTTTCTTGAACTTAGTGATTTTAAGGTGTTTGAAAAGTGTATTGAATTATGTTGAAGTGAAATTTAATTCATCAATGAAACCTTCACATTGAATGGCCATGGATAGATCCTTAGGGGATAAAGTATGGATGGAGTCTTCAAATTCAATGTTGCATGAGAGGCAACCTATGACTTCTAATTTTTTTCCTAATTTTTCTTTTGAAATAAATGTCTCTAAATTTATTTTATTCTAGATCAATAGTTTCCCGGTCTCTCTTTATAATGGTCCATTGATTTGATTCCCACAAACAAATTTTTGACTGATTTTCACTACCATAGGAGCTATAAACTTAAGCAACCTACTTCTAGATTCCTTCCCTTCATCTCTATCTATGATATTTATTGAATTTTAATTTATGGTTACTTATGTTATTTATTTCCAATTTTTAGGTATTCCATTAAGTGGCTAGATTGATTAATCATAAAGAAAAAAAGGATGTGTTTTTTTTTGTTTGATGGATCCTTTGAGTGGGAAATGCATATTTTCAAATCAAGAATGGTGATTCTTCATTAAACTAAATTATTGAGGTTTAATGGAATAATTTGATCTATCCTAGGAGTTTTCATTCAAATAAGAAAATCAAGTTTCGCTTGAAGATGCTAAATCATCTGAGGGAGTAGAGAGAAATTGACCAAGTGGAAAGGGATTTTCTTAGAGGCTCTTGTTGGATTCTTGTATTAGGTTAGAAAAGTTATTCCAAAAAAATCCAACATTATCAAGTTGGATGAAAAAAAAATTGGTTGTGGTAGATACAGATGTTCTTAAAAAATATTTCATATTCTCAAGTTTTTCATCCTTTCTAGAGTCACCTACTCCAAGGGGGACAAACTATGGTCCTTTCCTAATCTAAAATCTGGGGCATAACTTGTTGAAGATTCAGTGATCAGAGACTTATTCCAATTATGATGGGATACTTCCACTACATCTTCAAGGATATGGAAGATTTTCAATATTCCTTAGAATATAAGGAATATTCATCTCAAGCCAATAATTCTCATAATTTATGAATGGGGCTGTAACTTCAATCCCTTAATGTAGAAACAATTTACTGATCAAATCTATGTAAGGATTCATGGCCTAAACTGGGGATTTTAGAACCCAAGAATTCTCAATGACCTTGTTTCACTCAATGGAATTCCAGATAAACCAGACCATCGAACTGTTAATGAAGATCTTGGTTTTTATGCTTGAATTTTGGTGGATGTTAATATAGAATCTATATTTCTAGAGGTTCTATTCCTGGTTTCAAGCAATAAGAAAAAATAAACAAAGTTGGAGTATTAATATAAACCTCTTTTTTGAGTCTTGTAAAGTAGTGGGTCATGATATTTCCAACTTTAGAGTCATTCAGAAATAGTTTCAGCCCTATAATAGTGAAAAATCATGGAAATAAGTTGCTAAATACCAAAGATCAAAAGATTCGTGTTCAGAGAAGGGGATCCCTCTAGTAAATAGGTGGATAAAAGGGAAGGTACTCGTGAAGCTGTGGTCTGAAATCCAAAGCAGAATGTTTCATTGTTAGATATAAAAGCCAGAGAAAAAATAGAGGAATAACAATGGGATAATAATAAACAACAAATAGCTTTCAAGATTTTCTATTTCACACACTTCTATCAACGGATTACATATGCTCCCATATTTATAGGGTATTAAACTACATCAAAATGGACATCCCATGCATTTAATAAAAGCAACAAAAAACAAAGCAACATAAATTCCATTGGAATGAAACACATGCATGGGGAATTGAAGAGCCACAAGGGAAATAGATGCATGGGAAGATGTCTCATGGGAAAAACGCACTACATGGGGAATACATGGCTTGTATTGGAAAACCAATGGACTCCTCTTTATTTTTGGTTTGTATTTCCAACACTCCCCTTCAAACCAAAACCGACTTCATTCCGAGCATCATTCTAAGCCGTTTGAATACATCTGTTGGTAGTGTATTTTTGAAAATATCTGCCACCTGTTCCGTAGTATGACAATATTCCAAAATTATCATTTTCTGTTTCACATGATCCCTGAGAAAATGAAAATGAGTATCAATGTGTTTGGTTCTCCCATGCTGCACCGGATTTTTGGTCAGTTCAATAGCCGACTTATTATCCACATATATCACTATGGATCCATCCCGTGGATGCTTCATCTCCTTCAACAAATTTCTCAACCAAATTCCCTCACAAATAGTAGAGGATTCTGTCACATACTCTTCTTCACATGTGGATAAAACAACTACACTATGCTTCCTTGAATTCCAGGTGAAAGCAGTAGATCCAAGAAAAAAACATACATAGTGGTGTTTTTTCTTTCATCTTGGTCACCTCCCCAATCACTGTCCGAGTATCCATACAGCTTTGCTTCTTCATTGTATGGATAAAATAGACCAAGATCCATTGTTCCTTTAACGTACCTGAGGATACGTTTTGCTGCTAGCCAGTGCGACTCTTTCGGAGCTTCCATATACCAGCTTAGAATCCCAACACTATAGACAATATCAGGCCTTGTGATTGTGAGATACCTCAAGCTTCCAATCAGACACTTGAACAGAGTCGAGCCCACACTTCTTCCTTCTCCGTATTTTTTCAATTTTAAGCTCATTTCTACAGGTGTGTTTACAACATTGCAATTGGCCATGTTAAATTTTTCAAACAACTCCTTAGAATACCTCTTCTGAGAAATATAGATGCCACCATGTTGTTGCTTTACTTCTATGCCCAGAAAGAAGGGCATAAGACCTTTGTCGGTTATCTCGAACTCCTTGAATATAGCCTCCTTAAAATTATCAAACATCAGTCAACTGTTCCCTGTAAACAGCAAATCATCAACATACAAGCATGCTATAAGTATATCCCCACGATCATTCTTCTTGATGTAAACTGCATGCTCATATGGAAATTGGGTGAAGCCGTTCTCTCGAAGATAGTTATCGATACGTGCATTCCAAGCACGATGAGCTTTCTTCAACCCATAAAGTGCTTTCTTTAGTCGATACACTTTGTCTTCCTCCCCTTGCATAACAAATCCTTCAAGCTGGTCAACATAGACCTCTTCTTCTAGAATTACATATAGTAATGCAAAATTCACATCCATTTGGTAGATAATCCAACTATGATGGACAACAAGGGATATAATCATCATTACAGTGTCAAGGCAAGCAACAGGATCAAATAATTCTTCAAATTCCACCTCGTACTTCTGTTTGTACCCCTTTGCTGCAAGACTTGCCATGTATTGATCGATCTCGCCATCATCATTTTGCTTTATTTTGTACACCCATTTGACACTAATGCTCTTCTGGCTTTTGGGAGTGTAGTCAGCTCCCACGTGTCATTTCTCTCTATGGAATGAATTTATTCTTCCATAGACATTCTCCGGCATTCTCCCCTCATGGATTCCTGAAATGTTAGAGGCTCATGATCTACATACAAGCAAAAAATATTTACCTCTTCGGTCTGTGTATAAATATCACTTATATTTTTCATCTTCATAGGAGCCATAGGCGAGGATGAGCTGGCCAAATTTTGATTTGCTAGAGTACTTTCTAGTGTGATAAAATGTACTCTTGGACTTCTTCCAACTGATGATGCCCCCAAGGAAGGTTTTGTAGGTGTTTTCTCCTGATAATCATGCCTTTCTTTAGGAACCTCTGTCTCAACTGGAACATCCTTGTTTGATTCTTCATCACTCCATTTCCATGCTTCTTCCTCACTAAAGACCACATATATACTCACCAATAGTTTATTGGTTAGTGGATTGTAGAGTTTGTAGGCTTTAGAGGCTTCACAATAGCCGATGAAGATGCACTTTTCACCATGATCATCAATTTTACTCCTTCTTGATTCTAGAACTTGAGCGTAGGCGACACACCCAAAGATTCCTAGGTGCGCCATGCTTGGTTTGTAACTACTCCACGCCTCTTGTGGTGTAAATTTCCTGATGCTCTTCGTTGGACACCGATTGAGAAAGTAGGCAGTACATGCCACTGCCTCTGCCCAAAAACTCTTTGGCATCCATTTCTCTTTCATCATGGTCCTCGTCATGTCGAGGATACTATGTTTCTTCCTTTTTGTAATTCCATTCTGTTGTGGTGTATAGGCTACAGTGTATTGCTGTTTTATGCCATATTCCCTGCAGAAATCTTGGAATACATTTGAGGTGTATTCTCCACCTCTATCAGATCTGATTACTTTGATTCTGTGACCACTTTCAGTTTCAACACGAGCTTTGAATGTTTTAAAGACAGTGAAAGCAGATGATTTTTCTTTGATGCAATACACCCACAACCTTCTGCTGAAATCATCAATAAAAGTAATAAAATACCTATTACCTCCAAGTGACGGTATTTCAAGTGGTCCGCAGATATCAGTGTAAACCAACTAAAGTGGTTCTATTGCTCTTTTAGACACTCTACTTGGAAAGGAGTTCCTTTGTTGCTTGCTGAGTGTACATGCCTCACATACATGATCTGGAACCTCAATCATCGGCAAGCCACGCACCATGATTGATGAACACAAAAGTTTAAGCCCGCTAAAATGGAGATGCCCAAAACGTAGATGTTATCACGACCCATCCCCGGGGCCCATGTCGTGACTACCCCAAGCCCGCCTTCCATAGGCCAGGGGCTAGAGACTAGCACCAAGGCGTAATTCCTGATAAAAATGGAAGGCATTGCCTTTGTAAAGTAAACAAACACACAGAGTAAGAAAGAAGAAGTAAACACTAAGTAATAATTGGGTACAATAGTAAGTGTGGAAAAGAAAGTGGGCCAGTATACAAACCCAAACTGAAAGTAAAGTACAACTGGAAAGGAAAAATAGAAACTGAAAGTAAAGCCGCAACTCGAGCCGTCCACTGGAAGTCCCACCTGAAGGGTGGGTACAAATAGTCTCCACAGCTCCATGGGTCCAGCCATCCGCTCCGTGTACGTCCCACCCAGTGGTCCACCTCTAGGTACCGACTCTCTCCACAAGCCTCAACCACGATCAGCATTGTCCTTCGTCTGCAACCAACACAACATAGTGCAGGCATAGCCCATGCAGGGGTGAGTATAAGCTACTCAGTAGGGACCCCGAAACCCCCAAAGGTCTCCCAGAATCCACAGAGGATAAACCACAAAGGAAAGATACAATCACAAAGTAACATCCAACATTACTTAGGTATATGCCCATAAATATACCTAAGTCATCAATTTAGTTCCAATATCCAAGCCCAAGTACAACCCAGTCCACACAGGAAACATAACCCATTCCACATAGGAATTCATAACCCAATCCACACAGGAAATCATAATGTAATCCACACAGGATATCAAGTCAATCTTATCGAAGATAAGATTGAAAGTCAAGACTCATCTCACAAGGTATACTTCTTCGTAAGACGATAGAGATGATCAGGTATAACCACTGATTCATCTAAGCCGTCAGGCCCATACAGGATCGATGGGTACTAACCCCCACAATGACCCACAAAGTATCGATAGGTACTAACCCCCGCAAAGACCCACACAGCATCTGACCCACACAGGATCAGTATGCGCTAGCCCACACAGGACCGCTGAGCACTGACCCACACAGGATCTGACCCACACAGGATCAGTAGCACTGACCCACGTAGGATCGCTGAGTGTTGTAGTCTTCGTCGTCGAATCCACAGAGGATTTCTGTACAGTCGTCATCTTCGTCGCAGTCGCAGCTAGCTCTAGGGTTCCCGCACACAGCAAGCTCGTTCGGGGAGGGTCTGCTCCACGAGCCGAGGGCTGATACATCAACTGACACGAAGTCCGGAGTTGATGTATCCAAAAGTTATGTATCGTCAATAGGAACTCAACGTGACAGATGACACGTCAATCGGATGCCCGGTCTGAGAGTTATTGGCTTTTTCGTCCAAGGGGCCCGGTTGGTTTTTAAGTCAAAACCAACTCGACCGTACTCCAACTGCATCCAAACCTCGAGCGGAGTAATCCAATAGGTCTGTATCACTAAGAGGAATCCAACAAAGTCGATGGCACGTCAATCGGACGTCTGGAGCTCAAGTTATAAGTGTTTCCGCTCCGAGGGCCAGGTTGGTTTTGTGTTCGAACCAACCCGGACGAACACAAATTACTCAGAAACCTTGAGTGTGATATATCAAAACGACCGTCTCGATCCAAGGATCGCATTGCAGCTGACGGTGCATCGATCGGAGGTTTGTAGCCCAAGTTATAGGAAAAATGTTGGAAGAGGTCCGAAAGTGGGGGTTTTGGGCCCGGACCGACCCGGCCCGAGACCCCCTGGGTCGGCCTGAACCGGGTCGACCCGACCCGGGTCCGGGTCCGGCCCGCTTGGGTGTGGGCCGGCCCATCCCGGCACGCTGGCAGTCCGCTGTCCAGCTCGGTGTAACCGAGCTGGGCGGTCAAGGGGGGGGGGGGCGTGGCTGCCCCCCCTGTTCAATTAAACACGGCCCCCCACATGGGGGCCACTACTGTTCGGCCAGCTGAGGGTTACGAACCCCCAGATTCTCCCCTGACCGGTCGGCCCGCTCCGGCCGGGTGGCTACTGCCGCCACGGGACTGGCCAGTCCGGTCCCCCTGCTCCGACACCGGCGGTCGGAAACCGGCCGCCGCTCCCTGCTCCGCCGCGGCCTAAAGTCGCTGCCTTGTTCTGTTCAGCATGGCGCAACGGCGCTGCGCCCCTCCACTGCGTCCCCGCTCCGGCCGTGATACCCTTTGTGGTTCTCTGATGCGGCGCGACAGCGCCGCGCATCCTTGACGCATGATCCCACGCGGTGTCGTTGCACCGCGTCACTTTCTTTCAAACAGCAACAACACAAAGATAAGGGAGGAGGGTCGGTCTTGTTTGTGCAGTCCGTCCCCCTCCTGTTAATCGATAGAAAGCAGTCCAATTTGAAACGAGGAATGACTATGGAAGAATTCACGAATAACAACAACAATAAATCCCCTACTTTGTCAAATTTGTTGAGCGAGGGTTCGTTGTGGAATGTATCGTCGCGGAAGAAGGCGTTGCGGAAGGAGAGGGTCGTTGGCATTGCGGTACACGGCGTCACGTAGTCGATCTCTGAGGATTCGACATTCTTCGTCAAATATCGGTGTGTTCTTCGCGTTCTTCATGTTCTTCGGCGAAGAAGAAGAAGATCTTCAAGCCTTAGAGATTTTTTCAAAAATCCTCTCAACAAGCTAACCCCCTAATAAAATAAGTGTCTCTCTTATTTTATTACCCATGTCTTAAGTTTGAAATTCAAAAAAAGAATTAACTTAAGTAATTAAACCTAAGTCATTAAATGGAGGGTTAAGGGGGGTTAGGGAAAATGAAGGGGTGGGGATTGTGTGGGCCCCACCTCCCTCATAACCTCACTTGGGTGGTTACCCCGACTTCCACCCAAAGGTTAACCACTTAGTAAAAATAAAATTTGTAGCTCAATTTTAATTTTAACTTCCACAATTTTTAACAACTTCTCCCGTGTAAACGCAACTCCGAAAAAGGTGTTTCTAAGCATTTACAGGCGTTTCGATTCCATCGGTGCCCTTGGAATTCGATTCCGAGTATCGGTTCAAAAGTTAGTAAATCCCACTCGTTTGTTCACTGAACCTACCCGAGCTAAACTTCGGTTAAATATTACAGGCACACTGGGCCTCAGAATCAGGTGCCGTCAGAAACCACGTTCTTGTAAAATCCCAAAGAAAATTAAGAAAAAAAGTTCCTTTGAATTTTACGGGTCTTTACATTACTTCCACCTCAGGGCTTTACGTCCCCGTAAAAATACATCAAAAACTAGGGAAACAAATGTGGGTACTATGCACGCATTTGAGCCTCCCGCTCCCAAGTGCTCTCCTGGAGGGTCCCGTGCTGCCATCTGATGTGCACTAGAGGAATCGACCATCCATGTAGGACCCGCTCCTGTCGATCCTCAATCTCCACTGGTACCTCTGCAAAAGTCACCCCATCATCTATATCCATCTCCCCATGGTCAATGATATGTGTCGGGTCGTGTACGTATCTCCTCAGCTAAGATACGTGGAAGACGTCGTGCACTCGGTGCAACTGAGGTGGTAGAGCCAAGCGATAAGCCACCTCAACAATCATGCTGAGGACCTGGAATGGTCCGATGAAGCACGGAGATAACTTTCCACCTCGGCCAAATCTCCGTAATCCACGTCGTGGTGAGACCCGCAAGAAGACGTGGTCGCCATCCTCAAACTCCAGTGGCCTCCGCCTCCTGTCAGCATAAGACTTCTACCGGCTCTGAGTTGTCCTCATCCGCTCCTGGATGACCTGGACCTTCTCTGTCGTGGCCTGGACCATCTCTGGTCCCACAAGTGTTGACTCCCCAGGGTCTGTCCAGCACAGCGGTGGTCTACAAGGTCAGTCATACAACGCCTCGTATGGTGCCATATCGATGGTGGAGTGGTAGATGTTGTTGTACGCGAACTCCACCAAGGGTAGGTGGTCCTCCCAGCTGCAACCAAAGTCAAGGACACATGCGCGGAGCATGTCCTCGAGAGTCTGAATGGTCCTCTCCGTCTGACCATTTTTCTGAGGGTGAAAGGCAGTGCTCAGACGTAGCTGCGTCCCGAACGCCTCCTGTAACCCCTTCCAAAGCCGGGAAGTAAAGAGAGCATCTCTATAGAAGATGATAGATGATGGCACACCATGAATCCGTACAATCTCCTGAACGTAGAGACGTCCCAAGATCTCCACTGAGCCCTGCTCTTTGATGGGTAATAAGTGAGCCAACTTGGTGAGTCGGTCGACAATCACCCAAATGGAGTCGGGACCTCTGGAAGTGCGTCGAAGTCCAGTCACGAAGTCCATAGATATCCCATCCCACTTCCACTCCGGGACCTCCAAGGGATGTACCAGGACTGTTGGTACCTGGTGCTCCGCCTTCACCTGCTGGCAAGTGAGGCATCGAGAAACAAACTCTGTCACAACCTTCTTCATACCCGGCTACCAGTGCTATTGTCTGAGATCCTGGTACATCTTTGCTACCCCTGGATGTACCGCTAGAGGGGAAGTGTGGAACTCCCTCAGCACCTCCTCCTGTAAAGCAGCTGGTACTATGGTACGTCCTCTGAAAAGGATGATGTGCTCTCCTCCCACATAGAATCCATCAGGTGCCTTTCCTAAGGATATCTGTGCACGCCGCGTCTCACAATAAACATCCCCACGTTGTGCCTCTCTGACCCGCTGAAGAAGTGGAGGAGTGACTGTGAGTGATTATAGGAAGGATGATCCATCGCTATCCACGAAGGATATCTGCAAAGCGGCTAGCTGCTCTGTCGCCTCCCCAAGTAGCTGAATGTCAGTCCTCCTGCTGAGAGCATCGGCTACTACGTTCCCCTTTCCAGGAGTATAGACTATCTCAAAGTCATAGTTCTGGAGGAACTCGAGCCATCGCTGCTGTCTCAGGTTTAGGTCCTTCTGCGAGAAGATGTACCTAAGACTCTGGTGGTTAGAATAGACTGTAAAGCACTCGCCCATCAGATAGTGTTTCCACATCTTCAGAGCGAAGACCACTGCTACCTACTCCAGGTCATGGGTAGCGTAGTTCTGCTCATGCTGGCTCCACTGACATGATCCATAGGTGATCACTACCCACTCTTGCATCAGGACACATCCGAGTCCGTTCCATTATGTATCATAGTAGACTACGTACCCTACTCCCTCCTCCAGTAGCCCTAAGATAGGTGCGCTGGTCAATCTCTGTCTCAGCTCCTGGAAGCTCTGCTGACATCTGTCTGACCACACGAAGGGTTTCCCCTTCTTCTTCAAAGACGAGAGTGGTTCTGCAACTTTGTAAAAGCTTGGCACGAATTTCTGGTAGTATCCAGCTAGCCCCAAGAAGCTCTGCACCTCTGTCATGCTCTTGGGTGGCTCCCAAGATAGCACTGCCTCGATCTTTGTAGGATCCACCGCATCTCCCACCTCAGAGATGACGTGCCCCAAGAAGTGGACCTCACGTAACCAGAACTGACACTTCGAGATCTTTCCATAAAGATGGTGCTCTCGGAGTATGTCCAGTACAACCCGCAAGTGGTAGGCGTGCTCCTCCTCAGTCGTCGAGTATATCAAAATGTCGTCGATGAAGACCACGACAAATCGATCGAGGTATGGCTGAAAGATCCTGTTCATGAGGCCCATGAACACTTCTGGATCATTGGTTACACCAAATGGCATAACCAAGAACTCATAGTGGCCATACCGACACCTGAAGGTCATCTTCTGCACGTCCTCATCCCGAACTCTGAGCTGGTGATAGCCTGACCTGAGGTCTATCTTTGAGAACCACTGTGCACCCTTGAGCTGATCGAAGAGGTCGTCAATCCTCGGTAGCAGATACTTGTTCCTCACGGTCACCTGGTTCAGGCGACGATAGTCGACACAAAGTCTCAAGCTCCCATCCGCCTTCTTGGCGAACAATATCGGGGAAGCCCAGGGTGAAGCACTGGGTCGGATGAATCCCTTGCCCTGCAAGTCCTCCAGCTGTACCCGTAGCTCTCGAAGCTCGGCATGAGCCATCCGATATGTTGGGGTGGATATCGGGGCTATCCCGGGGTACAGGTCAATATAAAAGTCTACCTCTCTGCGAGGAGGTAGTCCTGGAACGTCGTCGGGAAAACGTCCGCATACTGATCCACTACTGTTGGAAAACTAGGACTCTGCACGTCAACTGCTCCTAGGATGAGGCTAGCCAACTGATGAGTGATGGATTGTCCTCTCCTCTACGTGAGTCCATCCTGTGCTGCAAAGGCTCCCTTCTCACCGGTGAAGGTGAACCTGCACCCGTCGGTGCGTATACACCGCACCTTGCACCTAATACAGTCGATATGAGCATGGACTGTAGATAACCAATCCATGCCCAAGATGACGTCGTAAGGCCTCGATGCCGCTACAAGAAGATCCCAGCCGAAGCTCTCGCCTCTTAGAGTAATCTCACACTGCCGGCACCAGTGCATAATCGCCGAGTCTGCTCCCGTAGGAGTCTCTAACCGTAAGGATCGAGCCAACGGCTCTGTCGGAATCTCCGAGCTCTAAACAAGGGCAGTGGCAATGAAATAATGACTCGATCCTGTGTCTATAAGAACTGCAGCAAGGGTGGAATAGACATAGATGGTACCTCGAATCATCTCGGGCGCGTCGTGGTCATAGGCCCCCGCTGCCTGAAGCTGTGCCTGTCTCTGCCTGCCAGCTCCCTGTGGTTGGGGTGGACCTCCTGGTGGTGGTGGTGGTAGAGCCTCAAAGCATCGCCCACCACCTGCTGCTCGGCCAGCTCCTCTTCCTCATCTGCCTGCTCCCTATGGACCGCCGCGGTCGACCCTCTGCCTCTACCTGGGTGGTCCCTCAACCGTCTGTTGCTCCTCTGCACGGTGGGTCGGGCAGTCACGAGCCATGTGGCCCTGCCCGCCGCATGCGTAGCACTGTCTGCCTCTCGAAAGACTGGCTCTGCGCTGAGTGTCCCGCACCTCTGAGCCAGTGTCCTGAGGTCGTCTTCCTAAGGGTCTGGTTTGCCTGGACTCATGTGTCATCTGTCGACTGCCTGCTGCAGAAGTCTCTGCTACGTGCCGCCCTGCGGTAGGTCTCGTTGCTGAAGTAGGATCAGCAAGGAAGCTCTCGATGAGAAGGGCTCGCTCCAGTACCTCTGCCTGTGTCATAATGCTGAGGGAGATCAGCGATGCCCTGATCTCATGCCTCAGTCCCTGCTCGAAGGTCCAGGCCCAGAAGAATGGGTCCCGTACCATGTCCGTCGAATAGCGCGAGAGGTCTGTAAATATCGCCGAGTACTGGGAAACTGTCAAACTGCCTTGCCTCAGCTGTAGAAGCTCCTGGATGCGCACCGCACGGAGGGTGTCCAGGACGAACTCCGAGTGGAAGAGGCTCTCAAAGTCCGTCCAGAGGAGATATTCCTCGTCATGCACCTGGAGCATCAAGCTCCACCATCTGCCTGCTGCCGCGTGCAGGAGACTCACTACAAGGATCACCATGAGGTCTGCTGCTGTCCCTACCAAACGGAAAACTCGTACAACTGCCTCCATCCAATCCTCGGTTTCCTGGGGGTCCATCTCCCCACAGAACCTGGTTGGTCGCTGATGCTGGAACTTGTGCAGTGCACTAAGGCGACGTGCACTCTCTGCGGCTGGAGCTGGTAGCATCGGTGGATCGGCGGGTAGAGGTACCACTGGTGCCTCTGCTGCCAAAGGGCCCTGTACTGAGGCCTCGTCGCTCGGTGGGCTATCGTCACGTACAAAACTCAGAACCCTAGCTGGCTGCCATCGTGGGGCCATCCTGAAAAGAGACAGGTGCACCACGGTCAAACAGTATACCTGGTGAGCTGACACAAAGTAATCACAAAGAAAACTTGAAACACACATGCAATCAATGTTTTTGTGCACTAATTCGGAAATCAGAAGTCAGGGTCCTGGTGTACGGATACGTCAGCCACCGCACCAACACTGGACTCCCTAGACTGATAACCACACTTAATACTCTTAACACTATTGATTCACATAGAAAAAAAGATCAGAGTCCTGAGTTCTATGGTAGAACCGAACTCCTCTGATACCAATTTGTCACGACCCGTCCTCGGGGCCCGTGCCGTGACTACCCCAAGCCCGCCTTCCATAGGCCAGGGGCTGGCGACTAGCACCAAGGCGTAATTCCCGATAAAAAGTGAAGGCATTGCCTTTGTAAAGTAAACAAACACATAGAGTAAGAAAGCAGAAGTAAACACTAAGTAATAACTGGGTACAATAGTAAGTGCGGAAAAGAAAGTGGGCTAGTATACAAACCCAAACTGAAAGTAAAGTACAACTGGAAAGGAAAAACAGCAACTGAAAGTAAAGTCGCAACGTCGATCCATCCACTGGATGTCCCACCTGAAGGGTGGGTACAGCTAGTCTCCACAGCTCCACGGGTCCAGCCGTCCGCTCCGTGTACGTCCTGCCCAGTGGTCCACCTCCAGGTACCGACTCACTCCACAAGCCTCAACCACGATCAGCGTTGTCCGTCGTCTGCAACCAACACAACATAGTGCGGGCATAGCCCGTGCATGGGTGAGTATAAGCTACTCAATAGGGACCCCGAGACCCCCGAAGGTCTCCAAGAATCTACAGAGGATAAACCACAAAGGAAAGATACAATCACGAAGTAACATCCGACATTACTTAGGTATATGCCCATACATATACCTAAGTCATCAATTTAGTTCCAAAATCCGAGCCCAAGTACAACCCAGTCCACATAGGAAACATAAGCCGTTCCACATAGTAATTCATAACTCAATCCACACAGGAAAGCATAACGTAATCCACACAGGATATCAAGTCAATCTTATCGAAGATAATATTGAAAGTCAAGACTCATCTCACAAGGTATACTTATTCATAAGATGATAGAGATGATCAGGTGTAGCCACTGATTCATCTAAGCCGTCAGACCCACACAGGATCGATAGGTACTAACCTCCGCAATGACCCACAAAGGATCGATGGGTACTAAACCCTGCAAAGACCAACACAGGATCTGACTCACACAGGATCTGACCCACACAGGATCGGTAGCACTGACCCACGTAGGATCGCTGAGTGTTGTAGTCGTCGTCGTCGAATCCACGGAGGATTTCTGTACATTCGTCATCGTCGTCGCAGTCGCAGCCAACTTTAGGGTTCCCGCACACAGCAAGCTCGTTCGGGGGGGGGGTCTGCTCCACGAGCCAAGGGCTGATACATAAACTGACACGAAGTCTGGATTTGATGTATCCAAAAGTTCTGTATTGTCAACATGAACTCAACGTGACAAACGGCGCGTCAATCGGACACCCGGTCTGAGAGTTATTGGTTTTTTCATCCTAGGGGCCCAGTTGGTTTTTACGTCAAAACCAACCCGACCGTACTCCAACTGCTTCCAAACCTCGAGTGGAGTAAGCCAAAAGGTCCATCTCACTAAGGGGAATCCAACAAAGTTGACGGCACGTCAATCGGACGTCCGAAGATCAAGTTATAAGCGTTTTCGCTCCGAGGGCCCGGTTGGTTTTGTGTTCGAACCAACCTGGCCAAACCCAAAGTACTCTGAAACCTTGAGTATGATATATCAAAATGACTGTCTCGATCCAAGGATCGCATTGCAGCTGACGGTGCGTTGATCGGAGGTCCTTAGCCCAAGTTATGAGGAAAAGACCGGAAGAGGTCCGAAAGTGGGGGTTTTGGGCCCGGACCGACCCGGCACGAGACCCACTTGGTCGGCCCACTTGGGCGCGGCCCGGCCCAGCGCACTGGCGGTCCGCTGGCCAGCTCGGTGTAACCGAGCTGGGCAGTCAAGGGGGGGGGGGGGCTGCCCCCCCTGTTTAATTAAATGCGGCCCCCCACGTGGGGGCCACTGTTGTTCGGCCAGCCGGGGGTTACGAACCCTCGGCTTCTCCCCTGACCGGTCGGCCCGCTCCGGCCGGCCGGCTGCTGCCGCCACGGGACCGGCTGGTCCGGTCCCCCTGCTCTGACACCGGCGGCCGGAAACCGGCCACCACTCCCTGCTCCGCCGCGGCCTAAGGCCGCGGCCTTGTTCTGTCTGGCGCGGCGCGACGGCGCCGCGGCCACGGTACCCTTTGTGGTTCTCCGACGCGGCGTGACGGCACCACGCATCCTTTCCGCATGATCCCACATGGTGTCGTTGCATCGCGTCACTTTCCTTCAAACCGCAACAACACAAAGATAAGGGGGGAGGGTCGGCTGTGTTTGTGCGGTCCGGCCCCCTCCCGTTAATCGATAGCAAGCGGTCCAATTTGAAACGAGGAACAACGACGGAAGAATTCACGAATAACAACAACAATAAATCCCCTACTTTTTCGAATTCATTGAGCGAGGGTTCGTCGCGGAATTTATCGTCGTGGAAGAAGGTGTCGCGGAAGGAGAGGGTCGTTGGCGTCGTGGTACACGGCGTCGCGTAGTCGATCTCCGAGGATTCGGCGTTCTTCGTTGGAGATCGGTGCGTTCTTCGCGTTCTTCGACGAAGAAGAAGAAGATCTTCAAGCCTTAGAGCTTTTTTCCAAAATCCTCTCAACAAGCTAACCCCCTAATAAAATAAGTGTCTCTCTTATTTTATTACCCATGTCTTAAGTTTGAAATTCAAAAAAAGAAACTTATGTAATTAAACCTAAGTCATTAAATGGGGGGTTAAGGGGGGTTAGGGAAAATGAAGGGGTGGGGTTTGTGTGGGCCCCACCGCCCTCATAACCTCACTTGGGTGGTTACCCCAACTTCCACCCAAAGGTTAACCACTTAGTAAAGAAAAATTGTAGCTCAATTTTAATTTTAACTTCCACAATTTTTAACAACTTCTCTCATGTAAACGCAACTCCGGAAAAGGTGTTCCTAAGCATTTATCGGCGCTGCGATTCCATCGGTGCCCTCGGAATTCGATTCCGAGCACCGGTTCAAAAGTTAGGAAATCTCGCTCATTCGTTCACTGAACGTACCTGAGCTAAACTTCGGATAAATATTCTGGGCATACCGGGCCTCGGAATCAGGTGCCGTCAGAAACCGCATTCTTGTAAAATCCCAAAGAAAATTAAAAAAAAAATTTCCCTTGAATTTTACGGGTCTTTACAGGTGCCGTCTCTAGGAATCATTCTTCATGAGCCCAAACAAACACTCCTCGACCTTCGTGTTGATATGCAGCGGAAATATGCAATTCTTCGCCATTTGGACTTGAGCAACAAGTCTCCTGTGAGCATCCCTTATATAAAAAGAAGACTTTTCCATGTGTATAACATACCCCTTCTCAAGGATTTGGTCGAGACTGATGATATTGTTTTTCATGCTTGGTACATAATACACATTAGAAATGTAATTCGACTCACCATTCTTCAGATTTATTTTGATTTTACCTTTGCCAAGAACGGGCAGCTTTGATGAGTCACCAAAACTCACATCACCACGAATTTCTTCAGTGAGTTCCTCGAACATCTCTTTAATACCACTCATGTGGTTACTTGCACCCGTGTCCAGATACCATACATCGGGGCGTTCACATGCTTTTTCTTGTGCTAGGAGGAGTGTGGTAACTTCTTCTTCATGGTGAGATGCTTCACCATTGTTGGATCGCTCATCATGATCCACTTTGCTCCAACAATCAGAGGCATAGTGGCCGAATTTCTTACAGTTATGACATTGAACATTTTTTGCGTTTCCATGACCACGCGTGAGTCGGCCTCCACCGTATCCTCTTCCACGGAAGCTAGTGAAATTTTGTTGCTTTTGTTGATAGCTCAGATGGTATCCACGACCTATGCCTCTTGGACGATAACCGCCCCATTGTGTTTGGACATTCTTTTGTTCTTGCAAGGTCAGCTTGGACTTTAAGGCATGCTCTATTGTTGAACCTGCATTCTTCTGCATTCGTTGCTCATGTACTTGCAACGACCCCATCAATTCTTCAATCGATAATTTTTCCAAATCTTTCGATTCTTCGATTACCACAACCACGTGCTCAAATGTGGTTGTGAGAGATCGAAGTGTTTTCTCAATGACACGAATGTCCTCCATTTTTTCACCATTTCTTTTCAAATTGTTTACAATGAGAATTAGGCATGAAAAGTAATCAGAGATACTCTCACCATATTTCATGTGTGTCACTTCGAACTCCGCTCTTAGAGTTTGAAGACGAACCCACATCACTCGATCAACAGCTTTGAAGATGGTGGAAAGGGTATCCCAAACTTTCTTGCTCGATGTTGTTTCGGCAATCTTTTCGAACGTTGATTCATCCAACCCTTGATAGAGGAGGAACAACGTCTTGTTGTCTTTCTTCCTTTGATTTTTGACGGCCGTCTTTTCTTCATTCGTGAAGGCGGCTTCTTCCTCCATAGTGGGTACGATATACCCGTCGGTGACGATCTCCCATAATTCTTGCGACCCGAACAACGCCTTCATTTGAATGCACCACCTTTCGTAGTTGTCCTTAGATAGCTTTGGAACTTGCAGCTGGATTGCGGTCGCCATCTTCAAAAATTAGAGGATGCTTTGGTACTACGCTCTGATACCAGTATGTTGGCTATAAAAGCCTGAGAAAAAATAGAGGAATAACAATGGGATAATAATAAACAACAAAGAGCTTTCAAGATTTTCTATTTCACAGACTTCTATCAACGGATTACATATGCTCTCATATTTATAGGGTATTAAACTACACCAAAATGGACAGCCTATGCATTTAATAAAAGGAACAAAAAACAAAGCAACATAAATGTCATTGGAATGAAACACATGCATGGGGAATTGAAGAGCCACAGGGGAAATAGACGCATGGTAAGACGCCGCATGGGAAAAACGCACTACATGGGGAATACACAGCTTGCATTGGAAAACCAACGGACTCCTCTTTATTTTTGGTTTGTATTTCCAACATTCATATAATGACTTGGTTGAAAGAGGAGGGAATGAAGACTAACAATATATGCTCGGCTGACATACCCAAGGAGGTGGTGTCCTTCGTGGATGATAAAAGCCTTATTGATGATTTTTATCATGAAATATAGCAGCTTGTTCTTCTGGCTCTGCAAGATATTGTATCAAACACAACTGATAAATAGATAATGTTGAACAAGGAGAAATATGCTTATGTATTGGATGCTACTCAATCTGATTATTCTGGTTTGGATGGATGTATAAATCCTCAATCCATTTTATTATTATTTTAAAAATTCACTTTTTGGTTAAGTGGAAACCTACAAAACCATACGCTGCCACGCATCCAACCCCAAAAACCATATTCAATTTTCAAATTTCACATTTCAAAATTACAGATTCAAACAGCAAAATTCGTCACTACCTCGGGCAACGTCCTCGGCCCGTCGTCCTACCAGATGTCAATAAGGATTATAAGAGGCTAATTTTTTTATCTGGGTTTTTAAAAAATTAAAATTTGATAACAGGGGTTAGGGTTCGAATATTTTTAAAAATGGGTCCGGGATGCGTGAACGCCGTTCACGCATCTTCCCGAGAGAAGAGATGCGTGAACGGCGTTCACGCATCTCACAGAATACCTAAATGATTCATTTTTTCTAACCTAGATCATATGGAAAGGTATTTCACTTAGAGGAAAACATGCAAGGGTAAATAATCTATGTGGAGAAACTCTACTCATATGACTTACAAGGAATTTTTGTATCCTGAAAGAAGTCATATTAAGATAGAAAATAAGTTCAATGTTTTTAAAGATAAAAATGAGTATCAAAAAATGGTGTTTAAAGAACCAAAATCACATCCCATGCTTGGCTTAGAAATAAGAAGAAATAAAGGATGAGAGAAAACTCTCACATTGAATGTTTCCTCTATAGAATACAAGAGTTTCCTCCTTATTCCTTATTATTTTATGTGTTATGAGCTTACTTGAATGGAATTGAAGGAGAAGTATTGTTCATCATGGAGTACATAAATTCCCATGATGAAGAATGAGTTCATCTCTTAAGGAGGATCTTATAAGAGATTTGAGGTATTCCAATCACATTATCTTACATTTTTTCTTAATTATATTCATTAAGGTTGAGTACTTATTTAATGAAAAAATGAGAAAAGGGGGATTTGTTCTTGCACTTGAACTTTCTAATGTGTTTTTTGAAGTGTGTGCAGGATCATGTATTTCTTATCTTAAAATTACTCATCCTGATAATTGAGAATATCTAATTTTAGTATCACATATGAGTATGTGTTATATGTAGATTATATTATATTGGTTATTTAATTATTTCTTTCTACACTAGGATGGATCATATAGATATAGTGTTTATTAACTAAAGGCTTTGTTCCAAGTATCATGTCATATCATCCCCTTATTTAAAATATATGTGAAGATTTTTTTGAGAAGAAATATGAGTTTAAAATTATCCAATTATACTTTTCATTTTATTTTAAATAAGGGGGAGAATAATTGATGTTACCACATATTAACTTTTATGATATGAATGGATATTAACAACAGAAGATAAAGGGGGAGATTGTTGGAAAAAATGGTTGTATGTTTTATCAATATGTCAATATGTGAAGTGGTGGTGCTTGGATAATTTTTATGGATTCATGTTATGTAATTTAATTTCATATTTGGATAATTATCCATGTTTTAAAAGTGAGAATTATTTAAGATTATCTTAAATAGAAAAAAATGTGCAAAGGAGTTTTCAAAAATGTTCACTAAAGTATGAATGAAGAGATATATGAAAAAAGTATAAATATATTATTTATATTTTTCATGAAGAATAAGGATTGGTATTTGGAGTGAATATGGAATTTGGTGGAATATTTTATCTAACACATTTTTTTAACTTTATTTAAAAAGGAATCCATCCAACTACACTTGAGGAATGATTGAGAGTTTATATTGAGTGGATCAAAAACCTAAACAAATTTCAATAGGTTGAATTTAAAAAATACATTATTGATGAGAAATATTTTTCCATGTGTCTAAATCCTCTAAACCTAAAATAGTGACCCTCAAGGCTATGGAATGAGAATTCTAAGAATTCCCCATATTTCCACAAAAATAATATTTGATAAATGGTTTATTCATGTGCATCACTAATACACCACTCATTATTCCTTAAGATCACTAAATATTCTGATTCTAATTCATACCAAAATAAATCTTTATCCACATAACAGGATCTTGTGTTCTGACACCAATCATTACTGCTTTCTGTTTATGAACAATAACCATACCATTTGTGGCATTACGATGTATCATTTTCTTCCCTAAACATTTTTTAACTATTTTTTGGACCTATGAACCATAATTTCCCTTTTTTGCATCACTTGTGTGACCTAATTTCCTAATATCATATTAGGAGTCAAGAGTTTCTCTTGATCCTATATTTAATTGTAGGCCAACAAAATCCTCCTAAAGTTCTTCAATACATTTTACTTGGTCTTTTAATATGTTATTCATAAAATAAATAGCCTTGGATTATTATTTAACCTTTATCTTGAACTTATTGAATTTATATGAGTATTATGGAATTTCTGATCTGAGAATTCCAATTTCAATCTTCATCTCAAACTTCTCTTCTTCCTACTACTTCATATAGAGTTTAGAATATTAAACCACCCTATTGGCATGTGCTCTCTAGATCCAAGAGTAATATTTTTTAAGGCATGTGCTCTCTAAAAAATATCATTTTATCTAAATAAGGTGGAAGAAGTGATGTCATGGACATGACCTAAGTTTTGAGATGCATACTCAATAATCTCACTCTTTAGATTGCATACCAGTATAAATCGTTTCCTTTTATAAAGTCTGAATATGTATCTTCTCAAAATTGGCCAAATGAACTTCTAATTCATATTGTAGTTTTCAATGTTGTCCATAAACAACCATAAATGTTAAATCATTCTTAGAGTGTATCAATTATTAACCAAGGGTAGATAATCAAAATTATCAATGAAATGCTAAATCCTGTACATAAGTCACCAAATATATTAAAAAGTTCAAGTGAAAAGATAAATCTCCCCTTTTCATCCCATCTTTCCATCAATCAAGCTCTCCCCCTTAATTGAAATGAGAAATATAATTAAGAACAATGGATAAAGTGTGATTGGAATACCTCAAGTTTCAACTTCTTGAGATGATATGAATTTCAAGATTTGTCATGAAATAATCCTTGGATTTTAGCTCAAACTTATTCTTGGAAATAGTTTCTTTCACAGTTTTCTTGACTTCATTGTTTTGCATATTCCCAATGGAAGATTTTCCAACTATTGTTCCATTCTTCTACACTTGGTGTGGCCTTTTATTCTTATCAGCATATGCATTTTGCATGGTTGGACTGAACCATCACTCATCATAACTGTGACCACTTCTATTGCAATTCGAAATAATTAATATAATTAATATTTATCATTTAATTTAATCATATTATTTATTATACACACACATATATATATATATACATTGGTAGATAATTTGATAACAGTAAGACACTTATTAAAGGTATAATAGAAGTCTAGATAATAGTAATACACATACAAAACGTATCATAAATCAAATGTCAACCTAATATACGCCTCCGGTGTGGATGATCCTCTGTCCCACAGTCAGGCGTATACTGGATGCGTCCATGCCGTGTCTGTCTACGTCTGTGCTCTGGCGTACGCTGCGCATCCTCATCGACAGCCATCTCCACATCCTCCTGTGTGACAGACGGTGGATGTACAGTCTCACCGCCTGTACCATGGCCTGCATCTAAGGATAGTGGAAGCTGGCTGGAACTCTCACCAATATAGGAAGTAGATGGCTGCTCTGCTGCGGATGACTGCAATAAAACATCGAACTCAATCCAGTCAGCGTCTGTAAGTACCTGTGGCTGTGCCTGAGAAGCTGGAGGAGCATATGACCGATCATGCTGAACACCCTCCTCCAGTGGAATAATATCATGTGGCTGAGCAAGCTGAGCAGCCTCATCCTATGGAACAACAGCATCCATAACAGGGTCATCACCCCCAGGTACATCTATGTGAGGCTCAGCAGGCTCCGCGGCCTCCGCAGCAGGCTCCGCGGCCTCCGCAGCAGGTGGTGGATCAAAGAAAATGCCATGATAAATCTCGTCCATCGACGGTAGCATCTGTCGTACAAGGCTGTGAAAATATGCTGGGTCAAAGGCAGCTCTCTCCACTGGATCAGACATATGCAGTAGATGACAAATACGAGCATCCTGCGAAAACAAATTTTGTTGTTAACTAATTTGAATAAAAAATATGTTGAACTGTGAAAGAAAGAATGCATACCAAGTCATGAAAGCCTCGTCCGTGCCGTGTCAGAAATCTGATGGGAGACCTGATGTACCAGCCTGCATAATCCATCTGATCCATCAAATGAAAGTGTACTGTCCCTGCCCCTCGCAACTGGGACTCCCGTCGCCTGTCCCATAACGCAACATATCTCGCATGGTAGCTCCTCCAATCAAAATCTCTCTTCCCTGACATCTTCAGGGAATGCAATGAATCCAACTGACTGGGCAGGTCAGGAACTGGCTGAAGGAATCCAAACTGTCTCATAACCCTATCCGTCTGATGCCACTCGACTATATGAAAATGAATCAGTGGAACCATGCAGGAGCCGATATCAAGCATCACTGTACAGTATGGGGGCAGACTCTGAAGGATATCATCTGTATATGGCATCCATGTAATCTGAAAGAAAAAATGAATAATCAATTAATAAATGAATAGATTTACAGTAAAGAGTAAAGATTTAACAATATAAATAATAATCACTTACATCGTCTGGTCGAATGCTGTCTAGCATAAGTCTGTAGGCGTGAACATCATGTCTGGGAGAATCTGAATGTCGATGCGCCTGACTCCACCTGTAGATAACATTTTTTTTTTACATTTCATAAAAGAATTTTATACAAGTAAGTTAGATATTAGAGAGAATTAATAACATACCAACGTCCACGTGGAGCCTCTGCTACAATATCTACGGGTAATGGCGCACGGGCATGTGGAGCTAAACGAGGTATGTGCTCCCATACCCACATCTATAGAAGAACCATGCATCTTGTGATCTGCATCTTGTCTATGCGACATGCGCTGCATAGGGCTCTGTATGTATATGCTAGGCAGGCAGACCCCCAACTATATCGACCTGCCTGGTCCAAATCCTCTAAAAAAGCTAGATACATCAGGTGCACAAAAGTAGTAGAGTGGTCAACAAAAAGCGTGCCACCGATCAGCCTCAAAATATATGTGCGTGCAAAGCGCAGCACGGTGACGTCATCAGCATCATCTGGTAAATGTGTGAAGTGTTGGTCTAACCAAGGCATCCGCAATCTACCACCGACGATGGTCCTGCCATCATCCTGGACCTCTATGCCCAGAAGTCTATGAACAAGCTCAGGCAAATCTGATGGAACTCGGCCTGTCAAAGCATGTCCGTCGATAGGGAGGCCCAACATAATAGCCACATCCTGCAATGTAATAGTCATCTCTCCCTCACTGAAATGGAAAGTATGCGACTCTGGTCTCCATCTCTCGACAAGTGCGGCAATGAGCTGATGATCAAGAAACGTGAAGTCGCACATCGCTACTCCATAAAATCCAGCTCGATGAAGATGTGGGACGATAGCGGGAGGTGGTGCAGTATGATGGAAATGGTGAGATCTACGTACACTCAAGGGAGCCACAGGACGTCCCTCTAAAAGCAGTCGTGATACATGAGTAGCCTGAGATGTAAGCAATGGAAAACCTGCCATCTGCACACATGATATCATCGTTACTTAGTAACAGTGGAATCATGATATATTCATTTTTATTTGGTTTCACAATCAACATTAGCCTAGTCTCACAATCAAAATTAGTTAAGGATGCTCAGACACTCAGATGTCATTACTAAAACTAGACATCTTATAAGAAAACCATAATTTAAAAGTGAAAAATTAATTATTTCTTCTTATTTGTGAAATTACGTTTGTTAATTCATCCATTATCCATTAAATAACCATCAACATTATTCCACATTAAAAATTAACAGGAAAAAGTGAAAAATTAATTATTTCTTCTTATTTGTGAAATTACATTTGTTAATTCATCCATTATCCATTAAATAACCATCAACATTATTCCACATTAAAATTTAACAGGAAAAAGTGAAAAATTAATTATTTCTTCTTATTTGTGAAATTACGTTTGTTAATTTATCCATTATCCATTAAATAACCATCAACATTATTCCACATTAAAAATTAACAGGAAAAAGCGAAAAATAAATTATTTCTTCTTATTTGTGAAATTACGTTTGTTAATTTATCCATTATCCATTAGATAACCATTAACATTATTCCAAATAGATCAAGTTCCTAAGTAACTATAGAAACTTCCACAATAGGTTATTCAACCACAACCTCTTCCTCTTAGTCTTCTACTTCTTCTCATCCTCATCCTCTATTTCTTATTCTTCTTCTTCATCATCGACACCAACCACAACCTCTTACTCTTAGAGCAGGTACACAGAATCGATCATGGATTATGAGATTTGGAACTCTGTCCTGCCACTTGGGGACATCTCTTACGAGTATGTCCTTCTGCGTGGTAGATACTGCATCGTATTCTCCCTCCTCGTTGCCGAGGCCAATCCATCTCATTTCTGATGCGAGTTGACTTCGGTCTTCCTTGAGGCCGCAACCTAGTAGCATGAAGCCAATAATTTTAAAAATGACACACATTGAAAAAATTATAAATGATACCAAAACCGACTTATGAAAACCTGGAAATATCAGGGACAATGGTCGGTTGATCAGTAGGCAATGTGATAGAATGGAAGTCACCAACAGGCATCCAAGCAGCACTATAATAGTTAACCAAAGTGCTCATGTGATACACCGGGTCAACATATGGCTCCCACGATATATTTACCGAAGCGCAAGCTGTAATAACATGTACACATGGATATCTCAATGCCTGAAATCTGCCACAATCACAGTACCAGTTATCCAACATCACGACAAACACTCCACCATTAGTGCATGCACCCTGGTCGTAGCACTTTCTTACCCGAAAACTCCTCTTTTCCCTGTCAAAGGCTATAACATTCCATCGTGAAGCCTCATTCCGTATCCGGTCAATATCACTTTGAAAATGCTGAGTAAAAAGCATTCCATTTTCCATCCTCTGGTAGGCCTTTTGGGACCGGTCAACAAAGTAGTGAACACATCTAAAAAATGTATCTTGCACTAACCCTGTGATTGGGAGTTTGCGCACACCCTTGAGGACCCCATTTACGCACTCCACTATATTAGTGGTCATATGCCCATATCGCATGCCACCATCGTATGCTAATGACCATTTTTCCTTTGAAATTTGTACCATATATTCATATACCTCCTCATTAACTGTTCGGATCTCTTCAAGACGTCGATCAAACCTTTCTTGTTGGGGTTCATATGCTGAAAGCATAACATAATAATGTATTAAAATGGATAGTAAATTTTTTTAAAAAAAGAAAGTTTAGAAAACCATACCCAATTTGAGGATCGCCTTCTTTATGGCCTCATCTCTAAACTGCTTATGCACATTACTTGCAATATGTCTAATTCAATAACGATGATAAGCATTCGGCTCAGTCCAAGAAACCCCATCACTACTCACGGCCTCTATAATCGCTCGATGATGATCAGATATCAGACACACGCCCTGTTTCTGCGTGACATGAACACGTACACATGCCAAGAACCAGCTCCAGCATTCAAAATTTTCTTTTTCAACAACAGCAAAAGCAAGTGGCAGAGGAGCGCGATTACCATCCTGTGTGGCAGCAATGAGTAGAACACATGTATACTTTCCATAAAGGAATGTGCCATCTACCTGAATAAATTGTTTACAAAAGGGAAATGCAGCAATTCACGGTCTGAATGCCCAAAAAATCCTCTTGAACTTCACCTTTGACCGATCAACTAGATGATTTTGGGATACATACTCAACACTGTCCAACTGATAAACAATCTGATTATTGAGAGACAACAATTCCATAAGCTGTGGTAACAACGCATAAGACTCATCCCAATCACCATACACTTTTACAATGGCTTTCTGTTTTGCATTCCAAGCTTTGTTGTATGATACCTTATAGTTATAAAACTGTTGAATTCTTTCCTGAATAAGGGCAACAGGAACATACTGACTTGTTCGTATCATCTCACAAATAATAGTAGATATAAACTCTACCTCAAGAGAAGAGTGATCTTGTGCCAAGCTGGGATGCAGACAAGTGTGTGGGCCTTCTAATTTGGTTATCTTCCAACATCCATAACATTTATCAAATAGTGATCTTAATCGAAATTTACATTTTGACCCATATTTTTCACAACGAATGAGATATTTGGTCTTCTTTGACTCATAAACCACAAATGTGAAATGTCGCTCAATGTGGTATTGCTTTATCACATTTTTCATGACCTATTTACTTTCGAACTCCTGCCCAACATATATGGCATTATCATTTGATGCAGGCATATTCCCTATAATGCCAGGGAATCCAGAAGCTGGTGTAATGAAATCCCAATCAAAAGGTTGTTCACGAGACATTCCTTCAACTAAGGAACTCAAAACTGAAGGCTGATTACCACTAACTGGTGGATGTAGTGGATGTCTGTCTCTCAAAGGAACCTCAGAAGGTTCATTTCCAACCACATCATCTTCTGCTGACTCCCCAGATTCTTCTTCCTCAGATAAACTTTCTTGCACTATAACAGCACAGAAAGGGATGTCATCTACATTTCCTTCCAAATTTTGATGATCTTCCTCATTACATTCTTCCACAGGAGTCGTATGAGAAGGAGGCAATGAAGAAGACTGTTGTGAAGGACCGACTTCTATAGAGGTCACAAAGCATGGTTCTGTAGTAATCAATTGCACCACATCAATATCAGAAATGACAATAAATAATTCCATCAAACCATTAATACATTGTTGCCTGAATAACTGAGAAGCCTCCATCCAATCCTCATCATCGACTATAGGGTAGTCGTTGTGCCACATACGCTCAGGATATTGAAGATGTCGATATCTAATTGAAGTGATTGCTTGTCCTGCACTCAATTTTAACCGACTATGAATCTTATTACGAACTGCATCCAATGTCATACAACCATGGAGATTTACCACTTTGACAGGTGGCACACTGTAGCTAAAACCCTGCTCGGTACAAATTACCTCACCGTTGCAATATATTTGAGCAGACATAATTACCTATTAAAAAAATTTAAAAATATTATACACTACATTAAAATTTTAAATTATTTAATTTGGTTTTGAATAATTGAATATCTTGAGACTTTTTTATGTATTGATTTTTCACTGTTAAGGTATAGTGATTGTGATTTTAGCACAAAAGCAAATTTAATATAATGTTTCATAAAGTTTGATTACTTATGAATATATAATCATGACTTGATCTTGAGACTTGCGATTAGTTTATCATTATCTGATAAACTAACCACAATTTATATGGGTAAACTCCTGTCTCTATTATCAAATATTGCAGCAACTGCCAATCTCCTGTCAAACAGCAACGCCTCCTCTCGAACGAGTTCTCAAATGCCTCTTCGTCGACACCTCTTCGGGGATGCCTCTTCGTCGACACCTCTTTGGGGCGTCAGTCTTTTAATTACAAATTTACTCACATGCATGTGAGAGGGTCTAGGGGTATGAAATACATAAATTAATTTAAACGGACACGCAGGTCCTTACACTTACTGAGAGATGACTCGCAGGTCATCAATACCGAAAAAATGCAATTATTACAAATTGAATAACAACATACACAAAATAAAACATGCAATTTCAATTATGCATGGTCGGTCATCTCAAGATCAGTCATCACTCATACCGTGTTTTTTGGTATATTTATTATATTATCCGTATTATATAAAATCTATATTAAATACTACACCTCTTTTACAAAAATTTAACTTCATGTGTATATATATATATATATTTATTAAAAACATTAAATAAATTTTATTATAACTGATCTAATTGAGATTTACATAATAAACACTTTTGTTATTTTAAATTTTATGAAATTGTAATGTTTTTAGGGCATTCTTCTACTTTTCAAAATATAAGTAAATATATTTTATACTTTATTGATTAAAAATATTATTACTAGTAAATAAAAGTAATTTAATTTACACTTACATCAAAACCATCCATTAAAATAAATTTCTCTAACAGAAATTACTTTTTCTAAACATTAAAAATTTTAGACATAACATAAAACATTCAATATTTAGACAACAGACATTCAAAAAATTAAATCATACGAACATTCAACATCAAGAAAATTAAATCATACAAAACATTTCATGCATAACATATGAAATAAATAAATCATACACACAATTAAACATACAAATGAAATAAATAAACACAATTAAACATACAAATGAAATAGATAAACACAAATAAACAATTAAATTATTAAATAGAAATTTTACCTCAATAAAAGCAGCAAATATTTGTTGAGAAAGAATTTCTGCAGAGCTTCGCAACAAAAATCAGAGGAGGACAATGGGTATTGGGGGGGGGGGGACCCCTCCTTTTATAATTTTTCTCGGCCGGATGTGTGAACGCCGTTCACGCATCCTTCGCCGCGGAAGGAAGCGTGAACGCCGTTCACGCATCTTTTCCCGCGCAAGGATGCGTGAACGGCGTTCACGCTTCCTTTAGCTGGTCAGAAAAGGATGCGTGAACGCCGTTCACGCATTATCGTCGGGGTCCGGGATGCGTGAACGCCGTTCACGCATCCTTCCGCGGCGAAGGATGCCTGAACGACGTTCACGCATCCCAGACCCATTTTTAAAAATATCCGAACCCTAAACCCTTTTATCATATTTTATTTTTTTTAAAACCCAGAAAAAAAAATTACTCATTATAAGAACACTGAATTAAAATATGATTCCCGTGTCTCTTTGGTACCAAGTCTTCACTCTTCTCAAGATCATTATAACTCAGTACCCGAGAAGAAGGAAGCAAGTGTCGCTGACATCAAATTACCTTCAGATTAATGCAGGGGTGCCTCTCACTCTCAGAATATCAATTTAATGAATTCTGGGATTACTAGAAGATCTGCTAGACTTATGAAAATAGGTGGAATGGAAGATAGGGGCTTCATACCCAAACATAATTTATTATGTAGATTATGTTCTGGAACTGTCTGGGACTGGCCAACCTAGAAACAGTTAGCACTCTCAGGTTTTTTATTCAATATTATAAATCAGACATTATTGGTTTAATTGAACGTAAAAAGGTATTCTCATCAAAGGTTTCCTATTTTGAAATTTGGTCTATAGCCTCCTTGACACAAATCAATCTTCTTCATATCCTAATAGACTTTGGGTTTTTGCACATTTGAATATGGGGAATGCCTCATCTCTTTGTAGCAGTGAACAGATGGTGATTTACCGGTTTAAAATTTCAAGGAAGCAGTATTTATGTTTTTTAAATTATTCCTATAACTCATATCAGAATCGTAGATCTTTGTGATAGGAGATTCACTCTCTTTCAAGCAGTCAAAGTGGCACATGGACTCTTCTCGGTGACTTAAATGCTATTCAAAATTCTGATGAGAATATGGGTGTTATTTATAGATCAATTTCATCTAGGGAAATCATATCTTGTGTAGAGGATTGAAATTTATTTTTGGTTATTCTTGTTGGAGCTAAGTATACTTGTTATGGAAAATTTCTTCACAAAATAGTTTCCACCAAGCTGGAGAGAGAATTTTTTAATGTTGATTCTTTGAGTAATTGGGCTGATATCTCCTGCTCCAATCTAGATAAAAAATAATTCTGATCATCATGTGATATTGTTAAGAATGAATCCTAGAGACACCAAGACTTATTTCCTTTTCAGATTCATTAATTCCAGGGATGAACATCCTAATTTCCTCAAAATTATTTAGGAAACTTTTAATTCGGTAAGTACTAGGGATGATGGATTAGCATGTTCTCTTAATATTAAAATCCTTAAAAATAAATTAAATGAAAAGTATTTGCTTCAACTCTATTGATGGCATCATTTTCTCTTTTGAAGCCTCCATTCAGGCCATCCAAGAAAGCAACACACAACTTGACTTTTCTATTGATCTTAAGAAGGAAGCTGAGATTTCTTGTGAACTAGACAGATTTTTGGCCCTAAAAGATAACTCACGGAAAGAATACTTCAAAACCAAATGGCTCAAGGATGGTGATATAAATTCCAAGTTATTAAATTCCCTTTATAAATCTAGAAACCTAGGTAGACTACTATCTCTGCTCAAATAAGGTGATAACTTTTTGGAAAACATGCAGGATCTTTCCAATCATGTTTTTTCTGATTACATGAATCTTTTCAATGGTCCAATAACTGATGCTGATTTGATGGAAGGGATAATTCATACTCTTGTTTCTAATGGTGATAATGACTTACATATATACCGAAGGAGTTTGAAATTAAGGAAGATGTGTTTAATCTGAATTCTAGTTCACTGGGACCGGATGGCTTCGCCAATTTTTTTTTCTCAAACTTTTCAGGATCTCATTCAGCATGAAGTTTGTAGGATTGTTCATCATTTTTTTAAAGGAGGTTCATTGTCACAAGGTTTAAATGATCAATTCATTGCTTTGATTCCAAAAACTGAAAATGCAACTAAATTTCATCAATTCAGGCATGTTGCTTTGTCCAATACTCTCTACAAAATTATTAGTAAAATCCTTGCTCCAGACATTCAAAAATCTCTAATATAATTATCTCTTCAAATCAATTTGATTTTATTCAAGGGAGGACTATCCAAGATTTTCTTATGACAGCCTCTGAATGTGTGAATTTTTTGAGGAAATCCACTAGTGGGGGTTATATTTCCTTGATTCTTGATATTAAAAAGGCCTTTGACACTATGGATTTTGGTTTTATTTGTAATGTTCTTGTTAACTTTGGATTTAATGATACTTTCGTTAATTGGATCAGAAATCTTCTTGCCTCAACTCATATTGCAATTCTAATAAATGAATTTCTAGAGGGTTATTTTTCTTTCTCAAGTGGGGTGAGGTAGGGTGATCCCCTCTCAGCTATTATTTCTTCAATTGTAGAAGGTTAATTGAGCATGATTTTATTGAATTTTGTGAAGAATAGGAATCTTGATCCCATTACTTCTAATAGAGGTATCATTTCTCATTCTCATCTTTTGTACACTGATGATATTATTCTTTTCATTAAATGGGAAAAGAGAATTTTCAAGCTTATCAAAGAGACATTTTTTTGCTTTATCAAAGGGTTTGAGGCTAGGAAACTAGCTCGAACAAATCATTTGTGTACTTTGGAAAAAATAAAACTCATGCGAGGAAAAATGATATCATCCATGAGCTTGGTATCAGATAAGGTGTGTTTCCTTTTACATATCGATTTTTTCCCATGTTTTTGGGGTAGAACTCATGCTTCTCATATTAATTATATCATGGGCCAAGTCAGAAGGAAAAAAGCTTCTTGGAAAGAAAAATCTCTTTCAATGGTTGGGAGGGTATGTCTTGTCAAGCACATTATAGACCCCAAATTTGTTTATTTCTTCATGGTTTATAAATGGACAGTTACTTTATTGAATAAGACTAACACATTTATTAAAAACATTATCTGGAGTGGGAGTATAATGGAAAGGAAAATAATTACAGTTCCCTGGAAGAAATGATGTACACCTATTGACTTTGGGGGAATTGGTATAAAGAATATTGAAAATTTTAATCAGTCACTTCAATCATATTTTATGTGGAGGCTGATTACTGATAAATTAGATTCCCTTAGCTTTATTTGGTCCATATTTTTTAATAAGATTAAGTCTAGAAATGTCAATTATATGGAATCATCAATCTAGCAATCTCTTAAAGCTTATTTCACCTTAATTATGTCTCAAGCATATTAGTTAGTTAAAAAAAATTCCTCCCTCAAATTTTGGTTTGACAACTGGACAGGTACCCCTCTTTTAAATCTGATTAGTTCTAATGATATAATGATGAATTTGAATTCCCCATTCAAAGAAAAACTTGAAATTTTGGATGATCTGCCTCATGAAATTAAATATGTTATCATCAACTACAGTTTTATTAATAAATATGATCTCCTTATTTAGGAACCAGCTGCTAATGGTATTCTTACCTCAAATCACTTCTATTTCAACTCAATTGGAGGACATAACCATGGCTGACATGGAAAATGTATAAAAACTAGATTTCTGCATCTCGCTTCTTGCTGCTATGGAGGATTGAAAACTTCATGATTTCTATTGATGACTGCTTGTGAGCAGTGGGTATCGCCCACTATTCTAGATGTTCCTTATGTCATCAACACAGGGAGGATATTAAGCACCTCTTTTTGAGTTGTACCACTGCAACTGCACTATGGAACTTCATTTTCAACATCTTTTATGTGCGGCTACCCTAGGTTGATTTTGTTCTTGTACATTTGTTGGACTGTACTCGAAAACATATTTCAAAGCAACTCTTCAATATATTTCAAGTGGCTTATGCTAAACTCACACACAACATTTGGAGGAGTCAGAATGCTAATATTCATGAATACTGTTCTTTCAACCTTCATGCTGACTGCCACCAGATTATCATGGTAGTGAAAGGAGCTAATTCCATGTAGTATGGAAGATGCAATAATTCAGTTCATGATCCCATGGTGCTGAGACATCTGGAAATGACAACACTCTTTCCACAAATGTAAGGCACTCTTGAAATTTCTTGGATCACTTTATTCACGATCAGGATTAAATGCAACTCAGATGGGGCATCTAGAGACAATTGTGGATCTTTAGGATTCAGGGTGTGATTTAGAGGTCATAATGCTAACATTGTGGGGTCTCTAGGTCTCTTGGGGTACTGCAACATCCTTGGAGGTTGTAACACCCCAAGGTTTTCTAAAAATAAATTAAAATGCATGAAACTTTAAGTAGATAACTAGCCTTTAAACCTGATTTTTTCACTTCAATATTTTGAATTTTGAAAAACAGTCATCTATAATTATGATTAGTAAGTTATTTGGAGTCTAATGGAACAAACGTGATTTTTTTTGTGAATAGTAACATACCCTTATGAATAGTAATATGACCCTAATAAATATTAAATTGTTTAATTATTTTATTTTTTTAAGTCTTTAAGATAAAGTCAACTTGATTAATTTTTCAAGGTGTTAAAAAATGAGTTATAGATTTAAAATTGTTATTTTTGAATAAATTATGATTTTATTTTAAAATTAAATTAATAATATTTAGAAAATGAGTTCATTTTTTAATTATACACGTCGAAAAATGGTTAGGGTGAATTTTTGGAATTTTTTTGAAATTCTTGAATTTTTGATGAATAGTGAAATACGGTAAAATACCATATATTCAAATTATCAGTTAAATACACTATTTATGACATCATAAATGATGTAATCTCACTCGGTTCGAACTCACATGCCATTATTACTATTTAGGGTCACATGAATTAGTATTATTCATAGTCTTGAGAAAAAATATTATAATAATGATTAAAATAATATAAAATACCTCATCTCCTCTACTATAAATAACACCATCATTCCCCTCTTCCTCTCACACCTCTCAAACCTTAATTCTTACCTAAGTTCTACTCAATACTTCTCCCAAGGATCTTCCTCACATCCTAGAGATGTTGGTCTCATCAAAAGGCCAAAACCAAAGGCCTTAAGAAGGATCTCAAGGAGAATAGATTAAGAGGTAAACATCCTTTTTTGTTTTCTTTCTTTTCTTTTCATTTTCTTTTCTATTCTTCTTATTTCCTCACCTCCCCTTATCTAAGAGGCGTGAATGATCCAATATCTTACATATTCTGGATTTCGTCATATTTATGGAAGACTCACCATTATACTTCTTCTTCTCTCTCACTTATTCAAGAAATTAAAACACCGTCCATTATGTGTCAATTTACCAACATCGTGGACGATGTGATTTCAATTTCTTTTACTTCCTTCAAGACTGGTTATGAAACCATTTTTATGGTTGAACCAGATTATAATTTATGTATTATATCTTATATAAGGGTTTGGAATTATTTTGTACACATGTTATTAATTTATAAAACAAAATAAGTTCTTTACAATCGAAAAATCGCCAAAATGACCTATTCAAATATCAATAATGTTTTAACTTATGAATCATCATCATGTCAGAATTCAAAATGATAAATGGTATGATTTATGGTTTTGGAGACATCTAAATTCCACTTCATTCCAATTATGTAGTTTCACTTCCAATCGACAAGAATATCCATCATGAACCGATCATGGAAATCATGTAAAGAACACACCCAAAACAATGCAAGGAACAAAATACTAACAATTAAAGGGTGAAATAATGTGATAAAATTATCATATAAGGTATTATAAATATGAATATATTTCTATAAGATATTAATAACACTATTTTAACCATTATACAGGAGGATTAAACGAGTTTTAAGTAAGACAAAACCGAGGTAAGGGAATTCTTAACCCGATTTCCATTCTTTGGGTTAACCTTCTACTTTATTTATTGTGTGGTTTTAAAATCATTTATGTGATTATTTTTTGTTTATATTATGTTTTATTATGTGTATTTACAGAATATACATGTATTCATATCATTATACTGATTCTCAAATCAATTATATGATATTACTAATGGTATTTTCTTTTAAAACCCTCTTCTAAAATTCTGTTTTACAAAATACAAAAGCAACGTTTTTATGCAATTATTCATGTTGTATGATTGTGTTATGGTTCTTGTGAATTGTTTATGATGAAGGATGGGATCTATATTTCCCTCCAATGCATCGAGTATAGTTATGTTGAAGGTTGATTGTATGGTTACTCCATGTGTAACTGTGATGGTTATACAATAAGGTAGTCATGAGGGTTACATTGTAAGGTAGTCGTGAGAGTTATAAATGATATAGTAGCCATGATGATTACAATTGTAAGTAATTAATTCCCCAAGTTAGCTATGTGTTTTATTTATTTTCTCTATGTTTTCACAAAGTATGTATATAATACTTTATGAGTAAGAAGTATGTCTTGTGAAAAAGTTTTCATATGTTTAAAAGTGTTTATGGACTAACAGTTCCTTCTTTTTATATCCCTGACTCAGCTATTTTTCTCATCTCAAGTTTTTAAAATGTTTTTCATAGGATTCTTTCGATGTTCAAAGGACAGTTAAGGTGCTACTACAGATGAATCCAATTAGTTATACTGTAATTATTTTTTGTAAACTCTGATTCAATATATGTAAGTTGTTGTCTAATTATTCAGGACTTACACTGGAAAAGGTCTTCATTTTTATAATGTATTGTGTATTTTTCAGTTATCTATTATACATACAAAGCATGTTTTGGTACTAAATCCGAAAGTGCTGGTTCATAGCTTTACATTTGGTATTAGAGGAACAGTCTAAACAACTTTGGAGATTAGATGTTGTCATTTTTTTATAAAAATTTAAGTGATAGTGTTTAATTTTAAACATCTAGTTAATTAAGTACATATAAGAAAATAGTTTTTCATAATTATCATTATGTAAATTTAGAAATATAAGTACAATGAATGAATTGTGAGGGCGCAATTCATTTAAGGTGTGGATAATGTAACACCCAAGGTTTTCTAAAAATAAATTGAAATGCATGAAACTTTGTTTTAAGTAGATAACTAACCTTTAAGCATAATTTTGTCACTTTAATGTTTTGAATTTTGAAAAATGGTCATCTACAGTTATGATCAGTATATTATTTGGAGTCTAATGGAACCAACTTGATTTTTTTGTGAATAGTAACATACCTTTATGAATAGTAATATGACCCTAATAAATAGTAAATTGTATTATTATTTTATTTTCTTATGGTTTTAAGATAATGTCAACTTGATTAATTTTTCAAGGTGCTAAAAAATGAGTTATAGATTTAAAATTTTTATTTTTGAATAAATTATGATTTTATTTAAAAATTAAATTAATAATATTTAGAAAATTATTTTCAAAAAATAGAGTCCATTTTTTAATTCTATACGTCGAAGAATGGTTAAGGTGAATTTTTGGGATTTTTCTGAAATTCTTGAATTTTTTATGAATAGTAAAATATAGTAAAATAATGTATATTCAAATTATCAGTTAAATACACTATTTATGACATTATAAGTTATGTAATCCCACTTAGTTCAAACTCACATGTCATTATTACTATTTTGAGTCACATGAATTAATACTATTCATAGTCTTGAGCAAAAATATTATAATAATGTTTAAAATAATATAAAATACATCTTCTCCTCCACTATAAATACCACCATCATCCTCCTCTTCCTCTCAAACCTCTCAATCCTTGAGCTTTACCTAAGTTCTGCCCAATACTCCTCCCAAGGATCCTCCCCACGTCCTAGAGCTTCTGGTCTCACCAAAAATCCAAAACTAAAGGCCTTAAGAAAGATCTCAAGGAGAAGAGATCAAGATGTAAACATCCTCTTTTGTTTTCTTTCTTTTTTTTCTTTTCATTTTATTTTCTATTCTTATTCTTTCCTCACCTCCCCTTGTCCAAGATGAATGAATGATTCAGTATCTTACATATTCTGGATTTCATCATATTTATGGAATACTCACCATTATACTTCTTCTCCTCTCCCACTTATTCAAAAAATTAAAACACCATCCGTAATGTGGCGATTTATCGACATCGTTGACAATGTGATTTCAATTTATTTTACTTCCTTCAAGACTGGTCATGAAACCATTTTTATGGTTGAAACATATTATAATTTATATATTATATCTTATATAAGGTTTTGGAATCATTTTGTACACATATTATTAATTTATAAAACAAAATGAGTTCTTTACGATCGAAGAATCGCCAAAATGACCTAAACAAATATCAATAATGTTTTAACTTATAAATTATCATCATGTCAGAATTAAAAATGATAAATGATATTATTTATGGTTCTGGAGATATGTAAATACCACCTCATTCCAATTATGTAGTTTCACTTCCAATCAACACGAATATCCATCATGAACCGATCATGGAAATCATGTAAAGAACGCACCCAAAACAATGCAAGGAACAAAATACTAACAATTAAAGGGTGAAATGATGTAATGAAATGATCATATAAGGTATTATAAAGATGAATATGCTTCTATAAGATATTAATAACACTCTTTTAAACATTATACATGAGAATTAAATGAGTTTGAAGTAAGACAAACCCAAGGTAAGAGAATTCTTAACCCGATTTCCATTCTTTGGGTTAACCTTCTACTTCATTTATTGTGTGGTTTTAAGATCATTTATGTGATGAATTTTTGTTTATATTATGTTTTATTATGTTAATTTACAACATATACACATATTCATATTGTTCTACTGATTCTCAAATCAATTATATGATATTAGTAATGGCATTTTCTTTTAAAACCCTTTTCTAAAATTATGTTTTACAAAATTCAAAAGCAATGTTTTATGCAATTATTTATGTTGTATGATTGTGTTATGGTTCTTGGAAATTATTTATGATGATGGTTGGGACCGATATTTCCCTCCAATGTATTGGGTATGATTATGTTGGAGGTCGGTTGTATGATTACTCCATGTGTAATTGTGATGGTTACACCATAAGGTAGCCATTAGAGTTACATTGTAAGGTAGCTGTGAGAGTTACAAATGTTATGGTAGTCATGATAGTTACAATTGCATGTAATTAATGCCCCAAAACTAGTAGAAATAGGACCTATACCAACGGTTTTGGCCAACCTGTTGGTAAAGGTCACTAATTTGGACTTATACCAACGGTTTGGCCAAAATTGTTGGTATAGGTCACTTATATGGACCTATACCAATGGTTTTGGCCAAACTGTTGGTATAGGTCACTAATTTGGACCTATGCCAATGGTTTGGAAAAAACGTTGGTATAGGTCACTTCTATGGACCTATACCAACGGTTTTGGCCAAAACCATTGGTATAGGGTGGACCTATACCAACAGTTTGGTCAAAACCATTGGTATAGCTCAAAAAATCAAAGAACATATACCAACGGTTCTCAAAACTGTTGGTATAGGTCTATACCAACAGTTTTCAGAACTGTTGGTATAGGTACATACATTATTTTATGGAATCTTTCATTAAATAACATTAAATAAATAAAAAGTTAAAATACATATGAATATACATATATATATTTATGAAATTATGTTCACAAAAGTCATGTTAGGTTAGTGGTTAGGTCGTTGGATTATAAACGGGAGGTGATGGGATCAAAACCAAGAAAGGTTTATTTTTTAAAATTACCTATACCAATGGTTTTATGAAATTGTTGGTGTAGGTTTTTCATATGACCTATACCAAAATTTTGTCAAACCGTTGGTATAGGTCTATACCAATGGTTTTTTCAGAACCGTTGGTATAGACCTATCCCCACGCCAAACCAGCCAACGGTTCTCCAAACCGTTGGTATAGGCCATACCAATGGTTGGGAGACCTATACCAATGGTTCTAATCTGTTGGTATAGGGTATTTTTCTATTAGTGAAAGTTACCTACATGTTTTATTTATGTTCTCTATGTTTCCACAAAGTATGTATATGATACTTTATGGGTAAGAAGTATTCCTTGTAAAAATGTTTTTATGCAATTATTCATGTTGTATGATTGTGTTCTAGTTCTTGGGCCTTGTTTATGATGAAAGGTGTGACCTATATTTCCCTCCAATGTATTGGGTATGATTATGTTGGAGGTCAGCTGTATGGTTACTCCATATGTAATTGCGATGGTTACACCATAAGGTAGTTGTGAGGGTTACATTGTAAGGTAGCCGTGAGAGTAACATTGTAAGGTAGTCGTGAGAGTTACAAATGATACAGTAGCCATGATGGTTACAATTGTAAGTAATTAATTCCCCAAGTTACCTGCATGTTTTATTTATGTTCTCTATGTTTTCACAAAGTATGTATATGATACTTTATGGGTAAGAAGTATGTCTTGTGAAAATGTTTTCATATGTTTAAAAGTATTTATGGACTAATGATTCCTTCTTTTTATATCGCTTATTGAGCTATTTTTCTCATCCAAAGTTTTTTAAATGTTTTTCATGGGATTCCTTAGATGTTCAAAGCACGGTTAAGGTGCTACTACAGATGAATCCAATTAGTTATATTGTAATTATTTTTGTAAACTCTGTTTAAATATATGTAAGTTGTTGTCTAATTCTCGAGGACCTAAACTGGAAAAGGTCTTCATTTGTATAATGTTCTGTGTATTTTTCAGTTATCTATTATACAAAAAAAAATACACAGCATGTTTTGGTACTGAATTCGAAAGTGCGGGTTCAGAGCTTTACAGAGGTGGAAATGTATGGAGTGATAAATGCAGTGGATATGGCCAAACAAAGAGGATGGAATAAGGTTTGGTTTGAATGTGATTCCATTGTTCTTGTACAATCAGTAAGAAATGGTCAAATGCATGGAAACTTACTGCCAAATGGAATAGATGTTTAGAGCTTCATTCAACAATGTGTTTCTTCATCACACATGTTTTCCGTGAAGCTAATCAACTTGGTGATGGACTTGAAAACAAAGTGTTAGATAGCGATGCCTAGGTTTTGATGATTATTTTCCTAATGAGCTCACACCTTTCTTTCAAAGGGATTACTGTAAAATGACATACTTTCAATATTTTTACTTTTTTCTTTTTAATAATAAATGAGACTTTCCATTTTGGGTGAGCTCCCACCTTTTGATTAAAAGGGAGTATTTTCTTTATGCAACAATGGGGAAAGATTATTCATACAAGGGGAGTGCTTGTTTTAATTGTTTAATTTTTAATGCTTCCAAATCCATGTGTTTACTATTGCTTGTTTGTGTTAATACTTGCTAAAAAATTATTTTGGAATATTGTGTTGTATGCTAAAACTATTGTTAAGTCGCTTGGTCATAGTTGCTTTTATTGATTGTTTTGTTGCTTAAAAAGTGCATGTGCGTGCAATTTTATCTTCTCAATTAAAAAAATTGCATAAAAAATGGGAAAACATGTATCATCTCTAGATTTCTTTTTTTTGTGACGAATTGCTTTGTTGTGACCTACATTATTCTTATTCATGTAGTTCTTGTTTAATGTGTATCAAAATAATTTTTGTGCTTCATTGCAACCCTTTACATTATGCATTCAATAAATAATTGAAAATCATTTTGATCTTTAAAGTGTTAGAATTGTTCTTCCACATTAAGTTCAACAATGGGGACATTATTGGGTTTTATTTGTGGGGAGGAGTCTTTAATTACGAGATGCGAACTATTTTCAAATGTGAGCCCATAATAAACCCTTAATTTTTTTTCTGAAATTGTCAGTTTTTAAGCGTTATTTTAAAATTTTCACCACGTGGAAATTTTTCTCAAAGTTGAAGGTTGTGAATCCACTTTGGAGAGGTTAATTTGAAGTACCTCTTAGATGTAATTGGGTAAATCTTTTCTCTTAACCTCTTAGAAAAAAGGATCTCGCTAAAATCTTGAGACAATGTCATATGATTATTATTTACTTTGAACTTATTAATTTTAATTTTACTCATAAGATATGCATCCACATGGACTATGAAATGAAAATCCTAATCCATTTGGAACTCATTCTTTCATTCTCTTCCATTCTTTATTCTTTATTCTTCAAACCGTTGGATAGTTTATTTATTTCATAAATAAGTTTTCACTACACCCTATCCAATGGTGTGTACTTATTATGAACTCTTAAATTGTATGAGTACGTTCACCTAGAGTTAAAGAGTAGTTTGGACTTTTAGTTGGATGCAAATTGACGTTTGTTAAATTCTTTTTAAAATTTTCAATTTAAATCTTTTTTGTAAAATAGCAATCGATTTTGAACCGAATAAATTTAATTTGAGGGAGAATTCGTACTTACTACTCGAGAGAATCTATGAGGTAAAATCAATATGGAAATAATTTTTTTGTGACATTTGAGCTTTTCCTATTTAGGATTTATGTCTTACCAGTGAATGTTAGCAAGAATTTGTTGACGACAATCAATGTTTTAGTGTGGGGAAATTTGCGCACATGAGACTCAACCCAGTTGGTGAGGACTCCTTAAGTGCATCCACAAGACCCAGGTTTGAAACCAGACGGAGGCATAATTCCGGGGGTACTGTAGCAGTATCGTAGCAGATATTGAAGCAGACATTGTAGCAGTATTGTGCGGTACTGTAGCAGGTACAGTAGCAGTTACTGTAACAGGTATTGTTCGGTACTGTAGCAGCCGAAACTATTCACCTTAAGCCACCGGTTTGGGCTTGGAGTCCTTAAGGCCTTCGGGTCACTCAGGCCTTCGGACCAGTAAGACTTTCGGGCCATCTATAAGGCTTTCGGGTCACCTCAAGGCCTTCGGGCCACATAATCAGTGCAGTTGCCTCAGACAGACTCTACAAAAAAGGAGCAACTCCAGAGGAGGATTCAGAGCAAGTGCACTCACCAGAGCAGAACCAAATGGATTTGGAAGAATGAGGGGGTATGACGACGCGATCGGAACCAGCTTGTGCTTTCATGGGAAGCTTAGTCAGACGGTCATGCGAAGGTGGAGAGCTATCATCACGATGAAGATGGTGGGGAGGGACAGTTCCTTGTAGTTATAGTCTGGTTGAATTCCCTAAGACTTTCGGGTCATGTAATCTCTTAAGCCTATGGGTCATGTAATCTCCAAGCCTATGGGTCTTGTAAGGGTTCCCTCTCATCCCTTGAAAATGGGGTAATTAGAAATCAATAAAAATGAAGGTCTTTAAACCATTCGGGCGAGTGTGAGGAAATTTGATGTGACCTTAAATTGATAGTCTTTTCCACCTCTCTTTTGTTGTAAAATTATGTTTTCGATGTTTAATTTAACATTTATCTGGCTAATTAAGAATTTTAGGTTAGTTTTTTGAAAATTTTGTTAACTAATGTAATTATTAATCAAAATGTTTGTTTTTATAATTAAATCATTCAATTCTTTATTCTTTTATTTATTTTTTAAAGTTTGTTTTATTAATCAGTTTGGTTTGGATTGATATCTTATTTTATTTATTTGAGTTTTATTTAATTTTATGTTATGTTTACTTTTATTGTTGTATAAATTTTAATTAATTTTCTTTGAATAATAATTTAATAATTTGTAATAGTTATATTTAATTCAATTATTTAATATTTTTATATTTTCTTTAAATTTCACCAGTGCGTAATAGAAATTGGGATGCCTAAAATAATTGTAATTGGGTAAGCTTGAAAAAGGGAGGCCGCCAGGATCGAAGTGTTTCGCTGATGAAGGGGATGTATCGGACCCATTCGAAGCCATCGATGAAGGCGAATCCAGAGCTGTGGTTATTTTCTGTTTCATTGAGTGAGAAGACCTGGATCTGATGAATCAGATCTGCTTGAACTGCTTGAAAATGAAGGCTGCCGACAGTAATGAACTGAAGGTGAAGGTTTCGAATCGAGTTCTGTGCCAGAAACGAGTCCCCTGTGCTGATGAAATAGAACTATAGAAGACGACACTGAGATTTTGGGAACCAGATCAGTTGAGGGCTCCATGGCCCTTTGAACTTTCACCATCCGATCTCAGATTTGAAGGATCCGAACCTGACCGTTGTGTATTGATGAAGTTTCGAGGGCTAATTCCTCCGAATTTGACGAAGGAATAGATGGGTTTCCGGTGAATAAATTGAAGCTTGTAGCATAAGACAATGTCGAGCTTCCTTGGAGGCTGAGGAAGAAATCAAGTCGCCGCCGCCGTTGTTTCCAATCAAACAACGAACCAGAACCGTAGAAGGGAGACCAAAGGTTTGGAAGATCACCCGAGGCCGTTGATTCTGTAATGCCGAGAAGATGAATGTTGTTCTGATCTAAGCTGGAAATGAGTTCATTCTGGCATTGTTAAGTGGAGCATTGACCTGCATATCATATTGTCTGATTTTATGTTGATTCGAGTGTTTGATTGGAGAAGAAGTCGACGCGTGCCCTGTGTTCTTCCAAACCTGTGGTCATGGGTTTGTTCAACATTGTTCACCAAGAATAATCTATGTAGAATTACACGTGTTTGAAAAATGCTTCATCAGCCTTTCCGGGGCGATTTTAGGCGTAGGTTTTTTTTTTTTAGTTTTATGGGGTAGGTTTTAAAATATTTGGAGAAATAGGGTTGTTCACGACAAAAAAAAAAAAAGACAAAGCGCCACATGAAGTGGCGCTTTGACCCCACACCCCCCACACCCGATATATATATATATATAATTTATTTATTATAATAAATATAAAAAAATACAAAAAATACATAATTATATTTTTTATAATAAATACAAAAATTAAAATAAATTTACTTATTTATAATAAATATCTAATAAATATTATAATATTATTATAATAAATATACATTTTTATACATTTATTATACATTTATTACACATATTATAATGTTATAATATTATAATATTCATTATAATAAATATCTAATAAATGTTTTAATAAATACTATTATAATAAATGCACAATAAATGTATAATAAATGTATAATAAATATTTATAATACATTTATATTTATAATAAATAATTATTATTATTAAATATAATAATATTTATAATAATAAATATCTAATAAATGTATAATGAATATTATTATAATAAATATACATTTATAATAAATATTATTATAATATTTATTATAATAAATTTATAATAAATATTTATGATAAATTTATTATAAATGTATATTTATTATAATAAATATTATAATATTTAATTATAATAAATATACATTTATATTAATATTTATAATAAATATACATTTATTTATTATAATAAATCTACATTTATTTTATACATTTATTATAATAAATACGTATAATAAATGTATAATAAACATTACAATAAATTTATTTTTTAATTATAATATAATAAATGTAATATGTAATTATGTATCTTTATTGTATAATTATCATATCTATGAATAATTATATACTATAATTATATAATTATAAATATAAATTTATTTATTATAATAAATATGTAATTATTTATAAGTGTAATATACATTTATTTATTATAATAAATATACATTTATATAAATATTATTATAATAAATATTATTATAATAAATATTATAATAAATTTATAATAAATATTTATAATACATTTATTATAAATGTATATTTATTATAATAAATATTATAATATTTATTATAATAAATATTTTAATATTTAATTATAATAAATATACATTTATATTAATATTTATAATAAATATATATTTATTTATTATAATAAATCTACATTTATTTTATACATTTATTATAATAAATAAATATTATTAATAAATGTATATTTATAATTATAATATTTATAATTAATGAATATATTTATTAAAATATGTTTATTTATATTTATATTTATAATTAAATTTATAAATATATATTTTGAATTTATTATACCTTTAAAAATATAATATTTATAAATATATTCATATAATTATATTTATTTATAAATATATTCATTATTTATATATATATATTTATATAAATTTATAAATATATATTTTGAATTTATTATACCTTTAAAAATATAATATTTATAAATATATTCATTATTTATATATATATATTTATATAAATAAATATATTTATTTAAATATATTTATAAATATAATCATATAATTATATTTATTTATAAATATATTCATTATTTATATATATATATTTATATTAATAAATATATTTATAATTATAATTATAAATAAATATAATTATATGAATATAATTTAAATTTATTTATAAATAAATATTCATGAATATAATACATTTATTATAAATATAAATTAATAAATATATATTTATAAAATGTATTATATTTATAAATATATTTAATAAATGTATATTTATAATAATTGTATTACATTTATAAATATAATAATAAATGTATTGAAATACATTTAATAAATATACATTTATTATAAAAAATAAATTTATTAAATAAATTTATTATAATGCATTTATAAAATACACTTACTAAATACATTTATTTAATAAATGAAGTATATTTATAAATATATTTAATAAATATACATTTATTATAAATACAATACATTTAATAATTGTATTTAATAAATATAATACATTTAATAATATACATTTATTATAAATACAATATAATACATTTAATAAATATACTTTTGTTATAAATACAATACATATAATAAATATACATTTATTATAATACATTTATTATAATAAGTGTATTTAATAAATATAATACATTTATTAAATATACATTTATTACAAATACAATATATTTAAATAAATGTATTTGATAAATATAATATAAATTTATTATAAATACAATACATTTATTAAATATAAATATACATTTATTAAATATACACTTTTTAAATATACATTTATTACAAATACAATATATTTAAATAAATGTATTTGATAAATATAATATAAATTTATTATAAATACAATACATTTATTAAATATAATGTATACATTTAATAAATATACATTTATTTAATAAATACAATACATTTAATAATGTATACATTTATTAAATAAATGTATAATTAATAATAAATTTTATTATATATTTATTGTATTTATTTTATTATACATTTATTATAATTAATATTTACTATAATTATATAATTATTATATTTTTGTATTTATTATATTTATATTTCTCTAATTATTATAATTTTATATTTATTATATTTATTTATTTAGTACTATTATATATTTATCATAATTATATATTTATTATAGTTATTATTTTTATCATTATAAATTTATTATAATTCCATAATTTTAATTATAATAATTACATAATTATAAATATAATAAATATAGAATTATAATAAATGTATAGTTATAAATAGAATAAATATATAATTATAATTAATATATTATAATTAATGTATGTGTTATATTTATAATAAATATAAATAAATAAATTTATTATAAAAAATATAATTTATTACAATTTATTTATTCATGTATTTATTATAAATAAATAAATTTCTTATATTTATAAATATATAATTATATATATATATATATATAAATGGGGGTTGGGGTGGTGTGGGGTCAAAGCGCCACTTCAAGTGGCGCTGAACAAACCCATTTCCCAAATTAAAAAAAACTCTAACCCATTAAACTAAAAAAAACCCTACGGGCTAAATTAGCCGCCTTTCCGGCTAGCCAAGTGTGTTTATTTGGTTTTAGGAAGCTAAATGAATAAAGACTGAGTTATGGTTGTGTGATTGGTTGGTTTTTTCTAATTGGTGTTAGAATTTGCTGAGATTCATGTTTGAAGTTGCCAAGTTGGTAGAATTTAAGTTGTTGAAGGGATATGTTTGAAGAAGATCTTGACCAGTTTGACCTATGTGGTTTTTGTGTGTGTGCTATATTCGGTGTCAAAACTAGGCATTTGTCTGTGGAGTGGAAGGAGTAGGTTGGAGAGCTTTGTTAAAGTCACATTGACAGTGACAGAAAGAAAGGAATTTTTATATTGTTTGGTCACCATAGGAAGCGGTATTTGGAGGATGTGACGAAAAATAAAAATAAGCTCTCTAGATAAAAGAGGGTAGAAAATGGACACACACATGATATTCTTTGAGATAGACAGAACATAATTTGGGCAAAGCAAGAGAAGTAGAACGACGATGACAAATCGGTGCAACTCGAAACGAAGTGGGAATCGACTTCAATAAAAAATATTTATCTCTCTTTTCTTTCTCTATCAGTTATTCTACCTTTGTGATGTATATCTTGGACATAGTTGTTTTTGCTCTTATTATGAGCGACTAAACTTTTTAGGGGTTTCAGATTGTTATGAATTGATATTTTTTCTATCTGTTTGACTCAGTTCATAGTTGTGTTAGTGTTACTATTATATAGTGAGATTTTTTTTTTGTTCTTGATGATAATATTTTTCACGCTATTCTAATTACCGATAAGAGACAATGGCGAATCCATTTCCTTTGAGCATCATCTGAAGTACTAGAAATTTGAAAAGGATGTCCCTTTTCCATCATTGAACATCTTGCTTCTTGATATTTGGTTTACCGATCATTTTTTAGGAGAGTTCACTGTACTATGCACATCACTTGAATGACCATTAGGTGTCTCGACACACCTTCTTCAAAGTCATTAACACAATTTTTTTAACTGATATTAAATAGAGAAAACCATTTTTAATCAATTTTAGGCAGTCCGAACCCCCTAAATTCATCTATTTACAGTCTCTCTTCTCTCTTATTTCTCTTACACCATCTCATCATCATTTAACTATTTTTTTGTTTTCTTTTTTTTATTGTCTTGGTCACGCATTTCTTTTTGCCTTCTCTGTGGATACGATGCTCATACTTTCTTCTTTACTAGTTGTTAGTAGTGTTGGGGGTGAATCTCGATCTCAGGATGAAAATTGCTTAAGAAACAATTTATGAGAAAACATGATGAAATATGGAAGCGATATAAAGTAGAACAAATAAATCAGCACACATAATTTTTAACATGGAGAAACCCTCTGATGCGGAGGATTAAAAAACGATGGGGCAATACCAAAATATCCATTGTGAATCAGAGAGTACAAAATCCAAGTAATGCCCGAACTTGAATTACAAATGTGAACGTAGAAAAACCTGTGTGAAAATCGCACCCCGATACACCTCCGCCTTCTCTCGGAAAATCATCTCACCAACGCCATGCTCGAAAGATCCATCCATGAAAAAACGTCACCTTTCTATCGATGAAATGTCACTACCTCAGAGATCTTCATCCGAACATGCATTGACCTCACACCATTTTGTGACACCTGGAGGATTTCTCTCTCTCATATGATCTCACCATCATGATGCACCGTCGATCATCAACCGGGACATGCCGCTTGATTACTATAATCAAGAAGACTCTCGATACATGACCTCGATCATTGATCACGTCGTTGTTGTTTCTCACTTTCTCAATGTCGATGCATTGGACATGCTACCACCATCACGACATCCCATCCCATTATAGATCCATCATCGATGTCTCGTTCTCCATTGACGATGACCCACACGGGCTACCACAAACATGACGACCCCTTCCCTCTTGATCTTGGTGGACTACATCTTGAGCAGCTCTCCCCATTCATCACGAGCTGCTTCCCCTTTTAAAGCTTTTACTATTTCCCTTTTCAAATATAGATAAGATATGAAATATTATATCTTAAATTTCCACATCACCATGTATCTGTCATGTTAAGATTCAAACACTTATCACATCCAAATAGATATAAAATATATATCTCCCCATGAGCAACACATGCAGTCTTATCTGTTTGATAGGATAAAAGTTATCTTATATTAAAAAACTATATTATCTCAAATTTGGAAACACCCACAAGCTGAATCCTAACAATCTCTCCCTTTAGTCCGTCAATGGAAATACCATCCATCAAACTTAGTTGGACCAAAAAACTATCAGTATCACACCAACTATCATCCTCTGTAGAAAAATGATGATGACCTTTTGCAACACTAACAAAAACATGACTACTCCCCATGCAAAAGAAATCCAAATGCTGAAGTCTTTTTCATATCTTAATCTGCATTGTCTTGTCAAACAAGACCGAAACCAGAAATATCTGGCTCCCCCATAATTCTTATCACCACATAATCCAGAGCACCTGTAATAAAAATTATCCCCCCTGTTCAAAATCACAAGAAGCAAGTGCATCACCTCGTTCTTTAATTTTTAATTCATTCTTCACCAATCGCACATTATGGAGAATAGAATTAGGAGTAAAACTCAAAACACCTCTCTCAACCTACTTTGTCTCCCAAATCTTATTATGCATCACGCTCGTGCCATCTGTAACGAACCAGGTATTTATAGAATAATACCTTTTCATATCTATTAATAGTTATGAATAAGATATTAATTTTATGTTAAAGAGAAAACTTTGTTCGATAGCGTACTCAAGACGCAACAACGAGTTTCTTTGAAATATTATGTTGCACACAACTTTGTGTTATAACGAAAAATAATATAATAATAATATTATATTAAATGGTAGTTAACGCATAGTCGTTGTATTGCTGTGAATGAACATAACTAACTAAATTATGATTACAAATGTTTTTTAAATGTCTTTAAATTTATCTAATAAATTTTAGAGACTTAAAATAAGAATGAATCATATTTTAAGTATGAAATACTCTAATATTCTTTAAAAGGTCGATTTACCACCTTTTGATGGCGAACCCTTTTTAAATATAGTTTTTGTAAATTTTATATGTTTAATTCGACAAAATAAACTTCTTCTTTAGAAGCGGGATATCAAAATTTACTTTAGGTAAATTTTTGGTATTTTTCTGATAAAGTTCATTTTTTAATGAATAGTGAAAAATACTACATTTTAAGTCAAAACTGTATTTTCATCTAATTTATTTATATGATTAGATTTTCCTTTTAATCGGTTTTAAAGTGTAATCAGATTATATTTTTATCATTTAATCCAATTTTGGTCACTGGAAGTAATTTCACTTTGAAATTGGACATAAACACATGTCAATATTTTGGTAGTTTTTACTTCTTAAAAACACGTTTTTTAGTTTTGACAACGAGAATTAATTTTAAATTAATTTCTGAAACTTCTGCGTTTTGAATTTGGAAAAATGGATTCCATATTTAGAATTAGGATGTCCAAATTTTGTAAATAGGTACCTTTTATTTTTAGAATTTATGAATAGAAACTTCAGTAAATATTTTATTTACCATGGTTAAAGGGTAAATATGGTAAATAAGGGTAAAAACAAATATTATAGTAATATTAAATTACTCTAAAACATGTCATAACCCTATTGGATGAGATATTTACAACCATGGACATCCTTGGGTTGATTTTAGGACCCCATGGAGCCACTTGTGTGTGAAAATGAAATTTAATTACTTTTAATTTAAAGTTAAGGAAAATATAACCTAAACATGTATCTTTTACTAATTTTTTTTATATGGGGTTATATATGTGATATCTTCGACTATAAATATTTATTATAAATCTAAAAACATTTCATACATCATGGTATTTTATTTATAATCTTTAGACATCAAATAAATAAAGTTATTTATGACACAATGATGATGTAGTGATAACCTTATTAATGAGATATTTAAATAAATGAGATTATAAATATTCAAATAAATTTATTTTGAAACTTTTTATGTAATACATGAATTTTAGGGATGATTATGACTTTTTATATTTGAATTAATGAAGTTTTTTCGAAAGAATCAAGTTGTTATGGATTTTTAAAAATTCATGATTTGAATTGTAAAAAAATTGACATAAATGAGTTTTTAAATCAATTAATATTTTATTAAATGATATAATAGTCCTAAAAATCTATGATTGGGAAAAATTACATATATGATGTTACAAATGTCATTAATGATCCATTTTTTGTTCTCTTGGTATTTTATAGTAATTATGGTAACCATATATTATGAATATACAAGAAGACATAGTAAAAGTTAAATTAGTTTACTAAGGGTTAAAGCTAAAATATAAGGTTGATTTTATGACCTAAACTTGTATAAAATCCATTGGATGTGATTATTTCGTCCCATAATCATATGATATTAAAAATATATCACTTTGGTGTTATTATAATTCAAAAATTAATTAATAATAAAATAATATTTTCAAACTTTTCTAAAGCACCCTTCCTCCCTCTTATAAAAGGATATCACATCTAACCCTTACTCACACCTCTCAATCCCACTTGGATCATCCAAATTATACTCAAATAAGCTCCTAACATCCCTCTCTCCCTCCTAGAAGCCTTATTTTGGGAAGAAGACAATTAAAGAAGGCCTTTTAACTTAAATCAAAAGGAGTTACCCGATTTGAGGTAATGTCTTCTCTCAAGATTCTTTCATTTATTATCCTTCTCCAACCCTCTAAACTCTATTTATTAAATTATTTTATAAAAACACTAGTATATTAAATATACTAGGTTTTTGTTATGAGAATTATTCGAACTACACTTACACACACCTTCGTCTAATGGGTATTGAACATATTGCTTTTGTGGATGACGAACTACTGCCTCACGAAATGATAATTATTAAATATTCTCCTATCACCTCTTATGGTGACCATTATGATGGAACTATAATTATATATGATATATAGTATATTTATTTTATCTCTATGCTTATGTAATTATCATTTAGAACATAACTTTATGGTTTTCATGTTGTATAAATATGATAATTTCATTTGAGGAAGTGTGGACTACCGCCCTCTCAAAGTGACACGACTCATTAATTCAATACATGGAACATTTAAAGGATGGGGTTAATGAAATTATATATGATATTATACTGGAATTATAATATAAATTTGTATCATTTAGTTTTCATTCCTTTAAATATGGAAAATAAATGAAATTAACGTTTATGCATACGTACGGCTTACCGTCTCCATGAACAATACATTTCATTTCTTATATCCAAATGATATTGACTATTCTAAATACATATATACTGGATATATATGATATATATGATATCTAAATCATGAATATCATTCTTGAGACAATGTGCTTTTGACCACATGGACAATTTCTAATTATAACAAGTTCATTTTTGACTGAAGTTCCGAACATCGACAAAATATCCGATATGAACTCAAATAATTAACTAACTGTTATAGTAAGGTAACAAGTGATATAAAAGGAAGAATAAACTTGAAAAAGGTTCTGAATCAAGTAGGAATTAACTTAAGTTTATTATTCATAAATAACAAGGAACATACAAGACAAGTCAGACTTGAGGTAATGGACTTCATCTCAATCTCCTTTTATTGAGGCATGTTTTGATAATCTACACCACCTTATTTTACACACTTTATAATAAAATCCTTTGACTTTTTTACTTTCATTCAAATGTAATCTTTTATCTACGAATCATTTTACTAAATGACAAAAGGAATGTATTTAACGTATTCCGCGATAATGACCTCTCTACCGCCATAATCGTTATTTGGCTTCCTCTATAAGCCTTAATGTTTTTAAAAGGAAAAAGAAACCCATTATTCCATTTTTTGGTGTTTTGGTATTGAAAATGGTTTTTGAAATGGATTAAGTATTTCAATATCTTAAAATTATTTATTGTGATTTAAAATGAAATGTCATTAGTGAAATGATGATATTTTTAATATTTTACGTGTTATGATTATATAATGGTACTTGGAAATTTGACGGGTGGTTACGTGATAAACTAAATGACGGGTGGTTTTGTGATAAACCAAGGATGGGTGGTTACATTATAACCTCCAATGCATTGGGTATTAAAATTTTCCGTATGGCTATTCCATTTAGTGATATGTGTGGAAGTCGACCATATGATTATTCCATTTAAGTATGTTTATGTCCCAAGTTACCTTTATATGTTATATGATTCATTCTATGGGATTATGGTAATCTTTTGGTTAAAAAATGGTAAGCAATGAGCTTATATTCAGTGAAGTATTTTTACTAATTCTTAAAGGTGAAAAGTATTACTTTATAATAAAGTATTTATGGTTTTCATGTTATCTAAAGACTAACAATTTTCTTTCTTTATGTATCCCTTACTGAGCTTTTTATGCTCATGCCAAGTTTTGAAAAAAATTTCACAGGACATAAAGAATAATAGAGTCAAGGATTAGATTAAGGAAAATTTATGCTGTTAAAACATGAAACGATGTCATGCTTTATTTTAAAGAGTTTTTGTTTTATGAAATAAATGGACAGTGAGTTTAAGTGTATACTTGTAATATTCAAGATGTTATGTATAAGTTATGACCTAATTATCTAAAGATCTAAACCTGAAAAGATCCTCAATGTGAATTACTAACTTAATTCACGATTATTTAATGTTTAAGGCTGGGGCCTTACACCATTAATCCTCTCGAAAACATCCTAAGTTCTTACCACAAATTTCAAGTCTGAACCATCACCTATGATACCACTTGTTGGGGGAGAATCCCGATCTCGGGATGAAAATAAATTGAGAAGAAATTTGGGAGAAACTTGATGAAATATGGAAGCAATATAAAGTAGAATAAATAAATCATCACACATAATTTTTAAAATTAAAAAACCCTCCAATGTGGAAGATTAAAAAACCACGGTGCAATTCTGAAATATTCACTGTGAATCAGAGAGAACAAAATGTAAAGACCCGAAATTTCCATGTATTTTTTTTAATATATGAGAATTTTACGAGTCCGCAAAAAATTGACGGCTTGTGATTCTGAGGCCTGGAGTGCCGGGAATGAATTTCTAAACTTTTGTTCGGGTACGTTCAATAAACGTGTGAGCGGGAATTTCTAACTTTTGAACCGGTGCTCGGAATTGAAATCTGAGGGCACTGTTGAATTCGCAGTGCCGTTATTCGCTTAAGGGACCTTCACCTCGACCGCAGTAGGTCGAGGGTGAAATATAGAATTTGGGGTTTTCCTGGAAATGAAAAATAAAATAAAATAAAACAAACTTCTATTTTATTTTATTTGTTGAAACCACCTCTACATGAGTTAAGAAGTGGGGTCCACCAGAACTTAACTACCCTTGTGAGGTTATGGTGGTGGGGTCCACCCGAGCCTAAACCCTCAATTTGAATTTTAGAGGTGGGGACCACCCGACCCCTCTTAATGGGGAGAAACCTCCCAACTCCCCAATATTCCACCCCTCCCATTAAATTGAGCCATTAATTGGGCCAATTAATTGATCTAATTAATTGTTCCAATGCGGTACATTAATTACACCAACTTGGTTGTGCCAACATAATTAATCCTTTAAGTTAATTATATTGGAACCTCTTTCTTTTTTGGGTGGGATTGTGAGAGGAGAACCCTTGGAGGATTACACTTATCCAACGAAGAACGCCGACTTCGAATTCTACCTCGGGACACCCTCCAACGAGGAACGTCTTCGACTACAACGAACCGACACCCGAGCATGGGATTGGAGGTGTGTGGTGGATGAGATGAACGTAGACAACTTCAACTTCCTTCTCGCGCCAACATCAACGAACAATCCAAGGTAGGGGATTATTTCTATATGATTATCACTTCCCATGTTCTTCCCCTATAATTATTTTATGGGATTGGGAATAGAGATTGAATAGGGTTGTGGGGGTTGATGTTTTTTAAATATCTTCTATACACGTTCATGATTCAATTTTTGTGAACAACTTACTACCACTCTAACGCAGAGGGTGCGAGCCAAACAAACATGGCCCGACCTCTCCGTCATTCTTCCTTATCGTGTTCTTCAAGATGGAAGAAGGTGGCTTACACCACAGAGACAAATGAAGAGAGAGACCGGCTAAACCGGTCACCGACGAAGGCACGACGCTCCACTCCCCACGGTGCTTTGCTGTCCGCGGCCATCGCCGCCCCGCGACCTCACCGCGCCGCCTTGCGTCACCCGTGGCCTCCACCGATCCGCACCACCGTCAGGGCTAAGCCGTTGTCCGAGCCGTCGCCGCCCCCGAGCCACCGCTATCGTTCCACCGAGCCGCCGCCGCCGTCCAGGCCGAGTCACCGCCATCGCCCCGGCCGCGCCGCCCATGGCCCCTCCGAGCCGCCCCGACCGTGCCACCCCGACCGCGCCCCCTGTGCCCTTCTGAGCTGCCCTGACCACACCGCCCGTGGCTCTCTAAGACGCCTTGGGCCGGGCCGATCCATCCTGCGCCCTCACGGCACCCCCGCCGTCGAGCCGCCGTCCGTGGCCGAGCCGGCCTGCGGCCTCCGCCGCCCCGCGGTACCTACGGCCCTCGCGGCCTACCGGACCGCCCAGTGGGCTAGGCCACACCACAGGCCAGGTCGACCCGAAACGGGTCGACCCAGGCCAGGTCGGGTTGGTTCGGTCCAACCGGGTCGGACCGGACCCAGACCTGATACGAACCTATACTTTAATTGGGCCATAACTTAGGCACCGAACATCCCTTTGACGAACTGTCAGTGGCGCTGAAAATCTTAGAGCGAGATGGTCCCTTTTATTATAGTCCACTGGAGTTTTGTATTAAGATGGGGTATGGTCAGGTTGGATTGAGCACGAATCCAACTGGGCCCCTGGGACTAAAAGGCTAATAACTCGCAAATCGGGCGTCCAATTGACGCACCGTATGTTGCATTGAGACCCCTATGACGTGACAGTCCTTTGAGATACTTCTTTATGAGAATTCATGGAAGTTGGAGTATGGACCAGTGGCTTGTGGAGTGGACCCTCCCAGAGACAAGTGAGCTTAGTGCGGGAACCCTATAGCTGGCTGTGACGATGTACTAGGATCCTGTGTGGGTCTGACGATGTACTGATGATGTACTAGAATCCTATATGGGTCTAACAATGTACTAACAGTGTACTAAGATCCAGTGTGGGGCTGACGATGTACTAGCGATCCCATGTGGGTCAGCTCCTAGCGATCCTGTGTGGGTCAGATCCTAGCGATCCTCTGTGGGTCGGCTCCTAGAGATCTTGTGTGGGTCAGCTCCTTGTGATCCTGTGTGGGTCAGCACCTTCCGATCCTGTGTGGGTCAGCACCTAGCGATCTTGTGTGGGTCATCTCCTAGCAATCCTATGTGGGTCATCTCCTCACGATCCTGTGTGGGTCAGCTCCTAGTGATCGTGTGTGGGTCATCTCCTAGCGATCTTGTGTGGGTCAGCTTCTTTACAGAGTAAGATGATTCAGTTGTTACATCTAATCATCTCTACTATTGTACTTAAGTTATACCTGGTATGATATGAGTTTGTACCTGTGTGGTACTTTCCTTTGTGGTAACACCTTGATGGTATTCTTCAGTGTGGTGTACCTGTATGGTACTTGCCTTTGTGATATTCCTTCCTTTGTGGATCAGATGAGCTTTGGGCTTCGGAGTTGGAATCTATAATTTTCCTCACAATTGAGATGATCTTACTTGATTACTTAGGTATATGTATGGGCATATACCTAAGTAGGGTTATCAATTGTTTCCTTTCTTTTTGGTTGATCCTTGGAGGATTTTGTGAGACCTTGAGGGTCTTGGGGTCCCTACTGAGTATCGTTATACTCACCCCTGCATGAGCTATGTCCACACATCATTGTGTTGGATGCAGATGGTAGATAGTGCTGACTGAGGCTAAGAGTACCAGGACTGGATGATGCCCAGAGGTGGACTATACGGCGTGTTGGTACGCAGAGGAGACAGGTGGACATGGAGTGCTGAGGAGGCAATCTGTACCTACCCTTCAGGTAGGAACCTCGAAGGATGTCCTAGTAGCTACCTTCAACTTTCTTCAGTTGTGTTGTATTTCAGTTGTACTTGTATCTTTACAGTTAGGCTTGTATTCCAGACCCTTTTTTTACTTTCAACACTCTTTTTTCCATACAGTTGACTTGAGTTTGTATCTTACCGTGTGCTTGGTTGCGTGTGCTTACGGGTTATAAATGCAATGCCTTCCCAATTTTAGGGAATATGCCTTCAGTGCTAGTCGCCATCCCTTAGCCTAGGGAAGGCAGGCTTGGGGTAGTCACGACACGGGCCCCAGGGGATGAGTCATGACAAATTGGTATCAGAGGAGTCGGTTCTACTGCAGAACATAGGAATCTGATATTTATTTTTAACGGGAATAGTGTTAAGTGTGGTGAGTGTGGTTATCAGTTTAGGGAATCCAATGTTGGTGCGGTGGCTGACATATCCATACACTAGGACCCTGACTTCTGATTTCCGAATCAGTGCACAAAAACACTGATTGCGTGTATGTTTTGAAGAGTTTTCTTTGTGATCTCTTGAGTTAACTCACCTGGTATAAATTATTGACCATGGCACACCTATTTCTTTTCAGGATGCCTCCACACAGGCAACCGTCTAGGGTTCTGAGAGTAGCACACACTGATAGCCCACTGAGCGACGAGGCCTCGGTGCAGGGACCTTTTCCAGTATATGCACCATCAGAGGCACCAGCGGAACCATTACCATTTGGACCACCGATTCCACCGGCCCCAGAAGCAGAGGGTGCACGTCACTAGAGTGCATTGCATGAGTTCTAGCACTCGAGGCCACCCAGGTTCAGGGGAGAGATGGACCCATAGGCAGCTGAGGAATGGATGGAGGCTGTGGTGAGAGTTTTCCGACTGGTAGGGACACCAGCGGATCTCATGGTGATCCTTTCCACCAGCCTTCTATAGGCAGTAGCAGGCAGATGGTGGAGCTTGATGCTCCAATTTCACGATGAGGTGATGCTTCTCTGGGTAGACTTCGAGATCCTATTTCAGGCAGAGTTTGTCCCAACGACTCTTTGCGTAGTGCACATACAGGAGCTTCTTCATCTACAACAGGTCATCATGACTGTAGCTCAGTACTCAGCGAGGTTCACTGACCTCTCATGCTACTCCATAGATATGGTGCGGGACCCATTCTTCAAGGCCCGAACCTTAAAGCATGGGATCAGGTGAGAGATTAAGGCATCAATGATTTCTCTTAGCATCCTGACGCAGGAGGGGGTGTTAGAGAGAGCCCTCTTAGTGGAGAGTTTCATTGCTGAGCAGTCACCAGCAGTGAGACCCATCACAGGATGACACATAGCGGAGTTTTCTACAGCTGAAAGCATAGAGATGTCACAGAGGTCCAAGAGGACCAGACCTATGTGTGGACGACCACTAGATTCAGAGTCGGTTGTGAAGGGCACCCGAGGCAGAGACAGACATGCCAGGATCAGGCAATGTTATGCAAGTGGCGGGCAGGGTCACATGGCTCGTGACTATCTGACCTACCTTACGGATGATCAGCTGATAGTTAAAGGACCACCCAGGCAGAGATAGAGGTTCGACCGAGGAGGTCCGTAGAGAGAAGGAGGATGTGGCAGAGGAGCTGGCCGTGCAGCTGGCAGTGGGCGACGATTTGAGATGTTATCGCCACCACCACCAGGAGGTCTACCCCGACCATAGGGAGCAGGTGGACATGGGTGAGCTTAGCTCCAGGCAGCTAAGGCCTACGATCACAACACTCCAGATATGATACGAGGTACGATCTGTGTCTACTAAACCATTTCTGTAGTACTTATAGACACATGTGCCAATCATTCTTTTATTTTCACTACCCTCATTCGGAGCTCAGAGATTCCTATGGAGCCATTAGCTCGATCCTTACAGCTAGAGACTCCTACGGGATAAGATTCGACGATTATACACTGGTGTCGACAATGTGAAATTACTCTAGGAGGCAAGAGCTTCGGTTGGGATCTCTTAGTAACAGTGTCGAGGCCTTACGACGTCATCTTGGGTATGGACTAGTTATCTACAGTCCAAGCTCAGATTGACTGTATTAGGCGCAAAGTGCGGTGTGTCCACACGGATGAGACCAAGTTTACCTTCACTAGTGAGAAGGGAGCCTTTGCAACATAGGATGAACTTACCCAGAGGAGGCTACAACCGATCACTCATCAGTTGGCTAGCCTTACCCTTAGAGTGGTTGATGTGGAGAGTTCGAGTTATCCTGTAGTGGTGGACCAGTACGCAGATGTCTTCCCTGATGATATTCCAGGTCTACCTCCTTGCATAGAGGTGGACTTTTACATTGAATTTTACCCTGGGATGACACTGATATCAACTCCAGCATATCAGATGGCTTCCACGGAGCTTCGAGAGCTGCGGGTACATCTAGAGGACTTGTAGGGGAAGGGATTTATCTGGCCTAGTGTTTCTCCTTGGGCAGCCCCAATTTTGTTCGACAAGAAGGCGAATGGGAGCTTGAGACTTTGCATTGACTATCAGTACCTAAATCTGGTGACTGTGAAGAATGAGTACCCACTATCAAGGATTGACGACCTCTTTGATCAGATGAAGGGAGCACAATGGTTCTCAAAGATAGACCTCAGGTTAGGCTATCACCAGATCAGAGTACGAGATGAGGATGTGCAGAAGATGGCTTTCAGGTGTCAGTACGACCACTACGAGTTCTTGGTTATGCCATTCGGTATAACCAACACTCCAGCAGTGTTCATGGGACTCATAAACATGATCTTTTAGCCATACCTTTATCACTTTGTTGTAATCTTTATTGATGACATTCTGATATACTCGACTACTGAGGAGGAGCATGCCTACCATTTGTGGGTAGTACTAGACACACTCTGTGAGCACCAGCTTTACGGTAAGCTCTTGAAGTGCCAGTTCTAGATCCAAGAGGTTCACTTTTTGGGACATGTTATATCGAAGGCTAGAGTTTCAGTGGATCCAGCGAAGATTGAGGCGGTACTTTCTTGGGAGCCACCTAGGAGTGTGTCGGAGGTACGAAGTTTATTGGGTTTGGCTCGATACTACCAGAGGTTTGTTCTAGCTTTATCTAGAGTTTCATCACCACTTTCAGTGTTGAAAAAGAAGGGGAAACCCTTTGTGTGGTCGGAGAAATGCCAACATAGTTTTCAGGAGTTGAGGAAGAGGCTGACTAGTGCCCCCATCTTAAGGCATCCAAAGGAGGGCGTAGGGTACATAGTCTATTACGACACATCAAGGACCATACTCAGATGTGTCATGATGCAGGATCAAGCAGTGATCGCATATGGTTCTCAAAAGCTGAGACAACATGAGCAGAACTATGCTATCCATGACCTGGAGTTATCAACAGTGGTATTCACCTTGAAGATGTGGAAAAACTATCTGATGGACGAATGCTTTACAGTGTACTCTGATCACAAAAGTCTTAGGTATATCTTCTCTCAGAAAGACCTGAATCTGAGACAATGACGTTGTCTTGAGTTCCTCCAGGACTATGACTTTGAGATAATCTATACTCATGGGAAGGGGAACGTTGTAGCAGATGAACTCGGCAGGAGATCTGGTATATAGCTGCTAGGCGAGGCGATGGAGCAGCTGGCCGCTTTGCATATATCTTTTGTGGATCGTGATAGAGAAGCTTTTCTTCAGTCTCTTATAGTCACTCCCACACTTCTTCAGCAAGTCAGGGAGGCACAGCATGGGGACACTGACTGCGAGGCTCGACATGCTCAAATATCTACAGGATAGACACCTGATGAATTTTCTGAAGGTGGGCAGCACGTCATCCTCTTCAGAGGATGTACCTTGGCACCAGTGTTGCTTCAAGAGGAAGTGTTGAGGGAGTTCCACACATCCCCTCTAGAAGTAAATCAAGGAGTGGCGAGGATGTACCCAGATCTACGACGACATCACTGGTGGCCGAGGATGAAGAAAGCAGTAGCATAGTTTGTCTCTCAGTGCCTCACTTGTCAGCAAGTGAAGACAGAGCATCAGGTACCAGCAGGCTTGGTTCAGCCTTTGGAGGTCCTATAGTAGAAGTGGGATGGGATATCCATGGACTTTGTGATAGGACTTTCACGTACATCCAGGGGACATGACTCGATTTGGGTGATTGTCGACTGACTCACCATGTCGGTCCACTTCCTACCGATCAGAGATAAGGGTTCAGTAGAGAGCTTAGGACACCTCTATGTACAGGAGATTGTATAACTACATAGAGTAACCTCGAAGATAGTCTTTGACCATGATGTACGTTTTACTTCTTGGCTATGGAAGGGGTTTCAAGAGGCTTTCAGGACACAACTTTTTTTGAGCACTGCCTTCCATCCTCAGACAGATGGCCAGACTGAGCGGACCATTCAGACCCTAGAGGACATACTATGTGCTTGTGTCCTCGACTTCAGTCGCAGATGAGAGGATCACTTTCCTTTAGTGGAGTTTTCATATAACAACAGTTATCACTCCACCATTGGGACAACACCTTTTGAGGCATTGTATGGGCGACCTTGCAGATCACCTTTGTGCTGGACTGACCCGGGGGAGTCAGCACCTGTAGGACCAGAGATGGTTTGGGCTACCACAGAGAGGGTGCAGATCATCCAAGAGCAGATGAGGACTGCACAGAGCAGGCAGAAGTCATATGACGACAGGAGACAGAGACCTCTGGAGTTCAAGGATGGCGACCACGTCTTTCTATGAGTCTCACCTCGACGAGGTTTGCATAGATTTAGAAGAGGCAGACAATTATCTCCAAGATTCATTGGACCCTTCCAGGTCCTCAGCAGAGTTGGTGAGGTGGCTTACCACTTATCTCTTCCACCTCAGTTGCACCGGGTGCACGACTTCTTCCACGTATCCCAGCTGAGGATATACGTGCACGATCCTTCCCACATCATCAACCATGGAGAGATGGATGTCAACAATGGGGAAACTTTTACGGAGGTTCCAGTTGAGATTGAGGATCGATAGAATCGGGTCCTTTGTGGATGGTCAATACCTCTGGTGTGCGTTCGTTGGCAGCAAGGGAACCTCCAAGAGAGCACATGGGAGCGGGAGGCTCAGATTCGTGCTCAGTACCCCCACTTTTTTACCTAGTTTGAGCTGTGGATTACGGGGACATAGAGCCCTAAGGTGGGGAGAATGTAAAGACCCAGAATTTCCATGTAATTTTTTTAATATATGAGAATTTTACAAGTCTATTAAAATTGATAGCACATGATTCTGAGGCCCAGAGTACCTGAAATGAATTTCTGAACTTTTGTATAGGTACGTTCAGTAAACGTCCAAGCAAGATTTTCTAACTTTTGAACTGGTGCTCAGAATTGAAATCCGAGGGCACCGTTGAATTCACAGCACCATTATTCGCTTAAATAGACCTTTACCTTGACCATAGTAGGTCGAGGGTGAAATATAGAATTTGGGTATTTCGTGGAAATGAAAAAAATAATAAAATAAAATAAACTTCTATTTTATTTTATTTGTTGAAACCTCCTCTACATGAGTTAAGATGTGGGGTCCACCGGAACTAAAACTCCCTTATGAGGTTATGTTGGTGGGGTCCACCCGAGCCTAAACCCCCAATTTGAATTTTAGAGGCAGGGACCACCCGACCCCTCTTAATGGGGAGAAACATCCCAACTCCCCAATATTCCACCCCTCCCATTAAATTGAACCATTAATTGGGCCAATTAATTGAGCTAATTTATTGTTCCAATGTGGTACATTAATTATGCCAACTTGGTTGTTCCAACATAATTAATCCTTTAAGTTAATTATAAGAAAACACCTCTTTCTTTTTTCGGTGGGATTGTGAGAGGAGAACACTTGGAGGATTACACTTATCCAACGAAGAACGCCGACTTTGAATTCTACCTCGGGACACCCTCCAACGAGAAACATCTTCGACTACAATTAACTGATGCCCGAGCCTGGGATTGGAGGTGTGTGGTGGACGAGATGAATGTAGACAAATTCAACTTCCTTCTCGTGCCAACATCAACGAACAATCCAAGGTAGGGGATTATTTCTATATGATTATCACTTCCCATGTTCTTCCCCTCTAATTATTTTACGGGATTGGGAATAGAGATTGAATAGGGTTGTGGGGGTTGATGTTTTTTAAATATCTTCCATACACGTTCATGATTCAATTTTTGTGAACTGCTTGCTACCACTCTAACACGGAGGGTGCGGGACAAACAAACATGGCCCAACCCCTCCGTCGTTCTTCCTTATTGTGTTTTTTCATGATGTAAGAAGGTGGATTACACCATGATGAAGAACTAAGAGAGAGACCGACTAAACTGGTCACCAGAGAAGGCACGACGCTCCGCGCCCCGCGGCGCTTCTCCGTCCGTGGCCATCGCCGCGCTGCCTTACGCCACCCGCGACTTCCGCCACTCCGTGCCGCTGTCCGGGCCAAGCCGTCGTCTGATCCGCCGCTACCGCTCGAGTTGCCACTGCTGTTCCTTCGAGCCACCACCACTGCCTGAGCCGCCACCACCATTTGGACTGAGCCGCCACCGCTGCCCCGGCCGCACCGCCCGTGGCCCCTCCTAGATGCCCCAGCCGCACCGCCCATGACCCCTCCGAGCCGCCCCGACCGTGCCCCCTGCGCCCCCCCGAGCCGCCCTAGGCGCACCGCCTGCAGCTCTCCATGATTCCTTGGGCTGGGCCAAGCCACCCCGTGCCCTCATGGCACCCCTACGGCCAAGCTGCCGTCCGAGGCTAAGCCTCCGTCCGAGGCCGAGCCGCCATCCGTGACCGAGCTGCCGTCCGTGGCCGAGCCACCGTCCATGGCTCTGTGGCCGAGCCGCCTTCCGCGGCCGAGCCAACCCATGGCCTCTGCCACCCCGCGGTACCCATGGCCCTCGCGGCCTGCCGGACCGCCCAGCGGGCTGGGCCGCACCCTGGGCCGGGCCGAACCATGGGTCGGGCTGACCCTAATTGGGTCGACCCAGACCAAGTTGTGTCGGGTTGGTCCGACCGGGTCGGACCGGACCCGGACCTGATATGAACCTATACTTTACTTGGGCCATAACTTTGGCACCAAACGCCCGTTTGATGAACCATCAGCGGTGCTGGAAATATTGGAGCGAGATGTTCCCTTTGAGTATACCCCATTGGAGTTTTGGATTAATATGGGGTATGGTTAGGTTGGATCGAGCATGAATCCAACTGGGTCCCCGAGACTAAAAGGATAATAACTCACAGACTGGGTGTCCGATTGATGCACCGTCTATTGCGTTGAGACCCCTATTGACGTGGCTGTTCTTTGAGATACTACTTCGTGGGACTTCGTGGAAGTTGGAGTATCGACCAGTGGCTTGTGGAGTGGACCCTCTCGGAGACAAGCGATCTTAGTGTGGGAACCCTATAACTGGCTGTGACGATGTTCTAGGATCCTGTGTGGGTCTGACAATGTACTGATGATGTACAAGGATCCTGTGTGGGTATGACTATGTAATAATGGTGTACTAGGATCCTATGTGGGTCTGATGATGTACTAGAGATCCTATGTGGGTCAGATCCTAGCGATCCTGTGTGGGTCAACTCCTAGCGATCATGTGTGGGTCAACTCCTTGCGATCCTCTGTGGGTCAGCACCTTGCAATCCTGTGTGGGTCAGCACCTAGCAATCCTGTGTGGGTCAGCTCCTAGCAATCCTGTGTGGGTCAGCTTCTAATAATCCTGTGTGGGTCAGCTTCTAGAAATCCTGTGTGGGTCATCTCCTAATGATCTTATGTGGGTCATCTTCTTTACAGAGTAAGATGATTCAATTGTTACATCTAATCATCTCTACTGATGTACTTAAGTTATAGCTGGTATGAGCTGAGTTCGTACCTATGTGGTACTTTCCTTCATGGTAAAACCTTTATGGTATTCTTCAGTGTGGAGTACCTGTATGGTACTTGCCTTTGTGATATTCTTTCCTTTGTATAATAAATGATATTTGGGATTTGAAGTTAGACTCTGTGATTTTCCTCATGACTGATATGGGTTTACTTGATAACCTAGGTATATGTATGGACATATACCTAAGTAGGGTTATCAATTGTTTCCTTTATTTGTGGTTGATCCTTGGTGGATTTTGTGATACCTTGAGGGTCTCGGGGTCCCTACTGAGTATCGTTATACTCACCCCTGCACGGGCTATGCCCAAACCTCATTGTGTTGGATACAGACGATGGAAAATGCTGACTGAGGCTGAGAGTACCAGGACTAGATGGTGCCCGGAGGTGGACCATACAACTTGTCGGTACGTAGAGGAGATGGGTGGATGTGGAGTGTTGAGGAGGCGATCTATACATACCCTTCAGGTGGGAACCTCGGAGGACGACCCAATAGATGCCTTTCTCTTTCTTCAATTGTATTGTATTTCAGTTGTACTTGTATCTTTACAGTTGAGATTGCATTCTAGACCCTTTTTTACTTTCAGCACTCTTTTTTCCATACAGTTGACTTGAGTTCATATCTTGTTGTGTGCTTGGTTGTGTGTTATTACAGGTTATAAAGGCAATGCCTTCCCAATTTTAGGGAATAAGCCTTCAGTTCTAGTCGCCATCCCCTAGCATATGGAAGGCTGGCTTGGGGTAGTCACGGCAGAGGCCTCGAGGGACAGGTCATGACACAAAATCCAAGCAATGCCCGAACTTTAATTACAAATGAGAACGTAGAAAAACCTGTGTGAAAATGACACCCCGATATGCCTCTACCTTCTCTCTGAAAATAATATCCCCAACTCCATGCTCAAAGGATCCATATGTGAAAAAATGTCACCCTTTCGTCGATGAAACGTCAAAACCTCGGAGATCTTCATCTGAATATGTGTCAGCCTTGCACTATCTTGCGACACCCAAAATATTTCTCTCTCACATGGTCTAACCATCATTATGTACTACCGATCATTACCTGGGACATGCTGTATGATCACCGTAATCAAGAAGACTCTCGATACATGTCCACGATCATTGATCATGTCATTGCTACTTTGTACATTCTCAATGTTGATGCGTTGTACATGCTACCAAAAACGCGACATCCCATCCCATCGTAGATCCATCATCGATGTCTGGTTCTACATTGATGATGACCCACATGGGCTACCGCAAACATGGTGACCCCTTCCCTCTTGATCTTGGTGGACTACATCTTGAGAAGCTCTTTCTGTTCGCCGCCAGTTGCTTCCCCTTTTAAATCTTTCACTATTTCATTTTTCAAATAAATAAAAGATATGAAATATTATATCTTAAATTTCCATATCACCATGTATCTATAATGTTAATATTCAAAAACTTATCTCATCTAAAAAGATATAAAACATATATCTCCTATAAGAAACACATGCAGCCCTATCTGTGTGATAGGATAAAATATATATCATATTCAAAAACTATCTTATCTCAAATTTGGAAACACCCTCAGACCGAATCCTATCAATTGGGATTTAAAATAATTAAAATTTTCACATTCTCAATGATGACATGTTCACTAAACCATACATACTCATTATCTGCAACTTCCATTCATTCTCTTGGAATAGTTGTGTAAAATCCTCAGATGATCATTTTCATGTAAAGTGAATCTTGAACTCATGTCGGTTCATGATTTTTTTATCTAAAGATCCATTCATTCAAGGTCATCATGATGATTGACAGGGATGGAAGATGTCGACTATCTTGAAATACCTCATGCACTGTTTCATGAAGGTATCCACACCACTATGTAGGGGTTCTAGTATTAAGGGTTGATCCATGTAAAAGTATCATCATAAATGCATACTGTAAGTGGATCTTCCATTACCCGCATAACAGTAATACATTATATGGGTGATGTGTGAGATCGGATTACCTCGGTTGATTTTATTGAGAGGACACTATTCTATCTGTTTCTTTAATATAAAGGTGGAAAATATTTCATGCATATGAGTCCCATGTCACTATTCAATTTAGATTTCCCCTTCTTAATAATAATCTTCATTTCTGCTGCTTCTTGAGTCGACATTGGGGTTGAAACTTGAACCAAATTTACACGCACAACCATTATTATGCCATGTGACTATATCGTGCATTCCCTTGGGAACCCTACAGGTATTATCATTTGATCCCCTATGAACTCCCTAGGGGATATATGTATCCCCACCACACCTTCCACCATGCTAGCTTACCTAGAAGTGTCTCCCATATGGTTTAGCCTACTCCCACTTGTGTAGGATTGATATAGCCTAGATATCCATCTTGGACGAATAATTTTTCAACAAATTCCAATTCATAAGATAATTAGACTTATACTAATTATGGAATATAATATGAAGAATTCCTGAAATTCATTCTTCAAAATTCATCATGCAAAATATATAGTTTTTGTACAACCTATATTCTTATTTGAATCCATCTTCCAAAATCCTTAGAGAATTATTCACTTCTCCTCATACATAACTAAATTATCATTTCATTTTCCCCAATAATTTCCTTATGAAAATAGATATTTTAATGGTATTTTTCAAAGTGATTCATCAATTATTTTAAACATTATGTTAGTTATTCAACTCCATTAATAAATTTATTTGAAATTAAGACTAGTTTGACAATATTCATATTTAATATCAAATTATTTTAAAATATAATATGTGACCATTTAAATTCATGTGTATGGAACTTCTTCAAAACATAAACAACCATGCTTGGGAACACTAATGAAATTCCAATAAATTATTCTATTCTAAATTCATATTGAGATCAAGTGATTCATCACTTATAAATTATTGACAACATATAAAAAAACACAAAGTAGGATCATCGCAAAGTTGTCTCAAAATAGAGTGGTTTATGTGAGATTCAACACAAAATCACCACCACCTATATTTTTTTTCCAATTTATGGTCATTGAAACTTGAATAATAACCTTATATTATTGAAAATTTAAGGGTTACTCTCCAAACTACTCATCCCTTCACTTATAAAAGGGTAACACTCCCCCAAATTAAAGTCAAACCTATCATTTTAATATCTCCCTAAAACTATACCATTTTTCTCTTATGAGGACCATCTAACATGTTAAAATACTTATTTTCACCATTCATAATCATAAGGACTTAATTTATTAGGAAAATTCCAAAGAAAATTCATGTACTCAATGTGAGTATTACCAACTATTTAGATTTTCCTCTTAATTATCTTAATTTTAATTTATTTTATCTACACTAATATAATGTTATTAGTATCATTTATATACCTTAATGTTACTATATTAAGTTTATTATAATTTTTTATTCATATACCACATCCATTAAGGAAAAAAAATCATTGTTCATGCATTGTGCAGACTACCGCCTCCACGACACAACATGTGTCATTATCCATCACCACATTGAAAGGATGGATATATGGATTTTATCATAGTATAAATATGATTTTTGTGATATAGTATGAAAAATTAGAGAATATCAATTATATGATCAACAAGCGATCATCGTTAATTTCTTTATTTAAATTAAGAGTAATAAGAGGATAACATTTTATTCAAATTATGTAATATTTTCACATCCATTAATTCTAATTATGCATCATTACAATTATGATATTTAACTATAATAAGAACTAAATTAGAACATTATGATAATTTTTTAATGATATTACAACAAAACCACCTTATAATCATTTATTAAATCATGTTATATTCATGTTTGAGTAAGTTTGGCCACTTACTTAAACCATACTATGATTTTAGATCATGAATGAATATGGGAACATAATAATTGGTATAATATAATATAAATTTTTCGATAATTTTTTCTTTTTTTATGAAAACATTATAGCAATATTTAATTCCTTAATTATGAAACCACCCTTTGAATGTTAAGAGTCACCGAAACATGCTTATTTTCAATTTCATCTTCAAGGATAAAAACTAAAACACGCCTGAATGTAATTTAAAACATAAAAAATAATTTTAAAACATAAATAATAGAAAATTAAATGACCTAATAATGATTAAATTTTGAGGAAAAATTAAATATGGATATTTCTATTATGAAACTCATATAAATGATCAAAACAACAAACACCCAATGTGTACAATAGGTAGAATTATCCTAGAGAATGACTATATATTATGAGTACAAATGAAAATGGATATGAGTATGGTTATGAATTAAGTGAATGAGATAGATATTTTTGTAAAATAGGATGTTTAAGTACATTCATGGAAGTTAGGACAAGAGTAGTGGGTTTTCTATCTCAAATTTCTCTCTTGAGACAAGTTTTGTATTATAAATCTAATTTTATTTATGTGTTGTATATGCCACATATTTGAGATCTTATATCAAGATTTTTATTTACTGGTAATTTAAGATCAATTTGACACCCTATATTTTATGGGTTTTAATTGAATTTCTACCCAATCTATAATTGGGTTTTTTCCATCTCAATTTTGAATCATTGGGACCCATGTTATATCACCACCAATTTCCTTACATTGAAATGGATGAAGTTTTTCCATATTAATCAAAAAATTTAATGTATTTTCAAGTATATATTGTTATCCATCTCTCATATTATTTTGATTTAGGAGTTACCAAAACTGTTGTAAAAATAAATCTTTTACATGGTTGAAAAACTATCATATGTTTGTTCAAAGTAAAAGTTTGTGTAGTTTTCTAGAAAATATATCCTTTTATGGATAATGTAAAGTGGATGTGGTTGTGGTATAATTTCATTTATTTGTAATCACATTGAAAATTGTTGGTTGGGCATCAACTCAATCATCATCCTCATGCATGATGAATAGGCATAAGATTGGACAGCTTGATAGACACTCCCAAGGGATATGCTTTGGATTATTCATGGTCTATTTATAAATAATAATAAATTATTTCTCCTACCCTTTCCCTAGTATCTTACTAATGAAAAATATTGAAACCAATTACTATCCTCTATAGATAACCTAGAAGATTTAAAGTACCCTCACCCCAATATTTCATTGATAAGGGTACTTAATATTACTTTGATTAAAACATATAGTTTTTAAGTTGATTAAGTGATGTTCTCATAGAAATAAAATTTATTCCACTGAATGGTAAAGTATTTATTTTCAATATATATCATTATGAATGTTTCCAACTTTTATTCATTAATAGGATCCATAGGGAATGGTATGAAAAGTATTCTTGGCTCTTATGGTGACTAAATTTGACATAATTAGGTTACTAGTGGGGCCTATAATTATATATATAATAGATGCATAAACTAGTCTCATGAGATGAAAAAGGATGGGTTTTTGTGTATGCCTCTTCCCATGACAAGATAGTGTCTTGTAACAAGATCTTGAAAGAATATTTTTATGTCTAGAATTATGAATTTCATTAGTATGATATCAATGATTATTGTTATCCATATTTTAATTTACTATAATAGATATAGAATGTACACAGTTTCGGTTGATCATGGATTCATATTTCTCATTTATTCATACCAAATCACTTATTCCATGCTTATGTTATGAAATATTCCACTCCATGCTACTCCTTATCGAACATCTGATATCACCCTTATTTTTTCCTTTTTATAGGAAACAAATAGGAGAACTATGTTTAATTTTCATATATATAATGAAATGGATAATATTTTACTTGAAATATGTTCATATTTTATTTTATATTTTTAAATGTAATATATGTAAGTGTCTAGTATTCCATAACTATTAAACTATTGGATCTTTTGGGAACTAATTTTTTCTTTACCAATAATGATATATCACTACTAGCTCTTGGTTTATAGAGTTTGGTATGTTACAAAGATAAACATGTCATTAGTGGGTTCCCTAGAACCAACTCCTTTATATAATTTTATTACCATTACATGTATACATTTTGAAATATACTTGAGTTTATTCTTACAAAAATAGTGTTGATAATTATGTATCCACTGTTTATATGGTGATGAACTTAGATTACCTGTCATATAAAAAGGTTATAATAATTCGAAAACATATTGATAATCTTGAGATACTATGAAAATAATATTAAATATATGTATTATTCTCTAGATACATCATATTTCTGGGACACAGATGATGTGTGACTATTAAGATCTAACAACATATAAGTATTGACACTTTTTATCATGAAGGTCACAAAAGGTGATCTTAACTGCATAATATTAAGAGGGATGACCTACCAATTCAAACACCATATGTTATAGGTGTCATTGGTTGTTCCTATCAATGAACTTGTGTATTGGTCTCCTAACTTCATATCAGTATTAATGTGTACCATTTGATCATGTACTTTGATGTAAGGAGAAAATGATGACATTGAAGTTATGGTGAGGTATCTTATGTTTGTTGTGTCATTGGTGACATGTCTTTGGTTGAATGATCAATATATACTTTTTTTGCTTCAGATTTGAAGAATTGATATCTCATAGGCCCAGGTTGACCAGGATGGTAGTACCTTAATTAAATTATGTCCATATTAAAATAAAGTAAATTCATTAAGAAATGTCATAAACTATATAAATCATGAAAAGGATGATAACAGAAATTCACATATTTATTTATGAGATATCTTGAGGTAAAGTGACTATAATACACATAGCTTCTTCGTAGGAGTTAGCCATAGCTATGGAATTCATTATCTCCTTAGGGGATATGATGGGTTACTAGAATCCACTCTTGGTATTTGAGATGTAATCAATATAATTTGACAAAATGGGAAAGAAGTTCACACACTAAATTTATCCACAAGTTCCACATATTTGGTTGAATAGGAATATATGATGAAGTGGGCCCCATAGGAGGGGGTTGGTAAATTTCTGAGTGTGAATGGTCACAAATAAAAAAAATTCTCTATGTGTGTGTGTTTGTGTGTGGTGTCCCAAATTGGAATTCTTGGCCTCACACCATCTCATGTCTGACTATCCATCCAAACTCATCAAATCTATCACAATCCCCAAATCAATATCAGTGGATTTTATTTAGGTCAAATAGAACCCAAAAACTATAAAAAGTAATTGGAAATTAAATTTTGTTTTCTTGAATTTAATAAAATTATTTATGGTACTATGGGATGTATAATTAATTAATTTAAATTATTTTAAAACAAGTTAAAGCATTAAAAATACCCTCTAGGTTTTTTTTCTAGTAAATTTAATATTTTATATGAAATATAATTGTGTGTTGACTGATCATGAGTCAGTACCAACCCATTCATGTTTGGATTATCATGTATTTAGTTAAATTATTGTATTTTAGTTTTAAAATGTAATTATTATTTTATTTAGATGAGTTTTTCATTTACCCCACTTATTTAAAATTTATAAGGATCTATGTGTCCATATTTAATTGATAAAATGAATTTTTTTACCATGGGTTCTCATCACCATAATGTGAGTATACATTGTAATGATCATGAGAGTTTTTGGCGATGTGGTTCAAGTCAACTACTAGCATAAACCAAATAAGTTAATGAAATGAGATTTATAGGTTATGGAATTCAATTCAGGCATCGACTCAAGGAATTTATATAGGGTCTCGATTAATTAATTATTTTCTCAATGGATTAACTAATATTTAATAGCTCATGATCACATCATTGTTTATTTATTTTATCATATGCATGGTTTATTATTTTTTGAATGTGTATTTATTATGTGTGATCACATAGTATAATAATAAACAAGAATACATAAATTAAATGAACATGTGAAGTGAATGTTTTCTATTTAAGGCTTGGTTAAGTTGTGTGTGCACTCACATAAAACATGAATATTAAATAGAAAAGGATTTCATCCACCCAGATAAATTAACAAACCCATCAAAGAAAATCTTATGTCATTAAATGTCTTACATGACATGAATTGAATATTTGATTGTTTGAGGTTCTCATCAGCCCTATTCAAGGGTTCCTATTACTAATGATGAGTTATTATAAGATTGGTGAGTTGACTTAACTATCATTGGAAAAAAATGAGTATCCATATCTTTCATGTTGAAACATTTGAGGCAAATCATTGAGCAATGTAAAGTAATTATTTGCAGGATACGGGCCTCCATTCAACATATCAATGGGTTATAAGTTAAATTTGTTGTCTAATAAAAAGAATGCCTTAGAATATTATAGTAGTTATGATGAAATATCTCGTTCTATGAAGATATGCTTAAGTATCCCTTCCACTAGAATAATACAACAATTGAGTATTTTAATTCTATTAACTATGGGATGCGAGGATTTGATAAAATAATTATAGAGATTTAAAATTAATAATTTAAAATGACTATTTTTTACTTAAGATAAAGTACTAAATTAAAATAATTACTTATTTTTGGTCAAATGAAAACCTACACTAATTCAATATCACTGTGATCAATATCAGATAAATTGAATATCCTATCTGGATATAACTTCCATGAGTGGAATTGGTGCATGCATATTGTACTATGCCAATCGACAAAGCTTTATGTGATGATATCCCCTATTATTACTGAGAACCCTCAGTGAGAGAGAAATAAGGATAAAGATAAATAAAATAATTATATATTTGATGCACTAGATTTTCAATGTTTCATGTTGACATATCTTTCTAGTACATTGTATAAAATTAACAAGGACAAATATTCTTTCCAAATGTTGTCATATCTCTAAAATTTATAACAATATGGAGATCAGAAATATAGTTATGAGATATCATGTTCTCTGTATAGATGAAATATAGAAGAAGTGAATTAGGTAGGACCTCATATACTCAATATGATTAGTTACATTAATAGACTTGAGTCCCTTATGTTGCAACTAAACCAAGAACTAGAAACTGATCTCATTATTTCATCTTTACCTCATAGTTTATAAATATTCATTATTAATTATAATAAAAATAAAATCAACATGTCAGTCCCATATTTATTTAATTTAGTTCACCAAGCTGAAAATTATGTGTATAATTAAAACTCTTTGGTCCTTATTATGAATAAAAAGATGAACGAAAAGGAATAATGGAAAATATTGTGTCCTAGTCAAAGACACCGATGCACTTACCATTCAGGAAGCCAATGATATAGATCAATAGAAATGAGTTGGAGGAAATTTTATTTGCATATTGCAAGAAAAGAGACTAGAATAATAATTACATATCTTGGAAGAATAAACAATGTAACTCTTCTGCTTGAGGTATATCAGTCATTGAAGTAATCTATCTATATCTACAAGATGGGTATTGGATACTAAATGCGGTTTACAAAATTTTATTCAAATACATGAACCAATTAGATTCAATACTAATAATTTTTTTGAAGTAGATGTATGAGAAAAAATGATGCGAGACTATATTAAAAGTGGAATATTATCATCTTACTTTGCCTAGTGGAATTGTTTTTTCACTAAATAATTGTTATAATGTATGATTAGTCACTGAAAGTGGCTAATATTAATTTTTAATATCTTTATATTCATTTTTCCAAAGTCTATAAACATTTTTTTAGTGCATTACATAAATAGAACTTCATTTCTCATCAAAAATGCAATTCATGTTTAAAATGCAAATTTGGGCCCAATCATTCATTTGTTTGTTGACAATATTATATTCATTTTCTGAATTTGAAATTTTGTGATATGATTTATCACTTTGTTTGGAACATTTATCTTTTAGGTCTGCTGGATGAATCCCAAAGAAAGATGGAGAATTTTGCGCTTGAAGGCAGAAACTTTCTGGAAAAAGCATAATGGGCCTAAGGCCCATCAAACAAATGTGGGGCCCAAAAACCAAGCCCAATGAAGCTCAAATTTATATAGTAGAAAGATAAAAATATGAGGATCATTTTATTAAACTGTGGATGGAGATAATTCTGATGTTTTCATGATGATAATGGGATCTGAAGTTGAGATTTAAATGGTGGACTCGACATTAATGCACAAAAATCCGTCCCACCATTTCAACCATAACATCCAAAAGTAAGATCCAAATTTCCTGAAATTTTTAGATATTCTAGAAGACACATGGAAGAAAATATTTCTCTTCTACAACCCCTCCGGATTCGGCTTCCTTCAATTTCTAATTCACACATCAATATGGTGGACGAATCTGGACAGTTTTCTGGGTCAAATTCAAAACATCAATTTCCTTTTGATTATTCACCCTCCATTTGACTCTATTAATTGTTGGGGGGTGAATCAATTGTTGGGGGATGTACCTAAGGCTCCTAATATGCCTATATAAGGAGCTATTGGTGAAGGTAATAGGGGGGATATTTTTCATATCATCTTTTGTTGCTTGTTTCATTGTAAGGTTATGCTTCCAAATTTCCTTTGTAATGTTTTCCATTTCCATGTAAGTTTCTTTTTTGTATCTTGATGTTCTTAATCAAATTCATTTACTTATATATTTTCCATTTCTTTTATTAAAACTTTATTATCACAAAGCACAGTGATATCTCTGTGTTGTTGTGAATTAGTTCACACATAGGTGTGAATTTCATTCACACACACGGAGGAGTGCTCGTTATTTCCGCGGTTTTAATTTCTTCAATCCAATTTTTGTTAGCCATCTTCCACCAACCATTGAGAGTATACCATCAATGGAGGGCTAAACCCTTAATGGGATGATCTTAGGAGGATGGAAATGCTGGATTGAATGTTATTTTATGAACGAATTTTTGTTAATTGGATAATTAATTTAAGACATCCATTCTTCAATTATTTCTACTATTCATCTTTATTGTGCTTGAGAAAACTAAATTCAATTACTAAATGACCATATACCTCGGGGAGATCATGAATTTGGTTATCTAAGTGTATACGGGATTAGTAATTGTGTTTAGTAAGTACCAAACCAGAAAATGATGAATGTAACGTTATTTTTGAAGAATGGATTCTTCAAAAATTAATAAAACCGAAATTGTCTAATGAAGTAAAATTCATTCAATCCACCCCAAGCATAATTCTAAGATCAACCCATTTCCATTTAATTTATTTCACTTAGGTTTATTAGTGTTATTTAAAATCAATCCAAAATCAAACCCAAATTCGGCTACTTCATAGACCATCCTTCACATAATCATAGCGTCTCAAGGTTACTTCTTCGGTCCCTGTGGATTCGACCCCTACATGTACTACATCGATCGCTTTTACCAGTAGGGTAAATTTGGGCGCAACCAAATTTTGGCGCCGTTGCCGGGGACCAAGTAAGTTCCTCAGACCAAAAACCTTCTTTTCTTACCCCCATTCTCCTTTCTCATCCCAAATTCTCTATTCTCACCCTAATTTCTCTTCTCTTTTCCCCTTTCTGTTTCTGTGTGTCCAATGAATCCCAAAAACAACTTTCAATCAACTCCAATGGATTATCTTCAATAATACCCATTAATATACCAAGGCTATAATCAACTAGAAAATGAATATTTTGAATCACCTCACATAGGGAATTTCATTGACCAATCCTTAATTGAATACACCACTCCAGATGAGATGTACAATCAATGGAATGCTGAATGTTTACAAGATCAATTTCCATACCTATCAAGAATGATTGAAAAGATAAATAATGAAAAATTCCATGATGTACAAACATATATCAACCCTAATCCTGAAAAAATTCTTGAACAATTGTGCGAACAAATGGATAAAATGAATTCAGAAGTTTCATCTTTTAGATTAGAATTACAAAGCTTAAAGACTTTTGAGGAACCCGTTCCCACTCAAGATGTTCTTTCCTCATCATTGATAGATGAATCTTTTATCCCAAAAACCTCCCATGAATTGAAGAAAGAACTAACCTTTGGATATGGGATAACTGAACAAGATCAAAGAAATGTTGAAGAGTATTTAACTCAGGATGAAATTAATTTTTTGGATTCACAAGGGGAAAATTTGTCTCCATCGATTGAGTGTTCGGAATATTGCTCCAATAACAATTTTTTAGAATCACTGATCATTGAACCATTGGGAGATATAATGAATATTTTGTCTATACCCACTCATGAAATTCAAATGGAAATTTTTTTGGATGAATCATCTTTTCAAAAGAAACCAATTCTTTCAAATTTTTTTAAAGAAGAAACAATGTTTGATTCAAATTATCATTCTTCTTTAGGAAAATTCAATCAAACTAAAATCGATGTTTTAATAATTCCTTTCCTACTCAATAATCACTCTATTTATGATAACCAAGACCATTCAATTATCATCAATTTTCATCAAGAATCTCACCATGTAGGAATGAACCTTGAAATCATAGGAAATAATCCAGATAAAACACGATCAACCATTTTAGATATTCCTTGGATTTTACCAATCATTGTAGAAAATAGGATTTCTTACGAAACAAATTTCAAAAAAACAATCAATCTAAATCTTGTTGAAGTGGAGAAAGATGGGTTAATTAAAATTTTGAAAGTTGGAATTGGATAAGTTGGGGGGTACAAGTCGAGCCAACGACGTTAAAAAAAAGCGCTGCATGGGAGGCAACCCATGGTTTTCATGTTTCCAATCATTTTGAATCATTTTATTTTTCATATAATAAATTACCATAAGCTGTTGACCTGTTATTCTTTTATGAGTAAGGATGGGTATGAAAGGGGAGCTCCATATTCATCTGTGTCACGTGGTGTGATCTCTGAGTAATAACTTACCCAGAAAATATAAAGAAGACAATGTATCATTAGTTTATTTTGTTTTGTTTTATTTTTATGTTTTTATAGGTTAAAAAAAATAAAAGGACATGTCGTAAGCCATAAGGAAAATCCATTCACCACCATCCAAGCCGCTGAGACTCAAATCCAGGATTGAAGGGAGACTATGGAATGCACTATCATCATCAACCACCAGGTGACTTCATTCCATGATTTTCATTTTAAATTTCTTCTTTGAACTCCTCTGCTACCCCCTTCTAACTTTTCTTTTCTTTAAACACTGGGGACAGTGTTATTCTAAGTTGGGGGGAGATAAAAATGATTTTTTTGTGAATAAAAACATGCATGAAAAGTAAAGTTCCATTAACCATAAACATGATAAACACACATTGAAAAATCTAAAATTGGATATCAAATAAATTTTGCATGCCTTGATTCTGATTTTAATGCAAGTTTAAGTTCATGAGCATAGTTTTTGGAAAGTGCAGTTGTCCGATGTGATTTTTCAATGTTTACAATTTCATCCTCTTAATAAAAATGCCACAATGCACGTTTACTAGATCGTGGGTGTAAATTTGAGTTCTTGGGTCCCTTTCATTATAGCATAGGGTTCTGGGGTCACTTTTAGTTTAATTTGAGTATCCAAAAAAAAAACAAAAAAAAAACAAAAACAAAAAAAAAACAAAAAAACAAAAAAAAAGACCACATAGAGCAATGTTTTGTCCAAATGCGTGACGTCCGACACTTGAGGATCGTGACTCCATAGTTGTCTTGCCCAGAGTTAGGCTTTATATCTCTATTGTAGAGCATGAAATTGACAATATGTGTGGCGTTCGACACTTGGGGATCGTGACTCCATAGTTGTCTTGCCCAGAGTTAGTCTTTTCATATCTATTGTGGTTAAAAAAATAAAATAAAAAAATAAAATAAAAAAAAGGATACTCATCTTAAGGTTTAATGTGATTCCCACCTAGCGCTTCCATTTTTTCCCCTTGAACAATAAAATGGGCCCCATATCTTTTATGATGCACAACACTATATCATGCTTAATTGGAATTGGATGAAATGTGGCAATGAATTTGAACAAAGGAATGAGCTTGGGCTTGGGATATGCTTATGGACCTAGCTTGTTTTAAATGATTTTGATGGGTTTTCATAATTTTTTTGGTATTAGATATTTGGGTGAGCAATGTGTATTAAAATGTTTTTGGAAAAGGGGATTTGAATTTCATATTTTTAATTTATTTAACTCGGGACTAGAAAAACTCAAGTTGGGGGGTGTGATTAGTCACTGAAAGTGGCTAATATTAATTGTTAATATCTTTATATTCATTGTTCCAAAGTCCATAAACATTGTTTTTAGTGCATTACATAAATAGAACTTCATTTCTCATCAAAAATTCAATTCATGTTTAAAATGAAAATTTGGGCCCAATCATTCATTTGTTTTTTGACAATATTATATTAATTTTATGAATTTTAAATTTTGTGATATGATTTATCACTTTTTTTGGAACATTTTATCTTTTAGGTCTGCTGGATGAATCCCAAAGGAAGATGGAGAATTTTGCGCCTGAAGGCAGAAACTTACTGGAAAAAGCATAATGGGCCTAAGGCCCATCAAACAAATGTGGGGCCCAGAAACCAAGCCCAATGAATCTCAAATTTATACAGTAGAAAGATAAAAATATGAGGATCATTTTATTCAACTGTGTCTGGAGCTAATTCTGATGTTTTCATGATGATAATGGGATCTGAAGTTGAGATTTAAATGGTGGACACGACATTAATGCACAAAAATACGTCCCACCATTTAGACCATAACTTCCAAACAGATGATCCAAATTTCCTGAAATATATAGAGCTTCTATAAGACACATGGAATAAAATATTTCTCTTCTACAACCCCTCCGGATTCGGCTTCCTTCAATTTCTAATTCACACGTCAATATGGTGGAAGAATCTGGACAGTTTTCTGGGTCAAATTCAAAACATCAATTTCCTTTTGATTATTCACCCTCTATTTGACTCTATTAATTGTTGGGGGGTGAATCAATTGTTGGGGTATGTACCTAAGGCTCCTAATATTCCTATATAAGGATCTATTGGTGAAGGGAATTAGGGGGATATTTTTCATATCATCTTTTGTTGCTTGTTTCATTGTAAGGTTATGCTTCCAAATTTCCTTTGTAATGTTTTCCATTTCCATGTAAGTTTCTTTTTTGTATCTTGATGTTATTAATCAAATTCATTTACTTCTATATTTTCCATTTCTTTTATTAAAACTTTATTATCACAAAGCACAGTGATATCTCTGTGTTGTTGTGAATTAGTTCACACATAGGTGTGAATTTCATTCACACACACGGAGGAGTGCTCGTTATTTCCGCGGTTTTAATTTCTTCAATCCAATTTTTGTTAGCCATATTCCGCCAACCATTGAGAGTATACCATAAATGGAGGGCTAAAACCTTAATGAGATGATCTTAGGAGGATGCAAAGGCTGGATTGAATGTTATTTTATGAACGAATTGTTGTTAATTGGATAATTAATTTAAGACATCCATTCTTCAATTATTTCTACTATTCATCTTTACTGTGCTTGAGAAAACTAAATTCAATTACTAAATGACCATATACCTCGGGGAGATCATGAATTTGGTTATCTAAGTGTATAAGGGATTAGTAATTGTATTTAGTAAGTACCAAACCAGAAAATGATGAATGTAACGTTATTTTTGAAGAATGGATTCATCAAAAATTAATAAAACCAAAATTGTCTAATGAAGTAAAATTCATTCAATCCACCCCGAGCATAATCCTAAGATCAACCCATTTAAATTTAATTTATTTCACTTAGGTTTATTAGTGTTCTTTAAAAACAATCCAAAATCAAACCCAAAGTCGGCTACTTCATAGCCCATCCTTCACACAATCATAGCGTCTCAAGGTTACTTCTTCGGTTCCTGTGGATTCGACCCCTACATGTACTACATCGATTGCTTTTACCAGTAGGGTAAATTTGGGTGCAACCAATGTACCACCAGTTACCAAAAACATAATTTTAGTGCCATTCTTAGAAACTATGTGACTTTATTTCATGTTTGGAAATGATTGTTTTCTTATGTATAAGGATAAAATATTTTATATTATGGATAATATTAACAATTTGATGTCTAAACTTGAACTAGATAATACTATTTTCAAAATCAATCAAAAATCTAGTGATAATTACTCATATCCTACCCTCCTATGGAACTTCATGCTAGGTAATGTAAATGAAAAGTGTTTTTTAAAACTTAATATAGAAGTGCATTTATACACTATTGAGTTAAACCCCTTGGATGCATGTCATGCTTATTTAAAAGGCAAAATGGACAAAGTAAATTCTAGTGGGAAAAAAGAGAGATCCAAAAAACCATTTTAATTTGTTCATACTGATATATGTTTCCCATTTCTAGTAGAGGCAAGGGGTGGTTTTTCATACATCATTAATTTTTCCAATTAATATAGAATATATGGATATGTCAACTTAAACAGGTATAAGTCAAATACATTTATCATGTCTATATAATATAAAAATGAATTAGTGAATCAAATTGTTATGAATATTAAGAAAATAAACCCAGACCATGGTAGAGAATATCTTAACAAATCATTCATTGAATATTTAATGGACTGTGGTTTTTTTACAAATTTATCATCTTTATAAACCCTAGTGGATTGGTATTAGTGAATTTAGGTGTCATACCCTACATGACATGGTCAGATCAAAGATAATTAATGCAACCCTATCTTTAAATATTTGGGGATATGAACCGTAGAAATCATTATATACACTAAAATAATTACCAAGTAAAGAAAAAGATGAGATTATAGATGAGTTTTGGTATTGAAAGAAACCCAATATGTTAAACATATGTGTACGAGGATATGAATTTTTGTAAAGACTATACCTAGAGGCTAATTTACTTCTCGAATAATGAAGTAAATTTTATAGTTGATTAAAATGTGAATAAAGGTTATTACCTATATGGACCATTAGATAGAATGTTCATTATATCATGTCATGCCGTATTTATAAAAATGGTACAAATTTATAGTGGAAACAGTGGGAGAAAGATTGAATATCAAAAATTTGATGTTCCTAATGCACATTAGTTGGTATACTAATAATATTTACAAGGGATAGCGGGAGATGAATATGGTCATAAGAAACAAGTAATGCATTGGTTTAATATATTGGTTTGTGAAAAAGATAGATATGGTTTTATTATTACCAATTCAAGTGACACAATACTCTTAGAAAATGATGAACATCTAAAATACAAGGAACCAATATATGTCATAGATACATATAAATAGAAATAATTTAGTAATTATAAAATATATTACATGTAAGAAAATCATGTTTGGATTTTGGTATACCCAATAGATGATGTAAAACTTATTAGTTGTAAATGGGTATTCAAGAAAAATATGGACATGGATGGTCAAGCGAACACCTATAAGGCATGTTCAGCAGAAAAGGGTTTCAAGAAACACTAAGACATAAATTATTATGAAACCATTTCATACATCATAATTCTAAAATACCTTAGAATATTTCTTAAAAAACTATCATTCAATGATTATTAAATTTGGAAAATAGAAGTCAAAACTAATTTTTTAAGATGAGATGTTAGCTTAAGACATCTATATGACACGTCCCAAAGGGTTTATTATATCAATGAGAACCAATAAGGTATGAAAGATATAAAGATCCATTTATGCATTGAAACAAACATGACTATCCAGGAATGTTCATTTTAATGAGGCTAAAAGAGAATTTGGAGTCACTAAGAATGAAAGAAATCCTTGTGTTTATACGCAGGTTAGTGAGAGTTTAATCATTTTACTAGTATTATATATTGTTGACATATTATTAATGGGAAACTAAGTACATATCTTATATTATGTGAAAAATTTGTCAAATGAATGCATCTCCATGAAAGAAAAAGGTGAAACATCCCATATTCTAAGTATTTTGATCTATCGAGGTAGGTCTCATAGAATACTTGGGATTTTTCAAAGTATTTACATTGATAATGTACTAAAAATATACAATATAGAATAGTCCAAACCTGGATTATTTCAAGTTTCACATGGAATTAATCTCTCCAAGAAGAAGAATCCACAAAGAGTGTGTGAGGTTGACTGAATGACTAGAATCCTTTATTCTTTAGAAGTGGGATCTATCATATTTTTCATGTTATGTAGTAGTTTTGATGTTTCATTTTATTTAAGCATAATATAAAGATATCAATCCAATCAAGGATATTTGTATTAGGAACCTTTGAAAACTATACTAAAGTACCTGAGATGTAAAAAGGATATGATCTTACTATATGGAGGAGATGGGAGATATCCATGAGAGAATACACTGATCTATATTCTATAAATATAATATAATTTGAAATAATAGTTAGGCTATGTATTTTTCCAAAATAGTGGTGCAGTGATATGGGGAAGCTTGATGCTTCCTGTGATCACTGATTCAACAACAGAATGAAAGTATATATCAAATTTTAATGAATCTATAAAATAAGTTTGTATATGCATACTTGTTCCCAATATTATCATTGTTACTAATAGTGTAGACCCTATTATAGTATAATATGATAGTACTATAGCAGTGGGGCCTTCCAAGGAGCCCAGGCCATACTACAGGATAATGTATTTATTTAAGTTGTTTCATATCTTAAGGGATTTTACTCTGAGATGGAAATTCGTAATGAATAGAGTAGCCAAAAAAGATAATGTGGAAGAACCCCTCACTAAATCTATTCTCAATAGAATCATTATACTCTTGTGAGAGCTAGTGGGCTTAGAATTTCTAGTTGTTGGATCTAGTGAAAGTGGGAGTGTTGTGAATGGATTCCTTAGACCCAACTCATTTATATACATTTATTACCATTAAATATATTTAGTCTTAATTATACATGTGTATATTCTTACCAAACTAGTGTTGATACTTCTTCACCTACTTTTTACATAGTAATTTCCTTAGATTTCATATAGTATCAAAATTTCATGTCAGTTCCCAGCTATAATGAGAACATACAAATACTATGATAGTAAAATTAAATATATGTCCTATGGTCTAGATACATCATACCAATAATACATAGATGTTGTTTTACTTTCAAGTTATAGGGGCTCTTAATAATTGAGACTTCTTCTCACAAAGTTACCACATGGTGATATTGTGTAGAAGAGATTATGAGGACTATCTGGATAATATGAACCACACATGTTTCGGTTGTAATTGGTTTTTCCAATATATGAACATGCGTACTGGTCTCTTTACTTGATTTTATTATTAATGTATAACATTTGATTTTATAATTTGATGTAAGGAAAAAATCATGATGTCAAAGTCATGGATATGTAGCTTGTGTTGGATGTATCATTGGCGATATGGAATTGGTTAAAAGATAAAGATAAAATTTTCAACTTCTAACTTAAGGAAGTGATATCTCATAGGCCCAGGTTAACCAGGATAGTAGTAGCTTCATTAAATCTATATCCATGATACATGAAGGTAAATCCATCCTATAATGTCATGAAATATAAAATTTATCACAAGGATGAAAACAAAAGGGTGAATTATACTTTATGAAATATCATGAGACTAAATGATTTTATTTCACAAAGCATTTTTGTAGGAGGTAGTCATAGCTATAACCTTCCTTCTCCCCTTAGGGTAAATGATGGGTTACACCACTTTACTTTTAGTCTTTGAGTTGAACTCATTGCTATCATGATAAGGTCATAGAGTGTCAAACATAAAGTGTATCAACATGTTCTATGTATTCATATGAATATGAGTTTTTAACAATGTGGGCCCCACATGTGAGGGTCAGTAAACATATAAGTGTGAATGATCAGAATTAAAATTATTTCAATTATATTATTAATTTTTGGAAAAATTATTATTGAATTAATTTATCAAGGTATTAAAAAGTTGTTTGATCATAAAAGTGAATATGAGAGAATATAATTTTTTGATGAGCATAACATGTTTAAGGATTGTTAAATAATTAAGGGAGGTGTAATAAGAGTTAATGGTTCATATTTTATCATGTAATAAGTTAATATGTTATAGTGAGTTATAAATTAATTGTGACATTTATGAAAAGTTTAATTAAGTCAACTGTGTGTACAGGGGTACAAAATGAATGTTATTCCATTCTAGGAACCAAAGTGAAAGTTTTGAAATTATAACCTAAGTATATAAGTGAATTTTAGACTCAATAATAATGAACTCCATAATTTTCTTGAATTTTGAGCTATATTATCTTCTATTACAAGATATATAGTAGAAACCGAATGAAGAACATAGTTAGATCAATATTGTCTTTTTGATTTAGTTAAAGTTCTTCATTCAATTGATGTGAAATCATAAATCTCTTCAATTTCCAACACTAAAACCAGGGAATAAAATATTAATGAACCAAGAGTTTTGGTTCATGTTTGTATGATCTATAGGATTCCAATATTTGACCATTTGAGATATGACATGTATACAATGAGTCAATTAAAATTTTTATTTCAAAAGAACAATGTATTATTTGTGGTTTTGTTCATTTTTTATTTATTCTTAAATTTAATTTCCCAAAATCCATTAAGAAATTAAGGAAAGGGGTTTTGTGGAATTTAATATTTTACCATGAATAATAACCCAAAATTTTAAATTATATATTTTTCATGATTTCTTCATGATCCAAGATCCTTTAAACTGCATAAAACTAGAGTCCTTATTGTATGATGTTACAATGAACATACCATCACCCATTTTTAATACATTAAAAAGAAATGAAAGAAACTAACCATGATAAATTTAGTTATGGGATTCCTTCAATTACCTTTTTAAATAGTCCTTTACATAATTCACACTTCGTGTCTCAAGTGTCATGGATTTAAAAAAAATCATATCTATCGGTAACAACTATATCTGGCATCATGGGACACCACTATATGGTTATGAACATTCCCCGATATAGACCCTAATAAATCCACCCTAATATGACCTAATAAAAAATTTAATGTTTTCATTTTAATTAATTTTTCAACTAATCTCCATACGGATTGAAAAAATTTCATCTGATCTCATCATTTGAATTTAGTCAGTGGTAATCACTTATGAACCTATCCCATATCATTAGTTCATATCCAAGAACATTGAGTACTGATTTGTAGAATTATCATATTTTGATCAAAAGATATTAGAGTTTTATTAGACCTATAATATCAATTAGGATATTTTTTCATAGATACCCTTTATGTTATAGTGCACATCACATGACTATAAACTATGTGTTCTCCTATGAGATGGTTGATAGTGTCATTAAGATATCATGCATGTCAGATCAACTTTTCCCCTACTACTAGATGGATTATCACTACACCTTTGTTTTCTAATAACTATAAACATAAACTATGTTCACTTCCCTATTAAATAATATATTCTAAAATTGGGATCTCTATTCACATTGTGTTTTGATTCTCTCTTTCCATATAGATGTCTCAAATTTCACTTTCCTTTGGTCTAAACTATGTCATCGTAAAATCTATTCGACATTAGTCCAGACAAAAAGACCATAAATTGTATGTTAAATAGATGCAAACCTCTCTAAACCCCAAAACCATAAATTAAATACTAATAAAAATTCAATTTTCTACTCACTAAGATTTCAACTTTTAAGGTTTAGGAAAAAATTAGAGTGAAAATGAAAATGGAAAAAAATATATTATGGTCAACCTTATGGACCTTAAAGAAGTCGATCTATACTTGTTCAACCCCTTGGTCTATGAAAAATTTAGGTAAATTACATTTCTAGTCTCTTCACCATGATAATGTTTCCAATACATGATGAAGTTCTTTTTGGGGGTTCCAAAATCCTCCTTGAATGTCCCCTCCTACATGAATCTTTTACATTCCCCAAATTATTAAATCCCCCAAAACTCCACATGGTTATTGTTAATGAGTGCATCTAAATTTAAAGGACAGATCTAGTTTTATAGGCATACATGCCCCAATCTAGATCTGCATATGCACCCCCAATATTTCATACTAACCATAGGAATGTTGTCGTCCCAAGAAAAGGGTCCCAAATCTCTGTATACCCTAAAACCATTACAATGGTACCCACCATTCTAATATGGTATGTTTTCATCGCTGACATATGTATCCTATCTCATCGTCCCTAATTATAAATCTTTGATTTATGGTTTAACTAATCTATAATCCCAATATTCAATTGGATTTGATACCCTTGATGTTGGTAATCAATTTATCAAGCTCACCTTTGAAGAAGAGATAAAACATCTCATTATTTTTCCTAATCCTTGTCAAGTGGACTAAAACTACATGACACAACGTTTTGAGCCTCATAATCATAAAATGTTTCCCCCATTTTTGGTATATTCTATCTTATCATTTGGATCTCATTCAAAATGGGGTTTACCTTTCCCTTTCTTGATGGACCATCCTGTATTTGGTTAAATCTATCCAACCTTAAACATCATTAACTTTCAGTATGATCAATATGATGTTAAACTATGTGCACCATCCTTTGAGGCTACCAGTATATGCAATAAAATTATCTCTATTAATGATATATTTATCCTCTCCAATTCCACTTTATAGAAACATTCATTTTATAAAATGATCTATGAAAATAAATTAGATCAATACATAGTATAAGAACCATAAACTTAAAATCTACACATTATCCCTTAAGGTTTTCTACATTCATAAAATTATTTTCCCCAATCATGTTCAGTTTGTTTCACTCATGTTTCCATATATACCAGCTAAATTGTTTTGGTCAATGTTATGAAAAAATCAACATCATCCACATTGGTTCAACTTTTATGACATTAAATCTATTTCATAAAAGAGACATAAAACTCACTAGGTTGAAAAAACACAAAGGTAAAACTTTTAAAAAGTAAATTATTTGATCATTATACATGAATCTCACTTGATATTGATGAAATTGATCATTTAAAATATCAATAGGTATAATAAATATTAGTATGAAAAACCCTAAAGTGCAGCCTTAGTAAAATCCACATTCTGAATCACTAAGTTTCACCTATATGAGGCTTGGGAAAGAATTAGGGTAATAAAGAAAAATTCACCAACTTGTGGTAGTCCACAAAATATCCCCATCAAAATTCATATTATGATTAGTATTCCTTTTGGATAATGTGAAATTTAGATAATTCCTTTATTACATTATCTCTAGCATATTAGTCCATAAAATCCATGTCGAATGCATAAAAAAACACACATGGTTTTTTGAATTATCAAACACACTTGAACATTTTAATCCTCATTCCACAATTTTCCTTTTATTATCTACATCACATTGGGCCAAATAACTCATCAAAATGGACCAACTTTAGTGTAAGGTGATGGTATTTCTACATTTATCCATCTATGATCCATGACTGATGTGAAATCATTAATTCAAATGGACCAAATCTAGTGCATGGTGATGGTATTTCTTCCTATATCCATCAATGAGCCATGCCTAGGAGGAAATAATTTATCTAAATAGTACAACTATAATGTATAGTGATGGTCTTTCTACCCATACTATTATGTGATCTATTTCCAGAATGAAACCATTTTGACTCATGTTTTTGGGAATCAAATTTTTTTTAGTACATTTAAAATTTGATTTAATATTTTTTTTCAAGTTGTATTAATATTGAATTTTATGAGCTTTCACATTATTTTAAAAAGGTAATATAAATAAAATAGGGAAATGGGTAGTTGGAAAATGAACAAGGAAAATTTTGTTTCCAATCCAAAAAGTGGAAGAGGATGATCAATAAATTGAAATATATCTTCATTGACAGTATCTAATATAAAAATCCCCTCTATATATTCTTGGAGTTTAGTAATTGATTTCTATGCTTTTTTTTTGCATCATTTTGAAGACTAGCTAGCCTTGTTGTCTCATATTTTTTAGAGAGACATAGTTTTTTCCATGTTAGCTACTAAAAATTCTTTCTTGATAAAGGATTATTCCATTATCTCATAATACTCCTCCAGAATTTCCTTGAGAGCATGAATTTCCCATTATAGGTGACCCATTTCAGTATTCATTTTTTTATATATGTGTTTCTATTCCATTGCCACTGCTATATACCATGATTAATCATGGGATTCAATGACTCAAATATTAGAAAAATTACTATCAGCTTCTCTATAGCAGAAGGTTCTTGCATCACTTTTTCTTACTCCCACCTTTGTATGATCTCTTTCATGACATGTTAGACTATACAATAGTCAAGTTTATAAATTCACATCACATTGAATAGGAAGTTTACTTTTAAAAGATTTATGGGAATCTATTTTAAGGTTTTTAATATAATCAGCCGATATATGTCCCTCAAGACAATCAATGTGAGATGCTTTATATGCTAATATCCTCTTAATTATATTATAAACCAATTTTAGAAGGAGAAATGTATTCATGGATTATCTCACTCGTCGAAGCCATCCATACAGAGCCTGTTAAACTATTTGTTCCCAAAGTAGCTTCATTATTTGTATACTTGAGTTGTCTGTCTTTATGAGCATAATATTCATTTGTGATCTCCAAAACTTTATAAACTACTACCGAGAATTACCTTTTATATTTCACATTAGTGGATTGGATCTAGAGGATGAACCCATGACACTACAGGGACACACCAACTCTTGGGACTATAGATCTATCAATATTAACTAGGGGTGATAGAGGTGTTACCTAGTCTATTGCAGGGACATGGGATTCAATACTAGTTATTTTAGATTATCATATTGCTATATCTGATGAATAATGTGATGTCAAATAACCATTAGTATCTCTCCCCATTATTGGACTAGGTTGTGGGGTTGGATTCTCCCTCATATTGCTATCCTTATTAGTTTGTTAATAGTAACACCTTTAAGAAGAGATACCTATTGGGAACCTTAAGTGTTTTCTACAGACTATCATGATGAGACCACCCTTACTAGTTTCCATATTAGAGACACTTTCACCCCAAAAGAGGAAACTACTAAGGCCTCCCCCTGACATAATAAACATAACTAGATTTTTGAATACATGGTATTTGTGTTAATGATTTGAATGAGTGAATCATGATGTAATGTTGTGAAATCTAGGAATTGTGGAAGAGAATCATGATCATATATTACTTTATGAAGTTCCTAGATATCATTGGAGGTATCAAGTGCTTCTATGTGATTAAGGAGTTCCTCCATAGTTACACTCACCTTATTAAAGATAATGAAATCTATTATAAGAAATAATGTTATTGGGTGTTTCATAACTTTCAGATGCATTTGGCCACCCTAACTAAACAATATCCCCCTCCACTAGTGAGGGTGGGAGAAATTAACACTATTTTGGATCCCACCACTACCGGTTCTTCCTTTGCTTCTAGTTCTCCCTCTACTATAGAAATGGATTATTGAAATATAGAGTTGGAGAAACACCCATGATCCCCTGGATGGAATCCTAAGTATTCTCCTCGAACCATGTGGAATATAGAGAGCCTATATATAGTGATCTATGGTGTTACTATTCAAATGAATATGAATGTATAATATAGAAATCATGGATTTAGTTTAAGACTAACCACTCCAAATAAGAATGGTTCATTAATCCAATATCTTGTAATCCATTTATCTCTTGACTTATGAAAGGGTAGGGTTGGACCATCTCATCGATTTAATTAAGATTAGGAGTGGGATAATTATAGAAACACTATCATTATTCAATCTCTATACAATCTTATTCTTAGGAGACAATTTATCCTCCTCTACACTTGATTACTCTACTTCATGGAAGTCTCCAAAAGAGTCCCCAACAATATACTGTGTGGATTTATTTATTACTATATATTCTCCCATATCTACTAGAAGGAATATAAAACTATTGATTTTAATGGATTTTGTGAGGGATCATTTCATTTCTTGATGGATTAAACTTACATGATCCAGATTAGTGAATTGATCCAAATATTTATCTAGATACTGATTGATTACCCCTTCATAGTTTCCACAATATTTCATATCTTCTACCCATTTGGTGAAGGAAACCCTTGATTCGGTGGACTTGATCAGCGAATCCAATTCCAAAAAATATTTCTCTAACATTATAGGATTTTTCTTGAAATCAAAATCTAGAGGGGAATTTATATTTCCAATTTTTGTAATGTTAACACTAATATGTTATAAGTCCCAAAATTTCATGACCCAACCCAACAAGACTCGATCCATGACTACCCCGAGCCCACCTCCAATAGGCCAGGGGATAGTGACCAGTGCTGAGTAGGAATATCACACATAAGGGAGGCCGTTGACTATGGTACCAATACACATGTACCCACATACATCTCCCTACAACATTGTAGAGATAATAATACCTAAAACCAAAATTTCATTCATACATCTATCCCACAATCAATTTATAAAAAAGTATTGAAAGTGTAAAAAGGAAAAAATATAGGCCCACCCAAAACTGAAAAAGAGTCCAACATGCTCTGAAGGAGGTGACTACTATCAAAATCAACCACTAGAACAAACCTCATTCAAGAATCTATAAAACCCCCAGTCTATCTAGCTCACTATGATTCACCTTCTATGGGTCCTCCTTGGACTCTATCAAAAGTCCAATCATCTTCACAAGACATGAAATGTGTGGGAAAATCCCATGATGGGGTGTGTATAATAATACCCAATAGGCACACCAAAAAACAAAAATTAATAGGAGAAAATGAAAGGAAACAATCAACTTAACCCAAGCCAACGTAAACCCAAGCAAGAGTGAACAAGAACTTCATATCGACCACTCCTTGGATATACACAACTATTAACCTCAATCTACATGGTGTGTTAACCAAGATATGGGAAAAAACTATAAGTAATCATAGAATTCACCTAGATATACTCATGTAAAACTCCAAGTATCATGAGAACCCTACCTCACTGCTAGCCTCAGGATCCAACTCAAGGCTCAAAGGTCATGCTCATACAAGAGAACTCACTCCATGAGCCCTACCATCCTAGATGGAACTTGAATAAGATATATCAATTCATCAGAAAATCCACTTCCATCCTTAATGGAACATATGATATATCTCACTCCATCAGGTATCGCTAAACTAATTGCACATCCCCTCTATCATAGATAGAATACACCCAAGAGAACACACTCTTTAGGTCTTACCACAAAGAAAGTAGCATTGTCACTCAACAAGTATTTATAATCGGATAGGTGATCTCACATATCCTAGAGGGGGGAATCCAAGAACCATATTGGAAACAATAGATATATCATCTCATTAGATATTGGATCACACCCATGACCACCGAGGGACACTAAGAACACAATCCAGAACACTAGAGATCATAACACTCAGATAAAGGATCACACCCAGGACCACTGGGAGATACCAAAATCCAAAAATATGGATCCAAATAGAAATTTGGGGATTTTACTCTCAATGATGATGTAAAACACACTAGAACCAACCACTAAGTAGAATATCATACTCATGACAATGCAAAAAACCCTTTTATAACTCCCTACTAAGTAGGGTATCATATATCTAATGATGTCACAAACCCTTCTGGGGTACCCTACTAGATAGGGGATCACCTACCATATATTAAGGTCACAATGATAACCTAAACCCCACCTAGTGATGTCAATAGAGGATCCCTCCCCACCCTCCTGGAGGGATACAAAAACTCTATCCGAGCTGATCCTGTCGAGGGGATCACAATCCCGTGCTAAGGATGCAATGCCACATAGTACCCCAATAAGGATAGACCAAGGGAAACCACTAAACTGATATTGGTATGCACATCACTACTAAGAGACCCACTACATCACCTCATATTGCATCACACTTGTCAACACCATGGTAACCATCATGTTAAACATGAAAAACTACTTAGGATAGGCTACTTGTGGGCCTCCATCCAAGTACTAAAGATGAAGATGCGTGAGGGAGAATACTCTAAGGGGAGTACATGGTGTGTGTGCATAGTACATGATTTGTATGTCGATATTGGACCACGGTTATCTCCCCTCATGGTACTCAACGTGTATTTGGGTATATAAATGGTGTGTACCTCATGTCACATGGTGTGTGACCTCATCCTATCTCCTGGGTATGTCCCCACCCATATATGGAAAGCTATCCATGTTTCCCCACATGGTGCACACCCTCAGTACAAAAAATTTCCTATCTATCTAGAAAATTTTCCATGTATTCAACCCATTATCATGTCGGTAACTCTGTATCTATGTCCCTAGCTATGTACTTCCACATGGCTGTGTCCCTTGACCTGATATGTATGACTATGTTCCTTGACCACATGACTTGGGCTCATTACAAAATATTTACCACTATTACATGGTGTGCAGTCCCCAAATATCATCTTCCCAAAATGGGAACAAAAAAATCATGTGATCCTTCAATACAATCCATGTGATTGGGAATTTTGAATGTTAATTCCATTCTAGCTGCCCAAAACTCCCCAGTTCCCATCAAAACCCATAGATATACCCTAGGGGATCATTAAAAGTTGCAATAGGGACCTAAATACTAAAAAAACACATAAAGGGGGTTTAGAGGTAAAAATTGTAAATCCACCTACCTTGCGGAAAAACACCGAAGCTTTGTATCTAAAATGATGCTCCAAATACACTACAGCTTGATCCAATGATGATCGACGTCAAAAACAAGGATCAACGACACCTCCTATCTTCATATCAGCCTTATTTCATCCATCGTGTTAGGGGGGATCCTCCTCTACATTTTATATGTATGAGAAGGTGGGTGGGGGGATATTAGTTTATTTTAATAAAATAATGTCATAAAATCACCCGCCAACATGACCTTAACGGAGGACCCGACACCGAAAATTTTTATGTCACACCTAGGGTAAAAACCATGTTCTAAACTCAATATTGGTATTATATTTTTGATCCAATTCTGATAGGGAGTTATTGTACATTTACCAAAAAACATCATGCATGTGATAAAATATTTTTAATATTATTAATATCACTGCACATAGGCACTTTGGGCCCTGGAATCCCGCACATACCTAGCACATTTCTCCATAAATATTTCTAATAATATTCCAAACTCTAACATGGAAAAATTGAGTCCCTACAAAATAATAAAGAATATTTCCTATGTGAGACCCTTTTACCAAAACCTATGTGCATTATGATATACATATTCCGAGGATTCATTGTATAGTTTCTACTTTTGGTATAAAGAAGACTCTTACTCCTTCAACTTTAGCCACTTCTTAGGTATTTCAATTTTAACCTTGTTCTCTCATTGCCGATTCTAGCTAGACTATAGTGGCTGAGTATCTTGTTGTACCTACTCAACCCTGGGTGGTGAATCATTTCTTATTTTGGGGAATCTTGATAACTCTATAACCTTTCTTATCATGTTCCTTATATATGGATTGTTGGTTTCTCTAACCCCATTACATGATGTGAACTAAAGGGTGACATTAGGGACACTCTTGTATAATATTTCTTGAGGGTATGATGATATCCATGTGAGGGGATATTTAGAAAATATACTGAAAAAATGAATCCTTAGAAAATAGATTGATCAAAGCGTGTGTTGTCTCATGGACCATCTTTAACCATTAATTCCATTACACTACGATATTCCATTATTAACTTTGAATTAATAGATTCAAAACTATCTTATACAAGATGTATCAAATTTAATGTATGAATTTATAACACTCTTACAACTCACAAATGATCTCATAGTCAACAAGGGCCACTGGTACACTATCCCTTATTGTTATAATTTTTTATAGTAATTAATATATAATGTTCCAATCATCATTGATTTTCCTAATATGCAGTGTCTAGTATATTAAAATCTTTAATTTGGAATATATATAGAGAAGGTTGAGGGATGATTATCTTTTCAATGAAAGTGGACTAATTCCTAAGACAGACTAGATGAACTGTTAGAGTCATCACCTTAAAATTTGCACCTCACTAAGTAAGATGTGTGCATTAATTTTTATAACTATCTAACCCAATAAAATATAGATCAAGTCATAAATATGAAATAATAGATTTCTTGTATATATTTGCAACATTAATTGATGAATATTCTCCAATGAAGGCACTACCAAGCCTACCAAACCCCCTATACAGACATGGACACCATCAAAAAAGTTGTTATCCTAACATCTTTGTGATAATAACACACCATGAGGAGGTATCCGCTCAACAAAATCCTTATAAACCTAGCCAAAGAAGTTTCAATAGAGATGGTTGGGTATCTCCTATACCCACACATCTCATAATCACCTAATTCATTTTCAGTCTTTTACATCACAAATAACCATCTCTTTTATAAGGAAAGACATCCCATTATCAATTCTCATGTGATTCTATTTTACTAGGGTACTTGGATGATCTTCATTTAGGTTTTTCAGTTTATGTTAGTTAGGGGGGTAGGTTCTCTCTCAGTAGTATCCTTAACTGCCTTCAGTAATTCCCAATCCAATAGTATCACCCTTCGAATCTTCCCCAGTGTGGCCTGTGGAGCAATAAATTTGACATACATATCCTTGAAGATTGATGCCTCAAATATCTAGTGAATTTACTATATTCTAAAGACCACTTTATCACGGGTGATGTAAAAGGTGTTGGTTTGAGGAATCCAATGACTTAGAATCCTTTAAATCATGTTTTTATAATTGTAGAAATATTTATATGAAATCCAAATTACTTTATATATGGTGGAATCATTGAGACGAGTCTTGAACTCTACATAAACATTTCTGGAACCTAATAAGACTATATATAATCATCCTTAAATCCTTACACAGGTCTCAAGACCCACACATAATTATAACCCTATGATTGATCAATGATAAAACAATGGAAAATAGTAGAGTAACAATGCATCTTAATATCTATTATGTTCAATATATTATCTGATGATATCATGATACAATGAAGTTGATAAAATTGAATTTCAGTTCTATTAAGAATGTAGGATCCTTTTTTAGAAATGATTTTTAAACCTGAGTTCATAAACTCTATGAACCATGAACCCTAGAGATATAAATATAGGTGAGGGTTATAGAAGTTGGTCAACAACTTTTTCTTGTATAGAAGTGAGAAGTCAGAAATTGGGTATTCCTAAGGGTTATTCATCTTGAAATTGGAAATAATTAATAGGAAGGGTTCCTACTAATTTAATTACCCTTGTTAGACATCTACAATCATATATTTTATTCAAGTAGTGATTGTAATGTCTGAGATGAAATTCAAATATCAATCCATTATAAACCTACAAAGTAATCTGACTACTTATCAATATGAGGAATCCAAATATAGAAATTACCCAAGGTGAAGAAGAACTGTAAGAAAAGGAAACCGGGATGAAATTTGATAAATTCAAAATGATTCACACATGTATCCTTGCTAAGAACCCTTCATTGAGACAACCTCACTCATTACCCATCCCCCATGATGCCTTACTCTATCCCTTCATTGAGGTGGCCTTACCAATATACTTTTTCCAGGCATCTCACCATGTCACATCACCAAGGGTCATTTCCAAACCTCCTTTCCAAGGTGCCTCACAAATCAACTTCACTAAGGTGCCTCATCCAGTCACCACACCAATGTGCCTCACATAGTCACATTCCCAATTTTCTCCAACAAGAAACCTCTCTGAGGTCCCTCACCGAGATACCTATCCAAGACCTCTTCAACCTATAGAGATGGGAAGGGAACTTTTTTAAGGAATGTGATAACTCATACACTTATTGTGTATAATAATGAAACACAAGAGCAAGAGTTGAGTGGAGAGAATCATATATTTATTAGGTGGATTTAGGTTCAACCATATACTAGGGAGACCACCCAAATTTATTTTTATATTGGTCACTTTTCCTAGATCATACTATGTGGCTTACCAACCTTGATCATGTGGATTTCCCATGCTAATAGCATGCATCTCCCACATGTTCCCTAGCATTTATTTAAGCCAAATATATTTCTTCCTTATATATAAAACCTCTTCATTTTGATCAGATACCATTTTGAGAGGAAAATTTGTTTGTACTCCCATTAGGGGACAATATATTAATAAAGAAATGGTCTAAAGTCCCAAATGATATTCCCCTTAAATTTTCCCAAATCCCAGTGGATTTAAAAGGTCACTTCACCCCTAGTTTCTTAGCACACTTTTTAGAAAAATCAAATTGGTTACCTCCACACATGGTGTTATCTCATAACACTATGTGCTCAAGCCATTTACATGTGCTTATTTAGTATAAAAAATCCATACACTAACATCACCATGTTTTTTTTTGATAAATATACACTTGGTCCATTCACTTGAGCATGTGATTCCCCACTTCTAGAAGAGAGAGTGAGTGACATTCAGAGAAACTTGACCCTATTCTCAAAATCCCTATTTTGGTATCCTATGGTACTCATACCCCATGGGAATTAACTTAAGTTGCAATTGGGTCATACGAAGTGTAAAAAAAACATGAAAAAATAATTTTACTCTAGTCTCTATAAACTCAAGTGAAGGACCTGTATCATTAACCATGAAAGATAAATATTCACCAAAGGGTATATATAAGAAACCTTGATCACTAGGGTGAAGTCACACCCATGAATGTATCTTGGGAAACCCTTCACCCAAGAATCTTCACTTGGGTGATTCATTTCTTAGGGTACTTCAATTGGGTGACTCTTCAATCAAGATAATTTGCATGTGCGATTATTCCCTGGATCCACTTAAATTAGATGAATCTTTCCCTAACGCATATCACATGGGAAACCCTTCACCCAAGTCACCTTAATTGGGTGAAATTTTACCCGAGGAACCTACATTGGGTGATTCTTTCCCTAAGTCATCTCACTTGGGAGACCCTTTTCTCTAGGAACTTCACTTGTGATATCCTTCTCACAAGTAACTTCAATTAGGTGACTCTTTACCTGAGTTATATCACTTGGGAGACCCTAAAACTGATTAAGTTTAGATGAAAAATTATTTCCATAAGGCACTTACCATGGTATAATTTTTACCCAAGGCATATATTGAGGTTTACCCATCACCCATGGAATTTATCTTGGGTGGTTCATTTACTAAGGCACATCACATTTTAGAGTTTTTTTTACCTAAGGCATCTCATTTGTTCTACTCTTCCCCAAGGCATCCCAATTTAGTGATTCTTCACCCAAGGCCTTGTTCTAAGGTGAATCTATATTGGTAAACCTTCACTAGGTAGAAGCCATACCTATGCCCCCACTATGGTTAACCAACCCCTCTTTCTTTCACACTGTGGTATCATATCTACATTGGAATTGATTGTAGCACACCCCTTCACCCAATTTACCTACTTGGGGAACAAATTATCAAGACCATATTTGAATCCACTAGATATACAAGACTATGATATCAATAATGATGGATTATCTCTCCTCCAATAATCCCTTGATAATATACACTTCCCACTTGTCCAAAAACATTTATGGACTACCCAAGGGATTATTCACTTGTTAATTAGGGGCCTACTCATAAATATATTACTGGGAGTTCTCTTGGCTCAATACACTTATCCCGAATCCCAATTCTAATCAATGAATCATGAAAAATGGACTTCTTACTTGATTCAAGTACTAATTTCTAACAAAAATAATGTAGTAATCCTCCATCCAATGAGATATTCTCTCAAATCATAAGCCAATGTATAATCCCCAACACATATCCCTCATAAAGTCATATTATAAATGGGTCTAGTTTTACTTCACCATCCACTAGCAGATGAAAGGAGGTCAAAACTTTTATGGGAATACTCCTTAGGAGTAATACTTATTACTTAATGCCCACATTCATGACATCACCCCAATAATGAATTAATGAATTGTATCTAAAATAGTATCCACATAATCATAATCTCCACTAAATCCATTTTTGTTTCTCCTTTAACGACATAGATTCTACTACAATATGAAATTAAACTACATGGACAAAATTTAAGTAATATGATGTAAAATTTTATTACAGCATCACTACCACATGATTTTAAATTGCATGATACGTTACTATCAAATGACATTAAATTGTGTCACTCGAAATATATGCAATTTGATTCATGTTTCAATAGGATTCATAGGACTTCTCCTAGATGTTCAAATTCAATATCATCCAATATCATCAAGAAATAATTTTCATTCTCATGGGTAAATATTAATTATGAATCTACTTATAACCAACCTCACTGAGATATATTCACCTTATTCCCAAATGTCCCTTTTCCTTAAGGCCATATTTCTAAGGAATTATCCAAATTCGTCTATATCTATGATGAGAACATGCCTCCCTCTCCACCTGGATAACCATATTCCCTTTAAGTACCACCCTATTTCCTTAGTTAGGAAATGTAACACCTCAATATTTTAGTAAATTATTTTTCTAATAAATTTAATTTAATTGATATCTTGGGTTACACACAACATATAGTTTTAACAAACTCTAGGATACTATTAATATTATTATTTAAACATGATCATTATAACCTAGATGTTAAACTTGTAAGTATGAATATGAATAAAAAATATTTATAAATAATTATAATGTTTCTATATAAATAAAATATATTGATAAATAAGTAATTATTTTTTAGTAATGTTTTTATTTGTTTTGAAATTAGATTTTTTCTCAAAAAAACGGGGTTCAATGATTTTTTTGAAAAAATAATGATATAAAAATTTTCCACTTTTATTAAATTTATTTATGAAAATTAAATTAATTTTTGAAATCAAAATGTTAAACTTATATTTTAGGGATTTTTTGATAATTTTCTCAATAGATTTATTTTTCAATGGGTAGTGAAAAATAATTATTTTTATTAAAAATTGTCTTTTCTTTTAAAGAATTTACAAGTTAAATTTTGTTTTAAGATAGTTTTAAAAGTATAATTAGTTAAATTATAATATTATTAACCCAATTTAGTTCAATATAATAATTTTTATGTTCAATTTTTATAGAAAATATTTTTAATCTTAGGAAAAAAAGTTCTTTGGAAAACCATTCTTTATCGCATCTATGGGTTTAATTTTTAATTAAATTCTGTAAATTATATGAATTGAATTTGTATAAATGGATTGAATATTTGTAATCAGAGTAAGTAATATTATATAATAAATAAAAATTATTTTTTGTTCAAAATTAATTGTAAAAATAGGAAAAAATAATTATTGTGGTTAATGTTAAAATGAGTTTACCGAGGGTTAAACTAAAATGTTAGGGTATATTTTCCAATAAAGTTTTTATAAATCCAATTTTATTACCATAATTAAGAATAAAACTATCCAAAATTCTAATCCATGGTCATTTGGAAGTATTTTTCTTAGGAATGACTTTATCCTTCCAAACTCTTTTAGGTAGTTTCCAAGTGGGTACCTTTCCCCACTTATAAAAGAAAATATACTCCCATATTATCTTATCACTATAATAACATTTTTGTTTCAAAAATTGAATTACCAAAACCATTCCATTATTTTATTCCAAGGTCTTAGAGACCATATTTTGACTATAAAACCATCCTAATAAGGCTTTTAGTGAAAATATAATGAGGTTGTCTGAAGAAGATGTATAGTTCTAAACCATGCATTTTTATTTTATTTTTTCTTCCACCACATTAAAATATTATTAAAATATGAATATATAATAATATAATTTTATTAAATATACTAAGATTTTATTATGTTAATTTCCTAACCAACTTCCATCTCTTATTCCATCAAATGAGAAACAAAACTGATGATCATTTGTATGACAAAATACCACCTCACCAACTGATGTAGTTTATTTTCCATCACTGCCTATCATATAAGGATATAATGATGGATTTAAAATATTTATATGATATTTATGAAAAACATTATACTTATATAATTATAATATCACAGTTAACGTCTTACCTTCTAACCCGTAGAAAAACAATAACATTGCTCGTGCGTACATGTGAATTACCGCCTCTACGAAGCGATGTGATATGTTCTTAATTTTATTGATGGTAATAAGAATATATTTAATGAAAATATGTTATATATATTATATAAAAAGGATTATTAAATGGTAAATTAATATTTACCTTTCTTTTATTTCAACTATCGAGAAAATAGAAACATCATTCATGCATAGGTACGCCCTACCATTTCCATGAATGGTGTAATCCATTTTATATGTTGATCTATTATGGATGAATATAAATATGAATATAATGAATATAAATTAAATTTATTTCATGATTAAAATTATGAATATGATGGAACCATAATCAAAGTACAAGTACTAAAACTACCAAACCAAAACATATATAAAAAGTGAAGTAGTTATTACCAGAAATGTGATTTTAACAAGAAATTTTTAATAAATGGGTAATGAATGGTCATAAGTAAATCATATATTGTATGAAATATATAATTATGGTTCAATAATAAATTTATAAAAAACTATATTTTTATACAGGAGGTTCGAATGTGGATGAAGGAAGTCGAGACTTGTGGTAATTGATTTTCAGCTCACTCTTATTTTAGTGGGACACATGCCATATTCACCACTCATTTTTTTTGTGTGGTGAATATGTTAAACATGAATTTATTATACTACTATAATAATGAAATTATGGGATCAAAATACCCATATAATTTCCTATATTTTATGAGTCTTACGATGTAAAAGATACCAAAGTTGTAAAAGTGTTATGTTACAGTCTCATTGTTTGTCAGGATTGTTCTTGATTATGTTTCTGATGATGAAATATTATGATCTATTTCTAAAGAAACTCATGAATTTTATTATTCTATATTTATGTAATGAAAATAAATTCATTCCTTTAATTTTTATCTCTTTAAATACTGATGATTTGAAAATAATGTTTTTAAGGAAAATCAACTTTATTTCCCTCTTTGGTCAAATATTTTTCCCACCAAGTCTATGTTTTCTAAAAATATTTCAAAGTGTGTTTTTAATACTATTATATGATTAATTAAAGACATTATTACCCATTTTTAATTTTTTTATAAAATTTCTTAAAAGAAATCTTCTTGTCATTTTCCAAGTGATGAACTCTTGAATTTTCTTAGATAATGTGAAAGGAATCATTGTTTTAACTTATACGACATGATTAGTATTTACTACCATTATGATCACTCAATTATTTAGATCTTCCATTATAATTTTCCATGTTTACTTTCAAATAAAATATTTTTTTAATAATTTGGTTGTTTTTTTAAATTTTAAATAATTGATTTCAATGTAAAAAAAATATTTCCCTCAATAAAATTTTCAAGTTATCTTTCCAAATCATTTAATGTATAGACTGAAATTATTTGATTTTTCATAATCTGTACTAGGGATATGATCCAATGATACCATCATCATTATATATATGGACAATTTATTTTCTGATTAAAATATGTTTATGAAACTCATTCATTTTACATGGTTATTCTATGATGAGACAATGAAATTTTTATAAAACTCATTACTTTTCCACGGGTTACACTATGATTAAGTGAAGAAATGTTTATGATGTTTTTTATTTTCCATTGATTATAATATGATGAAATGTTTTTGAAACCAATTTATTTTCATGGGATATGATATGATGGATGTTTTATGATACTATGACACACAAATGTATGGATTCTGTGACAGGTGAGACCTATATCTCTCTCTAATGCATTGGGTAATTATTTATATCTCATGAGATCAACATGTGTAGAATGGGGAGTGGAACCAGTTTAGTATGTTTCCTTTTTTCACTATGATAGTATTGGGAGTGAACATTAACTACTATGATAGGTTTGGGAGTGAACTTATTCCAATATAAGTGTCTTCGAAATGGGTCTTAACTACAAGGGAAATGATTTTCTATACTTATGTGCATGCCAAAAATATATGTATTATGAAAATGTTATTATGTCATGGATTTTTTCCTTTAATTTAGTTATAATTAATGTCTTATGAACTATCGTTATTTATTTTATGAATCATTTTTTTGATCTATGATACATAGGGTTTGGTTTTAAAATGTTATTATCATATTCTAATAACCATATTCTCATGTTATATTGATATATCCCTTTTTTTACCCTTACATAGCATATGAGGTAACCATTCATTATGTTTCTTTTCCCCAAGTTATGAAGAAATGTATTTTTTATTATATGTCTATGAAGGGTGCAAGTTATGAATAACATAGTGGTAGATGATGTAGTTCATTTGTGAAGAAATTATTTACATGTCCATGTTTCCAAAGAAACTAGACCTACATGATTATGGAATGTTTCATTAGGTTATGTAATGAATATTTATCTAATAAGATGTAATAACTATGTATGAAATATGTGGGTCACTGTATTTGATATCAGATAAAGGATTAGGTAATCTTTTAGAAACTAATATGAGATAAAAATAGTGAGATCCCAATGGATTTTTCTAGGGATATATCTATTGATAAGTCTATGGATAATCTTATGTATAGGAAAATATCCTAGAATTTTGGCATAAGATAGAGAGAGTGGTTTCCATGAAATTACATCCTTGTCTGGATACTATAAGTTTTTATGGCTTTGACATAGTTGTACCTAGGGGAAATAACCATGAAAAGGGTGCATTGAGCTGGAATCGATTGTCACCTGGTGCACAACAACGGACCTTGTGTACACTCGGTTTGAAAATCCCAATGGATATGTTTTGGAAATTCAAAAAACACATTACAGACCATCATATAGATTTTAACAATGACCATGAATGACTTGGGTTATGCCTAAGGTGTCTTATATTGAAAATATGGTGTCATGATTTAGACAACCTATAAGTTATTTTCCATTGTTATATTGTTTCCCACTCTAATTATTATTTCTAAGTCTATGATTTTTGGTTTTATTTTATAGAAAATACATGAAGGAATCATGTTAATTTTTAATGCGATGGAAAATGAAATGATTATCCACCCATGAAACAAAATGTTATTAGAGGTGGAGTACAAAATATTATTATTATTCTCACAAAACTTTCTCAATCTATGAATCATGATATACATCCAAATGAGAAAAGGAGAGAACAATGTTCTATTGAGTATTTTATGAGGAAACATCCACATTATTTTAGTGGTTCTATTGATCCAATAGTTTTTGAGCAATTTATGAGTACCATTGAAAAGATATTTTTCATTCTCTAGTGTTTGGTGCATGAAAAAGTCATTTTGGTAGTATATTATTTGGAAGGTGAAACAGATCAATAGTGGACTCTTATTAATAATAAGAGTCAACATGATCAAATTGAATCCAAGGTGTGGGATGCATTTGAGAGATTATTTCTCAATAAGTACATTCCTTTTATTCATCATAAAAAATGGATAATAAATTATATGAGCTAAAAAAGAAGGATGATGAATCCGTTGAAACCTATAAGGGAACTTTTAAAAGACTTTTGAGGCACTCTTATGGTATTATCATCTATCTTGTAACCAAGGTTAATCAGTACTTCTATGGTTTAAAACCATGTCTCTTAATAGAGTTATCCATATAAGACTTTAGTATCTATTAAGAAATTATTCGATGAGCTATCAAGGAGGAAATTTAGATTAGAGTTAGTCATAAATATCATTGTTTTGATAAGAAAAGAATCATGGAATTTAAAAGAAACTCTAAAAACATGGAGAGAAGAAATGTATAAGGAAGTTTATCCATCATGGAAAAAAATAACACACCACACGCACTGCTTGTTTTTCAAATTTACCTAATGTTGGTTAATACTGATGGCATCCTCCACTTTAGCGCCACCATGGTTACCAGAAACTAATTCTCCTTTGTCTCTGGTAGCCGTCATCTTGTCGCAGTTGGAAAATGCACCTCCTTTTCCTGAACCTGTCCTGATGAAAATTTCCTCTTTCAAGGATATTCTCCGACAACCTATTTCATCCCCAGTGGCAGTAGGTGTTTCCTTCTCGGAGGCACCACTTTTTGAGTGGCACTAATCATGTCAAGATTGAAATTGGATTGGGGTTTCTTGGGTAGGTTGTGTAGTTTCTTTTCAAGGAAACCACAGTGCCTCTAGGGATGAAGGAATTTCTTATTGTTCCAAGATCTCATATAGGATGTGACCTGTTGGAGATTGAGGCACCACTTATGTTGGTGTCTTCATCAGAAAACAACTCTCCGGTGATCTCGGTCCCAGAGTCGGCCTTTTTGGAATCATTGGCTCAACTCAAATGGATGTTGGTCTCTAGATTTGGGATAGATAAGCCTCCACTTAACCTATTTCAAAACTTTGTGAAATCATGGGATCTGACTTTCCTAGCCACAATGTTGGCTCTGAATCAAAAGGCTTTCTTCATCATTCTGGCCTTCAGTAAAGATTTTGTTAAATATTAGTATTTTCCCCCAAGATTCTTCAGTCGATGGAGGTTCTGTCTCTTACACTGGTCTATGGACAAACATATGGTATGGGATTCCTCAAGGAAAGTGTTATGAATCTCATTTCCAAGGCTACCTATTTCATTCCAAAATATTTCCTTCTTACACAAGGATAAGTAAATATTTATGATCCTTTCTCTATGTGGATGGGCGGACTTGCTTCCTTGAGGAAGTGGTGGTGGCACAAATATGTGTCAAATTAGGAATATCTTAGCCTCTCATATTGAGGATTCTACTCCGAGTTGAGGATATGGAGGATTTTTCCCAGGTGTTGGTTTATCCCTCACCGCCCAAGTTTTGTGATGGATGTCACATCCAAGGGCATTCATTTCCCCTCTTCTATAGTAGTTTTCTGCATCACCCTGAGAGTTTTCATCCGTAAATCCCATGTCATGATGGAGAATCCAATCCACTGAATCTCAACATTACCCCACTAGTTTGGTTGGTTGCAGAAGATTTTTTGAATGACTTTTTGGATCCTCTCCCTTCATCCTTTCAAAAAGTGTCCAATTCAGCCTCTATGGTTTCTGACCAGAACATAGATGTGGGACCTCCGTGCATGGATCTAGCTCCCTACATACATGCAGACTATGGGTTTGTATTTCCTCCTCCAAGGGATTTGTTCTCAACTGACTCATCACCCCCTCATCCCTCTTTATGTAATAGTGTATTATCACCTACTCAGCCTGCCCATCATAATGCTCTTTTATTAGGGAGTTTCTTGGGAGTGTTTAACATCAGTTCTAAGGTGAACAAAATATTTATTGGTCCTTTGAATGGCTCATTCCTATCTTCCTTTCCTCAATCTACTTCAAGTGGTTCCCCTTTGACAGCCAATTGCTGGGATTTGAAGGACAAGGAACCTCAAGATTCTCTGATGTCTCTTATGGCAGTGATAGTGGGACCTTTCAAGTCGCGTCATGGAAAGATGGCACTGTAACTTCCTAGTTCTAAGTTGGGTGATCCTTAGATAGATCCTAGTCCATCCTACTACTTAGAGCCTATGACATCCAATTTTTTTGGTGCTTTATTGTAGGCTTCAAATGACTCATCTTTGGAGGCCTCAACTTTCTCCCCCTCATGTAGTGGTGTTTGTACTAAATACCATGCTAAATACTCAAATGAAATTTACTCTCTTTAAAAAAGAGTGTCATTGACGTCTAGGGCCAAAAAATAGATGGTATCATATCTAAGTACCTCTCTTATCATTTGTAATGCCTGAGGCCTAGGTTCTTAGGTGAAGACATATTTTCTCTAGTCTGATCTAAGACATTCTAATCCTTCTACAATGATGATCCTCGAATGTAAACAAAATTTTTCTAAGATTATCATATTTTATTTAAGATTTTTACTTCATGGTGATCCATTCAATCACCGCATTTGGGTTTTTTGGAAGAGCAATATTATAGTGGGGTTGTTGGAGGCGTCTAAATAGTACATTTCTATGATGATTGGAGAAGGTAGTATGAATTGTATCTTTTCACTTATCTATGCGAAATGTGAGGCTCGAGAAAGAGAATATTTATGGCATGAACTAGATCACTTTGTTATTAGGGACTCATCATGGTTCATTGGGGGATACTTTAATATCATTATTGACCTATCAAATAATAATGATATTGGAATCAATCCCAGAAGGGATCATCAGTCTGTTGTGTCCTTTTCTTCTCAGAGTGGTCTCCGAGACGTAGGATTTGTAGGTGAAATTTTCATGGGGTGTAACAATCAAAAGGGTAATCAGTGTAGCTAGTGAAGACTGGGTCACTGCTTTTCTAACCTACAAGAAATTTACTCTAATCTTAATACAAAGTCCAAGCATCTTTCACAACTGAAAAAATGATTTTTTTGCCACAGAGTATTTGCGACGGGGTTCCATCACAAATCACCCCTGGCAGAAAAGGGAATCAAAAATATTACTTTTTGCGATGTGCAATTGCACCGTCATAAAAAAGATTAGAAATTTTTTTGAAAAACCTTAATGTGACTGGTCGGCCACCCGATGCAAATAGTTTTGTCGATTTTTTTAAAAACTTTATTGCAACAGACTGTCGCACATACTGGGAAAAATACAAAAAAAAACCTTTTGCGATGAGCCCATCACAAATAGTTGAAAATAAAAATTAAAAAATAAATAATAATAATAATAATATAATATTAATAAAAATGAAATCATAATATTAATATTAGTATAATAAAATTATTTATAAACTAATATCAATAATAATAATAAAATATTAATATAAATAAAATAATATTATTAAAATTAGTAAAATAAAATTAATTATAAAATTATAAAATAATAAAATAAAATAATAATAATAATATTATTAATATTAATTAAATAATAATATTAATATTAGTAATATAATAAAAACATCAGTATTAAAAAAATATAAAAATGTATTAATTAATAAAATAATAAATATAATAAAAAAATTAAATAAATAATATAAACTGTAATATTCAAAACAACATAAAAACCCACTATTTAAAACTTTAAATAGTTAATATTATAAAAAACATTACATTAAAATGTTTCATTATAAAATAAAAAAATATCATTGAGGGGGATGGTCATCTAGAGGAGCTGGAGGAGATGGTGGAGAGAACTCCATCCCTAAACTATGAGTCAGACGCCACATGTACTCAATCTGCTCCTACTCCTACTAATTCTGCCATCAATTCATCTCATCCTCCATCTCCTGATTCTACTGCTGCTGTCGTAGGAACTCTTCTTGCGGCTACTGTTGCCACTGACACATATCCTCATGCTCCCTATGCATAGTCACTAAAATCTCACCATGACCTCACAGTTTCTCCAGATACTATGCATGAGATGATGATGACTCTCCGCAACCTCCACTTGAGCTTGACGCTGACATTGCAGAGGTGCCATAAAAACCTCTAGGGGTCAATCAAGAGCTGATACCAACAACTCGAACTTTCTCAAAGGCATACTGGATCACCTGCATCCATGATGCCTCATCAAATCTGGGGGCACTGGTCTGACCATCGATCTAGGCTTGACTCTCATTATGTGTCTGAGACGTCGCATCCTCATATGAATCCTTCAATTTCAATTTAAAATTAAAATAGTTAAAATATTATTTTTATTTTAATTTAAAACTTAAAAATAAATTATACTGACCACAATCTGACATCGGTGAGCACCACTAATCTCTCTAGTGGCTAGATACATACATTCTCTTATAAACGTCGTACTCCATAATATCGGGCTATGCGATTGCCTATATGAATATAAAATAAACCATTTACATTTAAAGTTATATTCAATATTTAAAAAAACTGTACTTACCATATGCTCCATATGCGTACTGAATGTATGACTACCGGCTCAATGTGTCACCTCTTGTCTCCCCTGATTTTACCGACCTACTGATAATCTACTCTGAAACTGCATACTCAACCAGTGTGTATATAATCCCTCCCAATCCTGAGATGAAATATAATCAGGTTGGTGTACAAGACATGTCTCATCAAACTCTGTCACTCTTACTTTCTCCATTTCTTTCCATTTTAATATGTGAAAAAACTGAGTGCAACGCGGACGCATAGATCCCTGCCATGCCTTCCAGATAGCCTCACACTTGCTGTCATCAATGAGATACCATAAACAATAAAAATAATTTATAATATCAAGTTATTAATTAAATTAATTTCAAAATAAATATTATATATTTACGTACCAACCAATACTCGAATATGCGGTGATTTACATCAATAGGAATCTGATCCCATGAAACCCATGCATTAGAAAACTAATTGCGCAATATAGAGCTCCCTTGTCCAACAACTATATGCATAAAGATATGATAAATAACAATTAATCAAACAATTAAAATATAAATAAATTAATGAAAACTAACTAAAATACACAAGTAAACATACCTATGCATGCGTGGATCGAACCCAAGATGTGGACATCGTTTAGGGATAGGGTTGGGAATCATCAGTCGGGCCAGACCACGCCCCTCTGAGTGCCCCCTGAACTGCCAGTAGTATTAGAGTCAGATGATCTAACATCCTGCTCGTCCAAAGCTAGATCAGCCTCCTGTAATAGACGATACAGATCCTTGTCCATCTGAAACACAAAATAATTGTTGTTAACAAATATTTGAAAACAATTATTATATGTAGATATATATTATATATGATTACAACCAGCATTTAACTGTGTCAATGTCCATCTTCATCCTCATCATCATAGCTGTCGATGTCAATGTCTTCATCTTACTCCTCAGTATCATAAATTTCTATATTAGTTTTAGTTTTATCATCTATTTTCATTTCAAATTCAGTTGTAACATCATTAACATCATCGTCAATATCGACCCTTAACTATGGGGTGTCATCAATGATATTCATGTCTCCTCATGAAAAAGATGGATTCAGAGCAGTCTCTTGAAAAATTTCAATTCCATGCACTTCAGTGGAACAACATTCACTTTCAATAAACTGATTCTCTCGAGATTTAATTTTTATTATGCTCCACCAATCACCTAACTCCCTTGAAGTATCCAAATAATTTTTATAATAAATTTTATATGCCCGACGAGCCAATAAAAATGGTTTATTTACTGTAAGAAGAATTTTATATTTAATATCAATGATTCCATGGATTAGATGAACACGCAAGCCTCTCTCAGTATCTAACCAATGACATTTAATCATCATTATGTAATGTTGTCCCAGATAACATATTTCAATGATTTCATCTAGAATGCTGTAAAAGTCAACTTTAGTTTCCCTATGATGAGATCCTTTCAATAAAACACCACTATTCATTGTTTTTTTGATTCCCCATATGCACGTGCATGAAATCAAAAACCATTCACCACATATGCATTATAAGATTTAACCATTTTGGATGTTGGGTTACTCAATACACACAATAAATTATAAATTTTATCAGCATGTTGAGATACCTAAAAATTTGTAAGACAATTATCACTATAACAAGTATTAAATTGATTTTTTTTTGTGAAATCAAAAACAATTTATGTTAATTTTTTTTGAAACCAGTAGGAATTTTTTTGAAGACATTATTCAAGAGAAGATTCTGTAATTTGTGGAAACTATTTCTTGATATGATTATCATATAACCTACAAATAAAATAATATTAATGTACTATTACAAAAATTATAGAATAAGTGATAGGAGCACTCACAGTACAAATGGTGTCATTTCATCACTGTTGAGAAGAATTAATATATGAGCATTGTGATGTTAATCATCTGAAATCTATCATTCATGAACTCCACTGAATCCAAGTTCAGGATGATTGAAAACTGATAATTGATTTCTTATGTCATTGTCAAAATTTTCCTCATTACGACTCACATGGTTGTGTTTTGTGGGATATTAAGATTGAAATTAATGAGAGAAGAAAAATGAAATTTCCTCTTGCAAATAAGCTTCTTCAATTTAGCCTTCAACTAATGCTTTGTTATGTACTTTTTTTTCAATTTTTGCATGAATCTCTCAAATGGGTACATCCATCGAAACTGTACTTGACCTCCAAATTTTATTTAATGTGGAAAATATAATATCAAATGTTCCATTGAGTCAAACAAACCTAACTGGAATATTTTTTCCAGTTCACACAAAATTAAAATGACATATTCCTATAATTTTCTTACTGCATAATAATATATTTCAGATGCACAAATGTCTTGAAAAAATATGACATGTCTGTTAAAAAATACCAAATCATAGGATTTAACAAACCTCTTAATCCAATCGGTAGAAGTCATTCCATTAAAACATTATAGTCATGACTTTTCAATCTGGTAATATGACCATTTCTGACACATCTTCCCAAATTAGAAGCATAATAATATGGAAGTCTCAAATCTGCAATCAAATGACAAAATAATAAGTGACTCTCTTTGTAAAGTGTAGAAGCTTATTTTGGCTTCATTAACTTTTGTGATCTGACATTTTCAAAAAGTTCAAGTTCTGATCACTTGAAAATTTGGAAAGATCTAATCATGCATTTACATTATCTTTGATCTTACTTGGTGTATCCAAAACTGAATGAAATAAATTATCAAAATAGTTCTTCTCAATATGAAACACATCCAACATGTGATGAACCAAAAAATAAGTCCAATATAGAAAATCCCAAAAAATGCTCCGTTTTATCCAATTGTGCTCTTTTCCAAACCCATCAATTTTTTGTTGGTTTATTGTTGGTCCAAATGTGATGGGAGGTAATGAAGCAACAATTAATTTTAACTCTATACCTAAGATCATTTTGGAGTCCCATCTTTTTCAATTATCCATTTTCTAAAATGATATTTGTTTTTTCAAAAAGGATGACCGATTAGAAGAAATCTGCGATGACAGTCAAAAAAATAAGGTTTTTTCCATTGAAGAGCATAAATTATTTTCTATTTCTCATATAGTATGAACATGATTTTGGACCATGTGTAATCCAACCAGATAACATACCATATACTGGGAAGTCACTAATTTCCCACATGAATGCATCTTTGAGTAGAAAGTTTTGTTTTGCAACAACATCATATATACAGACACCATTACTCTACATTTAATTTAACTCATCAATCAATGGTTTCAAATAAATATCAATATTATTTTTTGAATGACCTGAAATTAATAAGGTCAAAAATATATATGGATACTTTATCAAAATCCACAGAGGTAAAGTGTACGGAGTTATAAAGATAGGCCAACATGAATACAGACTACTATAATAACCAAATGGATAGAAACCGTTAGTAAAAATACCCAATCACATGTTTCGGGCTTCTAAAGTAAAATACGGATTCACTTGGTCAAAATGTTTCTATGAATCACCATTAGAGGTATGATTTAATCTTTTACCAGTTGAAATGTTTGTTTTATGCCCTGACATCAATGATGTTGTGTTCTGAGACATAAATAAACGCTGCAATCTGGGTGTGAGAAAAAAATATATCAATTTTATTACAGAAACAAATCTAGACTTCTCTGGTTGAGCTTCTTTATACCTAGATTTTCCACATGTAGGACAAATATCCAACAACTCATTTTTACCATAATATAAGATGAAATAACTTGAACATGCATGATTCTTCTAATAAATAAGACCCAGAATACGAACTAGCCTCTTGATCTCATAGAAATCTACAGGCAACATATTTTCTTCAGGAAGTAGTGTTTTTAACAAAGAGAATATCTGATCAAAACAACTATTTGATATTACATTATCTGATTTAATAGCTATAAATTTAGCAACTGCTTCAAACTTGATTATCTTGGAACCAAGATATAAGGCATCCTTAGTGGACCTCAACAACTCATATAAATGATATGGTTCCAAATCTGAAGTTAAATCAATATCATCCTGAGTTTCTATTTGTTGGAAAGACAGACATGCCACATCATGTACTAAATTTTGAAATTGTGCTAGATCCAGAACCAAATTATTAGTATCTTCTCTGGAACTATGTTCACCATGTTGATACCAAAAATCATAATCTGGTTGAAAACCAAAATGCAATAAATGACCTCTAATGTTGTCAAATGTGTCATATTTACCCAGATTACATTTTTTACAAGGACACTTAATTATACCTTCTGAAACAAATTTTGGTTTTGATAATGAAAATGATAAGAAAGATTGAACACCCTCAATATATACATGATTTAAACCAGAAATGTTTGGATTCCTACATTGATTTATCCAAGCACGATCATATAATAATGACTGTTTTCGACTTCCTTGTTCCATATTTTTCTTCAAAATATGAAATAATTTGTTATTTTGTATAATTAGATATAAGATAAACACTATTCAAAAAAGAGAAGATTATTAAATTCTATTTTCTAAAAATTTATAAAAATTTATATTATTTTATAGTTATTTATACTATTTTTTTAATATTTTATACTAATCTACACCCATTTATAAAAATTTATACTAATCACTAATTATTATTAATTATAGGTATTTTGTACTAAATTTTGTTAATTACCGGTGACACAATTTCCAACGAATTGGTGGTATCTCTTTTTCCTGACAACTAATCCCCTTACAACTTTCTATAACTAAAATCACTATGAAAATTCTGCTCCGACGTACGAATATCCATTTTCCTATGCACGTGGATGAAGAGCAGGGAGGCCTCTCCATGCTACTCTCCATGCTCATGCATACAAAAATTGATATCTGTATGTCGAAGAATACTATTGATAGTGATTTGGATAGGAGAAGTTCCAAGGAGATGAGTCATTGGAAAAAAGAGCCTCTTTTTTCCCAAGACTCGCCTCCTTGAAACTTTTTCTGACTTAAATCACTATGAAAAATATACTTTGATGTACATGAGGGCATATTTTTCATACTGATTTCAATGGGAGAAAGTTATAAGGAGTTGAGGCATCAATCAAAGGAATGCTTCCAATCCGCGGGAAATTGTACCAGTTTATCAATGTACTCAAATTTATTCCAATTTATTACTAATTAATCTTAATTATTATTAATTAATCCTAATTGTTACCAATTAATCCTTATTATAACTAATTAATCCTAATTGTTACTAATTAATCCAAATTTTTATTAATTGTTACTAATTGTTAATAATTGTTACTAATTATTACTAAATTTTACTAATCGTTATTAACTATTACTAATTGTTACTAATTTTTACTAATTGTTACTAATTGTTACTAATTGTTACTACTTGTTACTAATTATTACTAATTATTACTAAATAATCCTAAATAATCCTAAGTAATCCTAATTATTACTAATTAATCCTAATTATTTATAATTATTACGAATTATTACTAGTTAGTCCTATTTTTTACTAATTAATCCTAATTACTATGAATTATTACTAATTGTTATATTTTTTTTACTAATTATTACTAATTATTACATTTTATTGATAATTATTAGTAATTAATCCTAATTATTGATAATTATTACTAATTAATCCTAATTATTGATAATTATTACTAATTATTATTAATTATTTCAAATTAATTTTAATTATTTTCAATTATTAAAAATTATTAAAAATTATTACTAATTATTACAAATTATTTCTAATTAATTATAATTATTACATATTATTACTAATTGTTACTACTTATTACAATTTATTACTGATTATTACTAATTATTGCTAATTTTTACTAATTATTACTAATTATTACAAATTGTTACTAAATATTACAATTTATTACTAATTATTGATAATTTTTATAATTTATTACTAATTAACCCTAATTATTGATAATTATTACTAAATATTACAATTTATTACTCATTATTACAAATTATTTCTAATTATTACTACTTATTTCAAATTGTTACTACTTATTTCTAATTATTACTAATTATTACAAATTATTACTAATTATTACAATTTATTACAAATTATTACAATTTATTACCAATTATTATAATTTATTACTAATTATTTCTAATTATTACATATTATTTCTTATTATTACAAATTATTACAAATTATTTCTAATTAATCATATTTTTTACTAATTATTCCAATTTTTTACTAATTATTACTAATAATTAATAATTATTAATAATTATTACTAATTTTTACTAATTATTACAATTTATTACTAATTATTACTAATTATTTATAATTATTACAATTTATTACACTAATTATTACAAATTATTACAAATTATTACTAATTATTACAAATTATTACTAGTTATTACTACTTATTACAATTTATTACTAATTATTACTAATTATTACTAATTATTACTAACTATTACAATTTATTACTAATTATTACTAATTATTACTAATTATTACTAATTATTGATAATTATTACAATTCATTACACTAATTATTACAAATTATTACTAATTATTACAAATTATTACAAATAATTACAAATTATTACTGATTATTACCAATTATTAGTAATTATTATAATTTATTACTCATTGTTACAAATTATTACTAATTATTACAAATTATTACTACTTATTACAAATTATTACTACTTATTAGAATTTATTACTACTTACTACTAATTATTACTACTTATTACAAGTTATTACTAATTATTACTAATTATTACAATTTATTAATAGTTATTACTATTTATTACTAATTATTGATAATTATTATAGTTTATCACACTAATTATTACAAATTATTACAAATTATTACAAATTATTACTAATTATTGCAAATTATTACAAATTATTACTATTTTTTACTAATTATTACCAATTATTACTAATTATTACAAATTATTACTAACTATTAAAAATTATTACTAATTATTACAATTTATTACTAATTATTACAATTTATTACTAATTATTACAATTATTACTAATTATTACAATTTATTACTAATTAATACTAATTAATACTAATTAATACTAATTAATACTAATTAATACTAATTAATACTAATTGTTACTAATTACTAGTAATAATTACTAATTAATCCTAGTTATCACTAATTAATCCTAATAATTACTAATTAATCCTAATAATTACTAATTATTTCAATTTATTACTAATTATGACAATTTATTACTAATTATTACAATTTATTACTAATTATTATAATTTATTACTAATCATTACAATTTATTACTAATTATTACTAATTATTTCCAATTAACACTTAGACATAATTATTCATAAAAATAAATATTGAAAAAACAAATATCTAATTCTAATTTAATTTAATTGCATCTAATTAACAAAAATTATAAATAAATTAAAATAAAATAAATTAACTAAACAATAAAAAATAGATAAATACCATGAAACTGAAGCTTTGAGAGTATAAAAGCCGCAGATTATGCTCCGATTTAAAAGTTTAAACTATGAAAAATTTTAGAAGAAAATTTTCTAGAAGTGATAGAGAGATAAGTTGAGAGAGGAATAAAATGAGAGGAAAAACGAATGAGGGTATATATAGGTTATAGTATTTGCGACACGACCCGTCGCAAATGCCCACTTCCCACATTAATTACAGTCGGTCGAAAAAAGTTATTTGCGATGTGACAAGTATCCCGCCGCAAATACAAAAAAGTACCGCCGGACATTTGTGACAGAAATATGAACCCATCGCAAATACCCCTACCCATGGTTTGGCAGGAATTTCATGCCAAACCTTTTGTGATGGGTCCTTACCCTCCATCGCAAATAACCCCTTTCGACGTGTTATTTGCGAAAGACCCCTAACCCATCGCAAATAACCCATCACAAATGGCTATTTTTCCTGTAGTGTTGTGTAGAAATTTTCGGATCATACTCCTCTCCTCCTCTATCACAGTTAAGGGTCTGTGACCAGTAACCGTTTTTTCTATTCCAACGGATGGGTGTTAGATCCCATTTTTCGTACTATGGTTCACATGTCCTGGAAATGTCCCATACATGGGATGAGTTGGATGGGTTTTCACAACTATATTCGTCAACTCAAAGGTGATTTACATGACTGTTTTAATAACTAGACGACTCGTTTTATCAACCCAGAAGGAATGGAGGCAAATATTGAGCTCATTGAGAGATATCCGGAGTCGAGATGTGATGATGAGAGCTTATGCACACTAGTTGGCAAGAAAAACCAGTTAGAGGAAATCCTTTTGGAACAAGAAAGGATCACTCAGGAGAACTCCAGAGTGACCTGGCTCAGGGAGGGAGATAAGAATACAACCTTCGTCCAAGCATGTATCAAGGATAAAAAGTGCACTATCGTTCCCAATATTCATATGGAAGACAGATCTTTCATGCATGATGTGGAGGTCATGGGAGGTACAGATAATGATTACATTAAATCGCTCTTGTTCGATTCTAATATCAGTATACAGGGAGGCTATCATAGTGAACAAATAGACCTTTTCAATGATATCCCTCGGGCTATTTCCATTGCGATTATCAATTTTTTTGAAAACATTCGGGAGGAGCATGAGATGTGAGAGGTAGTTCGCTCTCGGAATTTCAAGAGATCACTGGTATTTGACGATTTCACGAGTTCATTATACATTGAATTCTTAGAGTTGGTGAAAGTTGATCTTACCACGACCATACAAGACCTCTTTAGAGGAGGGAGTTTGCCTCGAGTTTCCTACATATCCACCTTGATTCTCATTCCAAATGTGAAGGAATCCTCATCCCTTAATCATTATCGACCAATAAGCCTGTGCAATTTTCCATAAAATGTTCTAGAAAATATCATGAACAAAAGGCTTGCGCTACATCCACCTAAATGGATTTCATATAAATAGTAAGGCTTCATCAAGGGAAGATCTACATAGGCAACCATTGACATGGTTCATGAAATAGTTTGGGATATCAATAAGAAATCAACTGGTTCCAACATTGTGGAGAATATTGAGATGCACAAATCCTATGATAAGATGGATTGGAGATTTATCAATAGAGTGTTGAATACTATGGTATTTTCTAGTTGGGAGCTTGACCTCCTCTTTATAGAATTTAGCTCACCTTGGTTGTCTATTTAATTCATGGGAAAAAGGTACGAGTTCTTCAAATCCACTCATCACCTCAGATAAGGAGACCCTCATCTTCCAGCCTCTTTATCATGGTTCACAACACACTCAGTAGGTACCTAGAAAAAAAAAATATTCCTTGGAATAATTTGGAATTTCTGTTGTAGGTCAAATACCACTTCTATTTACCATGTTTTTTTCACGGATGACACAGTCTTTTTCTTTAAGGGAAGTAGTAGAAATATCCAAAAAATTGAATCAGACCATAGGGATGTACTGAATGTGGAGCATAGAATCCATTAACAAGGACAAAATAAGTTTATTTATCTTGAAATGGTGCACATATGGGTGGTAAAAAAATTAAAGGCGGTCTTGGAATATTCAAGAAATCTTTTCCCATGGAATACCTTGGGGCGCCAGCTTCTCCAGGTATGACTCACATAAATGATTTTTGTGGGATGGTTGATAAAATTATAGAACACATTACAAACTAGAAAAATAACTATCTATTTATTAGTGGATGTATTAAACTTGCAAATTTTGTTTTATCTTCCATCCCTATGCATGTGATGTCAGTACTTAATGTACCAAAGGTAGTTCTGAGAAACACTAAAAATATTATAGCATGTTTCAACTAAGATTCTCATTATGAAGGAATGTGTCATTGGGAATCATGGGACATGATGTCCAGGGGGTAGGAGAGGCTAAAATCAATCTTATTAGTGTCAAGGAGGCCATGCAGAGTATCCAAACAAAATTCGAATGGGACTACCTATAGGGTAAATCCCTATGGGCCAAATTCATCATGAACAGATATAGAATCCATAGGGATAGTGCAAGGGGGGTTTTCCCGGCTATGGTTCAAGATCTATCACCACATAAATAATATGTGGAACAACAGAAAATGGATAGTTATTTGTGGATATATTAATTTTTGGAATGATAATTGGGTTGGTTCGATGCTCGGATTTACAAGTTTCCCGATCCTATACATTTCCTTCACCCTGGCGAGAAGGTTCAAACCTTTCATTCACGCCATCCTCAATAGACAGAAAATGAAGAAATACAATAGTATTATCATCAATTATAAACTAGATAAACTCATTTTAATAGGCTTAGTATTGGGTACGTTCTCGGTGAAAGGTTACTATAATGTGAATCAAGCGTATGTCGAGCAAGATGAGTGGGGTGTAACCCTCTAGTGCAATTAAATTCCCACAAAGTTTAATTTTATGGCATGGAAACATAATAAACATTCCATTATTATGGATTAGGAGGTAAAAAGAAATATTATTAGGATAGCCTCTATGTTCTTGTGCTAAAGGGAACCCAAGGAAGAAACATCTGATCATCTGTTCATTGAGAGTGAATGGGCACATACTGTCTGGTGTGGCATAGGAAAATTCATCGGGTTGGGGGACCAAACCTTAAATCATTATAATTTATTGCACACATGGTTTTTGGAGACTGATAACAATGCAGAAGAATGAAATTCAAGGGAGATAATCATGGAGATGTGTTGTTGGATATTCTCGAGTGTGAGGAATCAAAGATATCATGATGGTATCCTGACTTATCAATAGTGCATGATGATCAAAACTAGAAGTTTGATAATTTATCTGGATCTACTTTTTAGATGATGGGAGTGATCAATCCCTTTAAGAAGACTCATGGCTAGAAAATCCACAACCTATCCATCATAATATCTTATTGGGCAGGGTAGATGGGTGATATGGTATCCCATGAATAGTGTATATAAGTTTAACGTTGATGGATGTTGTATTGTTAGTTTCATGTAGGGGGTGGTGTCATCTGTTACCATCAAGGATTAGTAATTCTTGCTTTCATCAAGGGATATGGATAGGGGGATTCACTTATGGAGGAGGCTTGCACTATGTTGTAAGGTATTGAGCTGTTCTATTCTGAGAATATCAACCTGGAGGTGGTGGAAACTGATTCAACTATTATCCAGGGATCACTGTAGGAAAAGTTTCAAGTCCCATGTTCAATCACATACCTCATTTGAAAATGTAAAGCAATTCTTGATTCACGGGTGGTTATTAGTCATACTTGGAAGGAGAAAAATAAGGTTTAAGGTTTCCTTACTTCTTGGGATACCCCTGATAATCAATTTTTATTATTTTCCTATTTGTTATATCTTCCACAAATGTGTGGTAGTCTTATTAGAGAATATTCTATCAAGCTTCACTATTTCAAACCACCTTGATTTTTTTTTCTTTGTACCTAGCCTGCTTGGGAATTTTTTTTAAAGTTGGATGGATGTGGAGAGAAGAAGATGAGGTTTCCTTCATGATCAATGTGTCAAAGGAAACATGGAGGAAAATGAATTAAGGGGACTAGTAAATTTTTTAACTATGGAAAGGAAGGTCTTCAGGTGATCAAATGGTTGAGTAATGAGAATAAGTTAGCTAATGATGTTAATCGAGAGAAAGTTACACAAAATACACCACCTATACTCTGGTGTTTCAAATGTAAGGAGTATAGCCATTATGATAACATGTACCCAAATTAAAAGTAAATGATGATGATCAATGTCAAAAACCTATTAAACTGAGAGAAAAATTGAAATATTATTCGATCACTATTTCTGATGAGGGGTGTGATAATGACATGGTGAAAGGTACACATTCCATCCACTCTAAAACTTTAGATTTCTTATCTAATTCTGGATCAAATTACTATTTTATATATGAATAATTTTATAAGGTTAAAAATATTCCACACAAGTGACTAGATGTTGAATTAGTAGTGAAAACCACTAACAGCATGACGATCCTATCTCAAGTCTATGATTCTTCTCTGGTAAAAGTTTGTGGGAATGTGCTTCCATCATATCTTTTTATTCCATAACTGATTGAAATTGATATTATAATAGTTAGGGATTGGATTTATCTATATTTATCCCACATTAATTTATAAGGAAGGGAAGTCACATTTGAAATTATAAGCCAACCTATGATCATCTATTAGTACAATGATAAATATGAACTTTCGATTAAGATCACATCTATTGTATGGGTAATTATTCCAATTCAAAAAGGGTGTTTAATTTAGATTATTGGGGAGAAAATAAATATCTATGATATGGATATTGTGTAAGATTTTTTGAGGTTTTTCTATAATATTTTACTAGTGGTCAACCAAACTGTGAAGTTGAGTTCTCAATTAACACATAGTTGGTGCTATGCTTATTTCAAAGACCTCCTATATAGTGGAATTGATTGAGTTATAAGAATTGAAGTAGAAAATACTGAAGAATATTGAAAAGGGATTTATTTAAACAAGTGTGTAACCATGGGGTGTATGAGTTCATTATATTATGAATAAGGATGGAATGATGTCACTTTGCATTGATTATTGAGAAATGAAAAAGAACACAGTCAAGAACAATTTTACCGTACCCTATATTAATGACTTTTTTGATCAACAATAAAGTTCTCAATACTTTTCAATGATTGATATTGGTTCTATATTTAATAAATTGAGGTTTAATAAGGAGGATATACCCAAAAAAACATTATGTACATGATATCGACAAAATGAGTATATTGTGATGCCATTTTGTATTACTAATGAACCCTTTGTCTTCAGGAATTTAATGAATAGAGTCTTTAGAGATTACCATGATTAGTTTTTAGTGGTATTTATAGATTATATTATTATATATTAAAAGATAAAAAAGATAATAAATATCATTTAAGGATTTTTCTGAATACTCTGAGGAAGGGGGTGTTGTTTGAAAATTTTATTAAGTGTGAATGTTGGTTTCAAAAAGTCTAATTTTTGGGTCATAAAATATCAAGGGTGTGTATATTTTTGGATCCATCAATGATAGATGATATTGAGTATTGGCCTAGACCAACCACCGTGACTAATATCCTAAGTTTTCTTGTATTGGTATGATATTATTGAATGTTTTTAGAGAATTTATCATGGTTTTCCAATCCACTAATCAAGATAAATAAGAAGGGACCCAAGTTACTCTAGATAGATGAATTCAAGGAAAATTTTATGAAACTGAAGATAATGATAATAAGCACACCTATGCTTACAATAACCTATATTGAAGAAGGGTTTGTGATCAATAGTAATGTATCGAAGAAGGTAATGGGATGTGTCCTCATTCTGAATGATATGGTGATATCTTATGCCTCATAGGAATTGAATGTTAATGAGAAAAATTATACATCCCACATTTGGAGTTATCTATGGTAATTTTTACATTAAATATATGGAGGTATTATCATTCTGCAAAAAGGTGTAATATATATATTGATCATAAAATTTTGACCGCTCAATATATTACCACCCTGGTAAATAGAAAAAGGTGGATGATACTTAGAGTTGAAATGATCCTCTTAGCTTATCTATTATGAGGATAAAAAATGATCTAATATTTTCTTTATTTTCAAAATATGGATCTAGATATTGTTAAGGATGGTGGAAAATAATATCTTTATTTAATAAGTGTTTTGTAATGTAACGAAACAACCTATATAAAATAGAAAAGACACCGAAGTTGTCCCACCATAGTGGTTAGGTGAAATAAGATAATGAAAAAAAGTCTTGTATTTAACAAAATAAGACATAAAACCAGAGAAAAAATTTGAAGAAAGAGATACATCCATGATCCATTTAATATAAAAAAATCTAGCTAAACCAAAAAGTATGACTTGGCTAGATCATCAAGCCTCCATGTGACCAACTATCACCTCCAAACCATTCTTCTATGAAGGTTATGATGAAATGACAAGACAACATGAAAAATAATTCCCTCTCCTTTACCAAAATCCTAAAAAAGAACATATACAACCATCCAAAGGAAAAAATTAGAGTGTGGGAACAAATACAAATAAGATTATACCATATAATCATTACAAAGTATAATATCAAGAATATTTTAGTTCTAGATTTAAAATAAATACAGTTTTAAAAACATTTTTCATAATTCAAAACCATTTTTAAATCATCCCTTGTTTTTTCATAAAATCCAATCATATTATCAAAGAAAGGAATATAAAAAGTATAAGTAGATAAGCATGATAGCATAACCAATACAATCTATGAATAAACCATAAAGTAAGAATATAAAAAAATAACCATTACCAATCCATCATGTAAAAGTATGTGAAAAAATAACCATGAAAAATCCATCATGTAAATGTATGTGACAAAATAAACATGTCCAATCCATTATGTGAAAGTATGTGAGAAATTAACCATAACCAATCCATCATCTGATAATCCAATAAATTAATGAAAAATAACTGCATTTGGGCTCTAACCTATGGTTATACATACTATAAACAAAAATAAATCCCCATTCCAACCCTACAATGGATCTAACTGTCACAACCTTTAGTATAATTAGACAAACTGAAGTGAAAGAAAACCATAAGTGGAATTACAAAAACTATGAGTGGAAAGTCTATTCTCGACACACCCAAGGATCCCAATATGATAATTTTTTCCAAATCCATTAAAAAAAATGATCATAATTTATAAAACATTTTCAAATCCTAGACATTACCATTTATTTATTGAAATTCCATTTCTAAATATAATCTACCATTAAATAATTTTATCAAACACATGGTGTGCACAAACTGATTTTAAGGAAAAAACGTTAAAAATATGAATTAATTCAAAAAATATATTATAATAAAAAATAATTTCAATTAAATAAATAACTTAAAGGAATTTAAAATAAAAATAAGCCATTCATATAATTATCCCTTTTTATAGAAACAACTATCTCAAGAATTGGTGTAGAATTAAAAGCCTTTGAAAATAGAGACCAAGAAAGATTAGATTAGGTCTTCACAATCCAATATCCATAATATACACAAAAAAACAATCAAAACACTTAGATATGAAATCCAAATCCCACATGGGTTCCAATAAGATAAGGGGGGATAGATCTAGTAAGGATCTAATAAAGGAATAAGAAAACTCATCAAAACCAAAACATACCTTGAGAAATATGTCAAGAATGAAGATAAATAACCAATAATCCCAAGGAAGAAGCCTCTATATCATTAAAGATGGATTAGTTTGAGCCAAAATGAGATTATGGATAATTAAGCATAAAAACGACCAAGGTAAAAAAGTGTAAAAAAAAAAAAAATTAATGGTTTGAAGTTCCATGCATAGTTAGACTACACTCTAAGAAAAACCATGTTCTGACTATGATTGGATACTGTCTCTTAAAAAAGATAAGCCGCATGGGCTCCTAGGACAAGATGCATGGTTTGTTCAAAATGTGAAACCCCCTTGAAAAAACACCCATACCCCACATGGTTTCCCCCGGTGAGCCACATGGTTTCTTTAACTATGCTCAAACTGTGAAAAACCGCACAGTTAAAACATAGATCCATACCGCATGGTTTCCACATGGTTATCACTAACCATGCGCATGGTATGTCTACAAACTAAATATCCATTTTAAAACATCATTCCCCCAATACTTATACAACAATATTAAAGATAAAACAAGATTAATTTAAAGAGTACCTAAGATCTACTGGGTTCTACAATTCAGCCCACCATAAAATATTTATATCCCCAGAAAGTCCTCAAGATCCTGGACCTACAAAAAGAGAAGGACACTATTTCCTCATAAATGAATCATACCCCCACATCTTATTGATATCCCATCCACACTACCGTAGTAACCAGACTAAGGGAATCATTTTACCATGAAGTACCTTATCCTAGAAATCCGTAATTTGAACTGGTAGCTCAACAACGGTGGTATCAAGCTCAAGATCAACATCCTCCCACTAAATCACATGTGAAGGATATGTTCAATACCTTCTTAGATAGGAATCATGAAACATGTTTTTAATCTAATTTAAGTGAGATATTAAGTCCAACCATTTCCCACCTTTCCAATTTAATCCAAGATCTCAAAGGGGATAATAAACCTCAGTGCCAACTTAACTGACTTACCAAAATGAAAATGTCCCAAGAAAGGTAAAACTCTAAGAAACAACTAATCACAAACCTCAAAATCTAGTAGACGACAATGATGGACCACATAATATTAATGATGGATTTGTGATGTGACTAGCCTCTTCCGTATCAACTGCACCTTTTCTGTCATCTCCTAAATTAGACTCGAACCAAACAACAACCACTCTACCAACTCTTCCCAGTACAAGAGAGATCTACATGGATGTACATACAATGATTTAAAGGGAACCATATTTATTAAAGACTGATACATATTATTATATGAAAATTTTATTATAGGCAAATGATCTTCCCAAGATCAACTAAAATCAAGCACACAAGCCCAAAGCATATCCCTAAGAAACTATATTGCTCTCTATCTCTTTCCATCCATCTTTGGATGATAATCCATGCTCAATTTCAATTGATAACCCATACCTTATTAAATACATTATAGAACCTAGATGTAAACCTCAAGTCCATATTAGAAATGAACGTAGAGAGAACCCCATGAAGTCTCAAAATATATCAGATGTACAATTCTCTGAGCTGCTCCACTTTCATCATTTCTATGATTAGTAAGAAATGAGACTATTTCACAAGTCGATCAATGATCAATGAAATCACATAATTACCCCTATAATTGTGTTCCAAACCAATGATTAAGTCCATGGAAATATCATTCCACTTATATATCGGAATGGGTAATGGTTGCAACAAACCAGCAGGTATCTGGTGTTCCATTTTAATTTTATGACATGGGAGACCCCGTGATACTAAATTTGTAACCAATATCTTCATACATAGACACAAATACTAAAATATAAAGTATTTATACATCTTGGTATACTGAGGGTGTATGAACCAACAAAATTGATTTCCACTATCCATCAACTCTTACCTCAGATAAATCAGAACATCCAACTTACTTCAAAAGAAAAAAGATCCACTAGGAGACTAAGACCACTCACCCGAGGTCTCCCCACTATAAAATATTTTACCTAAACATTGGAACTTAGGTTCTATCACCTACTTGATCTAAAATCTCTTGTTGAAAGACAATTAATATTTCATTGATAACAAGAAAACCTGTCCACCAAACTATTCCACTCCCTCACTAATCTCAAAAAAAAACTCATTACAGACCACTCCTTAACTGATTCCTTAATGGATTTTGTGGGTAATTTGCTTCTCAACGCATCAACAAACACATTCACTTTCCCATGAGTTCATGTAACGTCAAAATCGAAAGTCCAAATATACTCCACCCATTTCCTCTATGAAAATCTTCAATACCTTTGAGTAAAAAATATATTTCACACTCTTATGATTGTAATACATAGTAAACTACTCCCCAAAGAGATAGTGATACCACATTTTGAGTTAGTGAATAATTTATACAAACTCACCATGGTGGGTAGGGTAGTTCTTCTCATGAGGGAATAATTGGTGAGAGCTATAGGCCCCCACCCGTGTCCCCTGTATCAAGACACAACCAAAACCTATACTAGAAGCATCATAAACAAACATCATAACCCCAACCTAGTTTTGGACAAATAAAAATTGGTGATAAAGTTAACATCACCTTTATATCCTCAAAAAAATACCTATAATTTTTCAATTCATTTAATCACTACACCCTTATGGGTTAAATCTTTTATCGAAGGTGCGAGCTTAGAGAAATCTCCAAACAAACCATCTATAGTTACTAGCCAAACCCAAGAATATCTATATTTCAAAAACATTTTTTTCTACTCCTAGGACAGAATATCCTATATTTTATCAAGATCCACTGATACACCCCACACAGATATGAAATGGCCTATAAATTTCACTTACTAGATCCAAAAATCACATTTTGAAAGCTTACCATATAGATGATGTTCATTCATTGTTTGAAGAAAGATATCCAAATGGTCTATATGCTACTCATATGACTTAGATTAAACCAAATATCAATCATGAACACAACAATAAAAGAGTACAAGAACTGGTAAAATATTTGGTTCAACAAATTTATAAATACTATATAAGCGTTAGTGAGATAAATGAAATAACCAAAAACATGAAATTCTCATATCATCTCCCAAATAACATATTAGGTATGTCCACTTTTTTGATTCTCAACTTGTGGTAATAGGGAATAATTTAAATATTTGAAAACTATCATTCTCCTTTAAGCTATTCAAAATGATAACCAATACCGAGAAAGAGATATTTATTCTTAACAATCACTGAATTAAACTTTTGATAACCCATGTAAATTCTGAGACTCCCTTTATCCTTCTTATCGATGGGGATAGGTGAAGAACATGGTTAAATTCTATGAAAAATAAATTACTTATCCTCTAGGTCCTTAAGATGGAAATAAAGTTCCACCAACTTAGTAGGTTTCATTCGATGGGATTTCATTGAAATTGAAATCGTACCAGGGAGAAGGTCAATAGTAAACTCAACCTCTCTCTATAGTGGTAAACTATAAAAATAATCCTGAAATACCTCAGGGTACACACACACCACTGTAGGAAGAATAAAATCCATAAAAAGGAAAAAAAATCAAGAATAATCTATGAAAACTAGCACAAGATTACCCCCACATAAGGAACAATAAGCCTCACCCTTGTCGATCTAGGGTCCTACTTACCCTAAAAAACATGAGTGACTCCATCAGAAGATAAAAACTGAACTAAAAGATGTTGATACTCTATCTGGGACTTAACACTACTCATCCAATACATTTTAATTATTAGGTCAAAGATGTAAATATAAAGAACTACAAATTACCACACCACCTTGAAGTAATATATCAGCACCTGACACATAGGACACTTGAAACCTTGTCCAAACCACATTACCAAAGGCATGGAAAGATAAAAAAAGAACAAAATAAGTTCTGAACATAATCCCAACACATAAAATAACTTTGATGCCTTAAAATAATGAGTATCATCTATATCAAACAAAGCTAGAGTCATAGAAGATGAAATAAACATCATACCTCTAATAGTAGACTTCTCTGCTTCAGATTGTTATGGAGAACCCTATTACACATAAATCCATCTAGTATTAGCCACATAAACATCACCTTGGCATGAGGATTAGACCCAACACCCTTGGAATCATTAGTATTAGCATGTGAACCCTTGGTTAGAGTTCATCCATCCTTATTTTATAGGGATATCCTTTAACAAATACACCTTATATGGCCCAATAGTCATCAACAATGAGAAGTATTAAGATCCTCCATATAGTTAGGGTTATTACGAACATGCATTCCACATTGGTAGTAGAAAATATACTACTGTCCAGATGAAACCCATGAAACTGGTCATGATGAAAACTGATCGCCCTTGGGTTTTCTTTTCTAGAAAGAATATACACCATGACTAACAACTGCACCAAATGAAGCTCCATCTGAACCCTTATTTTTAGCTGAGTTAGCCTCTACCAAAACTTATTTATTGACTACCTCTAAAAATCTCAGAATACACATGATAATGAATACTAAACAAATACCAGTCCTTAATCCAAACTCAAACCTATGAGCCTTTAAGTACTTATTGGTGACAAGATCTAGTGCCAAATGAACCAACATTGCAAAATAGGTGGGATACTCTAGGATAGTAAGATCTCCTAAATCTAGTTCAGAAACTATTAGGTATTTCTTATATGTAACATCTCAAGGAAAAACTTTTATTGATGACTTTATTGATGGAATTCAAGTTAAGATCATCATAAAATATAGCTTGCATAATAGAATTCCAACATCTCCTTCCTGGCCCCTCAAGCATGTATATGAAAAAACCCACCTTAGAGTTAAAGATACTATTAATCATCCTAAGACAATCCTCATATTCCTGGGTTCAATTATCAATATAGAAGTTGGGTGTATGGTTCATAGTGAATTCTAATCCATGATCCACTGTACATCTTGGTATCTTGATTCCCACTTGACAAAGAGTCTGAATGGTGTGGATTATAAAATCTTCCAAAGAAGATTCCACTAGAGGATTTTTTTGTGGAACATGTCTTATAGAATCCTTACCTATATTTAGAAGATCTATTATAGGGGAATCATCTAATAAAAATAATATAATAAAGAATCATCTTTTTGATAAAATTTTTAAAATCATTCAACCAACATCAAGAATTAATGTCAATGCCTTAAAACAATGAGAATTTAAAACAATATAAATTATCCAATGAAAATAAACACTTTTAAAAGGAACATTTCTAGTTAAATAAAATCCCCATAAATTTCATTAAAATGAAATCAAAATCCACATCTCAAAGTTGGTAAAAAAATTCCTACCACCCTTGGTAACTGAAGTTCAGACATGGATGTCTGATGGATAGGCACCCACCCACACTTAGTGCCCAAATTCTAAGAGTCCCAACTTATATCTACCCATGACACTATACCAAACCCAAGCAGAGTTATCACACTTCAGGCTGAGTATTTTCCTTTTATTCCATTTTGTAACAAACTGACCAAAGCCAACTAGACAAGCCACCCAAGCAGGCCCTCCATGGTGGTTAGGTGCAACAAGATAACAGAAAAAAGTTTTGAATATTACAAAAAAATAAAAGAAAACTGATCAAAAAGTTGAATAAAGATATAAATCCATGATCCATACAATCAAATACAAACTAGATAAAATGGATAGAAAGTTAAGACAAGACCATCAAGCCTCCATGTAACTAACCATCGCCTCCAAATCATTCCGCTATGAAGGATACAATGAAAAGAGAAATAAGAAAGCTATATAATTCCCTTACCTTTACCTGAATCCTATAAAACAATTTCTACAACCACATAAAGGAAAAGTAGGGTGTGAGCATAAATCCTAGTAAGATTTCACCATAGAATCTATACGAATTATAAAATCAACAATTTTATAGTTATAACATAAAAAATATAGTTTTACATATCATTTTTATAAATCAAAACCATTTTTAAATCATCACTTGGATTTTCTTAAATTTCATTCCTATTTTCAAAATAAGGAATATGAAAAATATAAGTGGATAAGAATGATAGAACAAACAATAAAATCCATGAATGCACCATAAGGTAAACATGTAAAAAAAAACCATGACCAATCTATCATGTAAAATCATGTGAGAAAGCAACCATAAACAATCCATCTTATAAAAGCATGTGAGAAAATAACCATGAACAATATATCATGTGAATGTTTGTGATAAAATAACCATGATCAATCCATCATGTGATGATCTAATAAAAAAATGAAAAAGCACATCATTTGGGATCTAAACTATGGGTATACATACTAGATATAAAAATAAATCCACTTGCCCAGACTATAGTGTATCCAACTAGTATATACTTTAGTGTAATAACACACCCTAAAGTGAAATAAAACCTCAATTGGATTTACACACACTTAGAGTGACATGTATAGTCTTGACACACCCAAGGTTCCTAATGTGCTAAGTTTTTCCAAATCTATTTGAAAACCATGATAACAATTTATAAAACATTTTCAATGAAAATCCAATCTGATTTGGTTCTTGAAACCCAATTTTTAATAAAATCCACCATTTAAGAAATATATCAAACACTTGTTGTGAATTTTTTTAAAGAAAACCCCCTTTAAAAATAATTTCCATAAAAAATATCCATTATAATCCCAAATAAATTCTATTCAATGAATAAAACAAAGTAATTTCAAATAATAATATGAAATTCATCGAATTATAAATTTTTATAAAAAAACCTTCATCAAGAATTAGGGTAGAACTAAACACCTTTAAAATAGAGATCATGGAAGAGTATATCAGTGACTCATGATCCTAGATCCATAATAAACAGAAAAAAACTACATAAAAAATCTTAGATCTGAAATCCTCAGCCCACATGGGTTCTAACAAGACAATGAGAGGAGATATCTAGAAATTATATAATAAAGGAAGAGTAAACCACATAAAACTCAAACATACCTTGATAAATCCATCAATAAGTAAGAGAAATTGCCAAGAATCTCAAGGGAGAAGCCTCTATATCACTAAAAAAGGATCAGGTCAATCCTAACTGATATTAAAGGGAGATTAGGAATTAAAATGACCAAGGTAAAATGGTAAAAACAATATTTTTAAAGGTTCTTATTTTTGTACATGGTTAGAAAAAATGTGCACCAACCGTGCATGGCTATTTCCTATTTAAAAAGAAAATATACACAATATCTTGGGACAAGAAGAAAAATTTGGTAAAACTGTGTAACCCCCATGGATATACACCCAAACCCACAAAGTTTTCCTTGGGGAGACTCATGGTTTCTTTAACCTAAACCATACAAAACCCCACTATTAAAAAATTGTTCCATATAACATGGTTTCTTTATGGTTAGTACAAATCATGAACCAACCATGAACACGGTCTATATCCTCCAAAAATATCCATTTTAGACCATCTTTCCATTGAAACCTCTAGAATGAATTTAAAGACAAAAAAGATTAAATTAAAGAATACCTAAGATCTGCTGGATGCTATAGAAAATCTATCCAAGTGAAAAATAAAGATGAAGGAAAGAAGACATAAAGATGTAAAATAAGGTCAGAAAGTTTCTTGAGTTTAATCTTAATTAGATGGAATGATAAGGTTTTGGAACCATTTATGTGTCCCATCCATACAAGATATGAAGAATGATCTATTATATGAAGCTCATAGTTTATTATTATCTATTAATCTTGGAAATAAATATATATCAATATATTAATATTTATTTCTAGTAGGACTAAATGAAGATAGATTCTAAAGATTTTGTATATTGGTGCTTGGTATGTCAACAAGTTAAGGATGAGAGGAAAAATTCTAAGGGTATTTTAAAAAAATTACCCATACCAGAATTGAAATTTGAAATAATCGCCATGGATATTATCGCCTGACTCCGCAAAACATCTATAGGAAACAACGCTATAAGAGGTGTAGTAGATCTCCTTATAAAGTAATAACACTTCATCACTATCAATAAATATTTATAGTATTTATATTAAATAGGTGGTAAGGTTAGATGGAGTACAACATTCTATAGTGTCTCACTGGGATCCTATGTTTTCCGTGAATTTTTGGTGAAGTTTTCAGCAAGATATTTATAAAGAATAATGTTTTAGAACTGCATATCATCCTTAGATATATGGTTAGTCAAATAGAATAATTAAAACCCTAGAGAACATGAAGTGATCTGGTTCTATTGATTTAAAAGGTGGTTTTGATCAATACCTTCCTCTAGTTGAGTTTTCTTACAAAAATAGCTTTCAATCAAGCATTCTAATTACTCCTTATGAAGAAATCTAAGGAAAGAAGTGTAAGAATCCAATTTGTTGGGGAGAAGTTGGATACGAAAAGATATTGAGACCTAATCAAGATCATAAAATGGAAGATAATGTTAGATCCATTCATCACCACATCAAGGCATCTCAGATACAAGAAAAAAGTTATGAATACAATCATCGACTTGATGTTGTGTTTGAAATTAGAGAGAAGGTTTTTATAAAAATTTCTCCATGGAAGAAGATTATAAAATTTGGGAATAAAGGAAAAGATGATCCCCAGGTATATTTTCCCTTTATTGATTCTTGATCATGTAGAGATAGTTCTTATCATTTGGCACTTCCACTGAAGTTCTTAAGTCCACAATGTGTTCCATGTATCTCTCGTGAGGAAGTACAAACTTGATCCTTCACATGTACTAAACTTAGTGGTTGTACCACTAGATAATTATATTTCTTATTAGGAACAACCATTAGATATTATATGTAATATAGAGAAAGTTCTATGAAACAATACCACTCACCTGGATGCATTTTTATAGAAAAATCACCAATATAAAGAATCAACATGGGAACTTGAGGATACTATGAGGAAGAAGTATCCTCATTTGTTTATATAAAAGTGATTAATTTTGTGGGTGAAATTAATTTAAGGGGGGGGGGGGGGGGTGGGATAATTTAACACCATTATATTTTTTGAATTTTTTTCCAATAAATTTAACATTTTTAATTTCTTGTGTTACACGAAATAATAAGTTTTAACGAGACATTAGATAATATTAATATAATTATTTAAACTTGACCATTATAAACTAGATGTTAAAATATTTGGTATGAATATGAATAACCTAATTTTAAAAACTAATTATAAATTATTTAAATATGAACATATTATTCAGTAAAATATTTGTATGCTTTGAAAATAAATTTTATCTCAAAAAATGATTTTCATTGATTTTTATGAACAGATAAAAATAATAATTTTTTTCTATATATAGAAAATTTTTATGAAAAATAAACTTCATTTTTGAAATAAACATGTCAAAATTATTTTAGAGTGATTTTTTAATAATTTTATGAAAATGTTAATTTTTCTATGAACAGTAAAACTACCGATTTTTATTAAACATTTCCTTTTAGTTTAAATAAATTAAAAGGTTATTTTTGTTTTAAAATGGTTTTAAAAGTAAAATTATTTAAATTATATTATTATTAATCCAATTTATGTTTTTATAATCAATTTTTTGTTGGATTTTCCTATAAAATATTTTTACACTTATGAATAATTTTCTTTGGAAAACCGTTTTTCAATCGCATATACAGGTTAAATTTAAAATTAAATCCCACCAATTATATGAATTTATTTTATAAAAATAGATTAAATAGTTTTAATCAGAATAATTAGTATTATATAACATGGTTAACTTAATTTTTTGTCTTAATGAAAAGTAAAAAATTAAATACCATGGTTAAGGTTAAAACAGATTATAGGGGGTTAATATAAAAAGATAAGGGTAGTTTTGAAAATAAAAATTGTCCAAGTACTAATATCTTGACATATTTAAACCTTATATTTTACAAAATTTGAATCCATATTCTATTTTAACCATTTTTCTTATGAATGACATTATCATTTTGGATTTTATTTGGAAATTTCCATGTAGTGTCCAAGTGGGTTCCTTTCCCTACTTATAAAAGGAAATATCTCCTCCTCTATTATCCACACTACAAGATCCTTTTTCTTTAAAATAACTTACCAAAACCATTCCTTAAATTATTTCCTACATCATATGGTCCTTAATTTTATTAGGAAACTCTCCTATGAAGGTTTTTTGGTGAAAACCTAATAAGGTTCTATGAAGACAAGGTACATATCCAAACCATGAATTTTAATTTTTTTTCTTCTTACTCATCCTTAAAAAATTATTAAACTATGATGATATATTAAATCCATCACCTTAAATTTAAAAATATTTTATTATGTTAGTGTCATAACCTATATCCTTTTACTCTCCCATCAAATGGGAAATAAAACCACTGATAGTGTGTACGAGAAACTCCTTCCTCACGAACCTATATAGTTCCTTTTCCCTCACCACCTCTAAAGTATGTATATAATGATGGATTTAAAATATTTATATGGTATTTATTTCATATTATTAATTAATTAATTATAATTTCACATCTATATTCTTAACTTACAATCATTTGGAAAATGATAATATCGTTTGTGTGTACGTCTGAACTATCGCATCTATGAAGCAATGTGATACATTATTCAATTTATGGATGGTAATAAGGATATATTTTATGAATTTATAAGATAATTATGATATAAAAATTATTATATATTGTTTAATTAATATTAATATTTCTTTCTCTCCATCCATCGATAAGAATAGAAACACCGTTCATGCATATGTATGGCCTACCGTCTCTATGAACGGTGTAATCCATTTTCATTCTATGACTTTTATAGATGACTATAAATATGTATATAATGAGTATATATGATATTTATATCATTATTAATATTCTGGATATTATGGAACCAAAATTAAATTATGAGGACCTAAACTACCAAACAAAAACAAAAATTAAAAAATGAAGCAGTTATTACCCAAAATATGATTTTAATAAAGAATTGTTAATAAATGGGTAATAAATGGTCATAAGTAAATAATATATTGTTTTATATATATTATTATATTTCTTTAATATATGTATGATAATAAAATATATATTGTACAATAGGTTCTAATGCATATTAAGTAATTCAAGACATGGGTTAAGGGATTTTTATCTCACATTTATTTCTGTGGGACACGTGCCATATTAACCATTCATTTCTTTTGTGTGGTTTATATAAAATAAGTGGATATATTTTATGATACCTATAATTAAATTATGGGATCTATATATCCATATAGTTTTATTTCTTTTATGGGGATTATGATTCAAATGATACCAAAGTGGTAAAAGTTTTATGTTACAATCTCATTGTTTATAAAGACTATTTATGATTACGTTTTCGGTGATGGAATATTATGATATATATCTCAAGAAACACATGAATTTTTTATACTATTTTTATTACATAAAAATACATGTGTTCATTTATTTTACCACTTTTTATGTACACATGAGTTTTAAAAAAAATTTTTAGGTAAACTAAATATATTTATCTCTTCGTTCGAATTTTTTTTTCTTCCATGACAAGGTTTTATAAAGATGATAGAAATTTTTTTAGTATATTTTAATGATTGATAAAATAGATTTTTATCCCAGTTTTAATTTTTAATTTTTTTAAAAGGAATTTCCATGATGTTTTTTAGATGAAATACTTTTGTCTTGATACCAAAATGGGAAGGAAATATTCATTTTAAGGTGTAAAACATGAATGGTATTTACCACTATCATGATAGCCCAATAAATTAAATATTACTTTAAAATTCTATAAGTTTATTTTGAAATAAAATATTTTATCTAATATTTTGGATTTTTTAGAGTTTAAATAAGTGATTTTATTGTATAAAGTTTATTTTCCTCAAGATATATTCTAAGAGATCTTTCTAAACCATATTTCCATATAAGATGAAATATATTGATGTTATTTAATCTTTATTGGGGATATGATACAATAATACCATACTTATTATTTATTTTGATAGTTTATGTTTATGTAGAATATATTTTTATGTAACCAACCCCATTTCCATATATTTTCATAAGATGAAATGATGAAATGTTTATAAAACCCATTTCTTTTCTATGGATTACACCATAAAGAAATGATGAAATGTTTATGAAACCCATTTATTTTTCACTAGTTCTTCCATGATGAAATGTTTATGAAACCCATTTATTTTCATGGGATATCATATGATGGTTGTTTTATGATATTATGGCACAAAAATGTATGGATTACGTGACATGTGGGATCTAAATATGCTTCTAATGAATTGGGTAATAATGGATATCTCATGAGATAAATAGGGATGTAATGGGAAATAAACCTAGTTCAGCAATGGAAATTATTTACTAAGATAGTTCTGGTACTGAACCATAACTACTAAAATAGTTTTAGGAGTGAACCCATTCCACTATGATAGTCTTTGAATAGATCCTACATACTAAGGAAATTATTTTCTATACTTACGTGTATTCCAAAAATCTATGTCTTATTCCAATGTTATAATCTCATTGATTTTTTCCATTGATTTCTTTATGTTTCATGTCTTATTAACTGCCATAATTTATTCAATGACTCAAGTTTATGATCTATGATATTCAAGGTATGGTTTCCAAATTTTTTTCTCAAGTTCTCATAGACTTATGCTCATGTTATGTGGATATATATATTGTTTACACTTATTGAGCATATGATCTCACCCTTCCTTATGTTTCATTTCCCTAGGTTATGAAGAAATTTATTATGTATGAAATATATGAGAATGTTTATAGTTATGAATAACTTAGTGGGAGATGATATATTTCAATTACGAACAAGTTTTTTACATGTCCATGATTCCAAAGATACTTGATCTATTTGATTCTGGTATAAATAGTTATGTTATGTAGTTAATGTTTATCTAATAAGATATAATATCTATGTATGAAAAGTATAAATGAAACCATACTTATGATTAGTGGGATATCACCTTCTAGTAGAATCAATCCCTTATTTAATAGGAGTGTATTCCCTATGGAATCAACCTATCTTCATTGGACCATATCCTCTTAGAGGGTTATCCATAATTAGATGCTCATTATTAAGTGTCACACCACCCATCATTAGGAATATTCATCCTAGAAGTCCACTCTAAATGGATTTAAAAAGCATGGAATTGGTCCATGAAACATGAGCTTAAAAGGAATGATATGTTTCATTTAGTGAAACTGAACTATGTTTATTTTTATTTATTTTACAAAGATACATAGGTAGCAATTTTTAAGGGTGGGATCCAAATACAATGAATGGTAATTGTCTTCCTAGATATTGGTAGACCCTATAGTGCCCAAATTCGATTATTTAAACTATATTATACTAAAATAAAGTAGAAAAACTAATTAATAAATGATATATAGAGAACCAATGATACATACAATTGTTCACATTAAGGCATGTCAACAAAAAATTATGAACAAAGGGGAAACTATTACTACATTTGGATTTGGGAAATATTTTAAAATTCATATTTAATATATAATATAGCCCTAGATTATGAAATATATCCTCTTTAAAATGGTCCAATTAGCATAACTTCACATCCCCTTAACCAACACACATTTTAAGGTATTGTGAGAAAATTCCCAATGAATAGATACCTTTTGTAACGAACCGACCCGAGTTTCCCTAAAGCAATCAACTAACCTGTTCAGTTACATACCCTAAGGGAGTTCTCGATCCCCACGGGCTAGCAAAAAGCACCCAGGAATTGGGAAACACAATAATGAGAAACATTTCACCCTACTAGAACAACCACACGATACACACACACACACACACAGATATATAAAATAATAAGAAACAACATAAGATGAAGAAGAAATACATGCCATAACTGTAAGAGAATAGGGGAAACTGAAAACTGCAAAATAATCTAAAAAATCCAAGAAAATTCCAACTAAAAATGACTAAAAATAAAAAAAACTACTCCAAATGATGGTAGGGATGGACTCCAACTATCTCACCACCAGCTACCCAACGAACTGATACGAACCTCACTGTATCACTGTAGTGCCTTGCATTTCCTTGCACTGGAAAGAAAAAAAAGGTTTACGCACCACCGAAGAGGTGCTTAGGGTGTGAGTTAACAAGTTCAGCAGGATCCCACCCAGGTGTTCCATAACCAGTCTCCATATAAAAATACATGTATTCTCATTTTAAATAAAACAAGACATGATAAATAATAATAAATTTTTATAAAAAACATGGTAAAAATTTCCCTTTTTCCACAGTTCTAAAAAAAGTAAGTATATCAATTTAAAATAAAATTTTCAATAAAATTTTCCACAATCATAAACATGAATATCAAGGATATCTCAGAAATTCAAGAAATAAAAAACCAAAGCATAGGTATCAAAACACCAAGGAATACTAAAGTTCTAGGCTGCATACTACTCATACCACAATCAATCAATCAATTGCACAAATTATGATCCTATAACATATTCCTAGGAAGAAGAGGAATGCCCCATGATTAAAACCCCCAAAATGTCAATATCAGTCCCCTAGAAAACAAGGACTAGGTAACAGAGGAAATCTCTAATAAAAAACTCCTTGATAATCATAAAACAATATATGATGGCCCCAAGATAAACCTTCCACCTAAGTACCCAAGGTAACCCGTGTTATCTTTTTTACATTTCATTTTAATGCATTGAAAACCAATTCAAAACCATTTCACAAATCCCATTTCAATGCTTTGAAAATACCCATTTTCTATCCATTTATCAATAACCAGGGAAAAACCATTTTTCATAAATAAAACCTCTTCAAATCACACAAAATAATCATGCCTATTTCAATATGAAAAAATGTTTATAAATAACAACAACCAAGTTCATCAATATAGGCTAGAGACAAAACCGCCTACCTCAAAACTCAGGTTGAACATGCCCATAATGGAATATAAAATAAAAAATTCCCAAAAATGTCAGCAAAGTCCCTAGAATCAAATCCACATCAAGATTGATTCAATTTAGAATACAAGGGGTCAACAGAAGAGATGAAACCCACACACCTCAAAGCCAAAGGATCTTCGCACCACAACCAATGGAAGAAAAGGCCTTCGAAACAAGATCGCACAATAGAACTAGGAAGAAAACAAGAAGAATCCCCAACATTAGACCAAAAGATCCAAAGAGACCACCCAAAGACAATATCACGATCAAAAGTAATAAAGAAACAGAAAGGTTAATTACCCGGAGAGACACACCGCAATCGCAATGGAGATCGATTATCGAATAGATCAATCTAGAAGGGGTTTAGTATATAAAAAACACCCTGGTACTACCTTAGGTCAATATCCATTAAGAATTGGTGAATGAATTTAAACAAAAAAGGTTCACACTATCTTTAAAAACTGGACGCAGGCCATTTCATGATGTGTAACATAGGTTCATGACATGTAACTACCATGTCCCACATATTCTGAAAACATGTCACCTCAGATTAAAAATATTCCATTTAAACCATATATGATGTGTAATCAGCATTCACGATGTGTACCGGATAAAAACGTGATCTTTCCTATCATGAATTACATCCAATACTCATTACACGGCGTGTAACATAGTTACATGGCATGTAACTGCTCTGAAGCCTGTAGAAACAAGCAGTAATTAATGAAAGTCTAAAAAATCATTTAATTCACCATTATATGAACCCTCCCAATCTCTAAGAAGGAGAAAACTAGGTAAAGGTCAAGGGAGTACCTAATGAATCTATAGTAGGATGTTACAAACTCCCCACCATAAAGAATTTTCATCCCAAGGAAGTCGTGTTGAAGATGTAATCCCTATAAAGATATGAGGCCACTACTCTATCATAAAAAATTTATGTTCCCAAGTCTCATGAGAATTTGATTCTTATTTCCATAGAAATATGACCAACAAAATCAAATTCCCATCAAATATTTTCACTTGAGAGTCAAGGATCTCAACTGGTTTCTCTAAAATAAAAGCATATGGCTCTAACTCAATTTCTTCCCAACTCATAATGTGAGAAGGATCAAGGTGATATTTCTTGAATAAAGACATATGGAAAAAATCATGAATACCTTTCAACTTGACTGACAATGCTAACCGATAGGGAACTTGTATGATATGTTCAGTGACCTCAAATTGTCTAACATATCTTGCATCCAACTTTCCAAGTCAACGATGATCCAATCGAGGATAAACTTTTATGAAAACCTAGTCACCTACAAAAAACTCCAACATTTGATGCCATCGATCCGAATATGATTTCTATCAACTCTGGGTTGTAACCAGAAGTTGATGTACATCCTAAATATTTATAGACGTTTCCTGAACCAAACTTGATCCAACTAAAGATACTTCATCCACCTCAAGCCAATAAAGAGGCGATCTACACGGGAAACCATACAATGCCTCAAAGGGAGAAATTATGATTTAAGATTGATAACTATTGTTATAAAAAAAATAAACCAGTCCCAGATTACTATCCCATGATCCACTTAAATCCAAGACATAGGCATAAATCATATCATACAGGATCTTAATTACACACTTTGTATGACCATCTGTTTGTGGATGGTAAGCTATGCTCAACTTGATCTGAGTTCCCATTGACTCTTGAAGACTCATCCAGAATCTTGAAGTAAACCTTGGATCCCTATCTGAAACAAGGGAATAAGGACTCCCATATAACATCACAATCTCTTGCACATACAACATACCCATATCTTCAACCTTAGTAGTATCCTTTATCAGAACGAAATGAGAATACATTGTTAACTGATCAAAAACCACCCAGATTACATTCTTCCCTTAGGGAGTCTATGGAAATCCAAAAAAAAAATCCATAGACACCTCATACCATTTCCAAATCGGAATCCAAATAGGCTAAAGCAACCCCAAAGGTTTCAAGTGCTCTAACTTTATCAATTGGCAGGTGTAACATCGTGAAACAAACTATGCGATTTCATGCTTCATACCCAGCCACAAGAATCACCGCCTCATGTCATAATACATATTCATTGTGCCTGGATGTGTGGCTGACACATGCATGTCACGGGGTTTGGAAAAAAACAATTAATTGATAAGTTAAAATTATTTATATTGGTCAAACTAGGCTGTCTCCATAGGGGAGTGCACAATAATCATGTTTTTCACTTTAAAATTTGAGAATGAAGTGGTGGTTGTTTTTTAAATTCTTTGATTTAGAAAAAAAAGCAACAAAAAAAAGAAATAAATAAAGTAAATGATTTAAAACAAATTGAAAAGCATGTGATTAAAAATAGTGATAAGAATTTAGTTATTAGGTCTGGGCTGGTTTTCTAATTTCAATGTTATCATAGTTTCAATTTATCCAATCCTCTTCTACTAAGCTGATTAAATTTAGATTTCATGATTGCTTCCTATAAATCCCTTGGTCAATGATGATGGTGAGAGTAAACCTTACCAAGATATTAGTTTGGTCTAATCTCTTTCCTTTTACGTAATAGTTGCAAATAATACCATCAATTTATTTAGGCAATTCCTATTCAGATCTTGTTTATTCTAAATAATCAAGAATATACACTACTCCTCCCACACGTACTGATGATTGTCGAGTACTTCACCACTAAGCCCTAATCCATTCCATCATATATAGACCAGAACCTAGTAGAGGTAGATAATGATCATTTACGAAAAAAATAATAACAATAGAATATAAAATCAAATATGATCACATAAGATAACAATAACTACTATTAGAATTTGAAAAAAACTTTATAGAAGAGGGAGAGTTTTTATTCAATCACATGAAAGAACTAAATCATTATAAAAATATAAAACCTACCCTTAAGAAATCAATCATAATATTACCCCACCATTGTAAGGTTAATTTAGGAGAATGGGGAGGATGAAGTTATTACAAAACTAAGAAGACGAAAAGAGAGAAAAGAAAGAACATAAATTTTCTCTTCCAGAATCTGTCCACTAGAAGTATACTTTATTTATGCCCCCTAGATGGTAGAATCATGCCATGGTCCCTTATTATAATATTTGAGTAATTGAGTTTTCCATATAACCTCTATAGTTAAAATAATTTAGAGCCGCTTAAAATAAGTTATGACCACCTTAATAGAACCAATGTGTTCTGGTCGCCGAACACTATTCCACAATCCCCACTTTGACCGGTTCAAGGGAAGCCTTAATGAAATAGTTTCTCCATGAAATTTAATTTAAGATTTAAAAATAGAGTTGTATTTCTAACCCATCTAGAATCATCCCATTTTATGGTTGGTACCTCAATATTAACCTCATTGAATGAGGTAGGTTCCATTTTGTCGACCAGAATACATTTTCACATTGAATGATTTTTTTTGGGATTGTGGGAATTCAAATGGGATATGAGTCTAGAAGACTAATTTATATCCCACGAAGCATAGAATCCTAAAAAAAGGGAATCAACCAAATTGGTTCCAAATTTTTAAAGTTATACATGAAATACATAGGTGAAAGAATATTGTTAAATTTACCAAATTATCTAATTTTGACATTTAAGCTCAAAACTCATTAAAAATCATAAAATGATACAAATAAGTTCACATTGATTAATTTTTAGGGATTAAATAATTGAAAAAAATATTAATAATTATGAAAATATTAGTTTTATAAATTCTCCCACACTAATCACTTGGACTCTTGGACAAGTAAGCATCAACATCAAATCAAAGCAAATTTTAAAACACATATCCTTGAGATCCAACAATTTAAGACAAAGAAAAAAAAGATATAATACCTCATAAAAACACATTATTTAAAGTTATTTATTCATATAAATCAATATATTTCGACTTAATTTATCCTACCATGCACAAAAAACACTTAACTCACTTTCATTTTCTCTTATCACACAAATGTCATTTTCAGGAATGTCTTTCTCATTAAAACTCATACATGGGTCACCATAGGATTGAAAAATTCCAACATATCTACCCAATGTGAGTTAAGACATTTTTTTTATCATGGTGAATTTTCATGGTTGTTATGTGGATTTTGGTTTTTAGGATTTATATGTGAAAATATTTGAGGCTAGATGAGGAGGTTTTGGCTCTTTTTGAAGTAAAATTGCATGATTCTAATTTTTACTCAAGTATGGTCTCCTCCTCACCCCTATAATAGAAAATATGCTCCAAAACCTCTTTTAAAATTCAGTAAATGTTCATACCATTCAACATTTTAGAAACAATAATTTCAATATTCTCAAACATAATTTTTCTTGAAAGCTTCAGATAGGCACAACTTTCTTTCTCCATTGGAAGCTTTAGAAAGACACAACTTTTTTTTATCATGAAATATCCATAAAGGCACAAATTTCAAAAGAATTATTATTTTTTCAGTATAAAAATCATCTCTTAGTCATTTTATTTTCCACCTAAAGTATCCCCAAATGAGGTAGCATAATACAAGACAACATCCCCCTCACTTAAGTTCCACTAGATTATGCCATTTTACTTCAAGAGTTGGATGGATAGGGAAAATTTTCTTGTAATTTGGATAAACTAATAGTATTCTCATAGATTATAATGGCTATAATGTTTAAATGTTCAAGGTAGTTCATAATAAAAAGGATTCTTAAAAAAGGGGTCTTTAAAACCAAAGAAATTCCTCAATCATTTAAAACACATGTACCTAAAACCCACAAGTTTTGAGAGGAATAAATAAAATTATGGTTAAATCAAGCATGGTATGGATCTCTCAAGAAGTTATATGAATGAAAATAATATGAAAAAAATAGTTCATAAGCCTCCTTGGAAAGTGATTTCAATGATAAATACAATGATATGTGGCATGAGATTCAAAAATTAGAGTACTTTTCATGAAAGTTCCAAATATTTGAACTTGAAACCAAGTTAATTTCAACATTTATTTAAGCTCAGTTTCATGGAATAAATTGGTTCACTCATTTACATGGGTTTCCAAAATGGAAATGATAATAATTTTAGCTCAAAATTTTCAAAAACGCACAAAAATTTAAAAACACACAAAAAGTTGAAAAAACAAACCTTTATTCTATGAGAACAGAAAAACAAAAAATTTAAATTCCTAAACTACAATGGTTCCCTCCCCCACACTTTAAATGATGTAATTTATGAAATTCATTCAAGTGGATATAACATATAGTTATATTTTGAAATTTAATCATATAAATTAAGAAAGTGTTAAGGAGAGGTACAACCTGACTTATTGGTAGTGCATCATTGAGTTATGATCCTAAGTGATGCACACATGAAAAATTAAAACCAAAAGTAGATAAAATTACATGATAAATTTATTATAAGAAAATTAGAATAGAAATAGAGTGTGAAAAGAAGTAGAGATATTGGTTTAATCCCCCATGTGGGCCCTGAGTTTTGAATACCTCTATATGGGAAGTTTTAGTTGGTTATCCCTAATCTAAAGGTGGATTGAGTTTCTTTAATGTAAACCACCAACACTTATTCTTTATATCTTTCACTTATTCCTTTTTTTTGAGGAATATATTGATATAGTACACTAAATACCCCTCCCCCTATGATAATAAGATACAAATTTCTTGGTGGGTTTAGGATATAGAATGATTACTCTACTTTCATGGTTTCAAATTTCCCAACCTCTTTTTTATTCTAAAGTGGTTGCTAAAGGTATGCTGCATAAATGGAGAAATAAAATTGAAAGTCAGAGTGTAATTCTATTGGAATATAATTAAACCATGATGAAGCAATATAAAATTACTCCCTTTTAAATTAAGAGTATTTTGTATATTTTTCCCAAATAAAAATGATATTGGTATCCTCTTGAACTCACTCCAATATGTGTTCAACAAGTTCAGAGATCTCTAGATGTTCTTCATTGAGTGTGTATTATTTTTCTTCCTTAACCACCAAAGCAATAGATGTGTTTACCGAATCTGAAAATTTAATGCAAGGGGAGGTGATAATAAATATAGATTCAATAAAATTAGAAGATAATGAGTTAATAAAAAGATCATACCCTTAAGTTTGTTCAGATTTAATTACTTCTTCAGTGGAAAGAACTGCTTGGTGTTGAGTAGTAGCAGATTGAGGCAGGTAGTCAGGATCCTCAAATTCTTGGATATCCTTAGAATCATTTGGGAATACTAAGGGGGAATATTCTTGGACCTTGGAAAAATTATAAATTTTTTGAAAGTAATGGGAGAACTCAGTTAGCTCTTGGGCCATTGCTTAAAACTTTTTCGTTTCCATGTCCTTCCTCAGGACAACTATGAATTATTTGAATTCTTGCTCCCCATTACTTGATTTTGAAAATAACATCACTAGCCTAACAATAATAGAAACACCATAATCCATGGAAAAGGGTGATACATTAATTGTATCTTTCATTTGTAGAAAATTAATCCATGGATTAAAGAAATAATCATTTGAAAACATCATGGGAAAATATATTTTTTTAAATTGTAAAATATTTTAATCAGATTGTGGAAATGCCTACTTAGAAATGGTCCCATGTTTTGAGACACATCTGTCACGGTGTGTGGAAAAAACAATTAAGTCCTAAATTAAAATGAAGTATATTAGTTAACCTAGGTTGTGTCTAGATATGATTTCACAACTATCACATTTGTCACTTTAAAATTAGAGAATGAAGTGGTGGTTGTTTTTAAAATTCTTTGATTGAGAAAAAAAGAAATGAAACAAAATAAAGTAATAAATTAAAATATTTAAAACAAATTGACATGCATGTGATTAAAAATAGTGATAAGAATTGGGTGATCAAGATGGGGTTGGATTTACAATTTCAATGTTATCATAGGTCAAATTCACCCAATTCTCTTCTACTAAGCCGATTAAAGTGAGATTTCATGATTGCTTCCTCTCAATCCCTTGGTTAATGATGATGGTGAGAGTAAAACTTACCAAGATACTAGTTTGTTCTACCCACCTTCCTTTTTCATAAGAGTTATAGTGATTACCCTCAATTGATTTAGAAAATTCATTATCGGGTCTTATTTATCCCAAATAATCAAGAATATACACTACTCCCCCCACACGTACTGACGATCGCTGAGTACTTCACCACTAAGCCCTGGTATATTCCATTATATATATACCAGAACCCGGTGGAGGGAGAAATTATAATTTACCTATTTAATAATAAAAATATAATATAAAGTCAAATACGATCACACAAGATAAATAATAACTACTATTATAATTTGAAAACAACTTCACAGAAGAGGGATAGTTTTTATTCAATCAAGTTAAAGAACTCAAGAATTAAAAAAATAGAAAAACCAACCTTACCCAATAAATCAAAGGATTACCCCACCATGGTAAGGGTAATTGAGAATAATTGGTAAGATGAAAGAATTATAAAACTAAGAAGAATAAAAGAGAGTAAATAAAGAATAGAAATCTTCTCCTCTATAATCTATCCACCGGAAGTATGATTAGGTTCTTCCCACCAGATGGTCGAATAATTCCATGGTACATTATTATAAGATGTGAGTAATTGATTTGGTAATATACCCTATAAAAGTAAAATCATTTGTGGCCATTTTAAAGAAGTTATGGCCTCCTTAATAGAATTGATGTTTTTGGGTCTCCAAACACTATTCCACCAACCCCACTTTTACCAGTTCAAGGGAGATCTTAATGAAATATTTTCCACATAAAATTTATAGTGAGGATTCTCTTTAATGTTTTATTTATAACACAGCTATAATTATTCCATTTTACGGTTGGTATCTCTAGATATACCTCATTTAATGAGGTAGGGTCTATTCTACCAACCAGAATACGTTTTCAAATTGAATGATTTTTTTTGGGTTTGTGGGATTTTGAATGGGATCTGGGTAAAAATACTAATTTTTATCCCACAAAGAATGTCACAAAAAAAGTAATCACTAAAATTGGATCAACATTTTAAAAGTTATATGTAAAATATAGATTTTAGAGAAAGTTGCTAAATTTACATAATTAACCAATTTTTACATTTAAGCTCAAAACTCACCAAACATCAAAAAAGCATACAAATAAGATCAAATTGATCAATTTTTAGGGATTAAATCATTGAAAATCATATAAATAATTATAAAATATTAGATTTATCAATGGGACATGAAGATATGGGACAATCAAACAAGACTGAAATCCTCACAGATCTTGGGATCACAATACTTTTCATGAAGAAAACCATACCATCTGAAGAAAGAGACCAACCCGAAATGGTCTCCCCACCATAGAGGCTTTCTAAATTATTTTAAAAATCATAATACTTCTACTGAATCTACAATATAAACTTTAGTAGAGATGATGATAACTAAACACTGGCCATAACCATGCCTAAAATATCCTCTTGAGAATCTAGGTGCAACTAAGAAAAAATCCCCATAAGGTTCCACTCCACCTTCGATTCCAGGATAGCCTATAATGGTACTTTTATGATAAGAGAATATGAAACAACATTCCTATTTCCTAGGGTGTTGAAGATATCAAATTCAAAACATATGAAGGTATTATAACTATTTTCCCTGTATGAGATTCAAGTCCATATGAGAAAATAAATAACTCAGACTCTTATGCTCACAGAAGACCATGAAACTTTCCCCAAAAAGATAGTGACACCAACACTGAATCACATGCATGAATATAGAAATCTATAAATCATGAGTGGGGTAATTCATCTCATGTGGTCAAACCTGATGAGAGACATAAACTAACACATGTTCATCCTGTATAAGCACGCATCCCAAACCAGCACCCGAAGCATCGAAAAACACCATATATCCCTTAACAGGTTCATTTAAGATTAGAATAGAACCTGATGTTATAAGCCTTTTCAGTTCATCGAAAGAATTCTAAAACTTGCACCCCAGGTTAATTTCACCACTTTTCGGTTAACAGTAGTCAAAGGTAACGCCAACTTAGAGCAGTCCTTGAAAAACTATTTTTCATATCCAGCAAAACCAAGGAAGATCCATATCTCAAAGAAATTCTGTGGTTCCTTTCATGATAAAATAGCCATTACCTCATCTAAATCAACTAATAATCCATACTCAATAATTCTGTGCCCCAAGAACTTCACTTCTTAAATCTAGAAACTACATTTTGAAATCTTTCCATACAAATGATGACTTCTCAAAATTCTCACAACCAAACCAAGATGGTTCTCGTGCTCACTCTCAGTGTTTGAATGAACCAGAATATCATGCATGAATACCACCAAAAAAGTGTTAAGATATTAATGAATTATCAGATTCATCAAATCCGTAAAAACTGTAGGAGCGTTAGTTAGACCAAAAGGCATCACAAGATATTCTCAATGGATATACCTTCTCCAAAAGGTTGTATTTGGTATATTAGACTCCCAAAAACAGAGCTAATGATAACCTGACTGAATATCGATCTTTGAAAACCAATTTTACCCCTTTAAATGATCAAACAGATCATCCACATGAGGAAATCGATATTTGTTCATAAAAATCACCTAGTTAAACTTTCTATTGTCCACACATAAATGAATCAAAACATATAATTTATTAGAAAAAGAACAAGGGTTACCCAAGGAAAAATTATAAGGTGAACAAAACCTTTTTCTAATAGATATTCCAATGGAATCTTTAGCTATTTCAGCTCTGCTGGTGCCATACGATAAAAAGGTAACAATACCGGCTATGTACCTGGAACTAGATCAATCATAAACTCTACCTATCTATCTAGAATAAGACCAAAGAAATCATCTGGGAAAACATCCAGAATGTATCAAACAACAACAAGAAGATCATCAACAAAAGAAATGTTATTTGGCTCAAATTCTACAATAACAACAAACTTCTAAGCTCTATTTGGGAATGTTCCACATGACCTGACCTCGAGTCCCACTCCCCCTAAAACACATGAGAGAGCCCATTGATAGCAAGAAATGAAACACGTCAATGATAAAATCAACCTCCACTTGATGAGTGACAAGACAATATATACCGATGCTGACATCAAACAGATCTAAATCAAGAACAAGAAAATCCTAGACCAACTCTGTATCAGCTATTATTAACAAAAAAGAGGGACACCTGAACCCTTGATCTCACCTCATACTAAGAGGTGTTTTAAACTCTATCTTAAAGGACATAAGTTCTGTTGGAAGTTTAAGAACATAAAAAAATCATGCAGATATAAACAAGTTGGATACACCAGTATCAAATAAATCATTTCCTACTGAAGATGTAATAAGAATAGTACCTCTCACTATTAGCGGACGAACATTAAATTCCATTGGAAAATCATATACTATGTGAAAATGATTTACTCTTGAGGCCTGTGGCTAGATCCCTATAGTCTTTGAAGCTTCTGACTAAACTGCATTAGCCTTTGGAGATGATGAACCCTGACTATAACGAGGAATAGTCATATCCAAACAGAATTTTTATAAGTGAAAAACGCATCCAAAACTATTACACATCTTCACGAGTATAGGATAAGAACATATGTTGTTTCCTATCTTTCCACACTAATAGAAAGGAAGATGAATGTTGCCCACTATAACATATGGTGTAGAGGAGGCCCGTTGCTGAGACCCACCTCCACTACTCCTGCGATGATCTTTCCACATTCTCTTCTTCTCATGCGCACCACTGAAGCTACCACCCAATAGAACAGGAGAGGTGGAAAATCCAACCTTTCCTTCGATATTAATTAATTACATCATAGATTTTTATAACATCTCCATATATGTTGAAAGGTTCAACATAAACACTTACGATATGATATCTAGTCATAAAACCTGTAGGTACTTCTGAGCCTTCAACTGGTCATTAATCACCACATATGGAGAAAAATTAACAAGATAAACAAAAAGATTAGTGTATGCCGGCAACAAACACTCTTCCTATTGTAATGACAAGAAATACATATAATTCTCTATCATTAAGTTCTCTGGTTAAAACTGCTGAAATAATAGAGTTTTAAAACCCTTCCAATCTAAGCCCACTTGTTTGTCTGCTTGGACTATAGAATCCCACCATCGCTTGATGTAACCCTTGAGTCTAAACACAACAAACTTAACCCTAATGTTATTATGTCTCTCTATAAATTTGAAAATTTGATCGACCATGTCTATCCAGTCCTCCACCTCTTGAAGTTCTTTCGTTCCATTAAAGGATAATGGATGCTCATGTAAGAACTCCCACGATTGATCTCTTTCTCCTCCAGCTCCTGGTTGTACGTCAACCACTGCATTATAAACTCATGGTACACCTTGATCAATATCATGGACTACCTGTACGATAATCTCAATGAGATTTTTATCTATAGGTGGGTTCCCTTGAGGAGCATCAGTAGCACCTTCCTGGGGAACTTATAGAAGATGTCTCAGAGGCATACTGCTACACATAGAAACATAAGAACGATTGGAAAAAAGATCAAATCTTAGTTCAAACTAGAAAACCCATAAGAAAAAACTAAGTTTTTTAAAACAAAAACCAATACTAGAGACACAAATACCAACATCCCATTGCAACTTGAGTCTAATTATGACAAGAGATTGTCAGACACTTATCGCAACATACCTCTCAATTTTGGACAATCCTATATCTAGTATAATAAATGTCCCAATACATGGACTCTTGAGGACAGACCTCCTCTAATACCAAATTGTAATGAACCGACCTAGGTTTCCCTCAAACCCAACACATGACTCATTCTGTTACATACCCGTAGGGCGTTCCTGATCCCCATGGGCTGGTGACAAGCAACTGAGTTTCAAACAACATAATAGAGGGAAGGATTTCACAATTCTAGAACAACCACATGGAATATATATATACAAAACAAGAAGTAACAATAAATGAAAATGAATACATACATTCTATAACTGTAGGAAAATAGAAGAAATAAAAAACTAAAAAAGAAGCTAAAAACTCCAAGAAAAGTAAAACTACAAAGGACTAAAAACCAAATAGCTACTCTAAACGATGGTAGATACAGATTCCAACCATCTCACCACCATCTACAAAACCAGCTGACACGAACCTCACTGCCTCACTATGGTGCCTTGCCTTTACCTACACTGTAAGATAAACAAAGATCTATGCACCACTAAAGAGGTGTGTAGGGTGTGATATAAAAATCTCAGTAGGATTCCACCCAGGTGTTCCATAACCAGTTTATGTATAAAATTCCCTATATTCTCATTTTAAATAAATCATGGCATGATAAGCAGTAATGCAGTTTTATAGAAATCATGGTAAAAATTTCCCTTCTTCCATAGTTATAAACAAAAGAAGGTATATAAATTTCAATGCACATTTTATATATCATTTTCCACAAGAATAAACTTTCACATCAAGGCTAACTCAGAAATACAAGAAATACAAAATAAAATCATAGGTATCATAACACCAAGGAATACTACAGTTCTAGGCCGTAGACTACTCGTACCACAATCAACCGATAAAATGGTAAAATTACAATCCTAGAACACAAGACTAGGAAGCAGAAGAATACCCCATGAGTAAAACCCCAAAAATGTCAATATCATTTCCCTTGAACAATAGGACTATGACACAAAGGAAAGCCCCAAGAAAAAAATCCTTGATAATCAGAAAACAATGGATGATGAACTCAAACTAAACCTTCCACCAAAGTTCCCAAGGTAACCTGTGTGCTATTTTTCACAATTAATTTCAATGCTTTGAAAACCATTTCAAAACCATTTTACAAAATCCATTTCAATGCTTTGAAAATACCCATTTCTTCTCCATTTATCAACAATCAGGGAAAACCCATTTTCCATAAAAAACCCTCTTCGACACACACAAAACAATAATTCCAATTTCAATATAAATAACTGTTTATAAATAAAAAAACCTAGTTTATCAACATTGGATAGAGACAAAACCACCTACCTCAAAACTCGGGTCGTACATGCCCATAACGAAATCCAAAATCAACAAAACCCAACAATGTTAATGAAGGCCTTGGAACCAAATCCAGATAAATATTGATTCAATTTTATAAAAGGGGTCTATGGAAGATAGGAAACCCATATACCTCAAAGAAGAACGCCCGCCGCACCACAACCAATGGAAGAAAAGGCCCCCGAAACGAGATCACACAATGGATCTAAGAAGAAACCAAGAAGAATCACCAAAATTAGATTCATGGATCTAAATATGCCACCCAATAATGATACCTTGATTAAAATAAATGAATAAATAGAAAGCTTACTTACCCATAGAGATGCACCACAACTACAAAAGATATTGAGTTTCGAACAAATTGATCTAGAAGGGGTTGAGTCTCTCAAAAATTCATTGGAACTGCCTTAGGTCAAGAGCCACAAATAACTGGTGAAGGAATTAAAACAAAAATGTGACACATTGTCTTTAAACACTTGACATGGGCCGTTACATGACATGAAACCCAGGTTCACGATGTGTAACTACCACGTACAACATATGACAAAAAACCCATCGCCTCAGATTAAAAACCCATTATTTGAACCATAAATGATGTGTAATCACCATTCACGACATGTACCAGTTCACAACAAGATATTTCCTATATCTTATTGTTGAATCCACTTCCAACACCTCCACCAACTCGAAAATAGAAGAGGATGATCAAATAAAATTATGAGTATAAAAATTATCTTGCATGCATGTAATTTTTATTTCCAAACATATCTATACATAAGAAATAATAATGGATTAATAAATTATATATATGAATTATTATAGCACCAAATTATAAAAAAATAATAAAAATACAAAAATGACAAACATTATATACAAATTAAGTACTCTACTAACCATTGATTGAAGTTACTAGGTTGATAGATAATTATTTAGACGTATATAAAATAATATAAATTAAATAATCTCCCCACTTAACCAATACCTAAAAATATTTTTACCCTTCCTTCAGATGAATAACATATATAAAGGTAAATTAGTTTGATCAAAAAAATACAATCAATTTTTATTAAAAAATATCCTCCAAATAGATGTGTCTAGCTCCGTAAATAGCTTCATTAATCTCCCTCTAACTTTGGTGATGACTCAACATGTTGAAAATTATTTTATATTCCATCAACATGGAGTAAGAACATCCATTAATCAATTAAAAGTTTTACCCTACCCATAATCACATTTTAATTCCTTAATCATGGGATAGGCTGCCATCTGGACAAATTATCAATCTTTTTATTAATTTAGTTAGATATTATGCACATATATTCCATTTTTCATCTCAATAATCCTTGAAATTTATGTATCCCATTAATTAATCTATGACTCCCATGGTTGGAAATCCCTTACTTAGATGAAGATTAATAGTTAATGATCATTGGAATGTTCTAGAATTATTTAAGTCATAATTAAATCAATTTAGGCATTTTTCTAGAGTAATCTATTTTATTTTTTGTAATACTAGATTGAGAATTTAGTAAAATCCATTTCTATATATATTATTTATGAGATGATGAATTCCAATCTTATCACTAAACATTGTTATTTATTCACAATTTTGAATCTATCATTGAGTGTATTATAATCATATATTACATTCTATTCTATCACTCCATGGAGTATGAATGTAGCTATAATTTTAATATTTTCATAAGAATAAGATAATGACTATTAAAATTTCCACAAAACTAGGGATCAAAATTCCACATGATTTAATTTAAATTCATTTTATGAGGAACAAATAAAGTTAATGTTCTTGATAATTGACATCATGGGAGAAATATTTTCAAATCCATGTTCTAAAAGTTATATAAAAAATCATTCATATTCCAAATTCACAATAATTTTTATGTGACTACAATTTTTTTATATCCTACAATACAAAATTATACCTAAAATACTATAAAAAGTTCAATTATCATAATAAATTAATTTAATTAAGAGTTTTTATGATCTAAAATCCTTAATATATTAAAAATATGTTTTTAGATCTATATAGTCTCTAAAAATCAATTAAAGATATTGTATCAAACAAAAGGACTCATTTTTTATGGTCAATGATTGGTAATATATATTTTTTATACAAATACTAAATGATGAGGGTTTTCTCTTAATAATGGTAATTAATGATCTGTAGTTTAAAATCTATAAGTGATTCCTCACAGATTCTCCATACTACAATTTAATAAATAACTCTCTAAGAATGTAATTTGGGATAAACACTTTAATAATTATTTTCTATAATATATAGTTTCCTCCTCACATATATATATATATATTTTATTTCTTAATTATAATGATTTTTTAGAAATATTTCATAGATATAGATATTATTTCTTATAGTTCATAGAAATTGAGGCACCCCAGACATGAAATCCATAGAACAATGAAAAAATATGCAATTTACATACCATATTTATACCATGTAATATGGATTGATCTAACCATACATGTATTTAACATCTTTTTTATAATTTAAAAAATATATCTCAAAATTTATCACACAACCCCAAGAACATTATGTTTACTATATTTTTATATTAACAACATAAAAATAAAATTTCAAATAACTACTTCAAAATCTCCCATAATATATATATACATGATACATCCTTTAAAAAAATTATTTTATATAATTCTGAAGGGAATGTAAACAAAAAAAGGGGAGAGTCCAAACACCCAGTAAGATAAAGTCTAATCAATGATTCATAATAAAGTTACATTAGAAGATTAAGAGACAATATTAACATGAGGTAAATACGGAATAACAAATTATTTCTTCAATTCATGATAAGAGGAAATATAACCTCAAATGAACAAACATATATCATGACATAAGAGTTATGAAACATTATAAAGTAAAAAATGAGCCATGAAATGTATCATAAACATATAATTGTGTAAGAAATCATAACATTTTGAAAATAACTATAAAAATAGGTCCAATCATAAATTTATTGACATGAAATTATGCCTATAAATAAAATTGTGAAAATTTCCAAATTCAAAATGCTCCATGCATAAAATTGTGAATGTGTCCAAACACAAATAGTTCAATGAGTAACATCATTATGTCATGTGATATAAATCTGTAACCAATGAATTAGAGGGAAATATAGGACCCCAAAAATTATATAATGAAAATACATACACTTATGTAGTATATAAAATCAATAATCTATCACACCATGAATAACCCATGGGAAGAATATTGGTCTCATAACATTTTCAAGTGGTATTATATAAAATTAACTCAAGTGTTTTTTTAGTTGATATAAGAATTTCAATCACCTAGAAAGTGTAATTAAAGAGAGAATATATATTGTGATTCATGAAACATAATTCCATTGTTTATTAATCTTTTATAGGAAAATAATAAAATTAGATAGAATATGTGAAAAAAGAGTTTTTTATAAATAATAGTTAAAAGATACGATTATGAAAAGAAAATATTTTATTATTTTAAAATATCATTCTCGAAACCCACATTGTTTAGAAGATCCATAAAGATTACTTTTGATGAGACATAAATAGAAATATGATAGGCACATTAAATGATACATATTTTGGTTTCAAAATAAAAAATTTAGTCATTTTTAGAAATAAAGAATATGGATATGGAAGATAAAATTAATAGTGAAGAGGATCAAAATTTTCTTAAAAAAGATGTATTTTTATGAGATAAGAAAACCAAAAAAGAAGAATAATTTAACTAGGAATGAAATTTTCAATCGAGTGAGAGTTAGATTATGATATAATAAATTACAAGTGTGGAAGAATATAAACATATCATAAAGAAGTTTGATAAGTAACATTATAAGTCAATAAAAGTACATTTGGCTTATGAATATTCCTAAAATTTGCTCTCAAATTCCAAAACAGTTATTTAACCACTGGTATAATATGCATAACCATATTAATAAATTATTTCATAACCTTAATCATATCTATTACTATTTTTACTATTTAATTATAATCATTCATTATATACTTTTAGCTATTTATATTTTATTTCCATCATTAGATGTTTGGTGTTTTTTATTGTTTTGAAAACACTTTTTAAAATCGATGATGATCATCGAAACTTGATACCAAGTTAATAAATTTTAGATCATGTAAAATAATATAATATATTTTCCATAAATATTTATAATTTTTTAATTACATTACTCTAGATTTGTAGTTTTGAATCATGAAGATGAAATTAGTGATGAGCTAGATTCTGTAATTTTTAACTTACAAAAGGTGGTATATTAATAATGTGTTAGATATTAATAATATTATAATTTTATATTTATTGAATCATAATAATTTCATCAAAATAAAATTTATTCATCAAATAAATTCATATAACCTTCCATTTATGTTGGTGATGAAAAGTAAATATTATTTCCTGGATACGGTAGTCCCCACATATCACCCGTGACGTTTTCACCTCTCAATTGATAAGATTCATTCCATCAATATAACACAAATTTAGTAATCAATTTATAGTAATGTCATTATTTTATTATGTTTAGGATATGTAAGGATGAGAAAATAGAGAATAATAGTTTATGGAGTGTATAATACCCATGTTGAGAGTTTGAGGCTTCTCCTAATGGAGCTCTATGTAATAGGGTATACATGACACTTTCCTGTAATTGGGGATAAAAAAGTGGTATTGGTATATAGGTGAAAAAAATATGTATACGATAAATGGTATTTTTTTGGATTAGTGTGGATTCAAGTTGGTGAAAGTGATATCCTTTTATAAGTGAAAAATAGGTAGTTTTATTTTCAAATTAAAGTTATGTAAGGGGTAAATATGGAATCACTTGGGATTCAGTGAAGCACGGTTAGTGAGACATGTGGGAAAATATTTGAAAACAAAAAATGGTCAATTATAAGGACAACGTGTCATGGTAATTTATAAAAATTTGAGCCACATTATGGTACCTCCTTTTAACCTTATTAACATTGGTCAAATTTTTAACAAGGTAATTTTGTTTAAAAAAAATATTGGATGCCCCCACTTTCTAATTTTTTTGTTTTATTATTAATAATATTCACTCCACTCAATCTAATAAAATTTATAGACATAAGAAAACTAAATTTTGAATTAATACATAAGGTATAAAATAAACCATTTTTTTAGGAAAATATATTTCTATACATTAAGTGAAACTAGTCTTATTTCATATCATTTAATACATAAATTAGTGTTAAAATATATTTTTTATTTATTTAGAAATCATATTATAGTGATAATTTTTTTATTAATTTAATTTATTTAGGTAAAAATTACACAACTATTATCAAAATTATTCATTAAAAAATATTTTTTTTATAGTGGTAACAAATATTTACCTTCGTAACTTATTTTTATGATGAAAATAAAAATTTAATTGTTTATGTATTTGGATATGATGACTAAAAATATTAAACTATTTTATTAATCTCAATTTATAGTATCAATAAAATTAATATTAAAATATGAATGCATAACACATAAACACAATTTTAAATAAAATCTATTCTTTAATCATAAAATAAATTTAAAATTATTATTTTCCATATAATAACATTGGATGATAGATAATTTTAATCCAAAAATATTTTACTAATACATTTCATTAGAATTATTATTTTGTATTTTTAAATTTTATCATGATTAAAAAACACATCACTTTTTCTTAAAACATGTAATCAGAAACCCCCCTTTATTATTAAACAAAAGAAATCCTCTCTTTACATTGGATAAAGGGGTCCAATTACATTAACTTATGGGTTTGGGGGAATTAAAATGAAATAAAACTACCCCCTAGTCCAAAATATATTTTCTAAAGGCCCAACTAGTAGGTAATAAAACTTTCCCAAAAGCTCACAATCTACAACCCACTGGCCCATTCATTCCAAAGACACTATACTTTCCCCCGAAAATAAGTCTATAAAACTCCTAGTAGTGCTCCACTAACTAATTATATAGCCATATGATGTCACCACCACCTCACGGAGAAACTACTTCTGACACCATCCCTCCTTCTATTCACTCATTGCAGGCCAAATTTTTTCCTTCAAACACACCAAGGTAGGTCCTCCTCACATTCTTTCACTGTGTACTACCTTCCACCATGGAACCTATCAAGACCCCATTTCCACATCCACCCACCACCACCATATCACTTTCACTTTGTCCCTCATCCTAGGGTTATGGACTTCACCTAACCACCCTACATCTATAATTGCATGAAGGTTAGGACTGCTAGGATTAAATCCAAGGATGATGCAGTATTATGGGTATTCCTTTAACACTAGGCTGATACTACAACTAGAATAAAAATAAAGACCACTTTAAAGAAATAAAATATTTCTTAAAACCTAGAGTGTTACACTTCCCCCTTATTAATTTCCTCCTTTTAATTTTAATCTATCTTTATCTGATTTGTTTACAAAAACACATTAAATTCATCTAATGAAAGAATAATAAGACATGAATGAAGAACATTCCCATGAAATTCAACTTGGGATAAAATTATCATACAACTAGATGTCTTCTCTAATAATTCAATATCAATTCATTGGAGTGGTTATTTGTTACATATAGAAAAACTACTTGATATAATTGAGTGGATATAACTATAATCCAAAAAAACATCAAAAAACCTTATATTTAGGAAAAGAGTACCCTAATTATCATGATCCACTTTAGAAGTAGTCCTTTTGTAGTTTCTGCTTTATACCCATTATCTTGAAAGTTTGTTATGAATATTATCTTTGTTAGCCCATGGATTAAGGAATCAATTTTCATACCACCTCAACTCCCTGTATTTAATTCATTGAATTGATTATTATACCTTAGGAAGAACAATATATTCATCCACCAGGTAAACCAAAATATTTATTTTTATATAGTATATTATTTCTCTATTCCCTCCTCCACACCTAAAACATCTTCATATTCTACTAAGACATTTCCTTAGGTGATTCTTCCCATATTTTTGATGCATGAGAAATTTAATTTTTTCCTCTTTGGGCTTCATCACCCAAACATCCATGAAACAAAATTTTTCTCTTATTTTATGTGTTAGGGAATTGATATTATTTAAAGTTGATGATTATAAATTGAGATAGTTATTTAGGCATAAACACATCATTTTTCATTTTGGTTCCAATCTCATTTTGTTGTTATGTGAGACAATCACCATATTGCCAATCACACCCATTTTAAACTTGGATGCTCATATCTTATCGTGTTATTTTAAAAAAAGAAAATTAGTGGTATGATAATACCTACTTTATTTAATGTATATAAGTAAAATATAAAATTATAACATGTAACTCAATAATGACTTTCATAATGAAACTTATGAATCTTTACATTTAAATTTATGATATCCATTGTTATATTCATAAAAGTTTCTTTAAGAAGACTATTATTAATTTACATCAGCAACTTAAATTTAAATTCATAACAATGATTTTTAATGAGAATTGGAATCAATCAAAACATATTTCCTGAGATTGAAAAAAAATTTGTACAGTTAAGCCTATTTGTTGTGTATCTAGTGAAGATTGTGATAATACCTAACCAACCCATTTTAGGGGTTTTACCTGTAAAGACCCGTAAATTTCAAGGAAATTTTTTTCTTAATTTTCTTTGGAATTTTAAAAGAGCGCAGTTTCTGACGGCACCTGATTCCGAGGCCCGGTGTGCCCGGAATCATTTTCCGAAGTTTGGGTCGGGTACGTTCAGTGAACGGACGAGCGGGTTTTTCTAACTTTTGAACCGGTGCCCGGAATCGAATTCTGAGGGCACCGATGAAATCGCAGCGCCGGTATTCGCTTAGAAACGCCTCTTCCGGAGTTGCGTTTTCTCGGGTGTGGTTTTTAATTTTCGGGCTTAAGGTTAAGAAATAAAATAATTTTGCGACAACTTTATTTTATTTCACTTAAGCCACTTGGAAGCCACTTGAAGCCACTTAAAGGCGGCTTGAACTGAGTTGAACTGGATAGGATGCTATCCAGAAATATCCTACCCCCTTGGTAGGATATTTGTGAGGTGGGGCCCGCACGAGCCCCGCCGTTTCTTTCTGCTAAGAAACGCACCCGTGAAAACCCGTCTTAATGAAAGTCAACTGACGCGTTTTCTAAATTCTTAACAAACCATTTAATTGGGAGGTTTATTTCATGAATTAAATGAGCTGTTTCTTTCGTGAATTAAATGGCCTGTTTCTTTTGTTGAATTAATTCAACGAATTAATTCAATCGTTTCTTAACCTGTTTTCGTGTGTTGGCATATTAATAAAATAAGACCAACCCAAAATCTTTTGAGAAGATTTGAGAGGATCCTTGTTTCTTCTTCTCCATTGCGAAGAACGCGAAGAACGTGAAGAACGCGAAGAACGCCGAACCCGGAAATCGACGACGCGACGCCTTGATCCGCATCGCCGACAACGTTCTTCTGCGACGTCTCTTCCTCCGCGACGGATCTTCGATCGGCTTCTTGAGGTAAGAATCTCGGACCTTCCTTTTTATCTCCTTCGTGGTTCTTAACCAGAAACACGGATTTAATTAATTAAATTAAATCTGCTGTTTCATGGTGCGTTGAGTTCGCCAACTCAACACCGGATTCCGCGACGACGCGACGCCTCCCCGCGACGACGCGACGATCCCTCTCTTCCGCGACGAGCTTTTCCGCAAAGAACGCCCGCGCGTGATGATCGATGAGGTAGGGATTTATTATGGGAATTACCCCTTTTTTATTTATTCCCGTCAATGTTTCTTAAAGAAATTAAAGAACCGAATTGTGAACAATTTTAATCTTCTTAAAATTGTTATTTTCCCGTGTGGAATAAAATTCTCCCGGTTGTTTATCTCTAACGCGGAGGGTGCGGGCCAAACGAACACGGCCCGACGACCCTCCGCCGTTCTTCGTTTTGTGCGGATTTGGCGGGCGATGATGGAACGTGACGCAATGGATGTTTGACGATTCCGCAGTAAAGAACGGATCCCGGGAGGAGCAATGGCGCAGACGGGAAGAGAATCGGACCACCAGAGCGATCCCGGTGGCCCGCGGAACTCGCCGGCGGTGCGGGTCGCCGGCGTGGCGGCGCCCCGGCACGCCGCCGGACGAGCCCGCCGCGGCTTCAGCCGCGGCGGCGGCGGCCAACGGACCCGCGGCCGCGCAGGTCCGGTTCGCCCGCGCGGGACGCGGCTCTGCCGCGTCCGCGGTTCACCAGCGCGGCCCACGCGGGCCGCGGTTTCCTCAGGCCGCGGGTCAACGCCTGCGGCGCCTGGCACTCGGCCGCCCGGGCCGCGCCCCGGCCGGGCCGGACCGGGCCAACCGGGTCGGGTCGGACCCGGGTCGGGTCGACCTGGTTCGGGCCGACCCATGGGGGGTCGGGCCGGGCCCGTACCCCCCCTTCTTCGGACGTTTTCGTTCAAATGGCCGTATCTTGAGCTACGGGCCCCCGAACGACGCGCCGTCAGTGGCAACGCGATCCTTGGATCGAGACGGTCGTTTCAGTATACTATATTCAAGGTGCACCTTCCTTTTCGGAAGCCTACGTAGTTAAAACTCCGTAGTTAAGCATGCTTGGCCTAGAGCAGTGATCAGGATGGGTGACCTCCTGGGAATTTCCCAGGGTGGGTGTGAGACGGAAAGGCCTATAACTAACAGACTGGGCGTCCGATTGACGCGCCGTCTGTTTCGTTGAATTCCTCTAAGTGAGACGGATCTTTTGGCATACTCTGCCCGAGGTTTGGACGCAGGTGGAGTACGGTCGGGTTGGTTTTGCCTTCAAAACCAACCGGGCCCCTGGGACGAAAAAGCCAATAACTCTCAGACCGGGCGTCCGATTGACGCGCCGTCTGCGACGTTGAGTTCCTGTTGTCGATACGGAACTTTTGGATACATCAACTTCGGACTTTGTTTCAGTTGATGTATCAGCCTCTCGGCTCGTGGAGCGGACCCTCCCGAACGAGCTTGCTGTGTGCGGGAACCCTAGGCTGGCTGCGACTGCTACTTCGACAGCGACGACCGTGCAGAGATCCTCAGTGGACTGCAGCGACGACTGTGCAGAGATCCTCCGTGGACTCCGACGACGACCGTGCAGAGATCCTCAGTGGAATGCGGTGACGACTGTGCAGAGATCCTCAGCGGACTGCGACGACTACTGCACTCAGCGATCCTACGTGGATCAGTGCTACAGGTCCTGCGTGGGCCCGGTCCTGTGTGGGCCCGATCCTGTACGGATCCGATCCTGTGTGGGTCAACACTCAACGGTTCTGTGTGAGCCAACTCCTACAGGTCCTGCGTGGGCCTGATCCTGTGTGGGTCCGATCTTGTGTGGGTCAACACTCAGCGGTTCTGTGTGAGCCAACTCCTACAGGTCCTGCGTGGGCCCGATCCTATGTGGGTCTGATCCTGTGTGGGTCACTGCAGAGATTAGTTACCTATCGATCCTTCGTGGGTTCGACGACTTATATGGATCAGAGATCATCTTTTCATCATCCGAAGAAGTATACCTGTGTGAGCTGAATCTTGTGTTTCTCTCCTTTGTGGATTGTGTTGAGCTATCCTGTGTGGATTTACTGTTTACTCTCCTTTGTGGATTGTGTTGTTCTATCCTGCGTGGGTATGCGTTTTACTTTCCTGTGTGGACTGGGTTGTGCTAGGGCTCGGACGTTGGAGCCGATCGGGGAATTGATGACTTAGGTATATGTATGGGCATATACCTAAGCCATGTCAGATGTTACTTCGTGGTTGTATCTCTCCTTCGTGGATTATCCTTTGTGGATTTCGGGAGACCTTCGGGGGTCTCGGGGTCCCTACTGAGTAGCTTATACTCACCCCTGCACGGGCTATGCCCGCACTTCGTGGTGTTGGTTGCAGACGATGGACAACACTGATCGTGGAGGAGGCGTGCGGAGCAGGACAGTACCTGGAGGTGGACCACTGGGCGGGACGTACTCGGAGCGGTTAGGTGGACCCGAGGAGCAGTGGAGGCTATCTGTACCCACCCTTCAGGTGGGACTTCCAGAGGACGGCTCGACGCTACAGTTTTTCCTTTCAGTTGCTGTTTTTCCTTTCAGTTGTACTTTACAGTTGGGCTTGTATTTCCGGCCCCTTTTACTTTCAGCACAGCTTGTACAGTTTTTACTTAGTGTTTACTTTTCCGCTTGCTTACTCTGTGGTGCTTGTTTACTTTTCAAAGGCAATGCCTTCCCTTTTTGTTGGGATTTACGCCTTGGTTCTAGTCGCCAGCCCCTGGCCTATGGAAGGCGGGCTTGGGGTAGTCACGACACGGGCCCCGAGGACGGGTCGTGACAAATTGGTATCAGAGGTGGTTGGTTCTACCGCAGACTCTGATCTTTCTTCTATGTGAAGCAATAGTGTTTAGCGTATTGAGTGTGGTTATCAGTCCAGGGAGTCCAGTGTTGGTGCGGCGGCCGACGTATCCATACACCAGGACCCTGACTTCTGATTTCCGACTTAATGCACGAAAACATTGATTGCATGTGTGTTTCAAGTTTTCTTTGTGATTACTTGTGTCAGCTCACCAGGTATACTGTTCTGACCATGGTGCACTTGTTTCCTTTTCAGGATGGCACGACAACAGCAGCCAACTAGGGTTCCTAGAGTAGTGCGCGACGACATCCCGCCGAGTGACGAGGCCTCGGTACAGGGCCCGTTGACAGCAGAGGCACTGGCGGTACCTTTACCCGCTGAGCCCCCGATGCTTCCAGCACTGGCAGATGACGACGCACGATGCCTCGGAGCTCTGCACGAGTTCCTGCGCCAACGACCACCCAGGTTTCATGGGGAGTCGGACCCCCAGGCAGCCGAGGACTGGCTGGAGGCGGTCGTCCGAGTTTTCAGGCTAGTGAGGACACCAGCAGACCTCATGGTGATCCTCGCGGCGAGCCTACTGCACGCAGCAGCCGGACGATGGTGGAGCCTGATGCTCTAGGTACACGATGAGGCCAACCTCATCTAGACGGACTTCGAGAGCCTCTTCCGCTCAGAGTTTGTCCCGGCCACCCTCCGTGCGGTGCGCATTCAGGAGCTTCTTCAGCTGCGGTAGGGCAGCTTGACGGTCGCTCAGTACGCGGTGAGGTTCACCGACCTATCTCGCTACTCGACAGACATGGTACGGGACCCCTTCTTCCGGGCCCGGACCTTCGAGCAGGGATTGAGACACGAGATCAGGGCATCGCTGATCTCCCTCAGCATCCCGACCCAGGCAGGAGTACTGGAGTGAGCCCTCCTGATCGAGAGCTTCCTGGCTGAGTCCACAGCGAGACCTACCGCAGGGCGGCAGATAGCGGAGTCTTCGGCAGTAGGTAGTCGACGGATGACTCAGGGTTCTAGGTAGACCAGGCCTTCCAGCAGACGACCCCGGGACACTGGCTCAGCAGTGCGGGGCACACAGCGCGGAGCCAGCCTTCTGAGAGGAAGACAGTGCTACGAGTGCGGCGGGCAGGGCCACATGGCTCGTGACTTCCCAACCCGTCGTACCGAGGGGCAGCAGACGGTGGAGGGACCACCCAGGCAGAGGTAGAGGGTCGACTGTGGCGGTCTGCTGGGAGGAGGCGGACGAGGCAGAGGAGCTGGCCGAGCAGCGGGTGGTGGGCGACGCTTTGAGGCTCTGCCACCACCACCACCAGGAGGCCCACCCCGACCACAGGGAGCTGGCGGGCAGAGACAGGCTCAGCTCCAGGCAGCGGAGGCCTACGACCACGGCACGCCAGAGATGATTCGAGGTACGATCTGTGTCTATTCCACCCTTGCTTCAGTTCTGATAGATACAGGATCGAGTCACTCTTTCATATCCACTGCCCTTGTTCGGAGCTCGGAGATTCCGACGGATCCGTTGGCTCGATCCTTATGGCTAGAGACTCCTACGGGAGCAGAATCGACGATTACGCACTGGTGCCGACAGTGTGAGCTTACTCTAGGAGGCGAGAGCTTCGGCTGGGATCTTCTTGTAGCAGCGTCGAGGCCTTACAATGTCATCTTGGGCATGGATTGGTTATCTACGGTCCATGCTCAGATTGACTGCATTAGGCCCAAGGTGCGATGTGTGCGCACCGACGGGAGCAGGTTCACCTTCACCGGCGAGAAGGGAGCCTTAGCAGCACATGATGGACTCACGCAGAGGAGAGGTCAGCCCATCACTCATCAGTTGGCTAGCCTCATCCTGGGAGCAGTTGACGTGCGGAGTCCCAATTTTCCTGCAGTGGTGGATCAGTATGCGGATGTCTTTCCCGACGACGTTCCAGGACTACCTCCTCACAGAGAGGTAGACTTTTATATTGACCTGTACCCCGTGACAGCCCCGATATCCACTCCAGCATATCGGATGGCCCCCGCTGAGCTTCGAGAGCTGCGAGTACAGTTGGAGGACTTGCAGGGCAAGGGGTTCATCCGACCCAGTGTTTCGCCCTGGGCTTCCCCGATTTTGTTCGCCAAGAAGGCGGATGGGATCTTGCGACTGTGTGTCGATTATCATCGCTTGAATCAGGTGACAGTGAGGAACAAGTATCCGCTACCCAGGATTGATGACCTCTTCGACCAGCTCAAGGGAGCACGATGGTTCTCGAATATAGACCTCAGGTCAGGCTATCATCAGCTTAGAGTTCGAGACGAGGATGTGAAGAAGACGACCTTCAGGTGTCGGTATGGCCACTATGAATTCTTGGTTATGCCTTTCGGCATGACCAACGCTCCAGTAGTGTTCATGAGCCTCATGAACAGGATCTTCCAGCCATACCTCGATCGATTTTTCGTGGTCTTCATCGACGACATTTTGGTGTACTCGACGACGGAGGAGGAGCACGCCTACCACCTGCGTGTTGTACTAGACACACTCCGAGAGCACCAGCTTTATGGCAAGCTCTCGAAGTGTCAGTTCTGGTTACGTGAGGTCCACTTCTTGGGGCACATCATTTCTGAGGCGGGAGTTGCAGTGGATCCCGCGATGATCGAGGCAGTGCTAGCTCGGGATCCACCCAAGAGCGTGACAAAGGTGTGGAGTTTCTTGGGCCTAGCCGGATACTATCATAGATTTGTGCCAGACTTCTACAGAGTTGCGGCCCCACTCTCAGCATTGACAAATAAGGGGAAACCCTTCGTGTGGTCAGACAGATGTCAGCAGAGCTTCCAGGAGCTGAGGCAGAGGTTGACCAGTGCACCTATCTTGAGGTTGCCTGAGGAGGGAGTTGGATACGTAGTCTACAGCGATGCATCAGGGACCGGACTCGGGTGTGTCCTGATGCAGGAGCGGGCTGTGATTGCCTACGGATCACGTCAGTTGAGGCCTCATGAGCAGAACTACGCTACCCATGACTTGGAGTTGGCAGCAGTGGTCTTTGCCCTGAAGACATGGAGACACTATCTGATGGGAGAGCGCTTCACAGTCTTTTCTGACCACCAGAGTCTCAGGTACATCTTCTCTCAGAAGGACCTGAACCTGAGACAGCTGCGATGACTCGAGTTCCTCCAGGACTATGACTTTGAGATAGTCTATACTCCTGGGAAGGGGAACGTGGTGGCTGATGCCCTCAGCAGGAGGACGGGCATCCAGCTACTTGAGGAGGCGACATAGCATCTAGCCACTTTGCAGATATCCTTCGTGGATAGAGACGGAGCAGCCTTCCTTCAGTCTCTCACAGTCTCTCCTCCACTTCTTCAGCGGGTCAGAGAGGCACAACGTGGGGACGTTGACTGTGAGACACAACGTGCACATATATCCTCGGGACAGGCACCTGATGGTTTCTACCTTGGAGCAGAGCACAATGTCCTTTTCAGAGGACGTACCTTGGTACCAGTCGCTTTACGAGAGGAGGTGCTGAGATCGTATCACACTTCTCCTTTGGAGGTACATCCTGGAGTGGCGAAGATGTACCAGGATCTCAGACGACAGCACTGGTGGCCGGGCATGAAGAAGGCTGTGGTAGAGTTCGTTTCACGGTGCCTCACCTGCCAGCAGGTGAAGGCAGAGCATCAGGTACCAGCAGGCTTGGTACAGCCCTTGGAGGTCCCGGAGTGGAAGTGGGACGGGATATCTATGGACTTTGTGACTGGACTTCCACGCACTTCCAGAGGTCACGACTCCATTTGGGTGATTGTTGACCGACTCACCAAGTCGGCACACTTCTTACCCATCCGAGAGCAGGGCTCAATGGAGAGCTTGGGGCGTCTCTACGTTCAGGAGATTGTACGACTTCAAGGTGTGACATCGACTATCGTCTCTGATCGGGACACTCGTTTTACTTCCCGGCTTTGGAAGGGGTTGCAGGAGGCGTTCGGGACGCGGCTACGTCTGAGCACCGCCTTTCACCCTCAGACGGATGGTCAGATGGAGAGGACCATTCAGACTCTCGAGGACATGCTCCACGCATGTGTCCTCGACTTTGGTCGCAGCTGGGAGGACCACCTACCCTTGGTGGAGTTCGCGTACAACAACAGCTACCACTCCACCATCGGGATGGCACCCTACGAGGCGTTGTACGGCAGGCCTTGCAGATCTCCTTTGTGCTGGACAGACCCTGGAGAGTCAGCACTTGTGGGACCAGAGATGGTCCGGGCCACGACAGAGAAGGTCCAGGTCATCCAGGAGCAGATGAGGACAGCACAGAGCTGGAAGAAGTCATATGCTGACAGGAGGCGGAGGCCACTAGAGTTCGAGGATGGCGACCACGTCTTCTTGCGGGTCTCACCTCGACGTGGTTTGAGGAGATTTGGCCGAGGCGGCAAGTTGTCTCCATGCTTCATCGGACCCTTCCAGGTCCTCAGCAGGGTTGGCGAGGTGGCTTATCGTCTGGATCTGCCACCTCAGTTGCACCGGGTGCACGACGTCTTCCACGTATCCCATCTGAGGAGATACGAGCACGACCCGACACACATCATTGACTATGGGGAGCTAGACGTGGATGATGGAGCGACTTTTGCGGAGGTCCCAGTGGAGATAGAGGATCGACAGGAGCGGGTCCTATGTGGGTGATCAATTCCTCTTGTGCGCATCAGATGACATCACGGGAACCTCCAGGAGAGCACTTGGGAGCAGGAGGCTCAGATGCGTGCTCAGTACCCACATTTGTTTCCCTAGTTTTTGATGTATCTTTACGGGGACGTAAAGTCCTGAGGTGGGAGTAATGTAAAGACCCGTAAATTTCAAGGAAATTTTTTTCTTAATTTTCTTTGGAATTTTACAAGAGCGCAGTTTCTGACAGCACCTGATTCCGAGGCCCGGTGTGCCCGGAATCATTTTCCGAAGTTTGGCTCGGGTACGTTCAATGAACGGACGAGCGGGTTTTTCTAACTTTTGAACCAGTGCCCGGAATCAAATTCTAAGGGCACCGATGAAATCGCAACGCCGATATTCGCTTAGAAACGCCTCTTCCGGAGTTGCGTTTTCTCGGGTGTGGTTTTTAATTTTCGGGCTTAAGGTTAAGAAATAAAATAATTTTGCGACAACTTTATTTTATTTCACTTAAGCCACTTGGAAGTCACTTGAAGCCACTTAAAGGCGGCTTGAACTGAGTTGAACTGGATAGGATGCTATCCAGAAATATCCTACCCCCTTGGTAGGATATTTGTGAGGTGGGGCCTGCACGAGCCCCGCCATTTCTTTCCGCTAAGAAACGCACCCGTGAAAACCCGTCTTAATGAAAGTCAACTGACGCGTTTTCTAAATTCTTAACAGACCATTTAATTGGGCGGTTTATTTCGTGAATTAAATGGGCTGTTTCTTTCGTGAATTAAATGGCCCGTTTCTTTCGTTGAATTAATTCAACGAATTAATTCAATCGTTTCTTAACCTATTTTCGTGTGTTGGCATATTAATAAAATAAGACCAACCCAAAATCTTGTGAGAAGATTTGAGAGGATCCTTGTTTCTTCTTCTCCCTTGCGAAGAACGCGAAGAACGCGAAGAACGCGAAGAACGCCGAACCCGGAAATCGACGACGCGACGCCTTGATCCGCATCGCCGACAACGTTCTTCTGCGACGTCTCTTCCTCCGCGACGGATCTTCGATCGGCTTCTTGAGGTAAGAATCTCGGACCTTCCTTTTTATCTCCTTCGTGGTTCTTAACCAGAAACACGGATTTAATTAATTAAATTAAATCTGCTGTTTCATGGTGCGTTGAGTTCGCCGACTCAACATCGGATTCCGCGACGACGCGGCGCCTCCCCGCGACGACACGACGATCCCTCTCTTCCGCGAAGAACGCCCGCGCACGACGATTGACAAGGTAGGGATTAATTATAGGAATTACCCCTTTTTAATTTATTCCCGTCAATGTTTCTTAAAGAAATTAAAGAACCGAATTGTGAACAATTTTAATCTTCTTAAAATTGTTATTTTCCCGTGTGGAATAAAATTCTCCCGGTTGTTTATCTCTAACGCGGAGGGTGCGGGCCAAACGAACACGGCCCGACGACCCTCCGCCGTTCTTCGTTTTGTGCGGATTTGGAGGGCGACGACGGAATGTGCCGCAACAGATGTTTGACGAATCCATAGTAAAGAACGGATCCCGGGAGGAGCAATGGCGCAGACGGGAAGAGAATCGGACCACCGGACGAGCCCGCCGCGACTTCAGCTGCGGTGGCCGCGGCCAACGGACCCGCGGCCGCGCGGGACGCGGCTCTGCCGCGTCCGCGGTTCACCAGCGCGGCCCACGCGGGCCGCGGTTTCCTCAGGCCGCGGGTCAACGCCCGCGGCGCCTGGCACTCGGCCGCCCGGCCGAGCCGAGCCAGGCCGGTCCGACCGGCCGGGCCGCGCCCCGGCCGGGCCGGACCGGGCCAAACGGGTCGGGTCGGACCCGGGCCGAGTCGACCCGGTTCGGGCCGACCCAGGGGGGGGGGGGGGGGGTTCGGGCCGGGCCCGTACCCCCCCTTCTTTGGACGTTTTCGTTCAAATGGCCGTATCTTGAGCTACGGGCCTCCGAACGACGCGACGTCAGTGGCAACGCGATCCTTGGATCGAGATGGTCGTTTCAGTATACTATACTCAAGGTGCACCTTCCTTTTCGGGAGCCTACGTAGTTAAAACTCCGTAGTTAAGCGTGCTTGGCCTAGAGCAGTGATCAGGATGGGTGACCTCCTGGGAAGTTTCCCAGGGTGGGTGTGAGACGGAAAGGCCTATTACTAACAGACTGGGTGTCCGATTGACGCGCCGTCTGTTTCGTTGAATTCCTCTAAGTGAGACGGATCTTTTGGCATACTCCGCCCGAGGTTTGGACGCAGGTGGAGTACAGTCGGGTTGGTTTTGCCTTCAAAACCAACCGGGCCCTGGGACGAAAAAGCCAATAACTCTCAGACCGGGCGTCCGATTGACGCGCCGTCTGCGACGTTGAATTCCTGTTGTCGATACGGAACTTTTGGATACATCAACTTCGGACTTTGTGTCAGTTGATGTATCAGCCTCTCGGCTCGTGGAGCGGACCCTCCCGAACGAGCTTGCTGTGTGCGGGAACCCAAGACTGGCTGCGACTGCTACTTCGACAGCGACGACCATGCATAGATCCTCAGTGGACTGCAGCGACGACTGTGCAGAGATCCTCCGTGGACTCCGACAACGACCGTGCAAAGATCCTCAGTGGACTGCGGTGACGACTGTGCAGAGATCCTCAGCGGACTGCGACGACTACTGCACTCAGCGATCCTACGTGGATCAGTGCTACAGGTCCTGCGTGGGCCCAATCTTGTGTGGGCCCGATCCTGTATGGATCCGATCCTGTGTGGGTCAACACTCAGCGGTTCTGTGTGAGCCAACTCCTACAGGTCCTGCGTGGGGCCGATCCTGTGTGGGTCTGATCCTGTGTGGGTCAACACTCAGTGGTTCTGTGTGAGCCAACTCCTACAGGTCCTGCGTGGGCCCGATCCTGTGTGGGTCCGATCGTGTTTGGGTCACTGCAGAGATTAGTTACCTATCGATCCTTCGTGGGTCCGACGACTTATATGGATCAGAGATCATCTTTTCGTCATCCGAAGAAGTATACCTGTGTGAGCTGAATCTTATGTTTCTCTCCTTTGTGGATTGTGTTGAGCTATCCTGTGTGGATTTACTGTTTACTCTCCTTTGTGGATTGTGTTGTTCTATCCTGCATGGGTATGCGTTTTGCTTTCCTGTGTGGACTGGGTTGTGCTAGGGCTCGGACGTTGGAGCCGATGGGCGAATTGATGACTTATGTATATGTATGGGCATATACCTAAGTCGTGTCAGATGTTACTTCGTGGTTGTATCTCTCCTTCGTGGCTTATCCTTTGTGGATTTCGGGAGACCTTCGGGGGTCTCGGGGTCCCTACTGAGTAGCTTATACTCACCCCTGCACGGGCTATGCCCGCACTTTGTGGTGTTGGTTGCAGACGACGGACAACGCTGATCGTGGAGGAGGCGTGCGGAGCAGGACAGTACCTGGAGGTGGACCACTGGGCGGGACATACTCGGAGCGGTTAGGTGGACCCAAGGAGCAGTGGAGGCTATCTGTACCCACCCTTCAGGTGGGACTTCCAGAGGACGGCTCGACGCTGCAGTTTTTCCTTTCAGTTGCTGTTTTTCCTTTCAGTTGTACTTTACAGTTGGGCTTGTATTTCCGGCCCCTTTTACTTTCAGCACAGCTTGTACAATTTTTACTTAGTGTTTACTTTTCCGCTTGCTTACTCTGTGGTGCTTGTTTACTTTTCAAAGGCAATGCCTTCCCTTTTTGTTGGGATTTACGCCTTGGTGCTAGTCGCCAGCCCCTGGCCTATGGAAGAAGGGCTTGGGGTAGTCACGGCACAGGCCCCGAGGACGGGTCGTGACATTACCACTATGTGAATTCGATTCAGTGCCTGCATCTCCTTTTGTTATATCCATATACATATATCATTGTTAGGAAATCACACATTCATAAACACACACACACTATATATATTTTACTGAGAATTTAAGATGTTTTCCTATATTTATGTTTATCCCCAAAGTTTTTAACTAATATTTTATTATACTAATCCCTAAAAATAACTAAAGACTAATATATTACCAAATGAAACATCCAACACCCTCACTAAAGATTCAAATTCTAAAAAAATACTTTACATGGTAGTTTTAATATGATGTGATATGGTCCAACCTAAAAATAAATTTATTTAATATTTTTTATAATGTAAGAATTACATATCAAAAAAATTGCATAACCCCATGAACCGAAGGTTTAGTGTCATTTGGTATTAGCTACATTAAAATATTATTTAACATAATTTATTCAATATCTCCCACAAAATATCTTTTTAAAAATTTCTTATATACATAATCCTATATGTAATTCCCTAGGGAATATAAAAAAATAAGGAATGAAATCAAACTCCCAGTAAGGGAAAATGATGTCAAAGAATTTAATGTGGCGAGATTATAAGAACGAGAGATAACATGAATATGGGAAAAATATTAAACAATAAAATTTGTCTATATGGAATAATATAAGGAAATATAACCTCAAATGATAAAAAATATAACATAGAATAATATTGTGGAAAAATTAGACAATAAAAGTGAGCTATAAAGCATAAAATTATTATATAATTGTGGAACAAGTATGGGAAATCATAACTTTGTATAAATATCTAAAAAATATAGGCCCAAACATAACATTACAAACATAAAATATAGTATACTTCAGAATTGTTAATATGATTTAACACAAATAGGTCTACACATATTTTTTTTTCAAATGCGAATAGGTTTATGAATGATATCATTATCTAGTGACATATAAAACCTTAAGAAATGAATTAGAGGTATATATTGGACTGAAAACATAACATAATTATAATATATACACATGGGTGGTTTATAAAATTAATCGTATATCACATCATGAAGAACCCATTTAAATAATATGGGATTCATAACATTTCTAAGTTGTATAACATAAAATGAACTCAACAGTTACATCGATTGATTCCAAAATTTCAATCACCCAGATAGAGTATTTCATAATGGAATTTGGACTATTTTTTTTATAAATCATTATTATAATAGATATTGATATTTTGGTGATAAATAGGAAAATGGTATTGAATACCAGGGAGAAAGTTTTTTTAGAAAACACTTCTTCACATTGTCATAAAGAGATCGAGTTGGGAGTCACTTTCCAAAATAATTTTCAACATGGTAATATTATTTTTTTAAAACATTACATAATAAGAAATAAAAATAATAAAGAATTAAAAGAAAATAATTTATAATATAACAGATGTGAATTGGAATTTAAATGATATGACCATGAAAATAATTTCATTTTTAATATTTAAAAACATCTTTTATGAAACCCATACCATTTAATAGAGTAATAAATCTTTTTTTTGAAATGATGAAAAGAAAAATATTATAGTAATTTGAAATAATATATATATTTTTTCAAAATATTAAATGGAAGTATTTTTTAGTTAAAGAAAATGGTTACGAAAGAGAAATATCATATAGAATATATTGAGAATTATTTTTAATTTTCATGAGGTAAGAAATACACAAAAGTATAAGAATTATGTTAGAAAAATGATTTTAAAAAAATGGGGATACATTAATATATAATAAAATCATAGAGTGGATGATAGCAATCATATAATAGATAAGTTCAAGAAGAAACATTATAACTCTATGAAAGGATATTTTTATTATCAAAATCCTTTAGTATTGCTCTCAACATACATGAAATTGATTTAGTACAATATATAATAAAAGTAACCATATTAATAATATATTTCATAAAATTATTGATATATATTAATTTTTTTTCTTTAATTTTAATCAATAATTATACATATATTATATTGTTATTGTTTTTTTCATTATCAAATGTTAGTGATTTTGATTATTTTAGACACAGTTTGAAATGTCTAGCTTAATCCCCATTATTTTATAAAAATATAAAAATCTCTATATTATTTGATATGCTATAATAGATATTAAATTATGATTTATAAATTTATAATTTTATTCCATGGAAGTATTAATTCTGATTCATCAAGATAAAATTTGCGATGAGCTTATTTTGGTAATTTTTAACAAATAGAAGGCAGTATATTAATATTATTTTAGATATTAATGAAATAATTATTTTATCATTATGGAATATTAATAATATCAAAAATATTACATTTATTCATTAAATACATTCTTATAGAAATTTAAGTAAGGTAGTGTTGAAAAATGAAATACATCTTTCATGGAAGCGGTAGTATTCACATAACACGAGTGACATTTTTATTTCCAAAATGATGGGAGAGAAAAAGATAATGGTTTTTTATAAACATAATAAAATTTCAGTATACTAATTATATTAATGTTATTATTTTTATATGGTTGTAATAGGTTTGGAGGATAATGATAGAGAAAAAAAGGATAGAGAGTGGATAATACTCAAGGGTTTTTTCTGGGATTTTCATTAAAATATTTTTACAAATTAGTATCAGTTTTTATTTTTTTAAACTTAGGATTAAAGGTATTGAATCAATTGATTCTTTCGGCCTCCTTTAGGATTTTCCAAAGGCGTTAGAGGCTTCAATGAATCCTTAATTAACATTTTGAAGATGGTTTGAAAGCCCGTTATCCATTGTATTTGAAATAAAATAAAAAAGGAATTTTATTTACCACAAATTAATTATTTATAAATATTTATTAAAAATTAATAAATATGATTTATAAGTAATTATCAATAAATAAATAAGTATTAGTAAATAAATATTGATTTTAATGATTTTTTAGTTTTAACTATATATAAATCATGATGAATAATTATTTAGAAAACAATATTAATAAAAATTAATAAAGGAATGATCTAAATAATAAATTTATAATTTCATAGTAATAAATATGAAATTTTAAAAATTAAAATATATTAATTGTAATTTTAAATAGAAATAATTATTTGTAACATATTACAATTAATTTTAATTAATTAATTAATAATTATTCATAATTATTATTAATAATTATTACTAAATAAGTAGATAATAAATTATTTTTAATGAAAAATAAATAATTTCGATTTATTAATAAATATTACTAGATATTTTATTATTTTTATTTATTATTTTTAAAAAATAAAAATTCATTAATAATTACTATAAATTCTTAATAAATACCATTATTGACATTATTATTAATTTTGTATTTTTTAATTATTAATGAATAAAATATTACAATTAATTATAATTAAATAATTATTAATTTTTGTTAATTTTTATTAATAAATAACTATTATCTTTGAATTAATTTTAAAAAACACATCACTATACAATTACAGTAATTATAAAACGAAATAATATAATTCACATTTATTTGATTTTTTAATAAAGAAATTGTTTGAATAAAAATTTATATTTATGTGGAAAGTATATATATATTTAATACTATTAATTATAATTTCAATATACTGTAGAAGTGCATTTTTTTTGAAATATATTTATGAAATTTAATTAGTTGACTAATGTTTGTATAATATTTTGAATGTTATCAATAATATAATAAACTCAATATAATCTCGAATATTTTATGTTTTAAAAAACATGTAAAATTAATGAGTATAGTAATTTTTAATCAATGTCTATGATGAGTAATTTTTCCATGGTCTAGATCATGAATAAGATTCCTATATCAAGATCATCAACCTTTAGGATATAATAGAGTTTGATGAGATAGAGGGGGATTTTACTCATGTGAAAGAACCACATATTTCTACAACTTTATCTACAAATCATCTGGAGGAGATTCCATCTAAAAGTCGAGATGTGCACATGGACCTTATCCCGCTACATAAGTGGAAGGATGTGATATCTTATAAGCGAGTTACATGTCCTGTGAAGGCTCAGTCATAAAATATAAAGGCATGGGAAATGACTCTTGATTCGATCTCAGATATGCTATAAATGAGAAAATTTTGGATATTCTAATAAAATAAATGGATCTCATGCCTGCTAGTAAAATTAAACAATCAATTGATCAATGCCATTCTACTGGATGGACTGTCCCTTCATATTGAAGAGACAAGGCCTCACGTGCATCTAGAAATTGTACATGTCAATGTTTCCATGACAAATCAACACAATAAGATGCTGGAAGAGTCCTTGAGTTGGAACCTCCTCTCCCAAATGCTGATGATCAAATATACTAGCATTTAGAAAACAATACGATAAAATTATTTCATATGTTGAAGCATGGAATACTATGTGACTAAATACATATTATTCCTAATGATTATACATGTTGATTACATACTAAAGTAGAGTATTCTATAAATAGATTCAATCTGAACTAGAAAAAATGTACTATAAGAAAACTAATGTAAATTTATATCCTTACTAAATTCAAGATCCATATACTATGTAGTGTAAGGTACAATATAGAATTCTGTCTATACCATAGAACATACTCAAGAAGTTATGATATATTAAAACACATCATATCTATAATCATGATATAAAATGAGTCACATCTATCCTAGATGCTGACATACTAGGAATTTTTTCCTCTCCAGTCAATAACCTTCCAATCTGTTGGCTTTAGAGGATAAAGAAGTGTTTCCTGTCAGGGTACTAATGGAATACAATAGATGAATCCAAATTGATGCATAACTCTATCAGGTTGGTGGTAATCAACAATAAGAAAATTTACGAGGGGCACTAAAACCCTTGTATAGTGAATCCCAGTAATGAAATTTGTAAGAAGATAATCAAATATACCCTAATATAGATACCTTGAAATAAAGAATGATAGGTGAAATTTGTTAAAATATATTGTTAATAATTTCCAAAACTATAATATTTTGAAATTGATTACTCAATAGAAGAATGTATATATTGACATCACTAGGTAGAATAATATTCAACATGAGATGTTATTCATTGAAAGTGAGTCTTGATGTTCTAATGAAATAGTGTCATTGACTCCACATGTAAATTCGAATATAAAATGAGATAACTAATATAAATTTATGTATAATAAATAATATGATCATAAAAAAGTAAATATGGGTGATCATACTCGTATCCAACAAGAGAATCAAACATCACATCCATGGTACATATCTTACTGGCAATAATAATGTCCTAATGATGGATACACTCATATTACCACTTCTAAATAAGGATGATTGATTCCCCAAGATCATTGTGATCCCATCAACATGTAATGAATAATTCTATATATGTGCATGCAAAGCATGCAGTTTCCGAACTATATTTCCTAGCCTAATAAAAGTCCACAAGTAGTTCCAAAAATAAATTATGTGGACATTCATACTGGAGCGACAAACACATGATTTCCCTTTAATAATCCAAAATATATATATGCAGGCATGACACATGATATTATAATCATCAGTGCCTTTGGGAATATGTGTCATGTAAATGTCAATACGTCTCATAGATAGAGAAAATCCATCTATAGTAGTATTATCTCCCACAATTTTTAGGCCTATAAAGAACTGTAAAAGAACATTCTAGTATCAATGGATGGTTTCAATAACTTTACAAATCTAGATAAGAAGATTGATTATAACTACCACATCCTATAGGGTGATTCTTATCACTCCCTCGAGAGAGTGGAAAGTGCGAGTCTTGGGTATCTATCTCTCAGTGAGGGAATCAATGGGGTGAAAATAAAAAATAAAAAATATGATATAATGAAACCATATAATCACGAATTATTAGGTATGTTAAAATAGTTTTTGGAGAAATAATTTGATGATAATGGTGTGTCCTAAGCACCCTGACCCATCGAACCTCACAGCCCATTAGCACATCACACAAAACATTTCTATACTGCTTAGTGTGTATAGTATTATCCTCTATCTCTATGAATAAAAATGACATAACTATTAGGTAAGCATAAAATGTTAATATGATGTTATTATTAGTAAAATGTTATGGTTAGTATAATGTAAGATATAATAATTATATCAATATCCCTTTCTCTTTATAAATATATTTAAATTGATTGATTTCTATTTATAATATAGAGTATTGAACATAATTATATCTTTATTATTCATGAAACCATTATTAAATCATTTTCCATTGATCTCCTTCTCATATAAGAGAAATGAGTTCTCTCTATATCTCATGATTCAATCATGAACACTTCTATATCTTTTTGAAGTTTACATTACTTAAATAATGACTTATGCATTATATAATTTAATTTATATTCATAATAATTATTTCAAGAATCCTTCCATGTTCATATATCAAAAATTAATCACTATATAAATAATAACCCTTATATATTTCACAAATAACCCTTGACATTACAATCATTATCCATTAATGCAAGATTTACTTTTTCATTTTTTCACTTATAAATTCTTCACTTGAGTCAAAATATTATTTGTAACTATAACCAAAATTAAAATTTGTATTCTTCTTATTCTTATCTTTTTAATTATTTACAGCTTTGTTATTTTAATCTTTGGAAAATCATGTTTTATGTATCCTTTTATTTTATGTTTATAACGCATAATATTATAATATGTATTGCATTTTCTTTTAAATCATTTATTTGGATTCTTCTTCCATTGATTATTCTAACATTCTTTTTCTTCATGAGTCATTTTAATTTTTTTTGTTTTTAAAGATTATCACTTTTATCAAAACTATAATATTTTGAAAAATCACTATATTTTTTTGGAAGAAATGTGTTTAATAGAATAGAAAAATCCCTATAGTTGATTATTAATATTTTTAATTATGATTTTCAAATGCATATGTAATATATATGTCATAATGTTGATTTTCCATCCCTAAAACTTTAAAAATACACCCAAAAGGATCACCCGAGGTCCAAACCTAATAAAAATTTAAATACTTAGGAAATCCCAATTTTTTAATGAAATACATCATCATGGATGGAAATAAAATGTAATTTTAGTAATATTATAGAATCACTTATTATAATTACCTTCACTAGGAAATATATTTTATCTCATATATTGGCCTTGTTATTGAGGCTATTCCATCTCATTCTAAATCCTTCTGTAATTTGGTATACTACATGGTCACAAAGCATTATTTTCATGTATCAATATGGGTTGATCATGAAAAATTGAGAAATACTGATCCCCCTAATTAGAATCCACATTAAATTATAGAAGTTGGCAATAGTGTTGAGCCAGTGAACTGAATCAACGTATGGTTGGAACAAGATGTTCAAAGAGGCACATTCCATAATGGCGTGTACCAAATAAAACCCTAATTATTTATTTTTTGGTATTCATATAGACTAAATTCTAGTAACACTATCGACACTCGACTGTGACTACCTGTGATGGGGTTGTGAGACTATATCACTTTGAATCCACTTGATTCTCATTTGAATAATTACACTTGAACAGAAAAGGATTCATTAATATTATGATCAATCCTTCACTAAAATTTTCATCTATACAACAACCCCTGATAAACTCCATCAATATTCTATCATCCTCTTTATATGAATTAATTTACATAATGATAAAATATATCCTGAACTAGGATTGTTATAGATAACTTATAAATCTGCATAAAGATTAAATTGATGTACTCTACAATAGTTTTTGTAATTTTTCCATACCCATTCCCCCCATATTATTCCAATGTCCATTTATATTTTTAAATATACATCATATAGTCATACACTCACTCATTAGCACTATGAATTCATTCCAATCACTACTTAAAACTTCACTAATACATCTCATATTTTATATTACTGGGATCATATTACATATAAATTAATATTATCATTACATTATCATAATAAAAAATGAGAAATAGAATCAACACCAATTTTTATGATAGAATTATTTACAACTTCATAATTAATGTTTATTTGAACATTGTTGGAAATATGTATAATTTAATATTGATATTTTACATTTGAGGATCCCCATGTAACATGATCTATATTAATTTCTACATTGAACACCCATTGATGATCAAATATCAAACATACATAATGAATATGGGTGAAATTGTTGCTAATAAATCTAAAAACCAACTCCACGATTTAAAATTTTCCTTCTATACTTTAGAAAACTTAAGTGGTAGAAATTTATGATTACTATCTTAGGTTGTCACAATAATTAGTACTCTAGTGTAATTTTCATATAGTGACATTAAATTAAACTGTATAAACTATTTTTTGAAATGTAATGAGAAAATATATGGAATGAATTCCCAGAAAAACTAATTGTTTTTAACATGATATGGTTCGACTTGGTTTTCTTGAGACACAAGTTCATTAATTTATAGGTGAAAGGAAAGTCAGTTTTCCCCTTAGTAATAATAACAATTATTGAAACACCTGATAAGAGTCATCCCAATCATTAAAAACTTTATCACTTTCCTTTTGTTTAACCCACTGAACCTATACATATGTAATCTTGTAGAAAAATATTTGTTGAATACTACCCTACACAAGGGAAATAGATAAATCACGTCATGCCTAGAAGATTTTAGCAATAATAGATGAAAAAATTATATATCCAATGATATATGATCCTATGTCAAATTTGGATGCATGCAAGAATCAGATCACTTAATCATTGAAATCCTCCACCCTGGTATACAAATTTCAAGAATATCCCTTAAGAAAAATCTAAAATCATCACCATTTTAATCACATCTTACAATGTATTGTTTATGTTTTAAATCATCAATTAAATATGTACAATGTATCTCTATCTAAATTTATTTCAAAATACATTTCAAGGAATCATTTATTGGAAAATATCTTCTAATGTATATATTTTTTTATATTGAACAAAATATATCATCTAGAGATATAGGAAAATCAGTTGTATCTTTGATGAAATCCGATCCAAATTTATCCAAACATGACATAGAATCTGACTAAGATTTGAATAGTGTTGGATGATTTATCTTTCATTGAATATGGCATAAAAACATTACATTTCTTGAATCTTGTCCTCAAAATTATTCATCTTCCTCCTCATCTTCAATGTTTTCTCCTTTTATCCTATCATTAAACACTTCTTTATCATCAAATTGATCTTTAATCATGTCTGACATATCAGTTTGGTTATCTTATTTTTCATGATAAGTAAAAGTCACATAATCTTGGGATATACCTTCATCAATGGATATGGTATTCCTCCATCAATGCACACTAGTAGTATACTTCTAGACAATAGAAACCTCCAAGTATATATCCATCAGATAAATATCAAACCATTGGATAAATAATGATTTTTCCTACAAAAAACTCCTATGAACAATCAATATATGATCAAGATTCCCTATACTATCTAGGAATTGAAAATATCTATAGTTAATAGACTAGATCACTTGTTTAAATATTTGATTTAATCAACAATTAATTATTTCCTAATGTCCTATTAGTGTAAAATAATCACTTATGATTACCATAATTGTTAGTTTTATATGACATGAAACACCTTGTTCGGTATGAATAACTTCCCTGTAGTGGTAGTCACTGACATACATGATTGCCTACATGAAAAAACTTCTTGTGATTATAATTCCAAGAGTGTAAAAAATATTTAATATTTGGAATAATCATGTACATTTAAAAATGGAATAAAAATACATGAATATAATTAAGAGATCAATATATTATAATGATCTTATGAATTAACCAAATAAGATCTCATAGGAGTGTCAAACTAGGTTTATTTTTAGGCCACTTTGTCATGAATCAAGTGATGATTGAGTTGATACCCAATATTACCCTTTTAGGGTTATTACACCTAGGTGAATCTATTATAGATACCACATCCAATTTTATTATCCAAACAAAGTGGTCATTTATTAGAAAACCAAAAAATATTTACATTACTGAATTTTTAGAACACGTTCTTATACTGAAACTTATCCATAAGGTTTTTACTAATGTTTTATAGTCCTAATATTAATATTACTGAAGGTATATAATTATATTAATTAGTGTGAGTTTCATTGAGTAATTATAATCTTAGTTAACTAATAGAGTTCCCTCAGGAGTGTCAAAACTAGGTGTGCAGTTAGGACACCTTATCATTCAATGAGTGACGATTTAGTTAATACCCATTACACCCTTTTTAGGGTTATCACCCATAGATGTATTTTTGGTAGATCCATCATCCCCATGTTTTATGTAGACATGGATTTCATTTCATATATTACCACATAATCCTTACTTTATTAATTTATTGATAGACAATATTCACTATGGGGAATAATCATATAGGGTTGAAAGTGAAACAAGTGTGTGAAGTTCCTTCATGGTAATTAAGTTAGTAATTAATTTCTCTTAATTATTATTAACTAAGTTAGAAATTATTTCCTAATTTATAATAACTAGTTTAATAATTATTTACCACGTATTAATAATTAAGCTAGTAATTGTTATCTAGTTATTCATAATTAAGATAGTAATTGTTATCTATTTAATTATAATTAATATATTAATTATTAATTAATAGAAAATTAATGGTTAATTAATAGTTAATTAAAGGTTAATTAATTTTTATTTAATGTCTAATTGATATTTCATTAAACTTTAATTAGTAGTTATTTATTAGTTAATTAAAAGTAACATATTAGTTAATTAATAGTTAATTAAAACTAAATTAATAGTAATGTAACAGTTAACTAATAGTTGACTAAAAATTAGTTAATAGTTAACTAATTTTTGGCTAATAGTTAACTAAGTGTTAGCTAATAGTTTACTAATAGTTATAAAATAGTGAACTAATAGGTAGCTAATAGTCAACTAATAAATAACTAAGAGTTAACTAACATTTAGCTAAGGGTTAAAAAAAGTTATTTAAGAGTTAACTAACAACTATCAGAGAGTTAAATAACCGGTATATAATGGTTAATTACTAATAGCTAATTAATAGTTAATTAATAGATAATTAATAGTTATTTAATATTTAATTAATATTTAATTAATTGTTAATTAATATTAAATTAATAGTTAACTTACAATTAACTAATATTTAACTAATAGTTAACAAACATTTAACTAATAGTTAACTAACAACCGACTAATAGTTAATTAACAGTTAATTATAAGTTACTAAATATTTAATTATTAGTTACTTCATAATTAATTGTTAATAAATTTTTAATTATTAGTTAATTAATAACTATTTAATAGTTAATGAATAGTTAATCATTATTAAATAATTAGTTAATTAGTAGTTAATTATCAGTTAATTATTAGTAATTATTTGTAAATATTTAGTAATTAATCAATAGTAATATAAAGACCTGACCTTATTACAATACATAATCTTGAATTTAGTTAAGAAATTACTTCCTTTCACATTGAGGATATTTTCAAGTTTAGATATTTATAGGATTGGTACATAAAACATTCATACAATTACACATTATTACAGAGTGGATACCATAAAAATAGAATTCCTTTCTTATAAAATATAAAACTTTTTAGATAAATCATGATTTATTTGAATAATCTTAAAACATTTAAATTGGATTTATTATTTGTCTTACACATCCTTATAACCTATGAAAATAATTTGAAAACTTGGGATGATCACAAAAGCTCAGTAAGGGATGACAAAGAAGAAGGAAAGAACACATTAGTCCATGAATACTTGTAAGGTATAAAATCATTTTCAAAAGACATACTTATCACCTGTATATATATACTTAATTTTTGAAACATGATATTAACAGAATATTACCACAATACATAAGAATATAAGTATAAACATAAAGGTATCTTGGGGCATTACTTATATAATCTTGTAACCCTCTCAGTTACCTTATAATTTGTAACCCTCGCGACTACCTTACAATTTGTGTAACATTCGTAGTTACACTTGGAGTAACCATACGGTTGACCTCCAACTTACAAATACCTAATGAATTTTAGGGAGATATAGGTCCCACCCTTCATCATAAAAAATTCCCAATAACTAGAACATAATCATACAACATGAATAATAATATAAAAACATTTCTTTTGAATTTTGTAAAAAATTTTTTTAAAAGAGGATTTTAAAAGAAAATCCCATTATAAATATCATAAAAATGAAGGGAGACTTAATAGAATGGATATAATATGTATATTAACTATAAATACACATAATTAAACATAATATAAACCAAAACCATCAAACAAAAAATTTTAATACCACATAAATAATGAAGTAGGAGTTTAACCCAAAGAATGGAAGTCAGGTTAAGAATTCCCTTACCTTGAGTTTATCTTACTTAAAAATTATTTAAACCTCCTGTATAATGGTTAAAATAGTGTTATTAGTATTTTACAGAAACATTTTCATGTTTATAACATCTTATATTATCATTTCATAACCTCATTTCACCCTTTAATTTTTAGTATTTTGTTCCTTACATTGTTTAGGGATCGTTATTTACATGATTTCCATGATTGATTCATGATGGATGTTCTTGTCAATTTGAAGCGAAACTCAAGAATTGGAATGTAATGGTATTTAAATATTTCTAGTACCATTAACTATACCATTTATCAATTTTAATTCTTACATTAGGAAGATTCATAAGTTAAAACATTAATGATGTTCGTTTAGATCAATTAAGTGGTTCTTTGATAATAACAACCTTATTTTGTTTTATAAATTAAAAACATGTTTAAAAAAGAATTACAGAACCATGGATGAGAAATAATACATATATTATAACTTTGTTCAACCATAAAAATGGTTTCATGAATGAACTTGGAGGAATTAAAGAAAATTGAAATCATATCGTCCACGATGTCGGTAATTCGACACATCACGAACAATGTTTTTAATTCCTTGAATAAGTGGGAGAGGAGAAGAATATTGTTGATGAATTTTGTATGAAAAATAGAATATCAAGAAAATAAAATATTCTATAGCTTTAATTACTATTTGATAAGAGTATGTGAGGAAAGAATAAGAAATGAAAGAACCTCAAAATAAAAGAAAATTTGAGAAATTCCATATGAAAATTCAGCAGCCTAACGACATCCTTTAAATTTCCATAAAATAATTTATTGAGAGAAAAGTGTTGTCTAATAATTATTAAATAATATGGTCAGTAAGGGGGATATTGAAGGAAATATCCCAACATAAGCCAAAGGTAATGAGAAATAATAACATAAAATGAAAGGAAATAAAGAAAATAAAAGAGGATGTTTACCTCTTGATCTCTTCTCCTTGAGATCCCTCTTAAGGACTTTGGTTTTGGCCTTTTGGTGAGACCAGTAGATATAGGACGTGGGGAAGAGACTTTGAAGGAGTATTGTGAAGATATTAGGTAAGGATAAAGGCTTGAGAGGTGTGGGAGGAAGAGGGGAATGAGGGTGGTATTTATAGCGGATGTGAGGGGGTATTTCTCATTATTTTAATCATTATTATAATATTTTTGCTCAAGACTATGAATAATTTTAGTTAATGTGACCCAAAATAGTAATAATGGCATGTGAGTTTGAAAAATGTGGTCCTAAATCATTATTGAATCACCTATTATGTCGTAAATCAAGTATTTAGCATTTATCGTATTTTATCGTATTTTACTATTCATAAAAAATTCTAGAATTTTGAAAAATTCACAAAAATTCACCCGAACCATTTTTCGATGTGTAGAATTAAAAAATGAACTAAATTTTTTTAAAATAATTTTCTAAATATTATTAATTTAATTTTTAAATAAAATCATACTTAATTCAAAAGTTAACAGTTTTAATTCTATAACTACTTTTATGTCACATTGAAAAATTAACCCGGATGTCATTATCTTAAAGCCTTAATAAAATAAATTAATAATTATATTTACTATTCATTAGGGACATATTACTATTCATATTATTATTCATAAGTGTATGTTGCTATTCAGAAAAAAAAACAAGTTGGTTATATTAGGCTCCAAATAACTTACTGAACACAATTCTAGATAGCTGTTTTTTGAAATTCAAAAACATAGAAGTGGAAAAAAATATTTTTAAAGGATAGTTATATATATCTAATTAATAATTTTTTTATACATTTCCATTTATTTTTTGAAAACATTGGGGTGTTACAAGTAATTACATATTATTTATTTAATACTAAATTATTTATTATTTATTTAGTAATAATTTATTTGTTAATGATTTTCATTTTTTTATTATAGAATTATTAACTATGAATTAATTTTTAATTATTTATTATCTAATAAATTAATTAATCAATAATTAATACTCATTATTTATTTAATTATCTATTACTTAATAATCATTATTTTTAATTATTATAAACTAATAAGTGGTATTAAATAATAATCAATACATAATAATTATAAATTTACATTCTATGACTAATTACTAAATTATTATTCTTAAGTAGTAAATAATTTCTCACTAATATTGATTTTTATTTAAAAATTATATCTAATTATCTAGAGAACTAACTATTTATAATAATTAAAATAAACTAAAAAGAAAACAACTAATAGACTTTAAAAAATGAAAATAAAAAATATCTTTAAAAGGATAATTTCTTTTACTCATAAAAATATACCAAGAGATTCACCAACTTCAACATTGGGGAAGATAGAAAAAATAATGAGAGATTTAGTAAGAGGGGGTTCCAAAATTAGGAGAGAATTTAGAGAGAGAGAGAGAGAGGGAGTGATTGATTTTTTCATAAGAAGGGATGAGGGGATGCATTTAGTGGGGTGGAGGAGGAAGGTATTGATGTCCTCAATGCCTTAAAATTTTATTACATCAAAGGCTTTGTCTCCCTAATTTATTTTCATGTAATAAAACAATAAAATAATTGAGGGAATCAATTCCTTTCCCATGTCATCAATCTGAGGCTAAGGCATTCATGCCCTCAATGCCTTTCAGGTTTTTTTGAATGGTGTTGAGGTAACTAGGGCTTCTAATACCAAGTATTTAAAAAATAAAATACCTATACATATTTGTAATATATTAAAAAAATCTAAAAAAATCATGCTAAGTGATCTAATGATTCCTTGAAGGACCTCTTGGAAATAGAGGAGTAAAGACCCTTTCTTATAACTAAAGGCTACTAAATATGGAATATCCTTATAGGGGAGGTAAATTAGTTTGAGTGTCAAGGAAATTTAAAAGGATAAGTGTGTCTTCAATGGGTAGAAGTGAGATACTTTCCTAGGTGACAAAAGAGACTCTTCCTTGGAAACTGATGTTAGGTTAGGGGAAAATATAAAATCAAATGGGATTTAAGTTAGATAAGTGAGGAAACATTAGATAAACATGTGGGTATAGAATTATATCCAATAAAAGGTCTTCTATAAGGTCTATGTTTCATGATAATTAACAAAAAAATTTCAATAGTAAGTATCCTCAATTTACCCATATTAACATTAAATAATTTATTACTATAGTAATTAATTTTTTACAAAAAATATAAGATGACCCACTTAACATATTTTTTATGTTTAATATTTTAATTTAGACTCCATTTAGTCTAATTCAATTTATAAGAATGAGAAAATTGAATTCTATGTTAAAACATAATACATCTATTTTTTCTAGAAAAACACCTTTTTGGACATTAAGTGTTTTTATTATTATTTCTTATGAGTTAATAAATTATTTTGTTTTAATAAAATTCTTTTATATATTCAAAAAATCACCTTATGATAATACAAAAAATATCAATGTAATTTATATTGTTAAAAATTAAACAACATTTATTGATACAATTATTTGAAAAAGTAACTATTTTACAGTGGCACCAAATATTGACTTTGGTAATATATTTTAGGTTAAAAATTGGAATGACCTTATTTAAAATTTAAATATATTGTTTAAAAATATTAAAACCCTTTAATAAGACTCAATTTCTAAATTTTATAAAATAATTTTAATATAGTTGTGCATAATACATAATATTATATTTGAAAAAGTATATTTTTATTTATAAGATTTATTTATTTTTATTACTTCTAGTAATAACAACGGATGATGGAATTTTTTTTAGCCCATGTAATATCAAAAATAAATTTAATTGCAATCATTTTTTATGTTTGAATAAATTTTTTATGTTAAAAATAAATAATACTTTTAGAAATAGTTCAATGTAAAAAATATCCCTTTTATATTAATTTATGTTAACCTATATACTATGAAAAATAATTTCTTTAATTCTAATAAGTTAATTTAATCAATCCACGTCACAAACAAAATCTAGTCTCCATCAAAACTGGCACCATACCCAGTTCATGACAAGGCCCAAAGGGCATTCCCGATCCCCTTGGGCTGGAACAAGTTCCTGGGTATCATAAACTGAAAATTGGGAACGATTTACCCATGTTTACATACTTAAAACAACCAACAAATTCAAAAAAAAATGAATCTGGATTTTTCAAACACAATCATCATTAAAAGAATTTCAGAACTGAAATACAAAATTTAAAACAATGATAAAAGACCATTACAAAGGTACAAAACCTAAAATTGATAGCCAAGAACCTCTATATGGAAAGAGGCACTGCCCTCAACCCATCCCCATAACACTACACCAAGAAGAACTGCTAAAATCCAGGACCACTGGCACTAAAAGTTTTACCCAAACCTATGAAAAAAGAGACCAAATATACTTACACCCAAAGGTGTAAGTAGGGTGTGAGACAAAGCCCAATAGGATTCCACCACTAGAGTATTCCATGTGATAAACCTTCAAAGAATAAAATCTTGTAAGTTTTGGAAAACAAGAAATGGTAGTGACAATTTCTAAAAGATGCAACTTTAAATAAAATAAAAAGCAGTTTCCAAGTGGGATAATTTAAATAATCAACACTATTAAAATAAATGCCAAAGATACTAAATTTTCAGCCAAATATACCATATGCCGACGTTAAGTGTAAAGGATATAATGAGAAAAAACAATGGGAAATAACCCCTAGGCACTAGCTCACTATGGGTCCCAGGTACCTTGTATCTCAGTGAAAGTAACCATCACTATATATATATATATATTTATATATGTTCTTGTTCACAAGCCACTAGTAGGGAACATAACCCTAACTTAGTGGTCCACCTCCACCATCATCATAGTTTAGTTAGTGTTGTAAGCGTCAATATTTCTACTTGAAACTAAAGCTAAACCCCACGAGATCACTAGCAAACCCCTTTTATAAACAAAATCCATTTTACACATCACACTCACACAAAATAGCCCGAAACATATTTCACACCCACATCACAATTTCATAATTCACCTTGACAAATTAAAAACTTTATCAAAATATTTGACATCACAAATGACCACATTTTATTTCAAAAACAAATTTTATGTGAATACACTCACCAAAATAGTGCATATACATGCTTTTCCCCCTTTATTTAACCAAATAAAACATTTATAATTTTCATAAAACAAACCCAAGAGGTGTAACCATGGTTTTCATTCAACAAACATTTCAAAAACATCATTCAAGACCAAAACCATACTAATAACAATAAAAAAATAGAATTGGAAGCCCTAATAATATTCATTAAACCACCCCCAAGTGTTATAAAAATACCTCAAGCAATACCACAAAAGGTGCACATGAAAAACACTTGTTTTCACAAATTACTTTCAAGAAGTAAATCATGGGTTTACACATTAAACTCATTCAAAAACCCCCTTAAAAGGCATACATGACATTAAGGAATTAACAAACCAGATTTTTCATCCCCTTTAAACACTAATAAATCACTTTCATATGTTATAAAATACACCCAAACATTTTCCCAAAAGCCACACATGAAAAGCACCCAATTCCAAGAAAAAATACAACTAAAAAATTAAACCCTTAACTAAATCCATAAAAAACAATTTTCACACCACACACAACAGATTAGAATCATACTAAATTAACAAACCAAGCAAGTTAACTCGTCATAAAATCATTATACATGGAATCACTTACCTTATGAGGAAAAACCCTTGAATCTTGTTGTGAAACCTCGACCATACCTCCACCGCACAACAAAGATGTGAAAACGAACCATAAACCATAATATTTCACCAAAAATACCACAAATCAAACCTTAGGTATGAAAGCTAATTTCTGGACACTCTATAAATTCATTAAAGAGGGATGAAACCCTAAGGAGAAGGAAGGAAATGAAGAGAGAAACACTTACCTGAATAATGTTTGAAGAAAACGACCAAAATACACCAGTATATGAATTTACAAACATCCATAAATGAATGTGAGGTTTTAATAAGTCTAATTAGGTCATTTAAGAACTTTAATGGGAGAAAATGATTAAAAATAGAAGGAGTTATGAAAGAATCAATTTACCTCTTCAAATCTGTGAAATTTGTAAAATCTAGAGAATTATCACCCAAATTCTCTATTCAAATGATCTTCAAAGAGGGGGAGGAGAGCTTGGGAGCGCGTCTTGGTTATGTGATCTCTGGTGAGATTTGGAATCACCGAGAAAATGTAAAAATTGAACGAGATATTAAAGAATTAAAAAACAATATTTTAATGCAGAAAATGGGATTTTAGGCTAGACCAACAACTTAATAAAAAACTCAAATCCATTATTATTATAGAATCCTATGGGGTCTAAATTGATATGGTGTTTTTAATATTACAGTAGATTCCAATTGAGAAGTGGAATGAGTGTAAAATTTTGTAAAATGAAAGAGTTATAAATTAAAAAAAATTATTTTTAAATCTAGAAATGAGCTAATGGTTTGGCCCAAATTTTGAAAACCCACCATTTCCAACAAAATGAATAGGAACCCCCTAAACAAAGAAAGAGTATAAATTAAATGAAAAGTATCTTTAAAATAAGTAACAGATTTGAAAATTCTCCCCACCATAAAAATTGTCTCCCTTGGAAATCCACAACAAGGCCAAAGGAAAAAACCAAACCCAACTGAAAGGACAAAATGGAATCTTTTTCTAAGTTTCACCCGCCCCCAAAATGCCAAAACACCTCTAATTGATCAATAAAAGGATGAATACTCTCACTAACCAAAACATACACCACTTCCTTAAATGATCAAGTATATTCAGATTTTATCCCAAAAGAAAACTCCTCAAACACTATCCAAACAGGATTCCAAGAATTTACCCAAACGAACAACAACAACGAACAAGGTTACACTTACCTTGATTTAACCAGACCATTGGGAATTATACACTCCCAACATTTACCTAAGGAAGTCTTATGTAGTTATATATCTCTGAAAAAGACTACCTACCTCAAATCTAAGACCAAGGACCAATCTAAGTTACTAGTATGGGGAGACACAAATGTGCTCCCCACCATTTGAGACAACTCAAAATTTCCCGAGACAGAATTGGGACACTAACAGGGGGAGGCCAAAATAAAATCCTAGTACAAGGGGTATACTCCCATTATAAATTTCCAAAATAACACACACGAGACTCATAGTGGGTCTTCCCACCATAAGAACCAACCATCTTAACAACCCGCATGGGCCGATATAGAAATACCCCAAAATTTAAAAATTTGGGTAAGCCACACTGTTAGTCCTATGATTTGGGAAATCTTGCACTAACCATGGGGATCATAATTTCCACATGGATTCCTAGCACATGGTCACTACTAATCGTGAACAAACTATGCACTCAACCATGATGACACCAAAGGTTTAAACTATTCCCATCTTTCATACTGAGGATATGACTTTGTACAAGGTTTTATATGACCCTGATATTTCCCATGACTATGCGCTAGCTTCACTCCAGGACCTATGGTTGGAGCTCAAAATATTGAAGCATTTTCGGCCTCATAGTTAGGATTTGGAAACCCCTAAATATAACTTTTTCTTCTAGTGATACAAATAAATACACCACGAACCCGAATGGGTTTACCAAGAAAACACACAATCAAAAACTCACTTTACCCTAACCCAATATTTCAATGAAACAAGGGCTTAGAGGATGAACACACATCACACCTTGTTTCTTCGGTTGAGAAACAATAGAAGAAAAGGGAACATATAAACACATTCCTCTAAAATAGATGATTTTTAATTTTTTCCACGAGAGACATACTCCCAACATGACAAAGACTCTTAGAGGATTGGATGAATTCACCTTTACAATCAAATGAGCATACGACATCACAACATGTCACCGAACATGACCAAAGTGACTGATATAAACAATACATGGATAAATACCTTATACAATGTCCCCTAACACCACCAAATTCAAGAAAGTGGCCATAACAGCCTCTCATGACCAGATTTACCACGCCAGTGGTTTGACGTGAAATACTAATTTGAAGAGACTAGGAAGGACCCAGAGACCCTCTTAGACACCATCCAGACACTCATCCACACTAACAACCCCAGACCACTTCCACCTTCAACGAATCAGGAAACTTAAGAAACTAAGGTATCTTTCAACCTTCCATGAACACTCTCCCACTATAAAAGGTTCCACAAAACCAAGAAAGGAAATAGTGTAGACTCAATATAAAAATCTTGAGAAAAATATTCCTTATATTGATCAACAGAAGGTTATTACAACGGCGAAACAATCTAGGTTTCACTTCAGTCATCCACTAACCCTTAACATAGGCGTACCTTATTCAATGAGAAAACCCAAGGAAACAACCAAGCTGGTCCATTGGTCAAAACATGCCACAAACCATATCCAAACACATTAAGGGTACCACTTTAAAGGCTTCCTGAACCTTTATCATAAGATTCTACTAACAGTTCCTTCTACCCATCTTACCGACCAAACAGAAACACAAAATATGGTTCAACAGGAGGGGTTCTTGGACTCAAAACATCCTACAACACCAAAATTTCCCAAAAAACATAATACACACAATCCCAATCCACTCATCAAGACATTATAATTTTTTTAAAAACGTTTCCTTGAAAAGAAACGGTTCTACGGTTAACATATCCACCAATGGTACCCCACGTGCCTCACACATGCATGTGTTCCGTGCCACACCAGGCACCCTCCTCATATCCATCCCAGCACTCATCTATCCATTCCATCAAACATCCATCTCATAGATAACCCCATTCATGTGTTCGATCATGGAAATACTAAAGGTTAAAATAAAAATTCTTTCAACTTTTCAAAACCAAAACAGTCAACTAATACATCATTTTCCTCAAGACCTCTAACCAAAAAATCAAAATCCCAATAATTAAAATGAATAATAACTTTCAAGACATATAAATAAATTTCAAAACATCTCATACAATTAAAACACCTTTCAATTGTTTAGAAAGCTCAATTGGGAACACTTTTTCAAAACCAATTTTAACATAATTTACTGCTTTCGAAAGAGGTGTAAACACACAATTTTCCATTTCAAAAAATTCTAAAAATTCAGTTCCACCCTTTTAAAAACCAAACCATTCTATATTTATTATAAAATCATTTCACAAAAACTTTATTCTTCTTAAAACCAGGTCATTTTTCCTTTAAAACCAAAGTTCCATGATTCCAAAACAAAAGAACACAAGACAATGCGAGGGGAAACTTGCTTTAGTGAGTGACTTGGACATATGGTTGGTGGCCATATTACAATAACTTCTTCATCACAAAGAGTGTTATACGAAATATACCCAACTCAACATGGCTTTCTAGGACTTGTGATCTCACTGAGACCGTTAACCCAACTCTCTTTTCATTTCCCCTAATCATCATCAAACCAAGAAAATCAAAGGAATTAGATAAGTCCCGACTTCCCCTGGTGACTTGAATCGTGTCTTAAGGTGTGGTGATCAGGAACACTACCCATAACTAGAATACTAAGTACCGAGAGTCTTAACTCCACACTATCCTGACTGTTCCCTAAATAACAATACCCAAAGAGTTAACCTGAACCTCCTTTGATACCATTTTGTCACGAACTAAATCTGGTTTCCATAAAAACCGACACCATACCCAGACCATAAAAAATCCTGAAGGGAATTCCCAATCCCCACGGGATGGAACAAGTGATTGGGTATTATAAAATGAAAATTGGGAACAATTTACCCGTTTTTACAAACTTAAAACAACCAACAAATCCAAAAAATGAATCTGGATTTTTCAAACACAATCATCATTTACAAAATTTCAGAACTGAAATAAAAAATTTAAAACAATTAAAAAAGACCATTACAAAGGTAAAAAACCAAAAATAGATATCCAAGAACCTCCACATGGCAAGAGGTACCACCCTCAATCCATCCCCACAACACTTCACCAATAAGAACCGCTAAAATCCCAAACCGCTGGCACTGAACGTTTTGCCCAAATCTACGACAAATGAGACCAAATATACTTACAACCAAAGGTTTAAGTAGGGTTTTAGAAAAATCCAAGTAGGATTCCACCAATATAAGATTCCATGTGATAAACCTTCAAAGAAGAAAATCTTGCAAGTTTTGGTAAATAAAAAATGCTTGTGACAATTTCTAAAAGATACAACTTTAAATAAAAAAATAGTTTCCAAGTAGGATAATTTAAAGAATAAAAAATTTTAAAATAAATTACAAAGCTAGTGAATTTTTTGACAAATATATAATATGTCGACAGTAATTTTAAAGGATCTAATGAGCACAAATAATGAAAAATAACCCCTAGACACTAGCTCACTGTGGGTCCCAGGTACCTCGTATCTCGGTGAAAGTCACCATTACAATATATATCTGTTCTAGTGCAAGATCCACTAGTAGGCAATATACCCATAACCTAGTGGTCCCCCATGATCATCATCATAGTTTAGTTAGTGTTTTAAGATTCAATCTTGCTACATGAAACTGATTCCAAATCCCATGGGATCGCTAGTATACTAGTACATGTCCATCCACCTAGATTCCCAGGTTTCCCTCTTGTGCTAAAAAAAGTTCAAAAAGCCATCGAATATAATTTTCACATTAAAATAAAACATTACACATCACATATTAACCAAATAGTCCCCATACATAACACACCAGCCATAAAATCCCCTATTTCATTCAAATTCATTTTGAAATCCAACTCACACCAAAACAGCCCCCAAAATATTTTGCATATCTTTCACAATTCAAAAAATCCTTCAAAAATTTTATAAAATATTTCCCAAGATTATAAAAATCATATAAAATCCCACTCACTTTTTGAATAATACCCTTTTCATTAACAAAATCCATTTTACACATCACACTCACACAAAACAGCCTGCAAACATGTTTCGCACCCACATCACAATTTCATAATTCACCTCAACAAATTAAAAACATTATCAGAATGTTTAACATCACAAATGAACACATTTTCTTTCAAAAACACATTTTAGGTGAAAATAATCAACAAAATAGTACATATACATGCTTTCCCCCCCTTTGTTTAACCAAATAAAACATTTACAATTTTCATAAAACAAACCCAAGAGGTATAACCATGGTTTGCATTCAAAAACCATTTCCAAACTCTCATTCAAGACCAAAACCATACCAATAACAATAAAAACAGAATTAGAATCCCTAAAAATATTTACTAAACCACCCCCAAGTGTTATAAAAATACTTCAAAGAATACCACAAAAGGTACACATGAAAAACACATGTTTTCACAAATTAATTTCTAGAAGTACAACATGGTTTCACACATTAAACTCATTCAAAACCCCCCTTAAATGGCCCACATGACATTAAGTAACTAACAAAACAGAATTTTAAGCCCCTTTAAACACTAATAAAACACTTTCATATGTTATAAAATATACCCAAACATTTCCCCAAGAGCCACACATGAAAAAAACCCAATTCCAAGAAAAAATGAAACTACAAAATTAAATCCTTAACTATATACATCAAAAATAGTTTTCCCACCACACATAATAGATTATAAACATACTATATTAATAAACCAAGTAAGACAACTCATCATAAAATGGTTATACATGGAATCACCTACCTTTTGAGTCAAAACCCTTGAATCTTGGTGTGAAACCTCAACCACACCTCCACCGCACCACAAAGAAGTGAAAATGAAATCTAAACCATAATATTTCATGATAAATACCCAAAATAAAACCCTAGTTATGAAACATAACTTATGGTCACTCTATAAATTCATGAAAGTGGGAGGAAACCCTAAGGAGAAGGAAGGAAATGAAGAGCGAAACACTTACCTGAATAAATATTGAAGAAAATGACCAACATACACACATATCTGAATTTACAAACATCAATAAATGAAAGTGAGGTTCAAATAGTGATGATTAGGTCATGTAAGAAATTGAATGGGAGAAATTGAGTAAAAATAGAAGGAGTTATGAAAGAATCGATTTACCTCTTCAAATCTGGGCGGTTTGTAAAATCCTTCTCTCTCATATTCACAATGAAAATGAGCATTAAAGAGGGGGAGGAGATCTTAGGGGAGCATGTTGGGTATGTGGGCTCAGGTGAGAGTTGGAATCACTGAAAAAATGTAAAAATTGAATGAGATATTAAATAATTAAAAAAATATTTTAATGCATGAAATGTGATTTCAGGATGGCCTAAAACCTTAATAAAAAACTCTAATCCATCATTATTATGGATTCTTATGGGGTCCAAATTGATATGGTGGTTTTAATATACCATTATATGCCTATTGAGAAGCGTAATGAGTGTTAAATGACGAAAAATGAAGGATTTATAAATGAAACAAAATTTATTTTTACATCTAGAAATTGGCTCATGGTTTGGCTCAAATTTTAAAAACCAACCATTTCCACCAAAATGAATGGGAAACCCCCAAAACAAATCAAGAATAGAAATTAAATGAAAAATATATTTAATATTAAAATATTTCATTGGATTTGAAAAATACCTCATATCATACTTCAATAATACTAATATGAAATGTACAAAAAGATCATATAAATGCTATATTTTTTATTTATTTGTTTATTATTAGATAATTATTTCATTTTATATTTTATAAAAATAATAAAAAAATTATATTTTCCTACTGGATAAATTTATATGAAATGGCCATTTTTCCAAGGACTATATTTCAAATGAAAATATTTTCAAGGACCATATTTCCATTTATAACATTTATACTACCACCGTTACTCACAATGAATTCATTCCATTATAATACCATAAATTATAGTTCTCATTACCATAATTCTCAATTTATATTTCACCATTGGATTTATCTATTGAATTTTTTCTTTCTAATTATAGTTTCAATTCTACTAATATTGATCCTTATGGGTGAATATGATCAAGGGGATCTTATTGTTTTGAAGTTATTATTATTCTCTTTTTTATGTCATATTTTAATTTATAGACTTTATGAGATGTAATCATCCATGGAATGTAACCATCCATGGAATGTTATATTTTTTTTTTGAATAAATTTTCTTTATTTTGAATAATATCATGTATAACTTATTTTATTTTTAATATTAATACTTATGAAATAATAAAAATATTTTTGTAAGAATTAATGACCTGTTGTTAAAAAAATATATTTCCTAAAACCTATGGTATTATTTAAATAGGATAAAAATATCTTCTTGGATAGAAGTTAATTCACATAAATTATTATTTTAAAGATTCTATATACCTTTAACACCAAAATAGATCCTTATGATATATTAGAGTTATGATATGATCATGATTTTACTTTTAGAGCACAGTGGTTAGGGATTTTTATCACCTTATATTGGTACCTATCATATTTGTTCATGGTTGTTATGGATTTCATATGAAGATAATACATCAAGAGTTGTTTCAAAGAGAGTTTAATATATGAAGGTAATTTAAAAATTATACTCCCTTATAATCTTAAAAAAAATATAAAATTAAAATGTTTGGACTAAGACTCGCAACAAATAACCGTTAAGAAAACAAGTATCAGCTATGCAAAAAAATGAGGCTATTAAAACCTAATTTAATAATTTTTATATTCCTATAAGGAATATAATATAACCATGGGAAAATGCTTCATAATATGAGAATACAATATTTATTGGGATTTTAATACTTTTTAAAATTAGTATCCAAATGTTATGTTAATTTCATTATTAATCAATGCGATAAGTTTGGTTTCAAGAATCAAACTTTTTTCACGATAATGACACAATTACAAATCTAATGGGGATATTAAATAAGAATATATTTTTTTAAATACATGATAAAAAAATAATAATGATGAATTCACAAAAATCAATATAATATATAAACTTTATTCCCTATTGAAAAGTTGAATCCATGAATAACCTTAATTCATTTTAAACTGTAATAAATATAGTAACTATATTAAAATAAGAAACCATTAAATAAATTATTCAAAATGGGAAACTTGGTTAATAATTTGTAAAATATTTAGAGGAGTTTCATATCCTCTAGTGGTTTCTCTAGAATATTCACTTGTTATATATTTAATAAATTCATATTAATAGATAATATCATATTATCTCTAATACTAGGTATTTATTCTAGACCAAAAGTTAGTACATTACTAAATAATAATATCCCTTCCCATTTAGAATGAAAATTATAGGGTATAAATTTGACTTGATAGTTATAGGGTACACGTGATATACTGGATAAAATTCCATTTTATGAATCACTATATTTTTTATTACACATTTATGTTTTTTATATTTAGTGGTGTTAAAAATGGATTTGCAAAAACTTTCTTTAGGATCATTTATATATAATATACCATGGTTCATTTAAGTTTTTGATTCTATAGTTATACTATTATTTATCAATAATATTTTATTATCCAATTCTATAAGAATGTGGTAACTCATTACATATAACTACTAGAAAAGACTCATTATAATGATATTATTGTGATCTATTCTATTAACCTATAATGTGTCTTCTTTGATTAGACCCTACTATTTTTAATTTTTCTTCAGAAACTTTCTATAAACCCTTTATTTCTCCATGATTAAAAATTATTTATGGTCGCTATTTTGTGGATTGTACGGTGTGTATGTCTTTCGATCCACTCAAAAGTTTATCATTAATGTGTACATTCTCATATTACAATATCATTCCCCTAATCTATTATAATTTATCTTAGAATCCAAAACCCAAAAAAGATGTTAGCCCAAAAAAAATAAAAGACAACAAAAAATTATACCTTTATTATGGTATTATTCTCTACCCATTATAACACATAATGATCAAAATTTATGATATTAGAATATATAAATCTTAGTATAATGTTTCGAATGAAATATATTCCCCTTTAATGAAATATTTATAAAATAATTTAAGGTTTTATGAGGAATTTAATATTTTTAGAAACATTTCAAATCAATTTACATGACTTGTAATTCTTATTAAACTCATTTGAGTTATTATATATAGACATCTAATATAATACATAATATAGTGCCTTCAAAAAATGGTCTATTGACTAAAAATTATACACTAAATTATTATGTTGGATAAAAATTTAATACTTAATATATAATAGTTTCAAGCAAACGGCTTCTAAATATTTGATCACTGCTATTTATTTATAAATACACATCACTAAACCCATAATAATTTTTATAGAACATAATTCAAATAATTTAATTAATTTTTACATGTAATGTCATTATAAAATATAAAATATAATTAATTTTTTTTATTTTAGGATATTACAATGAAATTTAAATATTATTTTAAACCTAGAATCATGCTATTCATTAATACCTTTCTAGATGTCCTTACCTATATAATGTGAGGTAACAAGCCTATATAATCCTAAACATGATTCTCTATTCCAATTTTCCATTTATCTCCACTGTAAACTCTTAAAATTTCAACATACATCACACCAGTTAAGGTTTTTATTTAAAAATTTATTCAAATACTTATTCCCTACATTACCAAAGAAAAAATTAACCTTTGTAGGACATAGAAAGGATTAAAAATAAATTTTGAAAATTTATTTCCATAAACCATTTTAAAAGTTTTTATATTTGTTGTAAACAGAATCAAGAGTCTTTAAAAATATATAGTGGAATAAATTTTTACATCTATATTCTTTGAATACACTAGACCTATTTCATTATTGAAAGAATGAAATAATAACTCAAAGGGTTGTCCCATGTATTACAGGTGAGTAATAGGGGGTTTGGTTTGATTTAATTTTATCATTTCAAAATATTTCTTACAAGATTTGTAAAATAAATATTCATAATCATTTTAATGAACATTTTAGAGTGGAAGGTTAATCTTAATAATATCATCAAGAAACCTATGGTTGAACATTTAACATTTTTTATTGTAAAAATGTCCTTATATGTTTTCCCAAGTGTTAATAAGTAATTGTGTGATGACCTAATGATATGTTTTATTGACCAAAATCTGATGTTTGGTGAATATATAATCAAAAAAAGACCTTATAATTCTAAAATTAAATATTTATCAGTTTTTCAAAAAATGATTTTTTTCAGTAGACTCTTTCAAGAATTCATCAAAAAAATTTCATAAAAAGATAAAAAATATTTCAATGAATAGATACTCTATTTATAAATGCTTCAAATATTTTCCCTATCAAGTTAATGAATATACAAATACAATATATATGTATTGTGATAATGTAATTAATTAATTTTAACTAAAATTAATTAGAAGAAAAGTTTATATAAGAATAAGTAAGGTGTTTTATCTACTGGATATCATGTTCAATGGGCAGCTATAAGTATCTTGAGGTTTCATAAAAGATAGTTATTCAAACATTTTGTTAATGAGGGATATGAAAACTTGATCATTCCTTTTTATATGACTAAATATTATGTAATTATTGAATACTCTTAACTAATTTGAATTCTTTTATGGTGAAACTCAATTTTTAACTTTTTTATATTTGTATGCATTGTTGTATTATATTCTGTGCTTTGGGAAGACCTGTCAGATATTGGATAAATTATTATTATCAATAACAATTTTTATTTTTCATTCTTAACTACCTTTATTGTCCTTGGATTAATCATTCTTTTTGGATATTTTTATTCATTTTCTAGAAAGATACTTTGAATGATAATTTTAGGTCGATGTCCTAGAGTATCCCCTATACTCCAACCAATGTCTATATCATTTTTCTAAAAAATTGAAAAAATGAATTTATCATTTTATGGATATGTATCATATAATAATAACCATACTATTTTAATAATAAATACATCACATTAAATTGTATTGGTTTGGACTCTAGTTTTGAGTGGTTGAATTAGTGATGGTAAAATACAACATTCACTTACTTCTGAGACTAGTTAGACCTATTCTAGATATAAACATTCAATTTCATCTTAATTTAGAAATAATCACAAAAATCCATCAAAATTTTCATGGGTTATCATGTTCCATTATTTTATTTCATTGTTCTTAGTTAAATAAAAAATATCCCCTCTATCATTTTTGTTACTTTACAAAAAAATCATAATTCCCTATTTATTTCCTAAACATAATATTTATTTTGAAAACTTGTTATCTTCAAGAAAAGAATATTCCAATAAGGTAATGATTGTAAAAAAATTATGTTCTTCCTATTAATATATATGATTACCAATAATAATAAAATAAATAGTGTTCTCCCCATAGCCGTGGTCATTATGACTTAATAAACATATATTAATATGAAAAACTTATAAAAAGGGTTTCCAAATATTATTTATGATTGTGTTATTTCAAATTATTATTATAGCTTTTTATATAAAACCACTAGAATATTTTTGTAAATAATACTCTGAAGTACATATTCATGTACACTAGTTAGAATAGTAGCAGATCACTTTTTGAGTTTGATTTCCAGAATTATTTGACCCAACTCTATAATATATAATGATAAAAAAATAATAATATGCATAATATTTATTTAAATGACTAGATAGTAAAAATTATTAATGAATATAATTTATTTTATATTTCAAGTCATTAAAAATTTTCATGGATTGCAAATTTTAGTTAAATGGTGGGATACTACCATTATGAATAAATATGTCCTAAGACTGGACCCCTTATTTCATTAGAGTATTATTTTCATTTTTAATTAATAGAAATTAATAAAAAAACATAAATTAGTATTTATTTAAGATCATTCAGAAGGTATATATTTATTTTATCCTTAATGTATGATTTATTTTTCTCTCGGTCATCCTCATGGGTCTTCATCAATGGTATAAATCTAGTAGATAAGGGTAGTAAAAAATATTTATTTTAGTTTAGTTATTTATTATGATTTTTATATAGTTTTATTTCAAAAAATATAGAAATAATTTTTACTTGAATTTCATTATTTGTATTTTTAATGGTTTAGAAGTGGTTTTGAGGTTTGGTAAATAACTATTGGGCTTTATTTCATTATAATGGTCACATTAATTTTTGAATTAGGAATAAATTGAAATGGTAATTTACTAGAGTTCTTGTATATGATTTATTCTAAAGATGAAAATTTATCACTTGCATTACTTTTCATTTATAATGCATTTTTTAATTCCTCAACATTAGAGTCTTATCATTTATATAGTTTTGATTATGAAAGTTTTTCACTAAATAGTGGGTTTACACTATTGATAATATGTGGGATGGAATTTTTGTTTACAAACTTTATTAAAACTATTAATTAATAGTGGGGGGGGGGTGTTATATAAATTTCTATTAAAAATGATTTCTGGATTACTTTTTATAGATTCAAAATCCTTATTTAAATTAAAAAATAACCTTTGATCCCTGGTTATTCATTTGTTTTTGAAATTCACTATGGTAGTATGAAACAACACAACTTTTATTGTCTTCAATATAAAAAAATTGGTTAGTGTTCATGAGAACCACAATATGAAAAAAATATTCACATGAGTACATTGATATATTATTTACATAAGTGAAAAAATTCTAACAAAAGTATCTATTTACTAAAGTTTATATTCACGTAAATGTGATAAAATATATTTTAGCTCATGAAAAACATACAATTGGTGAAAAAATATATTGAATTTTTATTTACCATTTAATTGATTCACTTATCTTGAACTAGTGGTTTTTTATAAATGCTCCATTAGATGATGCATCAATTTTTTTCTTATAACTATCAATAGAAACAGGGAAAAAGATATCTAGTGAAGTGTGTTCTTTTATTATATAAAATTAATAACTTGAGAATTATATTTGAACAATTCTCAATATTCATAAAATGTTTCTCTATTGACAATCCCCATTCTATAAATCTTATTCCTCATTATAGTTCTCCTTGAAGTTTTATATAATTAATGGATTATTTTCTATGTGGTCACTTTTTACATATCTAGGATATATATTATATATTCAATCAATATTCTATCCTACCAGAGTGATGATGAATTCCCTTTACATAACATGTTATTTAATTATACAAAATTATTTGAAGGTTGCACATGAAATTGTAAATTCCATGAGATAATAGTTTTGATATTCACCTATCTAAAAATATATATAGGTTAATAGTTGAATATGATTAGTATTAAAATAAAACTAAATTTGTTTTATCAAATGAAGAAAATGTTGATTATGATTAGTACCGTAAGGTTTATATATATGTATATATGTTTGGTTTTTTTATATTCCTTGATTTCCATGAAGATTAATAAGAAACACTATTAGTTTATCTTGAGTTAGTTGATGATATATTTTTAAACATAGATTACACAATCTAATTGTTCCTCAAATATATTTCTCTCACAAAAGGGTTATTAATTGCATAATAAATATGATATAACTCCTCACTATAATAACAGTTTATTCATCCATTTTAGGTAAATTATATAATGAAAGTTTAACCACATATATTTTAATAGAACCAAATGTTGACATATTACCCAATATTGATGGGTCTTAGTACAAAAAGTTGCATTCTTAAGAATAATGAATAGTATTTCATGAATAATATGATTTTTATTAGGAGATTTTTATATTTATTTTTCTAAACTTTTTATATGTTATAAATATTTTATTAAAATAATTTATGAGTATTATGTCGATTCAATTTTAATATATTAAATAAAAAATTTGGAAAATGGGCTAAAATTTATAGCAAAATGAACAATGATTTTTATAGGGATGTATTAAAAAATTAAATGCTATAGTAGTATCTATAATGATAAATTATTGATTTAGATACATATCAATGTAATGGAAATAAGTCTTGTAATTTTACCATCATGTTATTAAAAAAATTTAATCTCAATCATACCATTATCACTATATATTAACCAAAATTCCGATTATTATGGAAAAATATAAAGAAATCACCAAACAACTATATAGAAAAATCAGATAATACTACTCCTAGAAACCCATTCCAATGATAATTATCAATGGTATTTTAAAATAAATACATTTTTATTGACACAAGTACCAATGACTACCATACACTAAACTTATCATTCAATCATATTATTTCATATAGGAATAATTAAATAGAATTGGGAATGAAAATTCAACCAATAATACCATGAATATACTGAGGATTGGAATTAGATAATATTTTGTTTAATCATGTTGCGAATGTTGGATTTTCGTTATTTGGAGATTTGACATAGACCAATGGTTGATATTTTTGGAGTTGAACCTAATTTAAGATAAAATGTATCTATATGAATAATTTAATTCAATTAAAGTCAAATTTGAGGATTTATTAGTTTATTGAAACTCAATATATATAAACATAAATATTACTTCTCTTTTTTTGACTATTAGATAAATTTCACAAATACGAATTTCAGGACCATAATGGTTTAGTGCCTTTGGAGACTAGGTACACATTCTTATAATTTTTTGAAGGATATTAAACATATCCCATAAAGATATTACCATTTTAAACACTTCAAAGGAATACCATACTTAAACCATTCTTCAAAACCTAATTACATGACAAGTAAGAAATTGTAAGCTTAGGTGCACTGTAAGGGTAATCATGGGAGATATCAATCAATGATTATAAAAAGGAATATAAGATAATCATATGGGTATATGATCATGAACATAACATAAAATTTTTATACCCAATATTTTAAATATCATAAATATTATTTATGACATAAATCAGTTTCATTTCAATCATATGCATCATAAGATTAGGAAATCATTACAAATGAATTATGAACAAGAAGTTCATGTCATATATGTGTTGTGCAATCAAATGCATGTAAACCATTTCATATGTCAAGGTTAGATACAAATATAATAAAATCATATTGGATCAATAATCCCTAAATATTTCCCAAAATATAATGAATTAGGTATCATCATCTATTTCCCATAGCAGATCAAGAACACTAACTTGTTTCCCATAGCAGATCAAGGTCGTCGGCATATTTCACATAGCAAATCAATAAGATCATCATGTTTCCCATAATTATATCATGAGATATAAATCATAACCCAAAGAATTGGGGGTAGATATAGGTCCCACCGTTCACATATCATATACATTGTTATGCCATAAAATCATTAAACATTCATCATATCATCATATCATAACCTACATAATAAAATATCTGTTTATAATCATTTAATCAATACATCATAACATAACCCACAGAAAAATAAATTACTCTCATCATCCAAATCATAAACATAAACCATATAGATAAATAATAAGGATGGAACCATTGGATCATATCTCTAATAACAAATAATCAACAACAAGGTTCATTATCTATGATGAATATAAATTCCATAAAATTTTCATTAAATAATTCTTGAAGAAAATATAATTTTAATTTTAAAACCTATTCTTAAAAATATAATTTTAATTTTAAAATAAAGTCTTATAAATATTTAAATTTACTTAAAATTACGATTTTTTAAATGTACATTTAAAATGTGTAAAGTAAGCTTCAAATAAATTATTTTTTATGATTTTTGAAAATTTTATTCATGATGTATATGTTAAAATAATGATTATTTTCACATTTTTGAAAAAATATCAAAAGTACATCATTCATAAAATTACAAGAAGATTCATTTTAAACTAATTTGTGAAAGTTTATAAGTGGAAAAAATATATTTAATAAATAATTATATAGTGGTAGAAAATTCTTTTAATACATTTTTAAAAAACGTGGACAATGGAGAAAAAGGATTTTCAACCAAAGATAAAAATATAGTCCTTTTTTTATTCAAAATATTATTTTGGTTTATTTATTTATTAAAGAGAAAAAAATGAAAGGGAATTTTTTTTCATGAAATATCCAAAGTAGAATAAAATTCATGTTTTTATTTTTATATATATCAAATTATACCATCATTAGAAACTTAATCATAAATAACCCAGATAAATAATGAGATTATAACATAAATCATTTACATTTATGGAATAATTTTAACTATAAGACCCATGAAAGAATAAATTTGAATGAAACATTAAATTTCACGATAATAAATGAATTAACGATATAAAATATAAAATTCACTATATATATACCTCATAAAAAATAGGTTCATAACATAAAAAATTTCCAAATAAATATGACTTGAGATAAAAATCTCTTACCTCATGTCTCGAATTTATTCACACATATTAAAAAGAAATTTATAATAAATATATTTTTATTATAAAAATATTATAGAATAATAATCATATATATCATAACATATATTATTGAATTATGAATTTTTATTACCTAATTATTGATAATTTTTTGTTAAAATCATGTCTTGGGTAATATATGCTTCGTTTTCTATGTATGTTTTGGTTTGTTATATTTTGTCCTTTAACTTCTAACATGGTTACATTATATAGATAATGTTAATGATGAAATAAATATCATACATATTCATTATATATGTATTTATTATAATAAAAAATGTTATATATATAAAATTAATGACTGTGTTCATGGAGGTGGTAGGCCATACATACGAAAGAATGTTGCTTCCATTTTCTCGACGAATTTAATGAAACAAAGTTAAATATTAAATAAACTTTAGTGGGTCATTTTAATATCATATAAACCATATATATCCATTAAATAAATTATTATTACCCTCCGTGTAAAAATAAAATGAAAAACGTATCACATCTCTTTGTGGTGTCGGTAGTCCGCACGTAAGCACATGCAATGTTCTTATTTTGTAGAGGATTAAAAGTTAAGAAGTTATATGTGATATTATAATTAAAAATTTATAATTATTTTAAAAATATCATATATATATATTCACTTTATATCCATCATTATATTCACCCCTAAGAGGTAGTGATTGAAAACGAATTTCATTGGTTTGTGAGGCAGTAGTAAGCTTTTCATGTGATTTTTGGTTTCATTTAACATTTGATAGAAGATGATATAGATATAGTATATGAACTTAACAAAAAAAAGAACTTAGTATAAGGTATATTCCGGTGTTATTATATTTAAATTATTAAAATATGAATGGATTTGGTAAGAGAATAAGTAAAAAAAAGTTCTTAGTGAAGGCAATTACTATAACCTAGAAAAACGTCATTTGGATCTCTTTTTAAGGATTATAGGGTTGGTGTTTTGGGAATACCTGAAGATATAGTGCTTGTAAAATTACTTTAGGGTGATATTTTTTAGGTTAGTTCTATCTTAATGGATTAAAAGGTGTGCATATGTGAGGGGATTAAGTCTCCTTTTATAATTGTGGAGGAGTAACATTTTTCTAAATACTCAAAACTATTCACCAATAGGAAGTCACTCTAAATCCACATGTCACTAAAATTAATAAATAATAGATTGGATGGATTATATGTTCAATCCAAACCTCCAATACATAAATACACAAGTTTTAGTCATGTTATTCCATTATCGTTTAGGTTTAGTCATATTTACAATTTTAATTTTCACCAAAATAACTAGTCTCATTTTATTTACCTATCTAATTTATCCTTTGAGGATAAAAATTAAACGAGACTCATATTATAATTTTTAACCAATTATTATGAATAGGAAATATAATGTATTTAATAATGATACAATGTGTTTTTAAAATTAATTTTAACACATGTGTATGTAACGTGAAAAACCCCATTTTAACCTTAACCATAATAATAAATTATTTTTATTATTTTTACTATTATTTATGAAAATAAAAAATTTTAAATCTTTAAAAAATATAAATTATTATGATTAAAAATATTGAATAAATTTTATCAAATTCCAATTAAAAAATTTGGAAAACTTAATTTATAATAAAACCCATAGATGCGATGAAAAAGTGGTTTTCCAAAGTGAAACTTTTCATAAGTATAGAAAATTTTAATATAAAAATTCAATATTACTTTGATTATAATGTCCTAACTTAGATATATAATAACATAATTGAACTAATTTATCATTTGGAAAATTTTATGACAGAATATATCTTTATAAATTATTTAAATGAAAATAAAGTCTTCAATTAAAACCAGTATTTTTACTATCCATTAAAAAAATCAGTATTTCCAAAAAATACATAAATTTCACCCTATGATAATTTTTGCATATTTATTTTAAAAATAATTTTAATTTTATCAAATAAAATTTCTAAATGGGGAAAATATTAATTTTTTTTATAAAAATAAATAAAATCATTTTCTAGGAAAAAGGAATTTTTAGGGCATATAATGACTTTCCTCAAAATTATATACTTTTTATTAATATTTTTTATTTATATAAAAGAATTATAAAGAATTTTTAATTTCTTTATTCCTATTAATACCATAAATTTTATGATATAGGATATAATAGCCATGTTATATAATAATATTAATAGCATATCATAATTTTTTTAAAACTCAGTGTTTCTTGTAATATAAGCTATCAAAGAAATTAAATTTATTTTAAAAAATATTTCATAATATATCAAGGTGTTGAATTATAACCCCATTAAAATAAATTTCATCCTCAAAATTTTATCACTTTTATTCAAAAAATTGAGGATTCTTTTTCCTCATTATATCTTTTAAGTTTTCAGGCAGCTTCTTCAAGTTGTAGGTTTCTCCACAAAACTTTGACCATGTGAGTGGACTTGTTACATAGAATATTATCTATATGATATATAATCTCTATATGTTTATCTTAATTGGAAATATCATTAACCTTTGGTATTAATTCTGAGTTTTGTACAAGTGAGGGATCAGTTAGGTACTTTCTCTAGAGAGATACATGGAACACATCATGCACTTGAGAGAGGTTTAGTGGAAGTTCCATGTGATAAGACTCTATCACTACTCAATAATGAATATAAAAGGGTAAAATATAACTAGATATCAACATTAATTTCTCCTTGAATCTCATAAACTTCTACCATATTTAAATTCATAGAAAAACCTTCTCACTAACTTAAAACTCTAGATCTCATCGAAAATTATAATCATAACATTTATGTCAACTTTGTGATGAAATTATATATTGCTAAATAGATCTAACCTTATTTTCCATTTCTTAAGACAACTATATTACTAATAAAATTATTTCTAAAATTTCATCTAATAAAATTTTAGTTTTACACTTAAATACATATAGGTCTTTATATGAAGCCGTCTAAATGCTTGAGTAAAATCTATTGTTGTAAGAAAAATCAACTAGAGGAGGGTTTTTATCTCAACCACCTTTGAAATACATAAAAAAGGATATTAGAATATCCTATGGGTTTTAATGGTTATATCAGAATAAATATCTATCTAAGGATAATACACCATACTGAAACTCAACTCAGTATCAAGTTCTTGCTAAATACTTTTTCAGAACCTTAAGGTAAACCTTGGATCCCGATCAGATAAAATAGAAAGTGGTAATCCATGAAATCTTATCACTTCCTTAATGTATATCCCAAAAGGAAATCCATTGAAAAATAATCTATAATAGAAATAAAGTTAACTAACTCTGTAAGTCGATAAACTACAACCAATATATCATTATTATATTTAAAATTTTTGGGGAGTTTGACAAAACAAATTCATGATGATGTTTTCTCATTTCCATTACGGTATGGTTAGTGGTTGTAAAACCCTCTTTCCATATTGTCTCTTGACCTAAAATATTTTACTTACTAATCACTGAGATAAAATTGTCCTATATCTATCTTTAATCCATTACACTATAAATAATCTCCAAAACCTTTGTACATCTTTGTACTTTCAAGATGAATAGATAATGAATAACTATGAACTTCCTCCAATAGATCATTATTAAAATTGAGCATAGTTGGAACACATAAATGGTTCTTGAACTTTATCATTCTATCATAATCATGGTTAAGTTTAGTAAAATTTCTAACATTATTTTATAACTATACATATTCCTTCTATGCCACTTTAATCTTCACATGGATTGATGGTTGAACACAAATTTGAGAAAGATAACATTTCCCCAATTCTTTCATGATTTCTAGATCCGTCCTTTGGAAATCCATAAATGTTAGATATTTTGTGATCCTCATAATAGATAATCTATCATGATCATTTTACTCAAAGAATTGACCACATTATTCACTTTATAATTTTGGTAATGTATTGATAAGTAATATTATTTAATCATCTCTAAACATGTTCTATGGAACATATTTAACTCCATCTTAGTGAATATATACATTATTTTTTTGATTAGTATATATTTCAAACCTTTCTCCATAAAAATAATTATTGCATATCTTTAATGAAAAAATTAGAATATCTAATTTTAAATCATGAGTTGGGTAATTTTTATCATGAAACTTCAATTATTATGAGGCATAATCTATCACCATATCATTCTGTATGAGAATATTTTCGAATCCATTTTTTGATGAATCAATTTATATTATCAAACAATAGCCACTATAGGGTAATGTAAGCATAGGTTCACTAACTATCATTCCCTCCAATTCCTTTAAAGTTTACTAACATTCATATGTATATAGGAAAGTGGATCCCTTACATGTTAATAGGGTGAGTGAGTTGGGTAGTCATGAGAAATTATCCACAAACCTTAAATAATATCCTGAAAAACCAAGAAAACTTTGGATCTCAGAAATTATGGTTGGTCTAGTAAAATGCTCAGTAGAAGCTGTCACTAATGGATCCACTGATATACGATCTGTTTTGATTTTATGACCAAAAAATGAAACCTTTTGCAGCCAAAATTCACACTTTGTAAATTTTTCATTCAGTTACTCCTTTCATAGTGTCTTCAGTATAATTTTTAGGAGATATTCATTCCCTTACTCTCTCATTTAATAAATAATAATATCATCTATAAATATTAGTAAAAAATCAATGTAATCATTTGATACTCTATATAATTAATCCATAATGATAGCAGGGGAATTAACAAGACAAAATAAAATCTCTATTTTTTCATAGTGTCCATACATTTTATGGAATGTTGTCTTGGGTATATCGTCATTTTGAACCTCAATTGATGATATCCAAAATGAAGTTCAATATTTGAAAAGTATTGATCTCTATGCAATTCATCAAAAAATTTATCAATATGGTTTGGAGGATACTTGTTCTTTATTACAATTTTTTTAGTTTCTGATAATCAATGTAGAGTCGCATTGATCCATCTTACTTATTAAAAAAACAATAGGTGCATCCAATGGTGACACAATTGTTCCAATAAATACCCTATATAGATTCTTATGGAGCTTCTTCTTTAATTACTAAAACTCAATCTGGACCATTCTATATGGATTATTTGATATAGTTTTAGAACCACGTACAATTTTTATAAAAAACTCAACGTCACAATTTGGTATAAATCTAGGAAACTATTATAGAAATACATAAAAAATCCAAAAAATATGCATATAAATTATTTTGAGTTTCTCACCAACCACATGAAATAAAAAATTCTTTTGAATGGAATCATGACCCATATAATGGATATGATCTCCATCAGATGATAATATCTATAATCACATTGATACGAGATCATATGATGGTTGATATATTAAGTAATACTTAACTTCATTATAAATTGTTGTTATATTTATTTATAAAAACAAAATCCATGCCTATGATAACATATAATTCATCAAGAGGGAGGATAAAAATATTTTTAGGAATAACATTACAAGAAAATTAAACCAAATAAGAATCATATACATGAGATGAATCTTTGTACTATTATAGGTTTTTACTCATAATTCAACATATAATCATTGTGGATATGAATTAACATTCATAGATACTTTTCTATACATATAAAAATTCATATAACAATGATAAAATAGGGAACTTCAATATTTGATCATACCTGGTACCACCTTAACTTCATTATTATTTCACAAATATCTTAAAAAATACATAATGGTTAGCATGACCACCAAGATCCTTTGATAAGAGTCATCAATTATGGAAAAATCATTTATATGATGTCTAAATTATATCACCATTTCAATATATGAAACATTATGCTTAACCAAGGAAAATAATGTTCATAATCAATTCAAATCCTTATTGGAGGTTCATAAAGAGTTTGTGAATTTCCAAACCATATCCCCCAACAGTGTTAAACTAAGTGTAAATAAAGGCTCATTATCAGAAAATATGTAAGGAATGAGCCCATATCAATGTGCATTTTTTAGAGATATTACCCCTAGGTATAGTTGTGACATATCCAGTTACACTAGTAGAATCTATATGGGGATTCAATTTTTTAGAAACCTCTCACTCAATCCTTTATCAAAATTATAGGATATTTTCATACACTTAGAATTATCCTTAAGGTTCTCACTAAAATTTTCTCATCAAAGTTTCCAATGGTTGACTGAACCTTTATCTGATACCAACAACAACAACCTAGTATTTACATACATAATTATTAAATCATTTTAGATAAATATTCAACACATTTCACAAATACATGCTAGATGGCCGTAAGTGTTTAGTGTACTTGGATACTAGGTATATAGTATTATTATATCATGAAAGATCTTAAAAATCTACAATAAAGGAAATACCATTTAGTACACATCATAAAATTTCCCTACATACACCATTATTCATATCTTGGTGAATGAAAACATAAGAAATGGTGAACTCAAATTTATAGTAAAGGAAAATATGGGAGATATCAATAGATCATCATAATAAGGAATAAGATAATGATAAGAGTATGATATCATGATTATAACATAAAAGGTTCATAACCAATCTGTCAAAGATCATAAAAATTTGTCATCACATAAAACATTATCATCTCAAATATATACATCATAAAAGAAATAAATAATTATAAATAAATCATGAACCATAATTTCATGTAATATATGTCTGGAACCATAATAAGTATAGAAACCATTTCATATGTCAAGGTTAAATATTTATAACATGAAATAATAGTGGATTAGACATCCCTACCTATTTCCCACAACATAATAGATCAAGAATCATTAACTGTTTCTCACATTATACTATAAAAAATTATTTTTTCTCATAGTAGATCAAGCTCATCGACAAATTTCCCTTGGCAGTCCAAGAAAATCAGCTTGATTCCTATAATCACCTCATGAGATATAAATCATTACCCATTTAAGTAGATGGAGATATAGGTCCCACCCATCACATAGTCCATACATTTGTTTCTATAAAATCATTAATTATTCATCATATCATCATATCATAACCAATGTAATGAAATTAGGTTTCAGAATCATTTCATCATTCCGTCATGGAATAACCCATGGAAAGATAAATTGGTTTCAAAATCGTCTCATCATCATAATAATAAAAATAAACCATATAAATAAATAATAAGTATAGTAAATTTTTAATATATCCCCATGAAAACATAAAAAACAACAATTATTATTGTGTCTGAGGAATAAAAATTTCAGAAAAATATCATTAAAAAATTCTTGAGGTAAACATATTTTCCATTCTGAAATCACATTATTAAAAAATATATATTTTATAAATATTTAAAAAAGTTTATTTTAAAACAACATTGAAATATTTTAATGGATTATTCAAATAATTGAGTGGTTATAAAAGCAGAAAACTCCATTCACGTCATACATGTTACAAGGAATCCTCCTTTCACATTTTTGTTAAAAAGTAAAAACTAACTCATTTTGAAATAAACTCAAAAGATTAATTTTTAAGCATTTTTTAAAAATCCATAAAAGGTTAAAATGTCTTTAGAAAACCATTGGATAATATCAAAAACATACTTTAAAACATTTTTAGAAAACATGTACGTGGATGTAAAAAGATTTTCGATTGAAGAGAGAAATAAAGTCCTTTATTTCATAAAAAATTCCTTGTGATATATTTAATTCATAAAGAGAGGAATATGAAAGAAAAACATGTATTTTCATGAAATAACCATATGATAATAAAATTAATGAGTTTCTTTATAGATATACCACAATATTTTATCATCAGAAATATAACTATAAACAATATCAATAAATAATGAGATTATATCATAAATCCTTTACCACTATAGTATCTTTTGAATATTAAGAACCATGAAAGAATAACATTAAATGAAACTTTAAATAAACTAAGTATAATAAATTTCATGATATAAAATATAAATAGGTATGTATATACACCTCATAAAATAAAATAGATGCATAATATTACATATGTCTTAATAAATGTGATTTGAGACAGAAATCCCATACCTAAAGTCTCAAAATTAATTACTTATGTACAAAACTCGATTGTAATAAATATATAATTTTTATAAATATATTATATAACCACAATCATATATATGATACCATATATAATTTACTTATAACTTTTTATTACCCATTTATTAATAACCCCTTCTTAAAACCTTACTTTGTGTAATAACTGCTTCATTTTCCATGTATGTTTTGGTTTGGTATTTTGGGTCCTTTTACTCTGATCATGGGTCCATAATATTAATAATTATAAAAAATGGAATAAATATCGTATATATTCATTATAAATTTATTTATTGTAATATAAAAATGTTAGAGATAGAAAATAAATTACACCATTCACAGAGATGGTACGTCGTGCGTACACATTAACATTGTTTCCATTTTCTCGAAGGTTAAAAAAAAATTAAAAAATTAAATAATTTTTATAGAATAATTTTTATATCATATATTTCATATAAATTCATTAAATAATCCTTATTAATATCCATGTCAAAATAAAATGAAAAACACACCACATCACTTTGTATAGATGGTAGTCCACACATACGCACGAGCTATGTTATCTTTTCCAACAGATTAGAAGGTAACAAGGTATATGTGATATTATAATTATAAAAGTAAAATTATGTCATAAATATCATATTTATATATTTATATACTTTAAATCCATTCTTATATCCACATGTGAGAGTTCGTTATAGAAAACTAATTACATCAATTCGTGAGGTGTTAGTCTTCCGTACACATGATCAATGGTTTCATTTCCCATTTAATTTAAGAAGAGATGGATATAGTTTATTATATTTATAGAACCACATATAATTATATATTATATAATGTTTTTAATATTTTGTATGTATAAAAACATGATGAATGTATCAAGAGAATAAGTAAAAAGGAAAGATCTTAGTGAAGACAAGTACATTACCTTAGTGAAACGTCAATTGTTATCTTATAAAAGACCCTAGGGTCTGTCTATTGTGAAAAAAATAATCTATATGAATTGTATAAGGATTTTGGGGAAGTATTTTGAAGCTTCTAATAAAGTTAAATTTCATAATATGTGTGAGTGATGCGACAAGGTACCCTTTTATAATTAAGGAGGAGCGATATCTTTGTAACCAAAACTATTAAATAATGAAAAGTAACTCTCAATACATGTGACTATTAAATTAAAAAACAATGGTATTTTGGGATTATATGATTAATAAAAACCTAAAAAAACAAAAAAATATGTTTTAAACATGTTATTACCTTATCATATAAGTTTATTAATTTTTACCATTTTAGTTTTCACCACTGTAACTAGTCTCTTTTTATTTACATAGGTAAATTATCATTTCAGTATAAAAATATATTGATATTGATAAGATAATTTTTAACCACAAATACTGAATATTTACTCCAATTTATTAAATTATGATATTTTGTGTGTGTTGGAAATTAATTTTTACACAAGTGTATGTAACACACATAACCCTGTTTTAACCTTAACTACATTAATTATTTTTTTTACAGTTTTTAATATTTTTCTGGCCAAAAATTAATTTAAACTTATTATGTAATATAAATTATTATGATTACAAATATGGAATCTAGTGTATAAAATTCCACTAATATAAGTGGAATAATTTAATTTAAAATAAAACTCACAAACGCAAAGAAAATGTGGTTTTCAAAAGAGAAAAGTTGCATAAGTATAAAAAAATTTAATATCAAAATTAAATATGAAATTGATTATAATGAACTAAATATGATTAATAATAACATAAATTAAATAATTTTTCATTTAATCAATTTTAAAACAACATATAATCTTTTAAATTATTTAAACGAAAACCCATTTTCAATACAAACTAGTATATTTCACTATTTATTAAAAAACTTTAACTTAAAAAAAGCATAAAAAATAACTCTAAGATATTGTTTATACAAGGATTTGAAAAATGATATTAATAATTCAAATAAATATTATAAAAGTTGAAAAGATTAATTTTATTATTTGTTCACAAAAACCAATAAAAACATTGTTTTCGAGAAATAGGTATTTTAAGCGCATATAAAGACTTTATTATAAACTAATTACTTTTTATAAATATAATTTCATTATATAAAAAATTATATATTTTTTATCCTATTCATATATCCATGTTTAACAACTAGGTTATAAATATTATGTTTAAATAATAATATTAATAATATATCATGGTTTGTTAAAACTCGGTGTTGTGTGTAACGAAAACCATCGAAGAAATAAAAGTTATATGAAAATAAATATTTCATAAAATATATGGGTGTTACAGAGGGGATAGAAAGATTTAAATTTTATTGTAGGTGGTCGGTTATGCCACAACGCAGGATTCATGTAATGAAGGCCTACATGAGGGGATGAGGTTGGGCCTTAATTTACTCAATAAAACCATTATGGGTGGGCATTATTTCTTGGTGGTACATTGAACGAGGGAATGAAATCACAATAAATAGGGTGAAAAAGTAACAAAAACCTATATATGGATGACTATTGATGTCTTATTATTCCCCAGAATAATGAATTCCGTCATTTGATAGATGGATACCCCATAATAGTTCGATTTTGTTATGTTAAGACACCTAGTGATTTGTCTTTGTGATGTGATTCATGAGATCATGTCACAACTGTAAAGACCCGTAAAATTCAAGGGAGATTTTTTCTTAATTTTCTTTGGAATTTTACAAGAACACGGTTTCTGACGGCACCTGATTCCGAGGCCCGGTGTGCCCGGAATAAATTTTCGAAGTTTGGCTTGGGTACGTTCAGTGAACGAACGAGCGGGAATTTCTAACTTTTGATCCGGTGCTCAGAATTGAAATCCGAGGACACTGATGAACTCGCAGCACCGATATTCGCTTAAGGAGACCTTTTCCGAGGTTGCGTTTTATGCGGGATGAAAGTTAGTTTAGGAAAAAATTAAAAGAAGTTAAATAAAATGTGTAAACACAATTTATTTTTAACTTGTTGGTTAACTTCTCCCAAAGGGAGTTAGGGGTGGGACCCACATCCACTTAACCTCCCTTGAGAGGATTAAGTGTGGTGGGGCCCACACGAACCCTAACACTTCACCTTGTTTCTTTTAACTCCCTTAAACTCCTCTTTTAATGAACTTGACAACTTGGGTTATTAAATGGGTTGAGTTGTTTAATTTCAAACCTTTGAATTTCAAAATGGTTTGGTTGAGTAAATAAAATAAGACTTTAGCTTATTTTATTTAGGTTAGAATTCTCTAGAAACCTTGAGAGAATTTTGGAGCCTCCTTCTTCTTCTTCAAACTCAACGAAGAACGCGAAGAACGCCGTTCTTCAACGAAGAACCTCTCCGTCGAAGAACTCGGTCCTTCTGTGACGCCGTATCCGCGATGCGACGTACTTCTTCCGCGTCATCTCTTCCGCGACGGTTTCCCGCGACGAAATCGCCATCAAAGAACTTCGAATCCTCGTTTCACGACGTCGATGTCCTTTTTCCGCGACGCCGACCACCGCGACACTCGTCTTCCGCGGGTCGTTGACGAACATCGTTCTTGAAACCGAGGTAGGGGTTTGTTGTTGATTATTTATTTATTCTCGTTCTTGGTTCTAGCATGACAATCTTGAGGATAAATGTTTATGTGTTATCGTCTAACGAGAGGGGGTCCGGACCGCACAAACACGGCCGAATCCCCCCTCCTTGTTCTTAATTATTATTTTTCTCTTGCGGATGAAACGAGATGGCGTGGTGCCGTCGCACCATGCGGGAATCACACGGCAAATATTGCGCGGCGCCGTCGCGTCGCGCCGTGGAAAGATTAACATGAACGCGACGCAGTTGTGCCGCGTCGAAGGAAACCGAAGGCGCCGCGGCCGGAGCGGGGCTGCGACGGAGGGGCGCGGTGCCGTCGCATCGTGCCGGATGACGAAGGCCGCGGCCGGTTCCGGGCCGCGGCGGGTCGTGATGACCGGCGGCCAGCCGGGCTGCCGGTGCCAGAAGATGGAAGAGGACCAGCCCATGCCGGTCCTGTTGAGAAGAAGTCGGCCGGCCAGGTCGGGCCGGCCGGGACGGTGCAAAACCGGGGGAATTAAATTCCCCCGGGCGGTTAATTCTCCCCCCATAAAGAGGGGGGCCGGTTTCACAAGGGGGGGGGGGGGGAGGTGGCCCCCTAGTTTTTCTGAAAGGCAGGCCCCCCACGTGAGGGGCGGGGGGGAGTTTGATCCGAGGCGCGGCATCCAGCCGCACCGCCAGCAGAGGAAGGCGGGGGCTTTGCCCCCCGCGCGTGGCACCCGAGCGGCGCCCCGGCAGAGCCGCCCCACCGGGCCGCGCCGGACCGCGCCGCCGTGCCGGGCCGCGCCGCCGTGCCGGGCTGCGCCGCCGCGCCGGACCGCGCCGCCGGCCGGGACGGGTCGGACCCCGGTCGGGTCGATCCGGTTTGGGTCGACCCAGTTCGGGCCGACCCAGGGGGGGGGGGGGGGGGGGGTCGGGCCGGGTCGGCCCGGACCCGGACCCCCCATTTTCGAATTGACTTTGGTCTTTTACCCATAACTTGAGCTACGGACCTCCGAACGACAAACCGTCAGCGGCGATGCGATCCTTGGATCGAGACGGTCGATTCGGTATATTGCACTCAAAGTTTCGGAATACTTTGAGTTCGGCCGGGTTGGTTCGTACACGAAACCAACCGGGCCCTCGGAGCGGAAACACTCATATCTTGAGCTACGGACGTCCGATTGACGTGTCGTCAGCTTTGTTGAGTTCCTCTTAGTGAGACGAATCTTTTGGCATACTCCGCCCGAGGTTTAGACGCAGGTGGAGTACGGTCGGGTTGGTTTTGCCTTAAAAACCAACCGGGCCCCTGGGACGAAAAAGCCAATAACTCTCAGACCAGGCGTCCGAACGACGCGCCGTCTGTTGCGTAGAGTTCCTGTTGACGATACAGAACTTTTGGATACATCAACTCTGGACTTTGTGACAGTTGATGTATCAGCCTCTCGGTTCGTGGAGCGGACCCTCCCGAACGAGCTTACTGTGTGCGGGAACCCTAGAGCTGGCTGCGACTGTGACTGCTACTACTACTGCTACTGCTACTGTGACTGCGACGACGACAGTACAGAGATCCTTAGTGGATTCGACGATGACTACAACACTCAGCGATCCTACGTGGATCAGTGCTACATGTCCTGTGTGGGCCCGATCCTGTGTGGGTCCGATCCTGTGTGGGTCTGCGCTCAGCGGTCCTGTGTGAACCAGCGCCTACAGGTCCTATGTGGGCCCGATCCTGTGTGGGTCATTGCGGGGGTTAGTTATCTATCGATCCTTCGTGGGTCCGACAACTTAGATGGATCAGAGATCATCTTTATCGTCTTTCGAAGAAGTATACCTGTGTGAGCTGAATCCTGTTGCTTTCCTGTGTGGATTGTGTTGTGCTATCCTGTGTGGATTTCATTTTGATTTCCTGTGTGGAATACGTATACTTTCCTGTGTGGACTGAGTTGTACTTGGGCTTGGAGGTTGGAGCGTATTGGAATTGATGACTTAGGTATATGTATGGGCATATACCTAAGCAGTGTCGGTTGTTACTTCATGATTGTATCTTCCTTTGTGGTTTATCCTTTATGGATTTTGGGAGACCTTCAGGGGTCTCGGGGTCCCTACTGAGCAGCTTATACTCACCCCTGCACGGGCTATGCCCGCACTACGTTGTGTTGGTTGCAGACGACGGACAGCATTGATCGTGGCTGAGGCTTGCAGAGCAGAACGGTACCTGGAGGTGGATCACTGGGCGGGACGTGCCGGAGCGGACAACGGGACCCGGGGAGCAGTGGAGCTATCTGTACCCACCCTTCAGGTGGGATTTCCAGTGGATAGCTTGGTGTAGCGGCCTTTACTTTACAGTTGCTGTTTTCCCTTTCGAGTTGTACTTTACTTTCAGTTTGGGTTTGTATACTGGCCCATTTACTTTTCCACACTTCAGTTTTACTATGTTTTTACTTAGTGTTTACCTTTCTGCTTGCTTACTCTGTGGTGCTTGTTTACTTTAGAAAGGCAATGCCTTCCCTTTTTACCCGGATTTACGCCTTGGTGCTAGTCGCCAGCCCCTGGCCTATGGAAGGCGGGCTTGGGGTAGTCACGGCACGGGCCCCGAGGAAGGGTCGTGACAATAACACACCCTTGTAAAATTTTCTAGGCGTCATTGGTTGGGGTGTTTCACCATGAAAAAATGGGCCATGAATCAGCGTTTAAAGGTTATTTTTTTATAATAATGGGTTATTATTGAGAAATCATCGGGATTTCAGCTCCACATAGATAATAAGAGAAGAGAGGTAACCCCCTCCATCATCATTTAACCGCATACTCCTTTTATTCATAGAGGGTTTGTGCTTTTGTATTCATGGGTAATGGTTATATCTCTACTCATTTTATCATCATTTTCATAACATTCTACCATATGATTCTAGTGAACCACATTTATGAATTTGGTGTCGATTAAACCAATTAATGATGGTTTTTTTTGAAACAAATAGATTTTTAAAAGGGAAGAAAAGATAAGGCCATGCATGAATAACTGTATGCGATGGGGCATTATTTCATTTAAGGTAATCCATAATATTGATTAGTTTATGGATTTCATCCAATTAGTTTGAAATATTTTGATGAATTTTTATTATATTAGAATATTTTTGAGAATTATACTTGATTTTGTGTAATGAAGTTTCTATGGAACAATAGAATAGTTTGAATCAATGTATAATGATATTTTTCATTGCTTTAAATGGATAAAACTAAATAATATGGAAAATGAATCCCAAAAAATATTTATAGAGTGGATCATTTCAAAAGTAATTAATATTTATTTTAAAATAATAATTATTTCATCATTATAATTATTTTATTATTATTGATAATTTTGTTATCCCCACACACAGTCTCATAATTTCATTGAGGAATCCAAAGTATAATTCCTCTTGTGGTATGCACATAGACTCCAAAAATTTTGGGGCATCATTGTTGGTTCTCCTGGTGTGAGTGTAGAGGAACCATACATCATGTGTCTTTCACCACTAATTTCAACTTTTAATATCTTGGATATAAAATATATCATCTTTCATTAACTTAGAAGTAAAACAATATTCAAGAATTATTTATCTAATTTCAGATCACTTATAACACCCCCAATGTATCTTTCCTTGATGTGAGTATATGTCATTATAGGTTTCATAAACACATAAATTTGTGTGATCAATGATATTCATTGATAATAATATCAAATATGATCATCTACACACACACACACACATATAAATAATATCCAATTAAATATATAAAATGTTGAATTACTATAGGTAGTTCTTCCCTTATAACCTACTCTCTTTGATATTAACAAGGGTTAATGAACAAGAGAAGAATAATTGTCCTATTATAAGGACTGAACAAATGATTATCAAAACAACATAAATGTCACATCAAACAAATGTAATCTTGACTATAATACATATTATTTTGAATATTATCATGTAATTTATAGGTTCTCAATATAGTGGGAGTTAACTAAAAAATTTTGATGCCAAAAATATATTGAGGGATTTATAACATTAATCTTATATAGAAGATTGATCATCATTTTATATGATATTAATTAATATTAAATTATTAGTAATCAAATGTATTTTTTTTATATGGAAAAAAATACAAAAAACTCACACTTGAACTAGATCCAACTACTAACCATATTGCCAGCTATCACAATAGAAAAATGTTTTATTATAGATATCGCTATAGAACTTTGGATTTTCACATTATACTATGTAAAATATGTATAATACCAATTCAATTCATTGAGAAAAACCATCAAGAAGTTATATCACAAAATATTAAAATTTATTTCCCATATCATAATCTTGACATCTTATCTTACACCATATACTATAAAAAATGCTAATAACCTGATTCTTAAGACACATCAAAAGATAAAATGTCCTATATCTATGAAAATATGGAAACCATGATATTAAATATGAATATTCTTCTTTTATCCTAAGCCTCACTATGATTTTAGATCAATTTGATATGAATGAAGTATACTTTAGTTTATTCTTTACAACTTGCATTACATTTCCTCAAATTTCCAAAAACTAATCTATTATACTTTTTTAAATACAATTAGATAGTTATGATTTCTAACTTAAGAAAATATTCTTAATATTTTTTATATTTCCCAACCACATATTATGAATAAGTAATAACAAGCCTTATTAAATATCATGGAATATGAGGTAGATTAAAAAATACTAATGGGTGTCTAGAAATCAAGTCATCATAGGAATCTCCTTTTATTCATTTTCTCATCTTGTTGGAGAGAATATATGTTATGTGAAGTAGGAAATGAATTAGACTTGAATTATTCCATATGGTATTCATTAAAAACTTCTGACTATAGGTACTTTCAAATTATCATAACAACACAAAAAATTTATGCTTTTAGATCTTGGTTCTTAGAATACAGGTTGTTAAATTATTTCATTCTGGTAGAAGTTAATTATTATTAACTAAGTGTAAGAGTAGAATTTTTTTTTTCAATTTTTATCATGATATTTTACAATGATAATAATATCTCACAAACAAACAACTTGTATAAACCTATAAAATTATAATTATTAATAAATAATAACTCATGAATAGATTTATAAAAAATAATATTATATGATTTTTATACATTCATTCATCTATAATTTTATGTATGAAACTTTCACACCTTATTATAATTAATCGGAGTTACTGACCATTCTTATTATACTAAATAGAAATCTCCCCTAGGGTTTCCTTCATGTCTGGTGGTCTTAAAATATAATAAACTAATATAATAATAAAATATAGCTCACTTGAAATGTATAAATATAATTGATTTTAGTATATGTACTGGTATAAAGTTTCATGAAAGATTGTTATTTTTTTACTTGAAACCCTTAGTAAAAAATTAAGACTTATTGATACCAACTTGTACAATACATGCATATCCACCAATGCCTTTACATGAAATGAATAACCCACCAAAAAAAAATTCTATATTTTTTTAATGGAATCCATATATGAATTCGTATAATATTTCAAATCATATCATGTATCAATTCAAAATTTTATCATATTTTTGGTAGATTATTGTTTTCCTATTCCAATTCATGCACATTTAGAACCTTAACCACAATGAATTTAACGATGCGTTAAATTTATCAAAAAAAGAAGTAATTTACTCTTAAATAAACACATTCAATAATGAATAATGACTTTATATATTAAAAATAGTAACATCCTATGTAAAATTTGGATACTTAGCTGAGATACACTTTATGATTTTCTTAATGTAATTTTGTGGCTAAATATATCTTCAACATGTTTTTCTCATCAAATACATGACATTGTGACATAATAGACTCCCATTACATTACAAATTTTATGATATACATTAGCCAATCTAGTCTATATATAGTTATCTGTTATAATAAAATTTTCAAATCCTATCTTGAAAGGAATCATATAAGAATTATAATACATATAATACTCTTCATTGATCCTCCTTAAACAATAATATTATATTTTATTAGTTTAAGGTTATATGAATTTATAAGTATCTCTACTGTACATTTAAATCATAAATGAATACGAAGTTATGATATTCTCTAACTATCCAACCTAATGAATCTAATATATTTAAAAAGCGGATTCATTATTTCCAATTTATAGTCTTGAAATATCATAATTAAATCTAATGATGTATATGAATTTACCTCTATTTTAAATTTAAAATAGTTCTAATAGTCTATATGAACTAATTCTAAAAGATTTGTGGATATATATTTAATATAAAATGTTTCTATATATATAATGTATCAAGTAAGCTAATAAAATAAAATAAATTTCTTACTCTTAATGTTACAAAAATCCTTATGAGGGTATTTAATATAAAATGTTTCTACACCTTAGGTTTGGTGGATACAGTTCATAGTGAAAAAACTATGGAGTAGGGAGTTCAGGATGGAAATTTTAAGCCAATTCCATTTATAGCATAGTTTTTTCATGGGGAACTGACTACAGTGTGGAGTCTTCTAGGGAGTTTTTGGGTGCTAATTCCAAATATAGGGTAACTTCATCATGAGGTTAGGCTTCACTGTAGCCACAATTTTAGTAGTGGGGTACTATGGTGTGGTGATCTTGGATGCACCCTATCATTCACCCCTAAATAATAGTATCTATGAAGAAACCTATGTCATTTTTCCAAACATGGAGTTGATGAATCCATATAAGGTGTGATGCCTTTCCCTACACTGTATCCTTTGCTATCATAGTACTTCAATGTCATATTACCTTATACGTGTCATGGTGTGGTGGTTCTAAACCTATAATGCTTTGTGTTTTTAATTGATATTAAATCCCCAAAACTATCATTGGACTTCTAATGTTCTGGGGTCTTGAATTCCTCTTCTTCTATAGTCTTGAGAGACAATTCCCTTCAATACAAAATTAGATTCCAAACAAATCAAAGTTCATTAGAGATCCATAATCACTAGTAATTTCTTGTTCCCCCTTATTATTCATAGATCTATATTTCTACCCTCACTCAAAGCCACATATATTTTCTGTTATGGATAGATCTATGATTAAGGATGTTAATTGTGATGAGATCTTATTAGATCTATTGAAGAAAAGGTGTTTGATCATGCATCTAGAAGTTTTAATGTGATTCATTGTTTTTTCCTTTTGTTTCTAGGTTGAGGTATTTCCTCTTATATCAAATATTATATAACATGTAGGAATGGTATTTTAAAAATAATTTTATTGAATTATATATGGTATCAATATGTGATTTCATAAGTGAAATAAGTTTGGTTTGTGTTTTGGAAAATAAAAAAAGTGCATTGATTTTTTTAAAATGACCTTGTTCTTAAAATATTAGAATAATGATTTTAAAATGATTTTATGTTATTTAAACTAGAGAATTACTCTATGAAATTTTTTTAATAGAACAATTATTTTCTATTTAATGTTTTAAGCTGGAATTTTCCATAATTTGATTGGTGTGTGTTCAAGGTAGATGGGTTTGGTCAGAAGATCCACTATCAATTATGGATAGGTTATGGTCATAGAGCACCACTACTGAAAGTAACACCAATATTGAGTGTATAATTTTGTGTTTGAGGATGGGTGTGTGTGTGTGTGCACATGGGAAAGGATATTCCAAATGGGAATGGATTGAAGTAGAATTTTTCATGGTTTTCTAACATGAATTTATCTTATGAAATAATAAATATAATTTAACTACTTTTAATTTTTTATATAAAATTTGATAACTCATACTTATCCTAATTCGTCTGTTGGGAATTATTTAGGGAATGTCTATTGAGTTTATACTCACCCCATGCTTGGGCACAGTGGTGAATTTATTGATGTTTTCTACCGAGACATAGTATAGAGTAAGTTATATTATTTATCTAGAGATTAATCATGATATTTTGGGCATGGTAGGTGTGGTTGGGGATTAGAGAGGGTTTGGGTGGTAATTGAGATAATGTTTCATGTTTTCCAAGAGTCATGCTATCAATTTGGGGGTTGTCATTTTATATTATCTATTTTGTTGAAACTTTGATATTATTTTTGTTTTGAATTAATTTTTCTTTATATCCTTATAATAATTAAAAATATTTTTTTAGAAGTTTACATTCTATATTGTTTCATTTTCTGGTTTTTATAGAGAAAATCATCCTTCTTCTATTTCTCAATCCCTTGGAATTTATTATTAGCATTTGGTGTCTTGGGGATGTCACCTAATGTTAGTGGAACTCTGTATATTCACATGATAATGTGTTTGGGTGAGGTGTTACAAATTCTATCAGTCTTGGTCGGTCGGTCTGTATTTTAGAATAGTATAGAGGAGATAGGAATGTTTGAACATGAAATGTATAGCATCAAAAGACATAACTAATTTTTTTATTGAACATAAAGTTACGAAGTTTTTATGAGTTCAAAAGTGTTTTGATAAACTTTATGGGGTTTCCATCTCATCATCTTGGGTTTATTATATGGTTGTTTCATATCATGCATGGTTAGTAAGACTTCCCACTTTGACTGTATAGAATATTTTGAGTTTAATGGTTCATGAAAATGTTAAAACTATTAACTTTTGGAAAAATGGTTATTTTTTGTTTCCAAGGGTAATTTGGAAAATTTATTTAATTCATATGTTTGTTTTTTAGTGAATAATAAATTGATATTTTTCTTGTTATAGAAAATGGAACCAAGTAGACTTCGTAAGAATCATCATGAAGAAGATGCTAAAAATATTGCTTCACTTAAGCCACATCTGAACCAAATACTGGTCCAAAGAATTATTTAGGCCTTTCATGTAGTAGATAAGGGAAATAGTAATGATTTTACTGAAAAGTTATATTAATAAATTCATTTTCATAAATATAATCCACCCATTATTTGAGATTATTTTAGGCCTGAAAGTTAAGTGGTATGGAAAAATCGAATGAGTTGAATTTTTGAATTATTCAAAACATTAGATGAGTTAAATGTTTATTTGTAAAATTATTTTCTTGATGATATTTCATAAAAATTGTGGTATTTAGTTACTCATGGTAAATTTGATTATGGCATTACATGTGAGGATTTTTAGGAATTGTTTAATAAAAAACTCTACACTCAATTTTTAGAAATGAAAAAACTAATTTATTCATATTGAAATTAGAAAATCTATTCATCATAGAGTATTAATATAAGTTTATGAATAATTATATTTTTTCCTCAATATTTTTTTATGTGTGACCATGAATTCATGCATCTTTGAGTCTAGATTATGACTGGAGAATCACTATAAGATATATTTTTTATGAATTGTAGAGTATATGAAATTTGTGAATTGAGTAACAATGAAGCAAATAGATATTTTATAAATAAAGTTGGTGGGAGTTTTTTTATCACCATAGGAACATGTGGGAACTCAAACACTGGGAATAAGTGGAAGAGGTACACCTACTTCCAAGGTGGTGTAGGGTCTCATAATTAGACCGTAAGATTCGTGAAATGGATACCACAACCTAAAATAAAGATTGGTTATTTTCAATTCATCTCTACATAATAAAATAAATGAGACTAAACAACACCACATAGTTATTTCCACAACTATAAAAAATTAGAAATATTTAGTGTTATTTCCATAATTCTTCAAAGTGTAATATAGGTGATGCAACTCATGTTTCTTAGAAATAATATACTTCAAAAGAGAGATTTCATCATAATAATTTTCTCCCCCAAAACCAATAAAGTCATGGTTATTCTAGTAACACCATGATTATTTATGTTATATAATATCATTAGGGAAGTGAGAAACAATTTGGAGCTGTTAATCAACTTTATAGTGTCTAGAAGATTGTCTTGGACAATCATTTTGGTCCATCAATGGTGAGAGGTATGATTATTTAAAATTCAAACATTATGAAATATTAGTTTGAAAATGGTGAATCTCACTACGTTATTTCTTTTTATGTGGTGATTATATGGGATTAAATGTTTAGATGATACCTTTTATTTTGAAACTAAAGAAACATCTAGAAAAAATGGAGTGTTAGGCCTTTAAATGTGTAGTACGTTTGATTAAAAAATATCTGTCTAAAATGGTCTGGAATTTATCATTTCCAGAGATAGATATATATATAACCTGGTATTGGAAGTGGATTGTATATAAATTTTCATGGACAATATCGAATATTATTCCTGATAGGTGTTTTTCAAATCTTCTAATGGAATTGATCATCTTATTAATAGATATTAAAATGTAAATTCAAGTAAAGAAGGACCATTGGTTCCATTGGTTGATACTATCTATTATAATTTAGCCACAACTACCTTGGAATATATGGATAAGGTTAGACATAAATATTTTCCAACCATCATTAACCTATTTCATGACATTTTTGCTGATAATTTCTTTGGGTTTCCACCTGATAGAGAAATTGAAATTATGATTAATCTCCAACTAGGGACCAGTTTTATTTAACAACCATATTAAGGATGGAATTGATAAAATTAAGGCAATTTAATTTCCATATAAAATATTTTTAAAGAAAGTGGTTCATTTTACTGAGAACATCCCCATGGGAAGAAATAGATCTTTTTGTAATGAAGGTTTGTGGAACTGTTATAATTTTTATGGATTATCACAAGATAAACCATGTAATGATAAAGAATCAGTTTCCTCTTACATGAATTGATGATCTATTTGATGAATTTATAGGAGAATAATTGTTATATACGATTGTTTTATTATCATACTATCACCAACTCTATGTTTGGAAGTAAGACATTCTGAAAAAATATTTACAAAGTCATTATGGTTATTAAAAATATGTTATTATGACCTTTGACCTTATGAATTCACTAGTCATGATTATAGAATTAATGAATCAAATCACTCAAAGGTGTCCTAATTATTTTATAGTGGCATTTGTTGATGATATTTAGGCCTACTCTAGGACTAAAGTAGATTATAAGGGACAATTGGCTATAATGTTTGACTTCTTGAGAGAACATTATATTAATGGAATGTTTTAAATGTGTATTTTTTGGATTCAAGATGTATGGTTACTTAGAATTGTCATTTCTAAAAAAGGATTTTAAAAATACTTAAAAGGAAGAAGTTTTTATCTCTTGGAAAGAACATAAGAACATTTTTTAGTTAAGTAGTTTCCCTATCTTTGTAGGATAGTACCAATGCTATGTTTATGATTTTTCCCATATTACCTCACCAATGATATATTTTATGAGGAAAGGTATAACTTTACAATTTAATGATGAGTATTATAAATATTTTCAAGAGTTTAAGGTTCATATTGCATCAAAACATATACTAACATTTCTAGAGTCAGAACAAGGGTATGTTGTCTATCATGATTCATCAGGATTTTGGCTGTGATGTGTTCATATAAAGGGAAATTATGTTATTGGTTATAGATTAAAATAGTTATGAGTTCATAATAAGAACTATCTAAAACATGATTTAGAATTTACTGATGTAGTACATGCCTTAATTACTTGGAAACATTATCGTTTTGGTGATAAATTTGCATTCTTTATGAATCACAAGAGCTTGAAGAACATTTTCCCACGTGGGATTGTAATCCAAGGAAAAGTAGATAGATAGAATATCTACATATGTTTGACATTAGAATAATGTAAACAACAAGAAAATAAAATTATATTATGGATACACTAAGTAGGAATTCATAAAATTAGTTACCCATAAAGGGTTAAAATCAATGTCTAAAAATGATAATTATAGCCGATATACATCTAAATTGTGATGAAAATGGTAATATTGTAGTTTTATTTTTATTTTCTCTTGTTCCAAAATTGTTTGAGTAAGTAATAAACACATGGAATTTTGATAGAAAATGTTTAAACAATAGGTAATAACTCATTGGTGTGGAGAGTATTGAATGATTGTTAGTATATGGATGATCTGTATTATATTTTAGAGATTAGATTATGGTATTGTAAACCTATTAGGGAAAAATAAATTATTCCTACCACCATTTGAGATGGTCTATCCATAATAGCTTCAAAAATATGTATAAATATATAAGTGAAAATTTTTGGTGGTCTATCATCAAGAGAAATATGGAATAGTTATTCTCAAGATGTCTCACCTATATGTAATGACCTGATCTTTTATGAATAAAATTCCCTTTATTTTAATGACTTATGGATATTGAAAACATATGCACTCTTTTTTTATTGGGTTTAAATTATATTTAATTATCATTACTGTTGATAATATAGATGTTTAATAGTGATCACCTGACTAATATTTTTATAAGGTTTTAAAAAATCATTTCAACATAGACAAAGGAGATGACGACCTCATCTAGTAGACTTAGGCCATATAGAGCTCATATGTCAGAGCTTAAAAAGGAGGTCACATCACTGGGGTTCACTCTCGACCAAGACCAAGCTGATATCCAACAACTTAATCATTAGATAAACCTTTTACAGGAGAAGTTCAAGCTCATCGACATCACAACCCAGACCATGTTTACCGAATGACCCTAAGAATGCCCCACCACCGCACACCTTACTCTTAGAGAGCATGCTGGTGTAATAAAGGGATATGTAATAGGACCCTATCATTATGATTATGTGAATTATTTTTGAATATAATAATTAATATACTTTCATTTTATTAATGTTACTTTGTAAATGATTTTTAAAGCATAAATAATATTTTTTGGTTAATATTCAAATTCAATTAGAAAATCTAGTTTGATGAATAAATAAATTTTTGAATTAAATAATATTTTAATAAAATATTATTATCAAATTAATTTTATTAAATATAAACGATTGTATAATTTTTATAAAGTCAATTATAATATTTATTAAGGTTTGCAAATTGTTTTTGTCAAAACCCGTCAATTTTCAATAAATTTCATTTAAAAAAAATTGAAAAATCACATTTTTATAAAATTATTTATATAAAATTAATATTATTTTTCGAATCATCTTGTCAAAATTATCCAAAGGAGAATTTTTCATAATATTCAGAGACAATCAATTTTTTTTGTAAAAATTAAATACCATATAAATAAAATATGTGTTTTATGACATCATAATGAACCCAAAATGAAGTAATAAATACAATAATGGGTATTCTCAGCCCAATATATGTTTTAACATTAAAATAATGTGATTTTATATTTGTTTTACTTATTTTATAAAGCCTTAGTGAATCCTCCAAGATATATAAAATAATTTAAGATTTTAAAATCATTTCCTTGAAGGGGTGACTCACTTCCACATAAGAAAGAGAAATATTTTAATATCTTCATCCCTTATCATTTTAAAATAATTTATACCACTCACCTTTTATAGAAACCATGGTAAAATACCCTGGTATTTGTTTGTGGTTTTGAATATTTTAATGTTTAGGGTCCAAAACGAAAATAATAAAGAATCCCCCACCATTCCTATATAAACCCACACCATTACACTTCACTAAAACCATTTGTATCTCAAAAAACCTATGAACCATAATCTATATAGTCCTCCCAAGGTGCCCCAATCTCCTAATAATCCTCTCTCAATCCTTTGGGATCACTCATCCAAGTAAGGGATTCCTCTCCTCCCCTTAGAATTCAGGCACCTTCTTTGAGAGTAGTTATTTTAATTTTAATTGATTGTATAGAAATAAATTTTTTAATCACTATATTTCTATTAAATTTATGTTATTTAAATGAGGTATCATTAACCCCCCCACATTTGTATCCTTACCTAATTTATTACTATGAATAAATTCGGTAAGGGATCTTCCACCCTCCTATTTTATCAAGTATTATTTCCATGTTATGTATTTTAATTTCTTTTATTCCTCTATGGGTATATGTTATTAAATATAATATTTATTCCCAATTGATTTATATGTTATGAGATCCCCTTTAAACCTCATTTATCCCTCTTATGAACCCATATGTACACCCATTACCATGCCGATTTTTTGTAATGGTTTTCTTTCTCATTTTTATCCAAGTTTCCTTATATTGTAACACCATTTTATTTTAAATTAAAAATAACGGGATATTTTTTTTCACCTCAACCATACTGACCTTATTATTTTTTAATGATGAGATACCCATTTATCTCTCATTAATCTCTCCTATGTACACCCATTACCATGCTGAAATTTCGTAAGAGTTATTTCATTCCTCCTCAATGTTCAAGTTTCTTTATTATGTTATGAATTCTATTTTAAAATTACTCATGTTGAACATGTATTTATATGATCCCTTTACATAAAATTTAATTTCTAAATTATTAGATACCCCTTTCTCTCTCATCACCCCATTTTATGAATCCCCATGTGATGCCGTTATGCTGCCGAAATTGCACTACAATTTTCATTACCGAAATCATCGTGTAGTGAATACCATGACCATTTCTCTATCAAGGGTATTCATATTTATGCACATATAATTATTGATTATAGAATTACATGTTTTTATTCAACATTATTTGATCCTGTAATAAATGATGATGTTGAAATAATCCATGTTATATGATCTATGTGGCACTCTTAAGCACGAGATTAAAATGTTCATGAAGGGTGCACCCTGATAGAGCTCCAATGCATTGGAAAATATTTAGTATCATGATAAACCATGTGAAATTTGGTTTTAATAATTCTAATTCTTGTGAAATGAGGGTTTACTCATGCCAATCCATGTTCAATGAGCCTTGAATCATGCTAATATCATGTTGTATGTTATTGCCAAATTTCCATGTTGTGATAATTATGATATATCATGCCTTTATGTTTATGTTTCTCTTACAATCCATTTATATTTCTATTTCCTAACATGTATTGTATTCTTCATGTAATTCCTTGTTTACTCCCTTATTGGGCTTTATAGCTCACCCCTCTCTTGTGTATATCCTCTGGTTATCCCATTTAGTGTTAAGTACAAAGAAATGTTATCGTCATGTAAAATAAGATTCAAATAAAGATGTTGTATTTATTATTTTATGTTTTTATGTAATGATCATAATTTCCCAAGAAACTAGAACTCTTGATCCTTGAAGTTGTATTAAGTTCATGTTTATGTAATAAAGCATGTTTAAATGTGTAAAAAATACTAGGGTTGTTATACTATCAGTAGTTCAAGGTAGAGATCCAATGGAAAATGGGTATGTTACACTCCTAAATGATCCCCATTTGTAAATGGGAGAAAATATCAAGGGATTTTGTGATAGGTCTTCCAAGAATGTCTAAGAAACATGATGCTGTATGGGTGACCATGGATTAGCTCAAGAAGTTGGCTAACTTTATCCCTACTCGTGAATCCAATATGGTAGATTTTTTATAAAAAATCTACATTAGATAAGTTATAAAGATTCATGGAATTCCTTTTTAAGTCATGTATGAGAGAGACCCTAGGTTTAAATTATATTTTTTTTAAATCCTCATTGTAATCCCTTAGAACACAATTTACCATGATCATAATTTATAATCCTCAAGTGGATAGACAATCTTAGTGGATGATACAAACATTGGAATACATGATTAGAGGATATGTGATAGATTTTGGAGGCCCATTGGAGGATAACATAACATTATTAGAGTTCTCACACAAAAATAGTTTTTATTATTTTAAACATATGGATCCATTTTAATAATTTTTTCATTGTACTTGTTTTTAGCCACTTTTTTGTGGAAACCAATGAGAATTCAACAATCATACCTAGCCTAGTGCATGAGGAAACATAGAAGATTCAGAAGACTAGGTAGAGAATAGAAACACATTAAATTCATAAGAAATCATATATAGATAATAATGGATGATTGTTTTAATTTGAGGTGGTTGATCATGTTTTCTTGAGAATCTCTCCAAGGCTAGGGAATCGTCTCTCAGGTAAGAGTGGAATGTTTTATCCTTGGTAAATTATCCATTTTAAGATACTTGAATGGGTGGGTGATGTGCCTTATTAGTTTACTTTACCAAAAATATTCAGTTTCATGAAAAAATCATTTCATGTATTTTAGATAAAGATGTACCAGCCTGATCCTGACCATGTGATTTTATTGGGCCATGATAATATTGAAAAAGATGATACATTGACTCATGTTCCTATATAGATTTTGGATAGGAAACAGATTCTATTATATAATAAAACCATAAGTATAATGTGGGGGTTATGGAAACATTCTCATATTTAGGAAGAAACATGTGAGGGTGAAATGAATATATTGTAATAATAACCCAAAATCTTCAAAAACAACCCAAATTTTTTACTTTTTGAGGATATAAAGTCCAATTATGGGGAGAATGTAACACCCTTGATTTCTAACAAGTTACCATTTTTTATATATTTAGATCTTATATAATTTTTAGGTCTAGTTTTAGGAGTACTGGTCGGGTTTTATTGGGTTTTTGTGGGAGTTATTCATTTTTTGAGAAGGCTATTACCTAAAGCATTCACTAATACAAAATGTTTTTTTCATGTCAGATTTATCATGTCAGTTTTTTATAACTACTGTGTAAAAGCCATATGTTTATATTTTTCATGTTGGTTCTTTAATAACTGATGTGAAAGTTAAAGTACCATGATTTTTGACATCATTTATTATATAAACGATGTGAAAATGAATATTTACTATATTGGTTATTGTATAACCGACATGATAACTCAATGAGATTATCTTTTTCACATCTGTTATTTTTTAGACGATGTGTTAAATCTAACTTTTCACATCAGTTATACAATAACCAACATGAGAAAGATAGAAAAAATACATTTTAACATCACATATACTATAAATGTCATGATAAATCTCTTAAAATTGTATGAATTCTCGAATCTATTGATTTCTATGTTATTCGACCATGTGAAAGAAAACTTGTATCTCTCACACATGAAAACCCTAATGTTGTTTTTTCATTCTAATGGCCTGAAATCCCGGTTTTCCTTTATCATACATCCTCATGTTTCATTGGTTCATTATCTGCATTCAATCTGCTCATCTCTCAACTCTCAAGTAAGTCTCATACATCGATTCTCTCTTGATTTTGGTCATTCAAAGTCTCGAGCACCCTATCACTCTTGATTAAGTTTACTCAAATATCACATTACTACTTAGGTTTCATCAGCCTCATAGTTGCACATTAATATATAGATATTCCCCTAAAAAATCTTGGATTACAATATTTATATACCATAGTTGTCCATTGATTTAAGTGAATAGGTGTGTATTTCATTACATTTTAATGTTATATATTAGATCATAAATTTAAGTATTATATATTATTGTTCTAGTGTTTATACTGTATGAAAGAGTTTACACTGAATTGTTTGACAGATGTCTATTGAACCTTGATATAGTATTAAATCGCACTTGCATACATGAAACCTTATTTTTGGTTTAGTGTAATGTAAATTATTTTCAATCCCTTAGCTAATTATATTAATTTTCAACATTAATGTGTATTGTTAAGAAATATTACAAATACCTTTTATTGGTTCCTCATATAACCATGCCTAACATGGTTGTATATATATTCTTTTATTTATTTTTATTTATATGTTATATAAAGACTAAATTATTTTCCTCAACATAGTATCATAGAAATGTAAGGCTTGATGATGTATTATATTATGATATATGTGTCTCATTAATCATATTACTTGTTGAATAATAGTCAACATAGAACCACTTGGGGGAAAATATTAGTTTCTAATAGTATGTAAAATATTTAGTGAAACATTTGGTTATCTACATTCATTTTATATAATTACTAGTATATATTAATTTTCATGATTTATTAAATAACAACTCATGAAGTATTCATAATTCTCCCAATATCCTTATTACATATTATATAATTAATTTGAGTCACTCTGATAGTTTTCTATGTTTTGATTAGTGGTTTAAATTTTATTTATCAATGATATTTAAACTTATATACAATTATTGTCTAAAATTGATAATTTTACTTTTCAAATATGTATATATATATATATATATATTAAGTTAAATTTAAAAGTTTTGTTATTTTTAAATAATGGAAACTTTCATATAAATATAAACTTGGGTTGAATTGATTAATTTATCTCACTTGTATCACCACTATATTCTTTTGTGAATTTTGTTTTATATTTTTAGATAATAATGAGTTGAAGTTGGATTACGTAACTACAAATAATTAATGAATATAATGAAGATATTGCTACTTTTTTGGAATATTCTAAATGAAATGTTCTAAACAAATACATGTTTTTATATCCACAATTGAAATATTTAAATATGAAGAATTTGAAAAGTATAGAGATCAAAGATAATTTAATTTGTAATTGTTTTAATCTGAGTTACAACCCATGTATTTGGCATGGTGAAATTGGAGAGAATTCTGAATCTAATGATGATGATGCTTTGTAAGATGATAACTCAGATTAAATTGGAGAAATGATTCATGAAATTGAAGGAGAGAAAATTGAGGAAGAACTGATAATTGAGCATATATATGGGGATACTATAAAGCCATTATATCCAGGTTTTATGGAATTTATAGTTTAATCATTAGTGTTAATATTTATTAAATTGAAAGAAAAACATAGTTGGAGTGACTTGAGTTTTATGGATTTTCTACAATTGTTGAAATATATTCTTCCTAAAGACTATGATATTCTTGATTCACATTATAAAGTGAAGAAAATTATATTCCTGATGGGATTAGGGTATAAAAAATACATGTTTACCGGAATTATTGTGTGCTATATAATAAGGAATATGAATTTCTATCAAAGTTTCCAAAATGTAAGACGTCATGATATAAGTTGAAATGAAAATTACATGTTGATTTAGCAGTTATAGAGGCCCCTACCAAGGAATTTTGGTATCTTCCTCTAATTAATTATTTTAATAATTTATTTTCAAATTCACATGATGCAAAGAGGTTAATATGGAATAAAGATGAATGCATATGTGATGGAAAATTATAAAATCCATCTAACAGTCCAGAGTGGAAGAAAATTGATAAAAAAATTCCTACATATGAAAATGAAGTTAAAAATATCATACTTGGACTATGCATGGATGAATTGAATCCATATCGATGATTGAGTAGCACAAATAGTTCATGGCCTATTTTATTGGTAATTTACAACTTATCTCTTTAATTTTTTTATGAAGCACAAATATTTTATGTTGAGTTTAATGATCTCATGACCAAAACAATCTAGAAATGATATTGATGTTTTTTTGTCACCATTAATTTATGATTTGAAACTCTTATGGTCGGATGGTATTAGGGTTTATGATTATTATAAAATGGAATATTTTCATCTTCATTCAATTATTATGTTCAATATAAATGTCTTCCCAACATATAGAAATTTTTCTGGATATAGTATTAAGGGGCATAAAACGTGCCTAATTTTAGAAAAACAAACTTCATATTATCAACTTCATCATGGGAGAAAAATAGTATACATGTGTCATTGAAAGTTTTTTTTAATGGATCAATCTTATAGAGGATTAAAAATGGCATTAAATGGATCAATACAATATGATATTTCTCCAAAAAATTTATCCAATGATCAATATTTTGAGAGGGTAAAAACCTTTATGTAACACTTTGAAAGAAACATAAATCTGGTAATGATATAAATATTTGGAAGAAACAATCAATATTTTTTGAACTACCATATTGGAGATATTAGGAGGTGAAATATAACATTGATTTCATTCATGTGGAGAAGAATATATGTGATAGGTTGATTGAAATATTGTTATATATTAAAGAAGAGAATAAATATGGGTTGTATGCAAGATTGAACTTACTATCAATGGGAATAAATTTGAAGTTAACTCCCACTCCTTATGAAATATGTACATTTCTTCTCCCAAATTTTCATTAATTATCCAAGGGGGATAAAATTAGCTTCTATCAGTGTCTTAAAGATATCAAAACACCGCAGATTTATTCATTAAATATTAAAATTTTTGCATATTTAAAGGATTATAAGTTTATATGTATGAAATCTCATGATTTTCACATCATTATGCAAAAAATTATACCGGTTTCATTGCGTGTAATATTGCTTATCCATGTCATAATGACTATCGTAAAGGTGTGTTATTTTTTCAATTAAATTTGTAATAAGAAGATTGATCGAAATACTTTAAAAATTATAGAAAACGAAGAAATTTATATACTTTGTCAATTGGAAATATATTTTCATCCATATTTTTTGATATAATGGTGCATTTAATGGTTTATTCGATTCAAGAATTAAAGATATGTGGACCTGTATATCTATGTTGGATGTATCCTTTTGAAAGGTATATAAATATATTAAAGGAGTATGTTAAGAATCCATATTGACCTAAAGCCTACATTGTTGAAAAGTATATTTTTAAGAGGTCGTGGAGTTTTTCACAAGCTAATTGCCTGTAGTGGAGCACATTGGTTTTCCTCCATATCACCATGAATGAGTTAATTATGGGGGAAAGGGGATTCGTGGGTTGAAAGTGAAACATTTTTTTAGGTAAATATATATATAAGGTAAATTTATACATCTTTAATAACATCAATGATGCTCAACCATATATAACATTTCATATTAATATGTTGAAACAATGTCATCCAATGAAAAAAGATATGTGGATTTTGAATGAGCATAACAAATCTTTTTTTCCATGGATTAAAAAGACCATACATGGTAAATAATATGCATCAGAAAGATTAAAATGGTTAGCAGGTGGTCCATGTTTAAATTTGATAACATGGTTTGGGTATGACATTAATTGTTAAACATTTCATACGAAATATTAAGACAACAAAAGTGAAGTTCAGAATAGTAGTGTATTGGTGTTCATAGAAGCAATTCATTTTTTGAGTTCTAATGAAAAAATATCAATTTAAGAATCAAGTGCATATTATGGTGTCATTGAATAATGGGAGGTTGATTATATTAAATTTAATGTTCAATTTTTCAGCTACAAATGGTCTATCAGTAACAATAGTGTCAGACACGATGAATTTGGAATGCCACTTGTTAACCTGAATAGATTGGAATACGCAGTTGATCTTTTTAAAATAGAAACACATATAATTTTTTGTCAATGTTATTGATCAATCCGATATGTAGTGGTCAATTTTTTTTACAAGGAAAAAACAATATGTTGGTGATGATCAACTTGACGAAGATACTGATTTATGTGAGATCCATACTTTCATGGAAGGATTAATAAATAATAATGATGATCAAGTCATAGACATGGTTTCTTTCACAAAGAATGATCATGATGAATGAATTTGGGAATAAAATCCTTTAGTACATTCCTAATATTACAGGTAACATATTTTTATTTCTCATTTACTTTTATAAATTTCATAAAATGTTAGATAATTTAATTTAATTTTCTTTTTTAAAAAACGTATTAAAACTAATAAGTTAAAATGTTTATTTATATTAGTTTTTTGAGTTTAATATTTTTACCCTTAAGTTACTTATAAATTTATTGATTTTGTTAAAATAAATTTATTTTAAATCTAATATGATAAATAAAAACAAAAATATTTTATAAGAGTATATTGAAAAAAATATTCTTTTTTGTGTAAAAAATGATATATTTGGTTGGACCATTTTTAATATTCATACACCATTTTTGGATTTGTTTTCTTTCATTTAAATGAAATTTCATATATCATTACTCTTGTTAGTATTTTAGTTAACTATAAAAAATATTAATAATAATTTGTTATGTTTATTTTAGTTAAATTTTTTGTTTCATAATTTTTCATTTTTTATTTAAATTATTATTGTAATAGTTGAATTTGAATATTTATGTACTAATTGTTTATTTATTTGATTTAAATGATAATAAGAAATAAATCAAATGATCACACACATAATTTTAGAGATGAGCGTACTCATACCTCTGGGGAGTAATGTGAACATGCACCTCTTGGTGACCCCCATCCTTATTTACCAGAGTCATATACTCCCAAAGATCTAAAGAAGAGTTCAAGGGTTGGTAAACATGGAAACACACATTTACCAAAATTATCATTTCTTCATAGCCAGGACTATAAGATACTGGTATAATTTGATTATAATGATATTCCAATAGGACCTAATTCAAAATAATTCAATATTTTTTTATTAGTTCAAGGTAAAGGCATAGTCAATATTTTTATTAATGATTAGAGAAGTGTTGGAAAAGTAACACTATCTTAGTCATGGGAGACCATTTTTGTAAGATCATATTTTATTATTTGACTAATCTTTAAATGTTCATAGTAATATGTGTTATCCCCTTGTTATCATATAACATTAGATATACTTGACACTAGAGTAGTTAGGAGAAAGTTTTTATCATTGGATTCTAGGATATAGAGGGATTTTCAATCAATCCTTACATATAATTTCATTTTTGGACATAGGAAACATCATAATCCATTTGACATATATCCTTTTATAGATGAAGAAACATGGAATAAATTTGTTTAAAGTAGAATAAAAAAATAATTTTTGGTAAGTGCAATGTAAACTTTTAGAGGTTTTGTTTTATTTATGATCTTATTAATGATTTTTTATTCTCAATTTACAACAGTCAATGAGATCTCATAAAGAAATCAAATCTAGAAACGTATACCCTCACACATTATCTTGGGGATGGTATAATTTATTGGGATAAAAAAAGATGCCTGAAAAATCTCAAATACTAAGAGTTGAGTCTTCAAGCTATGGAGAGGTTCCCCCTCCACCCTGACTAGAGATGAAAAATTAAAGAGGACTCAAATGAGAAAAAAGGGAAATATATTATGGAATAATTGAGGGTTATAACTAAGAGTATTGTTAGATGTTTACTTTATTTGTTTATTTATTTATGTTAATTGAATTATTTATATATTTTTAATAATTACATATTTTTTCAAATAATTCAAATAGGATTCACTTAAGGATAAAATAACACAGGGGTATTTGTAGCTGAGGAGAGGTAGGATATTTTATCTACTGCATTGGGAAAGCCCGAACACCCAGGTCGTGTATGAGGATACCTGACAGTTGTATCACTGAGAAAACTATTTACACATTCTTTATCTTCTGTAATAAAGGATCTTTATTAAAAATATATAATCTTTGGAGGATGAAGTTTAGAATATTAATGTGATGATGGAGTATATGATCGTAGCATCGATATATTCCTTGTTTTTAGACATAAAAATACAATTTCCACCAGCATCTCCCTATCCCCCACCTCTTCTAGAAGCTCTTAATCCTCCACCTCTTTCTAATGACCCCACTTTTTATCCTACTCTTTCACCCACTCCTCCACAACTTTTTCATTATTGTGAGTTATATGTTAATGATCCACAATATCATATTGTTGTATATGGGATAATATTTTATACTGGTGGTACCATTCATCATCAACAGTTATAGATAGGGAATCATAGGGTCATTGTACATGATATTATAGATACATCAGCTAGAGTACCATTACCTACAGATGAGGTGAGGACAATTGAAAAAATTATCAACCACTTTTTAGTTTGGCCATCTAGACTTCTGCAACAAATTACCATAGAGGTATGTGTATATTTTATCTTTTATTTCATTTTTTTATTAACATTTTTTCAAAATATTAAAGTTTATATATTTATATATTTATTTATAGGAATAATTTAAAGGTAAAGAATTACTATATAGATAATAGAAAATTCAAAGTGATCTTACTTCAGATACATATTCTATTAGTCTTGATAGATTGTCAAGATATTCAAATTTTTTGTTGGGTGTTTATGAGATTCAAATGGAAGCTGATGTATGTGGGAATGAAATGAATGCAAAGATTTTGAAAAATGATATCATGGAGCATGTAACTGGAGATCAGTTGGGCATCATCATGATACCAGGTTTTTCCATATAAGTACTAACATAAATCTTTCCATGCATTAAATTTATTGAAAATTTATAATTATTTATATTTTGTATTAGGTATATTAATAAAATGTGTGAGGAGGATGAAAAGGTATATATCTATGGATTTATGGACCCGTAGTTCATTTCACCTAAATCAAGAATAATGAATGGAGAAGAAAGAACATTTTATATTGCTGACAGATTTGAATAGAATATAACTAATCAGTGCTGGACGTTTCCTTATATTGAGAAGTGTGAAACATATATCTCACAAAGTGTTATTTATCTTTTAAATTAATTTCCACTAACATTAAATTTTCTTTTATATCAGTATCCATTGGATGTTTGGTGTTTTTTCCAAGGGATAAGGCACTTTACCTATTTTTCTCTATCCAGGGTGATGTGTGAGAAAATTTTAAGAAAGTATTGGAAATGTAAGTTTTAATTTCTTAATAGTTTTTTATATTATAATGAATTATAAATTAATTTCATTTATATTATTTTATAAAAGGATTATTAATTTCTTTTTAGAAAAAATAAAGAAAAAATGCCAAGATCAAATATGTAAAACCAAAGGAGATTTTACATTTACAATTAGTATATTTTGGATATATTACATAATAATGTTATTTTTAATTAAAAAAATCATTTAAAAATATGTGTAATAATAAAGAAGGTGTAAAATAATGTGGAAATTATGTGTTAAGATTATGTATGAAAAAATTTCAATTATTATAATTATGAAGTTCCAAAAGGTTATATTTCTTTAAAAACATTTCCTTAATATTTCATTTGTTTTGTTCGTAATAAATGTTAAATGATTTCATTTTAATTTGAAGCTTTTTGATGACCCTTAGCCTTATAGTTCACAGTATCTCACACACTTACAAGTTGAATGGGAAAATCATTTTACATATTTGGTTGGATTTTAGTTTGTTTTTAGTTAATATTATAATATCGAATGTTTTAATGGTAAATGTGTATTTACTAGTTGCTTTGTTTCTTATTTTGTTTTTCTTCTATTTTTGTTGTTGTTTTTGTTGGTTATAGGGAGAATGGTTTAAATGAAATATTTTATTTTATTTACACATCAGTTATTTTATAAATGATGTTAAAAACCTATATTTATGGTTTTCCATGTAGGGTTTTAACTAACTGAGATAAAAAACCATTTATCTCGGAGTTCTTCCACATAGGTTAGGTAAGAACTAACATGGAAGAGGCTTTTTTATGTCGATTATTAAATAAAAAACATAAAACACCATTTTACATGTTGGTTATCCAATAAAAGACATAAACAATCTCCTTACATGTTGTTTTTAGGATAACTAATATGAAAAACACCTTATCATGGTGGTTTATTACATCGGTAATATAATAACCGACGTGGAAAATAATTTTCTATGTAGTTTCCTTGAAAACTGACACTAAAAACAAATTCTATGATTTATTTACATAATTAATTTTTTAAAAAAAATGTTAAATTCATATTTAAAACATCTCCTTTAATAACGGTGGCTGATAACCGACGTAAAAAAGTAAAAAAACCGACATTAAAAATCATTTCTGCAATAGTGATTGGTTGTGGCGCATTCCTTTAGTGGCTGGAATATGGAGCTTCGTGCTATGCTATAGGAGTGGTGGATATGATGTGAAGTATATCAATTGTGATTTAGGGGTCAATGATGGAAATTTAGATCCACCTCTATTTATGATTTTACTATGCCAAGGGGACTTGGTTGTGGTATGGAGTCCTATGCTGAGTTTTTGGGTTCTATTTCTAAATATGGGTTAGCTACAATATGGGGTTAGTCTATTCAAAACCCTCCCATTTGGTAGTGGGGTACTATAGTGTAGTAATCTTGGATGGGTTGTAGCCCATCCTTGGAATCATATGATCAATGATGCAACCTGTGTCATGATTGCTGAATGTGATTTGACCAAGGAAACCATAACATGGTACCTTTCCTAACTCCATAGCCTATTCTATCTTAGTACTTATGAACCATAATCCCTTGGATTCTATGTGGTGTTGGGGTTCTTACTCAAGATCATTTTTTATTTTTAATTTAGATTAAAGCCACAAAATCCTCATTAGTATTTTAATCTTCCAAGGTCTTGAAATCCTATTCCTCCCCAGGATTGAGAGATTAGCCCCTTCTACCAAGAAGAGAATTATAAATGAATCAAAGTGCATTAGAGATCTAGAATCATTCATAATTCCCTTTTCAACCTTCTTCTTCCAAAAGATACTTTCCTACCCTCTCTCATAGTAATAAATCTAGTCTATTATAGAGATATCTATAATCTAGAATGTGAATCGTGTTCAGATCTTATTAGATATATTGAAGGGAATGTGTTTGATCATGGATGTAGAAGGTTTATTTTTTTTCATCATTTAGATCTTCCATTTTGAGGAAGGTGGAATATCTATCATATCCAATATTCTATAACTAGAATTATTTGTTTGATAAAAAGTTTTTTATTTGATTTTATATGGTATCATAATGTGATTTTATGAAGGAAACATGTTTGGTTAGTGTTTTTGAGACCTGGAAAATTTGTTGGATTTTGGAAAACCACCTTGTTATCATAATTTCTAAATGATTATTTTAAAATTGTGTTATTTGTTTAACTATTGAAAAGAATTTGATTAAATTATTTTAATGGAATAATTGTTTTATGTGAAATTTTTTGTCAAGGAATTTGAAATAATTTGTTTAGAATTTGTTAAAAGTGGATGGGTTCATTTAGAAGATCCGTCGTCAAGGTTGTATGGGTTATGGTCATGGAGAACCACCATCAACTGTAACACAAATAATGATTGTATGGTTATTTGGAAGTGGATGGATGTGTGTGTGTGTGAACATGGGAAAGTTTATTCCAAATTTGAATGGAAGGAAGTACGCTTATAGAAACCCAAAATTTTCATACATATATATTTCATCATTTTTTAGGATTATTAATTATATTGAATAAATAAATAAATGAGGGACATAATATTTTACAACCTTTATAAAAATGGAAACATGTAAACATAAACACTCCTCCATAAGTGAGCTATATCATCTACCACTATGTCCTTCACAACTAGCATCCATCTTAGATATATCATACATAATACATATCTTCATAACCCGGGGAAAGGAAACATAGGAAAGGGTGATCTCAGATGATCAATAATGGTAAATATAAGAGATATCAATATATGGTCATATGAAAGCATAAGATGAGCATAAGGGTATTTTATTGTGATAATAACTTATAAAGTTCATACCCAACCTCACATAGATCATAAACATGAGTCATAGAATAAAAAAATATCAGTTCCAAAAAAAATTCCCATAAGGGTGATAAAACTTCATAAGTGAATCATAAACCATAAGATCATGTCATAAAAGTGTGTCTTCTTCACATATAAATCTAAACATTTCATAAATCAAGGGTAACTAGAAAGGATATCAATATAGTGGATCATGACTCATTACTTGTTTCCTAATGTGGATCCGGACACACCTGTTTCCCATTGTGGATTAGGACACACCTAATTCCTATAGTGGACTAGGATACACCTATTTCCCATAGTGGATAAGGACACATCTATTTCCTATAGTGAATTATGACTTGTCACATATTTCCCATTGTGTATCAAGACACACCTGTTTCCCATAGTGGATCAAGACACACCTATTTCCCATAGAGGATCAGGACAAACCTGTATCTCATAGTGGACAAAAACCATCGAATTGTTTCCGATTTTTATCTCATGAGATATAAATTTTTACCCAATGTAACAGAGGGATATATAGGTCCCAATAATATTTTTTATAACATATCCTCCATCCTTGGTTATAACATAACCACATTAACATAATGAAAATTAAACATATTCATGCCACAATATAATAAAACATATATCATATCATAACCCATGAAATGAAATGGGTTTAATAAAAATTTCATCATATCATAAAATATGGAAAAATAAATAGGTTTAATAACCATTTCATTATTTCATTATATTATAACCCATGAAAAATAAGTGGGTTTCATAAGAATTTTAACATAGTATAACACGTAGAAGAGAAATAGGTTTCATAAAAATCTTGTCATAACAAACCATTATGAGAAAGAATAAGAATGATATCCTTTATTCAAATCCCTAGTAATCATAGGTAATATCATCAGATGTCATCTTAGATGAAAAACTATTTTTGAATATCATTGAAAATATTTTTTTGAGGAAAATACATTTTCATTGAAAATCAATTTTTTAAAAAATAAAACCTTTCTGGAAATCCATTTTATTGAAAATAACCATGAAAAATAATAAAATAATCTTTAAAAAAACCACTTAAAAATTATCTTCATGAATTAATAATTTTTTATTTTAAAAATTATTTTTAAAAAATGTTTTAAAACAATTTAAGAAAACATTATTTTTAAATAAAAATAGTTTTCAACAAAAAAGATGATTTTTCATAGAAATATTGTTTTGAAATACTGAGTATATAAATAGAGGAAAATGAAGGTAAAGCATTTATTATCCTTAAATAAAAAAATTATAAGAAAATTTCTGAGTTTCTTGAGAGATATATTATAAAATTTCATCATTGGAATCATAATCAATAACAATCCTGATAAACAATGAAATTGTAATATATACTCTTACCTCTTTGGTAACTTTGAATTATAATCCCCATGAAAGAATAAAATTATATTAAACATAAAATATAATAAAAATAACAATATTCATTATATAATATGTCTATGCAGTAGTATATATGACTCATAGAAGAATAAAGGTTCATAAATCAACTTATGTGCCAAAGAAGGAAAATTGAGACGAAAATCCCTTATGGATTTTTAACTTTTGAACCATAAACCCCATGAAAGAGAGAGACTAATATTGATAAATAAATATAAATAATTTTAATTTTAATAATCATAAAATTAAAGAAGTGGAATTATATACACCACCTAAAATAAATAGGTGGTGAATATGAAATCTGTCTGAGAAAAGTAAAAAGTGAGACAAAAATCCCATACCACAAAACTTGAATTCAGTTATACTCAGTCAAAACACCTATATAATTTAGATAATATTATTAAAAATCTATCTAATAACCATATTAATATATATCATACCATATATGGTTTTATTATGACCTTTTAATACCTATTTATTAACAATTTCATGTCAAAGTTACGTTGCGATTAATAACCAATTTGTTTTTTGTGTATGTTTTGATTTGTTATATTTTAGTTCTTATAATTTTGATAATGGTTCCAAAATCTATAGAGTGATAAAAATGTTATAAATATCATATATATTATTTATATATTTATTTACAGTAATCCATATAATTTTCTGATATGAAATGAAATACACCGTTTATGCAGACAATAGGTCGTATGTACACATGAATGATATTTTTCATTTCATTTTTGGTTGAAATAAGGAAAATTAATTTATATATATATATTCATTATAGAATCATGTTTATTTAATATATGTCAAATTTTTTTATTAAACCCATCCTTAATACATTCAATGTAAATCTTTAACGAACCACATCGCTTCGCGAGGTGGTAGTCTTTTGTACACACAATTGAATTTATCATATTCCAAAAAAATAGAGTATATGAAGGTATGTGTGATATAATAACTAAATAATCACAATAAAATCATAAATATAATATATTTAATAAAAAAAAAATTAAATCCACCATTATGACCGGCCTTGAGAGTTGGTAAGGGAAAACAAACGACATCGGTTCATGAGGTGTTAGTCTATTGTACACACAAATGATGATTTCATAACCCATTTGATGGAATTAGAGATAAAAAAATTTCATGAACATAAAATAAAAATATATCTTTAAATGGAATATACTATGATTATTATATAATCATGAAATAAAAATAATTTATTTTTTTTAGGAAGAAATAAAATAAAAATTCTTGTTGATGAAAGTTACCTCTTCTTCGGGTCTCCTCCATAGAATTGCACTAAAATCCTTCAATGGATGTCTTTAATCTAAGAATAAGGCTTCAAAGATGATATTATGGATGTTGGTATGTGATTTGTTAAGGTATTTTCAATCCAAATGGTTTAATATGTGTGAATATGTGAGGGTAGTGAGTGACCTTTTATAATTGAGGATGAGTGGTATTTTTGTAAATACCCAAAAGTATTTAATTTTTGGAGGTCAATCTTACCTAATGTGGCTGTATAATTGATTAATATTAGAGGGTATGGATTAATTGTATGAAAATTACCCCCACCATACAAAATCAACACATTTTATTATCATGTTATTTCGTAGTCTTTAAGTTTACTCAAATTTATCATTATAGTTTTAACTAGGGTAACTTGTATCTTTTTTATTTCTATAGGTAATTTATCCTTTAAGACTAATATTAAAATAGATTTATTATATAATTTAGAGATACTAATTCTAAATATAAAATATGTTTTATTAAATAAAAATTATATGTGTGTGTAAAATTAATTTTTACAAAAATGCATGTAATGAGAAAAACTATGTTTTAAACTGAATCACTGTAATTAATTTTACCTGTTTTCACTAATAAATATTGAAAAAAAATAATTTGAACTTATTAGGAAAAATAAATTATTATCATTCCCAATATTTAATCTATTTTTTAAAATTTAATTCATAGAAGTTGAAGAAATCAATTTTTTAAAAAAATCTTGTAGACGCGATGAGAATGCGAGTCTTTTTTAAGTGAAAATCATCAAATGTTTACAAAGTTTTTTTAATCCAATTTCAATATGAAAATTGATTAAAATAACCAAAATCAGTTTAAGGGTTTTATAATTGAACCAATTTAACTTAAAAAATAAACTAATATATAATTCAACTTTATAAATAAATTAAATGAAAAGGTAGATTTCTATTAAACTTTTGTATTTTTCACTATTCATAAAAATTAAAATATTTTAGAGAAATCCAAAAAATTCACCATAAGATAATTTTGATATGATGATTTCAAAAATGAATTTTATTTTATCAAATTAATATTATAAAATAGTCAATAATTTATTTTAGTTTCATTCATAAAAATAAATAAAATCATTTTTTGAGAAAATAGTATTTTTGACATATAACGAATTTATCGAAAATTATGTATTTTATTATCAATATTTTTTATTTATATAAAACAATTATACTTAATATTCAAAAATTAGTTATTACTATTCATATCACTATGTTCAATGAATAGGTTATAATGATCACATTTAAATGACTATATTAATAATATATCGTGGTTTTGTTAAAACTCAGTGTTGCGTGTAACTCAAGCTAAGACAATGATATGTATTGTGAAATATTTACATGGTGTTTCATGTAATGAAAGATTGACACGATGTTTCATGTAATATAAGATATCAATGAAATTTAATTTATTTGAAACAAAATAATTCAAAAAAACTTAGGGAGTTACATTCTACCCCCTTAAAATAAATTTCACCCTAGAAATTTATTATTTTTGTGAAAAAATGAGGATAATTTTTCCTCATTTCATACTCAGGTTCCCATGTAACTTCCTTAATCAAGTGGTTTCATCACATAATATTGAACCTATGAGTGGCGTTGTTTCATTGAATTTTATCTATTCGATACATAATCCCAACCCATCATTCCTGATAAGAAATCTCATGATCAAATAGTATAATCTCTGAGTTTGGTACATGTGTTGGATCAATTATGTATTCCATAGGACTGATACATGGAACACATCACGAACTTGAGACAGGTTATGTGGAATTTCCAAATGATAATCTAATATCTTAATATAATAAATTATTTTAATGGGATATATATATATGTGTATTAGTTTTCTTAATTTATTCCATGGGGAAATTCATAGAAAGACCTTCTCACCAACTTAAAATTCAATAATTCATCAACAACTATCAGTATAACATCTATGTAAACTTTAAATAATACTTACATGTTTCTGGATAGATCTCACCTTCACTTCCATATCATCATCTATCTTAGGTCCCAATAGCGTTCTTTATGAAACTTCATTCATGTACGTACAAAGGATTTATAGGTAGACATCTAAATTCCCAAGTGAAAGATATTATGGTAAGGAAATTTTAATAATGGAAGGTGTGATCCAAAATCCCTTTAAAATCAATTGAACAATATATTAGTACATCATCTAACATTTTAATTGTTCATGGAGTTCTGAAAATTAACTCTATATCAAGAGATAATAATTTTCCAAATCATTGAGGTAAACTTCAGATCCATATGAGATATAATTGACTGTGGTAATCCACCTAACCTTATAACTTCCTTAATATATATTCTTGAAATATGATCCAATGGGAAATATTCTATGATAGTGATGAAATTTTTTGACTTTTTAAGGTGTTAAACTATAACCCATAATTACCTCAACATCAAAGATAATGTAAACCATAATTATTACTAGTTTTTTTAATCATTTTTCCATGAAGTGTATTGGAATTCATCATTAAATAACTTTTTCACTAAAACTTATACAAAACCAAAGGTTTCTATTACCATATATGTCTATAAAAATATCTTTAATCTTGATAAACTCCCATCACATGAGACATAAAAGGAGATTCAATGAGTTTGAAATTATGATAAACAAATGATGGCATCCATAACTCTTAAGTTTATATTACATTGAGACATATACACTTTCAAATATTAATTCAACATTTATTCCTTATAAAATATATTATCTTATATAAAAACATTTCAATTATAATATTTGGTTCAAAATTATACCGATATAATATCAAATGTGATTTCATTATTCCAAAATTCATGTAGAGGGTGATCATCACATTAAATTTCACTAAAGGATGAACCAAAAGATGTTCATAAGGCTCATTCATAACAATAAAACATGAAATTCTTAACCAAGGAAGGGAGTATAAGTGTGTTCTAATTATAATGATTAAATTTTACCATAGTGATTGTATAAGATTTACATTTTTTCCTTTGTCTTTAGAGGTTGTAGTATCTTATCATTCACATTAGCCCTTATATCGGGGCATTAATTCACTTAATACCCAAACTCTATACACTTAAACCACTAGAGTGTGGGTGGTAAATTAGTTGGAATCCTCTTCTCCTCCATTGCTTTAAATGGAACATTAATAATATTAAAACATTCAAAGACTTTATGACCTTCATTTACACATTTAAAGAACCCCCGGTTACATTTAAGTGATTACCATTATTCTTCTTCCCCCTTTTCTAGAATACATATACCCATAAATTATTTCCACTATTTGAGTTTTTATGAGACTCGATCTTCCATTTCTTATCAAAACTAAAGGAGTGGTGGGAATATTCAATTTCCATTTCTAAATTTAGTTCACATCAAACAACTTCATCACTTCCACAGAAGTCTCTTATATCCAAGGCCTTTCAAAGACTTAGTTTCAGGACACTAAATAATAGATCAATATTTTTTTCTAGGTTATTGATTAAATGAGAAGTGTACCTTACATGTTTTGTAAAATTAGCTTCATAGTTACCAATAGATTCATCATCATTTTCCTTAATCTAAATGAATTAATTCTCTATCTTTTTTCTTAGAATAATAGGGAAGTAAATATTAAAACATATCCCCGTAGACACTTCCCATTCCATAGATTCAATTTATTCTTGTTCCCACTTGTTTTTAATAAGATTTCACCATTGATTTACTTCACCATTCAAACTATAGACAACTAAAATTACTTATTCATGCTCTAAAAATAGAAGTATGGAAAATAACCTTTTAGTGGAACTGATCCATTGATTAACAACAAGTGGATCATTAGAACCATTAAAATAATTTGGACATTACTTCATGATTGACTCAACAAAATATTATTGTCTCCATTTATCATTTGTAAGTTGAACATGATTCATAGACTGAGAAAGTTTTTTGATCATATCAAAAATATTTTTAATTATAGACCCCATATTATTTTTTGTATAGGAGGAAATTATTTAAATTATTCATAAAATTAATCATTAAAATGGTTCCTTTAGGTTTCAACCATTAACTAATTTCAGAAATAAGAGTTTGAGAAATACTAATAATGGTGGAAAAACACATAATCATAACAAATAACTGATAATAAGTCTAAATTATGAAACCTTCATTTCAATATATAAAAACTTAGTTTTATCCAATTCTATTCACAGTTATCATCTATTTAAATCCATCATTAAGGTTTATAAAGAGTTTTTGAATTTCCAAATCATATCCCCTAGGAGTGTCAAACCGGATGTGAAGTAAGGCCCATTATCATGCATCGGTTCTCGATTGAGCCTAGATCAATATGATATTTTAAAGGTTGTTACCCCAAGGTAAATATGTGCTAGATAAACATGCACTTGTAGTATCCATAAATAGATGTAATTTCTTTGAAAACACTTTCTTTATCCTTTATTAGAATACCAAGACATTTTCCTATTCTTTAACTCATCCTTAGAATTATCCTTATATAAATCTCTAGAGATATCCTTAGAAATATCCCTAGGGATCTCACTAGAGTTTTCTCATCTTAGTTTCCATATGTTAACTAAAACATTGACATGATACAAACTATAGTGACCCAGTTGTTTTATCCATATATATTACATCATTCTTTATAAATATTCATTATATTGTATAAAAACATGCCTGTGAACCATAATAGTTTAGTGAATTTATAAAATTTGATACATAAACAACAGTATATAAGTGAACTATATCATCTCCCACTATATTCCTCACAGCTAGAACCCTTCTTATATATATCATAAATTATACATATCATCATAACATGGGAAAAGAAAACATAATAAAGGGAGATCTCAGATGATCAGTAATGGTAAAAATAATAGATACCAATCGAAGATCACATGAAAGAATAAATGACCATAAGGGTACATGATCATGACCATAAATTAGGAAGTTCACACCCAACCTATCATAGATTGTAAACCTAAGTCATGACAAAAAACATTATCATTTCTGGAAACATGGCCCATATGGGTGATAAATCATCATAAGTAAATGTAGAACCATAATCTAATATCATAAAAGTGTGGGACCATAATATATATATAATAATTTAGTACATAAAGGTTAAATACCAATACTATCAACATAGTGTATCATGAATTATCCCATGTTTCCCACTATGGATCAAGAGACACCTTTTTCCCATAGTGGACCAGGACACACTTGTTTCCCATAATGGATTATTATACAACTATTTCCCATAGTATAAAATGACTTATCACATGTTTCTATTTATGTATTGTGACACACCTATTCCCCATAGTAGATTAGGACACACCTATTTCCCATAGTGTATCAGGACACACCTGTTTCCCATAGTTTATCAAGCCCATTTATTTTTTCCCATTTTAATCATATGAGATATAAATTTTTAACATATGCATTGGTTGGAGAAACATGTCCCAATAATATTTTTTATAACATATCCACCATCCCAGATTATAATGTAAATAGCATCATATAATGAAAATCGCACATATGTGCTCCAAAAGATCATAAAGACATTTATCATATCATAAACCATGAAATGAAGTGGGTTTCATAAACATTTTATCATATCATAACCTTTGGTAAAGATACTAGGTTCATAATCATTTCATCATTTCATCATAGCATAACCTATGAAAAAGAAGTGGGTTTCATAATAATCATATTATTGTTTTACCTATGTATGGGAAATAAGATTCATAAAAAACATTCATAACAAACCATTCCAAGATAGAATAAGAAGGGTATCCTAGGTTAATATCCCCAGTAAATCATATCCAACATCAAAGGATGAAATTTTATATGAAAAATTATTCCAAAATATCATTTAAACGATTTCTTGAGGAAAATAACTTTTCTTTTAATATCGTTTTTTAATACTAAAAAATTGTTGGAAATATGTTTTTTGAAAATAACCATGAAATATTTTAAAGTAAAATTTAATAAAAATAATTTTAAAGATTTTATGAGTAAATTATCATTTATATTTGAAAAAAACTTTTTAAAACATTTATGAGAACATTTTTAGAAAACATGGGTTTGGAAGAAAAAGTATTTTCAATCAAAAATATAATTTTACTTAGAAACATTATTTTAAACTATTGAGTACATGAAGAGATGAAAATGAAGGTAAAACATGTAATCTATTTACATAACTAGAGTATAATAAAATTAATATATTTCTTGAATATATATCACAAGATTTCACCATCATAAGCATAATCATAAACAAACCTGATAAACAATGATATTGAAACATATAACTCTTACCACTTCGGTAAATTTGAATCATAAGAACCATGAAAGAATAAAATTAAATGAAACATAAAATATCATAATTTTTTTTATTCATGATATAATATTTCAAATGTTATGTATATACACCTCACAGAAGAGGATAGGTGCATAACATAACTTATGTCTCAAAGAAGGTAAATTGAGAAACAAATCTCATACCGATTTGTTAACTTTTGAACCATAAAACCCCTGAAAGAGAGATAGCCATATTTATATGTAAATCCACATAATTTTAATTATAATAATTATATAATAATATCATAGAAAATAGATATACCATATAAAATAAATAGGTGGTGAATATGTCATATATCTCATAGAAGAGAAAAGTGAGATGAAAATCCCTTACTTGAAGTATTCATTTCCATCATACTCAATAAAAACTGTTGTATATTAAATATAAGTTTATTATAAATCTATTAATGAAACATATTCACATATATGATACCATATATTATTTTCTTATGACCTTTTGTTACCTGTTTATTAACAATTCAATGTTAAAGTTACATTTCAGGTAATAACCAATTTCTTTTTCATATATGTTTTGATTTGTAATATTGCTAGTCTTATTACATTGATCATGGTTACATTATTTAAAAAATGATAACCATGATATAAATATAATATATATTCACTATATATTTATTTATAGCAATTCATAAAATTTAGTAATAGGAAATTGAAAACACTATTTATGGAGATGGTAGGCTGTGTATTCACATGAACATAGAAATTTTTTGTATTTTATCTTGATTACCACGTGTGACATAATTAAATAATTTTATTAGTCCACCAATATTTTATAAAATCCCAATTTCCCTCACTATTTGTTTTAATATATATGATCATGAGGATATCATAGTGGTAAGGATCCATATTCTACTTCTCATAAAACATATATTGGCAATGTAAGTTTATTTGATTTTATATATGAAGGTGGGATTGCAAAAAAAATTCACTAATAGTTCCTTGAATTATTATGTGAGTCTCAAACCCTATTATCCAAAAATGAAACTTCCTCAAAACTTACCTTGTAATTTTATTAAGTGTACTATTTTTGTATCGATTAATACCAATTAAAAAAAGATAATGAATTATTATTTTTAAATATCCATAATAATTTTAAAGTGTCCCCAATAATGTATCGATTATTAATACAACTATGGGTGCATCATAACATTGAAGATGGAAGGTTCTATGAGACATAATTTTTTCTTAAGAGTTCTTGTTTATATTTATTTATAAATATACATTATTTTATTCTTTACATTCTTTTAAATATTATGTGGATTTTACATAATTAATTAATAATTTTATTAAAAGATTATTTTCTCAAAATGGATTTATTTCTTTCCATAATATCTTGATTGTTTATTTATTTTATTCATGTGTTGATGTATAAACTAGAATAAAACATAAATTTCATAAATATATGAATAAGAACGCATTGGAAAAAAATAAAAAAATATGTGATTTGAAAATGGTATTTTAACTATTCGATGGTTTATCGAGAAGAAGATAAAATAAGTCCTAATTATAATATATTAATTCCTTATGATAATATGTGGATCAAGTTTTATCATTCTATATTTATCATGTGTTTCTCCATGGTTGGTTTCAACTCCACTTAGTCTTGATCCATCTCCTCTTGCATAGAGATCCTTTATTTAAATATACTTATTGACTCATTGGTGAGGGGTACCCGTGGTTTAGGGCTATAGAAAATAAACAATTTATAGGAAGACCCATAAATTTTAAGAAAGAAGGCATGATATGTATATCATCATAGTTAATTTTGTTATAAATTAATCAAAAAAATATATTTAAAAAATAAAATTAAATACAGACCCACACATACATAGGTTGGACAAGATGATGATCATCAAAATTATACAATGACTACTGCATTAATTTATTACAATTTGTTCTATACTATTAATAACTTCTCAAATTTATAAATTAATCATAATTTTATTTAATCGATTATTAAACTTAATTTACAATCCAAACAGTCCATGATATTCCCAACATATTTAATTTTTGATATGGTAAATAAATAAATTTTAATATTAAATTATGATATTCATTTCATGTACTAACAATGAAAGGTAATGTTCTCTTTTCTATCTTATTAAATCAGTTTTTTTTGAATTTAATAGTAACATGGAGTATATCATTACTTGAAAAGACATGGGACTAACAGTATGTATTTTCATTTTAATGTACTACGTACATACACAACATGCTTACCTACACATTTTATGGCAATATATATAGAGGGATGTTTTATGGATAAATCTGTATAGTCATCATAACATGTATGACCACACAATAATTCATGAATATATATGGTGTGAACCACAAGATATTATCAAGAAGTATAAATCCTATAATAAAACCATACACCTCCTATATGTTTATAATGACACGAGAAAAATTATTAAGGTACCTAATTACACACGAATTATAAAAAATTAGTCACCGTGTACTTATGAGGGAAAATGTATCACATGTTTAATATCTTCAGCCATATAGTGTGCTGTTTAGTTCTTCCGTTAATAAATTATTTTAAATTTTCACAGGTTTCCTCATAGGAAAATATAGTCTTGACATGTACCTTTCACGAGGTCTCTCACGTTACGGGTACCATAAAACCAATAACACATTGTGTAATTCATTTTTGTCCACCCAGACCACATGATTAGGCAATTAGTGTGTATGTCCCACTGATTATATTGTTTTACATGGCATGTAAATCTTTCTTCACACTGAGTACATAATATGATGTCATATTACTCGACTATGATTCATTACATTTCATGTATTACTTTAATGTCACATACATTGACCACACATCACCTACAATTTACATAGGGAAAATGCTGTAATTTTAAATGATGTGTATGCTAACTATATTATATCAACTATTGTATTACCAAAAAAATATTAATAAATTCCTTTTAATGGGATCATCGAGCATTCATCATCTATTTTTGGCCTATTCTTATCCATATGAATTTTTAACAAATGAATTACATCAATCTTTGGATTACCAAAAAAACATGTAACATATTTCTTAAAAAAACTATAAATTGATCAAAATAATAATAAATAAATTTAAGTTATACTGTAATTTCATTGATACAACTTAAAGGTTATGAGGCATAACAGAAGCAGTCAAGACCATTCCAAATAATTTTTTTTGTTGGGTTCAAAGGATAATCAGAATGAATATGATGAATTGGACACATGAATATTCATAGATTGTATCTTTTCAAATTAAATTTATAAATAATAAAAAAAGTATACCTCTTCTTGATAGTTATTTCATTGTTTTTGATTAATTCAGTAGCTTCTATTATATTATTATCAATGTGGTGAAGAATGAAACTAAAATTTCTAAAGTTTTACCCACATATGATCAATAAATCTTAGAACATCTCTATTCTATTTTGACTAACAACACATAAGAACAAAATGTTTTTCTCTATTCACTATTTATCAAAACTAATAGTCTATTTTTCTTGAGTGATTAGTCTATTGATATCTCATTCATTATATGGAGGATTATAATTATATCTCTATGTTTTTAGAGTTTTTTGTTTGGATTTCTCAATATTTAGAGTGTTAACTTTAGAGAGATTTGTTATGCACAACCATTGTCATAACCAAATAAAATTATAAAACCTGGAATATAAAATTATGGTTAAATAATAAATAATTTAACAAAGGCCTTTTACTTAATTTTTTATTCAATTTACATCCCACATCAAACAATATTAATAATAATAATATTATATTTCAAAGTATACTCTAACTCAAAAATATTGAATATCGTATCTATAAAACCTTTTAATCAGCTTGTCAGTCATCCTCCTCATTTATTGACCCCAAAATAATAATTTTTAATTTATATAAACACATACATACCATTATATTATTTTTAATCAAATAAATAAATTTTATAGTCAGATAACATATAATTAGTCATTATTTTAATATTCATGTATCTAAATAATTATTTTTATCTACATGTTTACTACACTTGTTAATAAATAAATAAATATTTATTTCCTTGTGAATAATAGACATGAAATAAATACATATTATATATTCTCTAACTCAATAAAAATATTTTTGTTTAATATTCAACAAAAATAGATTATAAAATTAAATAATTAGTGACTGGATATATTAGATCAACATAAACTAAATAATTATTTTCCAATAAACTGATAATAAGACATATTATCACTATTAAATTCAAATTGTATTTAACTATGATACTAGATGAACTTAGTGTATAACCATCTTGGCATATTTATTATTGGAATCCTAATAAAATTCCTAAATAAAAGAACTGTAATTACTTGGACCCGAACAACCACCCAAACAGTGCTAAATGGATCGGGTGTCACTACCTTAGGCACACCTCCCCGAATGCAGAAGGCTGCCGACTAGCAGCAAGGGTCTTATAGGTATGGTGTGGAGGCTATACCCTCTTAGAGGATAATAATGGTACTGGTCTGAGAAAATTTATAAAACATGCAACAAAAAATAAAGGACTCACCAGACTCGAACCAGACCCGCAAAGCTGAAGCAAATTGAATATCAATAAACAGTGGAAGAAACAAATATAAACAAAAACAATGGAAAATAAGTACAAAAACATGCTGATCACATGTAACTACTACTGAACAACAAATATGCATCCAAAGAAGGTCAATAAAAAAGGGGCGTCAATGGCTAACCAATTGTAGCTACAATCAAGTAAGCATGCTGATATAGGAAAGAAAGAAAAACAAAGTAAACTCTAGTTAGGAAAGACCTCAGGGTCCATACCATCTCCATGAAAAAACTAATGCAGTCCAGATCCTAAAGCTGACCTATTTCCTTCACGTAAATCCATAAAGTGTACAAGCATCCCGAAGGGCCCATGTAGGGTGTGAGACGACTCTTAGTAGGATACCAACCAATGGTGCTTACCTAATATAAGTGTTTAAGAAGACATGAATTTATAAGGAAACAGTAAACAATACGATGCACACAAACAAACGCAACTCCACTAGTGCTTAGTAGCCACCATGAAGTTTCACCTGCTTCGGCCAAAGCCGAAATCTCTGCCATGTTACCCGGCACCATGTTCCCCCTGACACCGCATGTCTCTAGTACCGACATCTCAAAGGCACGCCCAAGAAATAATATCCCAGAGGAACAACGATGTCTACCCTCAAATAAAGTATCTTGAGGGACAATGATTTCTGCCCTGAAATAAGGTAACTGGAGGGACAACAATGCCTTCCCTCAATTGACGTAACTAGAAGGACAACAATGTCTTCCCTCAAATAACAGAGAGCCTCTGCCTCCAACCCGATAGCTTAAATTCTATCCCCTAAAGGATCCTCACCTCCCATGTGGCTTCCTACGACAAGCACCCCCAAACCAATAGTAACTAAACCGCAACTAACGAGGGCCTCTACCCACACAAGTGCTCAAAACCACCTCATCACAGATTCTCTCTGTGTGCACACTACTCAAAGTTTCCGGGTGAGCGGTAATCACCAAAATAGTACCCAAGCCACAATACCTCTGACACCTCGTGTCCCTGTGACCATGCTACTCAAGTCTGATGGGCTCACCATCCAAGTAACCCGGGCCATGCCCAAACTGATAGTTACCCTACCTCAAACTGACATTCATGGTGCCCAATCCCGTGGTCAGAACCTCCCAAAGTAACCCAAGCCAAGCCCAACCTGTGATTAGCATCACTCAACAATACCCAGACCATGCCCAACACACCCCGAAGGTTCCAGCATATGAAACATCACAAATCACATATATAACCACAATGGAATACTTTAAACATGCAAGACATACGAAATAGTGGAATTTCACTAGCAAGGTGCTGTCCCATACCAGCACTGAGGCCTTGATAACCTCTAACAATTCATATTATTGCTTAACAAACTAAACATTTTAGTTTGAAACATAAATGTTCAATTATAACCATTTTGGATTTACCTGGCCAAAATGCCCCAATTGAGCAACAACCCCTCACCCGGCCTTGTTCAAGAAAAACCGGTAAAGGGAATACCCAAAGGCATCCCACAGGTCTAATGAACAATTTAATATACAATATCATATAAAACTGGGTCCCTTTCAAAATACCCAAAAAGGCGCTATAGGCCGCACCACCCAAAAATATACGAAAACACAAAAAGGGGTATGCACCACCAACCTGAGACCAGTACGATGTTACTTCTCCGATAACAGCCTCTAATTATGTCTAAAACTCGGTTGATCTACAAAATAATCAAAACTTCTCAAGCCCTTATAACTCATTGTAGAACAGAAATCAAGAAGTTTGTCTCAAGAGGAATCATGGCCTTACCAAGGGGGTCCCAAATGATCAAATGATGTTCAAAACAGAGTTCAGACGAATATCTAGGAAGGATTTGAAGGTCCGGAAGGCTCTCCCCACTCAAACCCGTCCAGGTTTGGGTTTCCATCTCAATACGAGGCTACTACCGATTTTAACGAAAAAAATAAAGTACACAATGTGTACTTCATGACTATACACCATGTATCATTTTACAGTTTGTATAACGACTGAAAAAATAGCCGGGAACCTACCGACTGACTACACGACATATACCTTAAGGGGTACACGATGTGTACTTATCTACCTGGCTAACATCCCCAACACACCATGTATATTCCCATACATAGACCCTCTACACAGCGTGTACAAATATTACACGACGTGTACTTGCTAAAAACATTTTACCCAACCAACAGGCATACACACCATGTATGGAATCCACATGGTTAAGGGTACACGGCGTGTCGAGCAACACTACATGACTTGTTGTAAGAAATTCCTACACGGTCACCACATGGCATGTACTCAGCGAGCTCACATCCAGTACTCGCCTAACACATACACGGTGTGTACTTTAAGAATACACAGCGTGTAGTCTGAAAATTTCCAGAACATCCCTGATTTTCCCAGTTTTCTCAGAAACAAGCCAAAAAAAATTCAAATAGGGTGAAGATTTTGACCTGTTCTAAAAACCTAGGTTCTTAAAATCTCCCCACCTTAACATAGCTCGTCTTCGAGCTATCAAATGAAACCCGAAGATGGAACCAAACATACCACCTTGATCAAAGGAACCCAAACTCTCCCGGTCTCAAAGGTTCTGGCTAAAAACCTCAAGGGACTCCCCACCTTCGGGATTGCATAACTCGGTCTCAACCCTACAAAACATAACAAATCAAGGGTTACTAAACTGTTTCCGGACTCAAGGTCCTCTCGTGATGCAACATCACCTCTGCGCCTCATTGGTGCTCCCGTGTCACTCCCAACACCCCCAAACATATTCTGTACTGCATCGGTGTCCGCCTCCATGAGGTCCTGCATCCCATGGATGCTCAAATGAACTGGGTGACTAGCACCTCAAGTAACCTGTATCCTCGATGCCCCAATGCCAAAGAAACCTCATGTAACTTGCATCCTCGATGCCCTGATGCCCATGGCACCTCATGTAACCCACATCCTCGATGCCCTGATGCTACGCATATCATATACATATATAAATATATCACACACCCGATAAGGCACTAATCCCACTAACCAGCATCTAGTCATTCCACAAGAATCATATGCCTCACATGCACTCAAAACAGACATGCCTCAACAGGTCATGCCAAAAGAGGACAAGGAAATCATGGACACACTTGCAGTGTACCTCTAACCATCGTCATCTCACCAACCTGCTCTGCCCCTGGATGCTCAACGACGTGCACCTGGCCTGAAGTACGGATGCCTAATGCCTGACCTCCCTGTGGTGCGTCTACAGTCACCATCCACTGACCCCTCAGCTGGTTCGAATTGTCTCTATCACGTCCTCCACATGTAGCTGAACCTCGACTACCCTCTCTTGGTACCAAACCTGAACCAACTCCAGATGCCATAGTCTATCCTGGTCCCTATCTACCAGCTATCTGAGAAGGCTGCCTGCAAAACCTCTCCAGATTCCCAACCTGTCCACGTGCCCGACACCCTTTCGGAGACCTATCACACTGAGTCTGAACATGTCCTGGTTGTCCAACCTGAAAGAAAACCACTGAAGAGATGCTATGAGGTGGTCTAGGTGAGTCCTTGGCCTAACTGCCATGCTGAAACTCATCCCATCCTCACTTCCTGTTGTCCGAACTGTCACCTAAAATTGTTCTCCGACCAACCTGGTGCCTATCCCTATGGTTTCCTTCCACTATAAGCACCTGGTTCACCACCTCTAAGAAAGAACCCAATCTGAAGATATTCACTTGGATCTGAATGGCGTGTCGTAATCCATCCTCGAAGTGCCTCACCGTTGCTGTGTCATCGCTTACCATACCAGGTGCAAAGCGAGATAGCTCTATGAAAGTAGCTGCATTGTCCATGATGGACATGTCTCCCTATTGAAGGCCCAAGAACTACCTAGCTCTCTCTGCCCTCAGTGTCTCTGGGTAAAAGTGCTCGAAGAACCTATCCTCAAAGTCTTTCAATGCTAGTCCCTCATGCTTGCAAGCCTGAAACTACACATCCCACCGGCGCTTTATCGGTCCTCCCAGCATGAACATCGCCAGCTTGACCCTCCACCCTAGAGGCGTCTTGAGCTGCTCGAAGATCATCTGCATGCTCTCTATCCAGTTTTTATCTGCCTGCGGTCCACCCTCACCCTAAAATAGTAGCGAGTGCTGCGACTGGAACTCCCACATCAGATATTCCATATATGGTTCTGTACCCTGCACACCTCTTTCGATACCATACAAGACACATACCAGGCTAGCTCAGATCTTCTCATCGAGCCATGGTCTGAACGCTTCCAAACCCGGTTGTTGTCCTGCAGACATTCGGTCCTGAACATGATCCTATCCCTGAGCCTGTACCTACTGCTCATGCTCTGCCTGCACCGAATCCTAAACATGATCTTGCACCTACGGTTCTGTATCATCACTTTCCTGACGCTCCATCTGAGTCGGCTAAAAGGAACCCGCTGAATACCATAAATGGTTAGACAACCCACATATATATATATATATATTCAACGTAGATAAGGAAAGCAGTAAAGAGGCAGCATAAAACAACTACCCTTACTCTCCCCTATCGCAACCCATGCCCATGGTATCCCGACCTCAGGGCATCCTTACCCGCCCTCAACAGCGCCAAGTATCAAAAGTACATCAGGCCATGCCCGTCCCAACAACCAACATTGCCTCAAACTGATGACTGAGTCACCCAACCCTGGTGATCAAAATCACCTCAACCATAATACCTTCCTTCTCATACAAGAGCCAGGCCCAAATATACTACCACTTGAAATTGTACTAATATAAAAATCATGGCATAACACATTGAAATAAACAAGCAATTCTATCAAAATTTCACCTATTCACATCGCAAAAGAATACAAAGCATGGAAATTTATTTTATTCACCTCGAATTATCACTTCACAAAGCATACATGTAGTTATGAAATTGAAATACCCTAAAAGATGTGCATATAAAGAGCCAAACAATCACTCATTTCCATACCGGGACAATGTTTTCACATCACAATCAATAACATCGCACACCAAGTGAGACACCTAGGTGGAAATCATATAAATTGTAACCTGAGAAAAAAGAAAACAACAATTCCCACCCATGGTAACTTGGTCCATCCCTCATACTTGGAGCTTCAGGAACCCAAGAAAAAGCTAGAAACCCAGTTCCAGTAACAACCTATCTCCATTCAACCATATCCCAAATAGTAAAACTAGCAGAAATAAAAAGAGAAGTCTCATTCTCATTAGTATCCAGCAAAGCACTGCTACTAAATCCCTATCAAAAACTCCTATAATACCACTTTGTAACGACCCAGACCCGAACAACCACCTGAATAGTGCTAAATGGGTCGGGGGTCACTACCTTAGGCGCACCTACCAGAATGCCAAAGGATGCCAACTAACAGCGAGGGTCTTATAGGTATAGTGGGGAGGCTATACCCTCTCAGAGGAAAATAATGGTACTGGTCCGAGCAAAAATATAAAACATGAAGCAAAAAATAAAGGACTCAGTAGACTCGAACCAGACCCACAGAGAAAAAACCCATTCAATATCGATAAACAACAGAAGAAAAAAATATAAACAACATCAATGGAAAATAAGCACAATAGCATGCTGGTCACATGTAACTGATACTAAACAAAAAACATGCATCTAAAGAAGTTCAATACAAAAGGGGTGAAAATGGCTAACCAACTATAGCTACAATCAAGTAAGCATGATGATACAAGAAAGAAAGAAAAACAAAGTAAACTCCAGCTAGGCAAGACCTCAGGGTCCATACCATCTCCATGCAACAACTAATGCAGTCAAACTCCGGAAGCTGACCTCTTTATTGCACGTAAATCCATAAAGTCTATACATGTACCGAAGGGCCTGTGCAGGGTGTGAGACAAATCTCAGAAGGATACCACCAAATGGTGCATACCTAATATAAATGTTTAAGCATACATGCATAAGGAAACAGTAAATAACATGATGCACAGGAACAAACACAACTCCACTGGTGCTCAGCAGCCACCACGAAGTGTCACTTGCTTCAGCCAAAGCTAGAATCTCTATCATGTAACCCGACACCATGTGCCCCGTGACACTGAGTGTATCAAGTATCTATGTCCCGAAGGCACACCCAAGAAATAGTATCTAGGAGGAACAATGATGTCTGTCCTCAAATAAAGTAATCAGAGGGACATCGATGTCCACCCTCAAATAAGGTAACCGGAGGGACATCGATGTCTGCCCTAAATTAATATAACCGGAGGGACAACGATGTCTACCCTCAAATAATAGAAAGCCTCTACCCTAACCCGATAACCTAAATGCTATCCCCTAAAGGCTCCTCACCTCCCATATGGATTCCGAAAACATGCACCCAAAAACCAATAGTTCCTAAACCACAACTAACGAGGGATTATACCCACACGAGTGGTCAAAACCACCTCATCATGGAGTCTCTCTATGTGCACACTACTCAAAGTTTCTAGGTGAGCGGAAATCACAAAAATAGTACCCAATACACAACACCACTAACATCTCATTTCCTTGTGACCATGCCACTCAAGTTCGATGGCCCCACCATCCAAGTAACCTGGGCCACACCCAACCTGACAGTCAGCCTACCTCAAACCAATGTTCATGATGCCCAATCCCATGGTCAGAACCACCCAAAGTAACCCGGGCCAAGCCCAACCTGTGATTAGAATCACTCAACAATACCCAGGCCATGCCCATCACTACCCTATGGTTCCATCATATGCAACATCACACATAACATATATAACCACAATGGAATAATTTATATAGGCAAGACAAATGAAATAGTTGAATTTCACTAGCAAGGTGTTGTCCAATAACAGCATTGAGGCCTTATGAACCTCCAACAATTCATATTATTGCTTAACAAACTAAACTTATCTATTTATAACATCACAGTTCAATTATAACCATTTTGGATTTCCCCGACCAAAATTCCCCAATTGAGCAACAACCTCTTGCCCGACCCCGCTCAAGCAAAACAATTAAAGGGCATACCCAAATCCATCCCACCAGTCTAATGAACAATTTAATATACAATATTAGATAAAACTGGGTCCTACTCAAAATACCAAAAAATGAGCCATAGGCGACGCAACCCAAAAATTTACAAAACCAAATAAAGAGGTATTCACCACCCACCTAAGACTAGTACGATGTTACTCTTCTGATAATAGCCTCCAATAAGGTCTAAACCGCAGTATATCTACAAAAGAATCAAAACCTCTCAAACCCCTATAACTCATTCTAGAATAGAAATCAAGAAGAATGGATCAAGAGGAATCAAGGCTTTACCAAGTGGGTTCCAACGGATCAAACAATGTTAAAAATGGAGTTCATACAAAGATCCGAGAAGGATTTGAAGGTCCGACCGGCTCTCCTTGCTCAAACCCGTTGAGGTTTTGGGTTTCCGTCTCAATACGAGGCCACTGCCCGTTTTAATGAAAAAAACAAGTACACGGCGTGTACTTCATGACTACACACCGTGTAATATTTCACTGTTCATATGAACACTAAATAAATATTTAAGAACCTTCCGACTGACTACACGGCGTGTACCTTGAGGGGTACACGACGTGTACTTCTCTACCTAGCTAGCATCCCCAACACACCATGTATATTCCCATACATGGCCCCTCTACATGGCGTGTACAAATAGAACATGGCGTGTACTTTCTAAAAACATTATACCCAACCAATAGGAATACACACCATGTATGGCCTCCCCATAGTCAAGGGTAAACGACGTGTCGAGAAACACTACATGCCATGTAGTAGGAAATTCCTACTCGGTCACCACACAACATGTACTCGATGAGAAAACGACTGATACTATCCTGACACATACACGGCATGTACTTTTAGAGTATACAACGTGTAGTCTGGAAATTTCCAAAACTTCCTAGATTTTCCCAGTTTTCTCAGGAACAAGCCAAAAAAATTCAAACAGGTTCGAGATTTTTACCCATTTTAAAAACCTGGGTTCTTACAATCTCCCCACCTTAACATAGCTCATCCCTGAGCTATCATCTAAACCTAGAGATGGAACCGAACATACCACCCTGATCAAAGTAACCTGGACTCTCCCAGTCTCAAAGGTTCTAGCTAAAAATATCAAGGGGCTCCCCACCTTTGGGATTTCTTAACTCAGTATCAACCCTAAAAAACTTAACAAAGAGAGGTTCACTAACCTGTTTCCGTACACAAGGTCCTATGATGATGCATCGTCACCCCTGCACCTCATTGGTTCCCCCCGTGTCTCTATCGACACCCCCAAACATATTCCTCACCACATTGGTGTCCACCTCCACAAGGTCCTACATCCCATGGATTCTCAAATGAACCTGGTGCCTAACACCTCATGTAACCAGCATCCTTGATTCCCCGATGACCACAACACCTCAAGTAACCTGAATCCTTGATGCCCTGATACCCATGGTACCTTAAGTAACCCGCATCCTCGATGCCTCGATGCTACACATCTCTTATACATATATAAATATATCACGCACATGATATGGCGCTAATCCCACTAACCAGTATCTAGTCAGTCCACAAGAATCATTTGCATCATGTGCACTCAAAATGGACATGACTCTATAGGTCATGCCAAAAGAGGACAAGGAAATCACGACCACATTCATGGGGTACCTCTAACTATCGTCGGCTCACCATCCTGCTCAGCCCCTAGAAGCTCCACGATGTGAACCTGGCCTGAAGTATGGTTGCCTGATGCCTGACCTCCCTACGGTACTTCTCCAGTCACCAACTAATGACCCCTCAACTGGGTCCCACTGTCTTCGTCATGTCCTCTATGTGCAACTGAACCTTGGATACCCTCTCCTAGTACCAAACCTGATCCAACTCTAGATGCCATAGTCTGTCCTAGTCCCGGTCTGCCAGCTGTCTAGGATGGCTTCCTGTAGAACCTCTTCAGATGCCTGACCTATCCACATGCCCAACACTCATTTGTAGGCCTATCACACTAAGTCTAAACATGTCCTGGTTGTTGATCATACCACAATTCACTGTTTTATTCCACCCTTACAACGCAGTTTTAAACTAGTTTTGTAATGAATATTCTAAATATAATAATAAATTTCACTTCATGTTTGAATAAATAAATTAATGTTAATCAATAATATAATGGGAAATGTTACTTGTTTTTATTGTTTCAATGTAGATGGAGGTGATTTGGAGGGCCTTTGATGAAGTGGAAGAAAAATGGGCCGAAGTTGCATGTATCCATGGACATCTATCCACTGTTTTGTATAGTACACGAAATCCGTGCATCCAAATGGGCTGAAATGTTGTGGGCAGGTTCAAATTTTAATACGATACATTTCATATTAAGGAACCCAATGCTGATTCGGCTTCTATGGGCCCCACACTAACTGATCTGTCCAAGCCACCAAATTTGGACCAAGTCAAATGCGGTGTTCTGTATTTTATCAATATCTTGAGCTATAGTTGTCCAAAGGGTGAAAAACCTTCGGTGGAGATATTCAAGAGGTTGGGATAAAACTTTTATATTTTCTCCAAAGCGATATAAGACTATCTGTATGCCAAAACGCGTGGTACAAGTGGATTGAAAAAATCTGTGTGCCTAAAACCAACTTCCAATTTTCCTATAAAATGGCACCTTGGGCTCCCCATTTGCAAGTTCTGCCAAGAGGCAAGGTGCTGCCATTTTGTAGTCCCCAAGGAGTCTTCTCAAAATCCCTTGAAGTTCTGGAGGCCATGGGAGGTGCTACTTCAACATCATCTTCTTCTTCCCCTCCCATGGGTTTCTAAACCCCTCGTGATCACCCGGGGAGGAACGTGATGTACATCCCGAGCTTCATGTTTGTAATATGTGAATAATCTTTTAAATTCCAGGTTGTTGTGTTGTTTTTCATCATCCTCTATTCTTATTTTATTGAGTTATATACTGGTATGTCATGCTCAACTCATATGATCATGTTTGGGGGTACCCATTCATGTGATGTTTCACACACCATTCACCACTTTCTTTCCCCATTTCAATTGTAGTGTTTGTGTGGTTTATATTGGTCAATTAAACTCACAAAAGCACTGTCAAGGCCATGTAAATTTATGTAATGGTATTATAATGAAATAAAATACAAACATGGACATCGGATCGAGTTTTTTGTGTGTTGCCTTGGTGACTTTTGGTTATGAAGTCAAACACAATTCACTCAATCATCAGCGGTGTCCGGTGAATCATTGTGTGTTTTTGACTGAACCCTAGGAGGTATCCCAGTATAAACTCAGTAACATTATAGTTCTAGGTGTTACAAACCAGGTATTAAAAGATCATAACCCTATATCATGAAGTGATGAAGGATAAACATCATGCGAGTACCCCGGGTTGATCACACTTAATTTATTCTGTTAATCTCTACTTTTTTTTATAACTTCTATTTTCTATTGTAATATTTAATCATCAAAACCAAGTATTATAAAACCACATTTTCCTTTTTACCTTCATAATAAAAACCAAATTTTAGAATTAATGATCTAAGGCTCTGTCGAGAGACGACCTAGGGTTGCTGCTATACTGCAGAAATTCTAGTTAAAAATAAACATCTAATTTGACGCGCTCGACAACGCGATCAATTTTTGGTGCCGTTGCCGGGGAGCCAAGATCATTTTTTTTCTTTATTTCATTTTATTTTTTTATTTTACTTCTTAATTATTACTCCTTTAAATACCCCACCCCATTTGATTGTTTTTTGTTTTGGGTTTTGTCTTTATTTTTGGTTGTTTTTGGTGTGTTCTTTAACTCTCTCTCTCTCTATATTCTTCTCCCTATCCCTCTCTAATTCTATAGTATAAAATTCTATTATTCTTTCACCCTTATTATTTTTCTCTTTTATCCATCTTAAATCAAAAAAAAAAAAAGAAACACAACAAACAATCAATCAATCAAACTGGACATCATTGTTGCATGACAAGATCTGGTAAAGGAACACTACTTGAATTTGATCCTAAAATCGAAAAGTCACTTCACACATAAATCAAGGCATCTAGAGAAGTTCAATCAAGTAACATTGTGGAACCCCATTTAGAACCTCAAGTGGTTCTAAACCAACCCAAAATTGAACCCAATCAAACCCAAGAAAACATGGCTGAAAATAATCGAACTTTAAAAGAACTTACTACCCCTGATGTGGAGTACCAACCTGTGTACATCCAATATCCCGAGGAAGCATCAAACTTTGAGATTAGATCAGGTCTCATCCACCTTCTTCCAAAATTCCATGGTCTTCCCGGTGAGGACCCTCACAAACATCTAATGGAGTTTCACATAGTGTGCTCCACCATGAAACCCCAAAATGTGTCTGAGGACCTCATTAAGTTTAGGGCCTTCCCTTTCTACCTTGATGGTGTAGCCAAAGATTGGATATACTATTTGCCTTCCACAATTGGGAGATGGAATGACCTAAAAAGACTTTTTCTAGAGAAGTTCTTCCCTGCCTCCCGAACTACATCAATTAGGAAAGAAATCTATGGAATTAGGGAATCACAAGGAGAGACCCTTCATGAATACTGGGAGAGATTCAAAAGACTTTGCTCAAGATGCCCCACCACCAGATTAGTAAACAAATTTTAATTCAATACTTCTATGAGGGACTTATCCCCATGGATCGTGGAATGATTGATGCTGCAGCTGGTGGTGCCCTAGTTGACAAAACGCCTTCTGCCGCTCGTGACTTAATAGCCAACATGGCTCAAAATGCACAACAATTTGGTACACGAGCTATTTCACCAACCCAAGGAGTTCATGAGGTAAGTCATTCAGCCCTAAAACAAAAGGTAGATACTAAAATTGATGAGATGCATACCCTTCTAAGTCAATTATCTCAAGCACAAGGTAACTCACTCTCTACTTCTATTCCATTACATTGTGGGATTTGTTCTGATAACACTCATTTTTCTGACCAGTGCCTACAACTTCAAGATTCATCTGAGTCCTGTGCAGCTGTGTTCCCAGGGAGTCCATTCCAACAAGCACCTCCCTTCATGCAAGAACAATTCAGGCCAAATCCAAATCCAGGGTGGCAGGCACAACCACAATACCGACAAGGAGGAAACTCAAGCTACCCCAAGCAGAATTGGTATCAATAAGGCGAAGGTATGAAACCTTCTTATCCTTCAACTTCTCAAAACAATCATCCTTCTCCTCCTCCCAAATCTGAACCAAGCCTCGAGGACATGGTGAAAAAAATGGAAACCCAGAACCTTCAGTTCCAACAGACCACACAATCAGCTATTCAAGACCTACGAACCCAAGTGGGGAAATTGGCAAACACCATCAGTGAGATTAAGATGCAAGGTTCTGGAAAACTACTATCCCAACCCATTGACAATCCAAAGGACAAAGGTAATGTATGTGCAGTTACACTTCGTAGTGGTAAATAAGTTTCTCCTTCTATTGATTCTGCATAGTAGGTATGTCCCCCTCATGAAAACTCTCTTTCCCAACCCTCAAAAACTTCATGTAAAGAAAAAAAAGACAAAAATGGTAATCAAATAGTCATTGATGATTCAAATGAACAATCCATTCCTCTTCCTTTCCCTCAAATACTCTCTAAATCTAAGAAAAACTTTGATAATGAGATTGAAAATGAAATAATGGATACATTTAAAAAAGTTCAAGTTAATATTCCATTGTTGGATGCAGTCAAGCAAATTCCATGTTATTCCAAATTTCTTAAAGAGATTTTCACCCATCGACGAAGGCTGAAGGGTAATGAGAGAGTCAACCTGGGAAGGAATGTCTCGACATTGATTCAACTAGCAATGCCAACCAAATGCAAGGATCCCGACACATTCACCATACCTTGTACCATAGGGGAGACCTTCTTTTTTGATGCTATGCTAGATTTAGGTGCTTCCATTAATGTAATGCCTCACTCTGTGTATACTTCTCTACAGGTTGGAGAGCTTCAACCAACATGCATTTTTGTGAAACTTGACAACCGGAGTACAACACATCCAAAAGGAGTGATTGAGGATGTCCTTGTTAGAGTGAAGAATCTCATCTTCCCTGCTGATTTCTACATTCTTGAGATGGAAGATACCTGAACCCAAGGACATGCCCCTCTCATACTTGGGAGGCCATTCCTAAAAACATCAAAGACGATCATCAATAGTTACAATGGTATGATGTCCATGGAATTTGGAGGAGAAAAGGTAAGTTTTAACATCATTGAGGTTATGAAACACCCCGCTGAAGAGCACTCCACTCTTCCTGTCTATTCGATGGAAGTGCTCTCAAATGATGCACACACACACAATTCTCTCCTCAACCCAAACTCTGATTCTTTTTTGTTTTCTTCACCCTTGGATGATTTGAGTTTTGGTTCTTCTTTTGAATGTTGTGTGGGTTCAGAAAAATGTAAATTTTTTGCTTTAATTGATGAGTGTTTATTATGAGGTTCTAATGACTATCGATGATTCTGCAAATCTCATTTCAATATATTCTCTTTCCTTTGAGAATAAACATGAGCAGATAGATAGTTTCATGGACCTCACTCCCCCTAAATCCCCTCCTTCAATCCAGAAACAACCGGTGTTTTAACTTAAACAACTTCCTTCTAATTTAAAATATGCATATCTTGAGGGTATTGACTAATTGCCCATCATTATTGCCAATAACCTCTCTCCACAACTGGAATTGAAACTGCTCGAACTTTTGAGAGAGTGTAAAAAGGCAATAGGATGGACATTGATTGATATTCCCGGGATTAGCCCATCTATTTGTATGCACCATATACTTTTGGATGATGAGGCTAAACCCATAAGACAATCTCAACGCCGGTTGAATCCCACTCTCCTTGAAGTGGTAAAATTGGAAGTCAGTAAATTACTTGCTGCAGGGATCATTTATCCTATATCTGATAGTAAATGGGTTAGCCCAGTGAAAATTGTGCCTAAAAAAACAGGAATAACAGTTGTGTCAAATGAAAGGAATGAATTGGTTCCAACACATGTGCAAAATAGTTGGCGAGTCTGTATTGACTACCGTCGACTGAATCAAGCCACGTGGAAGGACCAGTTTCCTTTACCTTTCATTGACCAAATGTTAGAACGATTGGCTGGTAAGTCCCATTATTGTTTCCTTGATGGCTATTCGGGTTATTTCCAAATCCATATATCCCCTAAGGATCAAGAAAAGACAACATTTACCTATCCATTTGGCACATTTGCATACAGAAGGATGCCATTCAGTCTATGTAATGCTCCTGGCACTTTTCAGCGATGTATGTTGAGTATCTTTTCTGAGTACATTGAGAGTTGTATGGAAGTCTTTATGAATGATTTCACAGTTTATGGTTCTTCTTTTGATGATTGTTTGGAAAACCTAGGTTCTATCCTCCGCCACTGCATTGAAAAAGATCTTGCTTTAAATTATGAAAAATGTCATTTCATGGTTGAGCGGGGGATAGTTCTTGGGAATATCATTTCAAATAAGGGAATTCAGGTAGATAAATCTAAAATTGAATTAATTTCATCCCTTCCATTTCCAAAATGTGTTCGTGAGGTGCGGTCTTTCTTGGGTCATGCTGGTTTTTACCGCCAATTCATTAAAGACTTTAGTAAGATCACACTTCACTTATCTTGGTTATTACAAAAGGATTCTGAGTTTGTGTTTGATAAAAATTATGAGTATGCATTAAATTCACTAAAAAAGAGTCTCACATCACCTCCCATAATCCAACCACCTAGGTGGGATCTCCCCATCGAGCTTATGTGTGATGCCTCTAACTTTGCAGTTGGGGCAGTTTTATCACAACGGGTTGAAAAGGCTCCTCATGTCATTGTGTATGACTCACATACCCTTGAACCTACCCAGGTAAACTACACAACCAAAGAAAAAGAAATCTTTTCTATTGTGTTTTCCTTGGAAAAATTCCGTTCATATCTTCTTGGGTAAAAAGTGATTGTGTTTTCTGACCATGCTACCCTTCGTTTCCTCCTAAAGAAACCTAAAGACAAGCCCCACCTCATTCGGTGGATGCTCCTCCTCCAAGAGTTTGACCTTAAGATTAGAGATAAGAGAGGAGTGGAGAATGTTGTAGCTGAACACATTAGTAGGGTTTCCCCACCATTGGACCATCATGTTGACTCACCGCTACCCATTGGATAATTCCTCCCTCATGAGAACCTTTGTGATGTTATGGACATTACCCCTGGTATGCAGAAATTGTGAAATTTCTAGAAACATCTAGGGTCCCCAATGATTTTATCACTTCACAATCCCAGAGACTTAAACATGATTCTCAATGGTACATTTGGGATGACCCATACTTGTGGAGAATTTGTAGTGACCAGGTTGTTCGTAGGTGTGTCCCTGACCATGAGTTCACCTCTGTTTTGACCTTCTGCCACACCTTGGTATGTGGGGGCCACTTTGGCTCTCAACGTACAGCTCGAAAGGTCCTTGACTCAGGATTATATTGGACAAAATTGTATAGAGATGCCCATAGGTTTTGTAAATCATGTACTCAATGTCAATTCACTGGGAATATCCCTAAGAGGAATGAAATGCCCCAACAGCCCATGTTATTCTGTGAAATCTTCGATGCATGGGGCATTGACTTCATGGGGCCTTTTCCAAATTCATTTGGCTTTGTGTACATATTATTGGATGTTGACTATGTATCTAAATGGGTGGAAGAAAAGGCCACTAGGACCGATGACTCTCGAGTGGTTGTTGATTTTTTGAGGTCCCAGATTTTCAGTAGGTTTGGTCTACCAAGATTCATCATTAGTGATCAGGGTTCACATTTTTACAATCATAACATGATAAACTTGCTTCATAAGTATGGGGTTGTTCATAAAGTCTCCAATTCATATCATCCCCAAACTAACGGACAAGCAGAAATTTCAAATCGGGAAGTTAAGTGAATCTTGGAGAAAACGGTACAACCCAATAGGAAAGATTAGAGTTTGCGCTTGGATGATGCACTTTTGGCATACCGTACTGCTTTTAAAACACCAATCAGAATGTCACCATATAGGATTGTGTTTGGAAGATCTTGTCACCTCCCGGTGGAGGTAGAACACCGTGCATATTGGGCTGTTAAACAATGTAATATGAACCTTTCAGATGCAGGTGAGGAAAGAAAGCTGCAGATTAAAGAGTTAGAAGAAATTCGACGTGATGCATATGACAACTCCCGAATCTACAAAGAGAAGACAAAGGCTATTCATGATAGCATGATTCACCATCGGAAGTTCCATATTGGTGATAAGGTCCTCATGTACAATTCCAGGCTTAAGCTCTACCCAGGTAAGCTTCGTTCCCGATGGCTCGGTCCTTATACTGTTACTAATGTTTACCCTTTTAGTGCAATACAGGTTTTGCATGAGCAGAGTGGACAAAGTCTTACCGTCAATGGGCAACGACTTAAACACTTCTATGAGGATTTTCCAAAGAATTAAAACACACCAGGTTTTATCCTTCCTTCTCACATTTTCAATTATTTCAGTGAGGACACTGCACATTCTAGGTGTGGGGGGGGGGGTGGATACATTCCTGGGTTAGTTAGGATTTTTCATCGTTTTCTCCTTTTGTTTTCTCTTTTTGGCCTTCTTTATGGTATTTTTATTTTTCCCCATCAACAATTTTGAAATTCCATGATGCGGCGACCATAAAGTCGGGAAAGTAAAAATACCATAACGAAGGCTAAATAGAATTTGTGTACGAGTTTTCCATCAAGGAGTGATTTTTAGTGAATTGGTTTTCTGTCAATGATATAAATGGTCGTATCTTTGTAAAACCTTTGAGATGATTGATGCCCTTTGTGTGAGTAGTTTTTTGGAAAACTATGTCACTAATATCTCAATAATTGTTTTGCACCAAACCACAAAGTGTGATTATTTATTACTTAATATAAGGTAAATATATGTTGGGTTAATATTTTTCAGCTTTAAATGATATTTCCATACTGTACCAGATTGACCTATGCGTGTGTACCTAATGTCCGACTATTGTACGCCCTCAAAAAAATGTTGTGTCTTGGGCAGGTCAAAAACCACTCCTCCTCAACCTTTGATCTTGTTATAACTATTTCAATTAGTGTTGTGAGGAGATCAAACAAGGGTTGAGAGATGAGTTTGAGATTTGTTCCAATTGCAACTTCAAAAAAAATATAATAAATGAGGGGAGGGATGAAATGTGAAACATATGAGGATATCTAGGTCGGGAGCTTATGGGTTGACTTCTGGGAATTCTTAAATTAGTGGGTCTTGAAATATTATTGCAAAGGATGTAGGACAGGTTCGGTGACAAAATCATTTAATCTGAAAAATGTTAAAATAACATATATTTATTGGATAGCAAGTGGAAAGAATAGCATGGAATAATTTTCACACACACACATGGAGATTTAGTGTCATGGTTTACTTCTGAATTCCTTTCTCAATTGGGCATCATGAATATTTTTTTATTTCACTATGATATGATTTATGAGACATCTTTTTCTATTTTCACTAGGAAGAACTCCTTGGTGTGGTTTGTGCATTGATCACTTTACTTTAAATAAAATTTCCTAAAATGATAAATCTTCAGGATGTTGGAAATAAATATATATATGAATCATTGTATTTGGATATGTGACTTTTCCCAGGAATGCAAATGTTTAGGTGTGGGGGTGTGATCGTACCACGATTCACTATTTTATTCCACCCTTACACCACAGTTTTAAACTAGTTTTTTAATGAATATTCCAAATATAATAATAAATTGCACTTCATGTTTCAATAAATCAATTAATGATAATCAATATTATAATGGGCAATGTTACTTGTTTTTATTGTTTCAATGTAGGTGGAGGTGATTTGGAGGGCCTTTGATGAAGTGGAAGAAAAATGGCCCAAAGTTGCATGTATCCAAGAACATTTGTCCACTGTTTTGCATAGTACACGAAATCCATGCATCCAAATGGGATGAAATTTTGTGGTCCTGTCCACAATTTAATAGGCTACATTTAATATTAAGGAACCCAATTCTGATTCGGCTTCTATGGGGACCATACGAACTGATCTGTCCAAGCCACCGAATTTGGACCCAGTCAAATGAGGTGTTCTGTATTTTATCAATATCTTGATCTGTAGTTGTCCAAAGGGTGCCAAAAAATTAGGTGGAGATAGTAAAGAGGTAGGGATACAACTTTTATATTTTCTCCAAAGTGAGATAAGACTGTCTGAAGGCCGAAACGCGTGGTATAAGTGGATTGAAGAAATATGTGTGCCTAAAACCACCGTCCAATTTTCCTATAAAATGGCACCATGGGCTCCCCATTTGCAAGTTCGGCCAAGAGGCAAGGTGATGCCATTTTGGAGTCCCCAAGGAGTCTTCGCAATATCCCTTGATGTTTTGGAGGCCATGGGAGGTGCTACTTCAACATCTTCTTCTTCTTCCCCTCCCATGGGTTTCTAAACCCCTTGTGATCACCCGGGGAGGAACGTGATGTACATCCCGAGCTTCATGTTTGTAATATGTGAATGATCTTTTAAATTCCAGGTTGTTGTGTTTTTTTTTCATCATACTCTATTCTTATTTTATTTAGTTATATACTGTTATGTCATGCTCAACTCATATGATCATGTTTGGGGGTACCCATTCATGTGATGTTTCACACACCATTCACCACTTTCTTTCCCCCTTTAAATTGTAGTGTTTGTGTGGTTTATATTGGTCAATTGAACTCACACAAGTACTGTCAAGGCCATGTACATTTATTTAAATGTATCACAAATAAATAAAATACAAACCTGGATAGTGGATCGAGTTTTTCGTGTTTTTCCTTGGTGAGTTTTGGTTATGAAGTCAAACACAATTCACTCAATCATCGGTGGTGTCCGGTGAATCATTGTGTGTTTTCGACTGAACCCTAGGAGGTATCCTAGTATAAACTCAGTAAAATTCTTGTTCTAGGTGTTACAAACCAGGGATTAAAATATCATAACCTTATATCATGAAGCGATGAAGGATAAACATCATGCGAGTACCCCGAGTTGATCACACTTAATTTATTCTGTTAATCTCTACTTTGTTTTATAGCTTATATTTTCTCTTGTCATCTTTAATAATCAAACCCAAGTATTATAAAACCCCATTTTCCTTTTTACCTTCATAATAAAAACCACATTTTAGAATTAATTATCTAAGGCTCCGTCGAGAGACGACCTAGGGTTGCTGCTATACTGTAGAAATTCTTGTTAAAAATAAACATCTAATTTGACGCGCTTGACAACGCGATCAGTTGTCCAGACTGAAATAAAACCACTGAAGAGATGCTATGAGGTAGTCTATCTGAGTCCTTGGCCTAACTGCCATGCTAAAACTCATCCCGTCCTCGCTTCCTGTTGTCCGAACTGTCACATGAAACTGTTCCCCAGCCAACCTGGGGCCAATCCCTCTAGTTTCCTTCCACTATAAGCGCATGGTTCACCGCCTCTGTGAAAGAACCCATCCTGAAGATATTCTCCTGGATCCAAATGGCATGTCTTAAGCCATCCTCGAAGCACCTCACCCTTTCTGCATCATCTCTTACCATACCATGTGCAAAGTGAGATAGCTCTGTGAAAGTAGTTGAGTTGTCCATGATGGACATCTCTCCCTAATAAAGGCTCAAGAACTCGCAAGATATCTCTGCCCTCAGTGTCTCTGGGTAAAAGTGATCAAAGAACCTATCCTCAAAGTGTTTCCATTCTAGTCCCTCATTCCTGCGAGCCTGAACCTGCACATCTCACCAGCACTTTTCCGGTCCTCTCAGTATGTATGTCACCGGCTTGACCCTCCACCCTGGAGGTGTCTCGAGCAACTCTAATATCATCTGCATGCTCTCTATCTAGTTTTCAGCCGCCTGTGGACCACCCTCACCCTGAAATAGAGACGGGTGGTGCAATGGGAACTCCCGCATAAGATATGCCATAGATGGCTCTATACCCTATGCACCTCCATCGATCCCCTGCAAGACACATACTAGGCTAGATCGGAGCTACTCGCCGAGCCATGGTATGAACACTGCCAAACCCAGATGTTGTCCTACCTGCACTGGGTCATTAACCTGATCCTGTCCCTGAGCCTGTACCTGCGGGTCATGCTCTGCCTACACCGAATCCTGAACCTGATCCTACAACTGCGACATTGTATCCTCACTCACCTGACGCTCCATCTAATTTGGTTAAAAGGAGCCCACTGAATACCATAAATGACCAGACAACCCATATATATATAACAATATATATTCAATGCAGATAAGGAAAGCAGTAAAGAGGCAGGATAAAACAACAACCCTTACTCTCCCCTATCGTAACCCATGCCTATGGTATCCCAACCTCAGGGCCTCCTTACCTACCCTCAACAAAGCCAAGTATAAAAAGTACCTCGGGCCATGCCCGTCCTGACAACCAACGTTGCCTCAAACTGAAGACCGAGTCGCCCAATCCTGGTGATCAAAAGCACCTCAACCATAGTACCTGCCTGCTCTTACAAGTTTTGGGCCCAAATATACTACCATATTCAAATATACAAACATAAAAATCATGGCATGAAAAATTGAAATAAATAAGAAATTCTATAAGTAATTTCACCAATTCTCATTTCAAAAGAATACGAAGCATGGAAATTTATTTTATTCACATGGAAGTATCACTTCACAAAGCATACGTGTAGTTATGAAATTGAAATACCCTAAAATATGTGCCTATCAAGAGCCAAAGAATCATGCCTTTCCATACTGGGCCAAGGTTTACACAAAAAAAATCAATAACATCGCACACAATGTGATCCAGTGAGGTGGAAGTCATACAAACTATAAATTGAACAAAAATAAAATCGTGATTCCCACACATGGAAACTGCGTCCATCCCTCATACCTGGGGCTGCAGGCACCCAAGCACAAGCTAGAAACCTAGTTCTAGTAACAACCTATCTACAGTCTACCATATCCCAAATAGTAAAACTAGAAAAAATAAAAAGAGAAGTCTCAATCTCATTAGTATCCAGCAAAGCACTGCTACTAAATCCTTGTCAATAACTCCTTTGATACCACTTTGTAACGACCCGGACCCGAACAACCACCCGAACAGTGCTAAATGGGTCGGGTGTCATTAACTTAGGCGCACTTCCCCGAATGCCAAAGGCTTTCGACTAGCAGCGAGGGTCTTATAGGTATATTAGGGAGGCTATACCATCTCAAAGGATAATAATGGTACTAGTCCCAAAAATATAAAACATGCAGCGGAAAATAAAGGACTTAACATACTCGAACCAGACTCGCATAGTGGAAGAACATTCAATATTGACAAACAGTGGATGCAAAAAATATAAAAAAACAATAGAAAATAAGCACAACAACATGATTATCACATGTAACTACTACTGAACAACAAACATGAATCCAAATCAGGTCAATACAAAAGGGACACCAATGGACAACCCACTATAGATACAATCAAGTAAGCATGATGATATAGGAAAGAAAGAAAAACAAAGTAAAATCCAGCTTGGAAAGACCTTAGTTTCCATACCATCTCCATGAAACAACCAATGCAGTCTAGCTCCTGAAGCTGACCTCTTTCCTACACGTAAATCTATAAAGTCTACATGGGTCCCAAAGGGCCCGTGCAGGGTGTGAGACGAATCTCAGTAGGATACCACCCAACGGTGCGTACCTAATATAAGTGTTTAAGAAGACATGCATTTATAAGGAAATAGTAAACAATACGATGAACACAAACAAACACAACTCTAGTGGTGCTCAATAGCCACCATGAAGTGTCACCTGCTTCGGCTAAAGCCGAAATCTCTATAATGTAACTTGGAACCATGTGCCCCATGACACTGCGTGTCTCAAGTACCGATGTCCAGAAGGAACGCACAAGAAATAGTAGCCCAGAGGAACAGTGATGTCTGCCCTCACATAATGTAACCGGAGGGACAACGATGTATTATCTAAAATAAGGTAATCGGAGGGAGAACGATGTCTGCCCGCAATTAACGTAACCGAAGGGACAACAATGTCTGTGCTCAAATAACAGAGAGCTTCTACCCCCAACCCGATAGCCTCATTGCTATCCCCTGAAGGCTCCTCACCTCCCACGTGGATTCCTATGGCAAGCACCCCCAAACCTATAGAACCTAAACCACAACTAACAGGGGCCTCTACCCACACGAGTGGTCAAAACCACCTCATCACTGAGTCTCTCTATGTGCACACTACTCAAATCTTCCGAGTGAGTGGTAATCAGCAACATATAAACCAAGCCATAACACCTCAGACACCTCATGTCCCTGCAACCATGCCACTCATCTCCGATGGCCCCTCCATCTAAGTAACTCAATCCATGCCCAACCTGACAGTCACCCTGCCTCAAACTGACGTTCATGACTCCCAATATCGTGGTCAGAACCACCCAAAGTTACCCGGGCCATGCCTAACCTGTGATTAGCATCACTCAACAATACCCAGGCCATTCCCAACACAACCCTGATGGTTTCAGCATATGAAACATCACACATCACATATATAACCACAATGGAATACTTTAAATAGGTAAGACAAACAAAACAGTGGAATTGCACTAGTAAGGTGCTGTCCCATACCAGCACTGAGGCCTTGAGAACCTCTAACAATTCATACTATTTCTTAACTAACTAAACTCATCAGTTTAAAACATCACAGTTCAATTATATCCATTTTGGATTTCCCAGGACAAAATGCCCCAATTGAGCAACGACCCCTCGCCCGAACCCGCTCAAGAAAAACAAGTAAAGGGCATACCCAAAGGCATCCCACAGGTCTAATGAACTATTTAATATACAATATCAGATAAAACTAGGTCCCGCTCAAAATACCCAAAAACGCGCCATAGGCCGCGCCACCCAAAAATATGTGAAAACTAAAAAAGAGGTACGCACCACCTACCTGAGACTAGTAAGATGTTACTCCTCCAATAAAAGCCTCCAATTAGGTATAAAATATGGTAGATCTACAAAAGAATCAAAACCGTTCAAATCACTATAACTCATTCTACAATAGAAATAAAGAAAAACGACTGAAGAGGAATCAAGGCCTTACCGAGGGGGTTCTAACAGATGAAATGATGTTCGAAACGAAGTTTAGACGAAGATTCGAGAAGGATTTGAAGGTCCAACCAGCTCTCCCCACTCAAACCCATTGAGGGTTTGGGTTTTCACCTCAATACAAGGCTACAACCCATTTTAACGAAAACAAGAAAGTACACGGCATGTACTTCATGACTACATGTCATGTATCATTTCACTGTTCATATGGCAGCTGAAAAAATAGCCGAGAACCTACCTACTGACTACACGGCGTGTACCTTGAGGGGTACACAACATATAATTCTCTACCCAGCTAACATCCCCAACATGCCATGCATATTCCCATACACGACCCCTCTATATGACGTGTAAAAATAGTACACGACATGTACTTGCAAAAAACATTCTACCCAACCAATGGGAATACACGCCATGTATGGACTCCACATAGTCAAGGGTACATAGCATGTCGAGCAACAGTACACGCCGTGTAGTAGGAAATTCCTACAGGGTCACCACACGACATGTACTCGGAAATCACATGGCTGGTACTCGCCTAACACATACACGGTGTACTTTTAGAATACACGGCGTATAGTCTAGAAATTTCCAGAACTTCCCAGATTTTCCAAATTTTCTAAGGAACAAGCCAAAAAAAATTGAAACAGGGTCGGGATTTTTACCCGTTCTAAAAACCCAGGCTCTTATAATCTTTCCACCTTAACATGGCTCATCCCTGAGCTATCAAACGAAACTCGGAGATGGAACCGAACTTACCACCCCAATCAAAGTAACCCTGGCTCCCTCGGTCTCAATGGTTCTGGCTAAAAACCTCAAGGGGCTCCCCACCCTATGGATTGCCTAACTCGGTCTCAACCCTACAAAACTTAACAAAGCAAGGGTCACTAACCTGTTTCCGAACTCAAGGTCCTCTCATGATGCATCATCACCTCAGTGCCTCATTGGTGCTCCTGTGTCGCTCCCGACACCCCCAAACATATTCCTCACCGCATCGGTGTCCGCCTCCACAAGGTCCTGCATCCCATGGATGCTCAAATAAACATGGTGCCTAGCACCTCAGGTATCCTATATCCTCGATGCCCCGATTCCCATGACACCACAAGTAACCTGCATCCGCGATTACCTGATGCCCATGGAACCTCATGTAACCCACATCCTTGATGCCCCGATGCTACGCATCTCATATACATATATAAATATATCACATGCCCGATATGGAACCAATCCCACTAACCAACATCTAGTCATTCCACAAGAATCATGTGCATCATGTGCACTCAAAACATACATGCCTCTACAGGACATGCCAAAAGGGGACAAGGAAATCATGACCACACTCGCGGTGTACCTCTAACCGTCGTCGGCTCACCAGCCTGCTCCACCCCTGGAAGATCAGCGGCGTGCACCTAGCCTGAAGTATGATAGCCTGATTCTTGAACTCCCTACGATGCTGCTCTAGTCACTGGCCACCGACCCCTCAACTAGGTCCCACTGTCTCTGTCACGTCCTCCACCTGTATCTGAACCTCAGCTACCCTCTCCTGGTACCAAACCTAAACCAATTCCAGATTCCACAGTCTATCCTAGTCCCTGTCTACTAGCTGTCTTAGAAGGATGCCTGTAGAACCTCTCTAGATGCCCGACCTTTCCACATGCCCGACACTCTTTCAGAGGCCTATTGCACTGAGTCCAAACATGTCCTGGTTGTCCACAATGAAATCAAACCACTAAAGATATGCTACAAGGATGTCTACCTGAGTCCTTGGCCTAACTTCCTTACTGAAACTCATCCCTTCCTTGCTTCCTGTTGTCCGAACTGTTACATAAAACTATTCCCTAGCCAACCTGGTGCCTATCCCTCTGGTTTCCTTCCGCTATAAGTGCCTATTTCATCACCTCTGAGAAATAACCCAACCTAAAGACATTCACCTGGATCTGAATGGTGTGTCGTAATCCATCCTCGAAGCGCCTCACCCTTGTTGCGTCATCACTTACCATACCAGGTGCTAAGAGAGACAACTCTGTGAAAGTAGCTGCGTATTCCATGACAGACATGTCTCCCTGTTGAAGGCTCAAGAACTCCCGAGCTCTCTCTTCCCTCAGTGTCTCTGGGTAAAAGTGCTCGAAGAACCTATCCTCAAAGTCTTTTCGTGCTAGTCCCTCATGGTTGTGAGCCTGAACCTCCCCATCCCACCAGCGCTTTGCCAGTCTTTTCAGCATGTACGTCGCCAGCTTGACCGTCCGCCCAAGAGGTGTCTTGAGCTACTCGAAGATCATCTGCATGCTCTCTATCCAGTTTTCAACCACATGTGGACCAACCTCACCCTGAAATAGCAGCAGGTTCTGCGACTGGAACTCCCGCTTCAGATATGCCATGGATGGCTCTGTACCCTGCGCACCTCTGTCGATCCCCTATAAGACACATAACAGGATAGCTCGGAGCTGCTCGTCGAGCCATGGTCTGAACGCTACCAAACCCAGCTATTGTCCTTCTTGCACTGGGTCCTGAACTTGATCCTATCCTTGATCATGTACATGCAGCTCATACTCTGCCTGCACTGAATCCTGAACATGATCTTGCACCTGCAGCACTGTATCCTCACTTGTCTGACGCTCCAGCTGAGTCGACTAAAAGGAACCCGCTGAATACCATAAATGGTTAGAAAACCCATATATATATATATAAATATATATTAAATATAGATAATGAAAGAATTAAATAGGAATCATAAAACAACTACCCTTACTCTCCCCTATCACAATTCATGCCCATGGAATCTTGGCCTCAAGGCCTCCTTACCTGCCCTCAATAGAGACAAGTATCAAAATTACCTCGGGCCATGCCCATCCCGAAAACCAACGTTGCCTCAAACTGACGACCGAGTCACCCAATCTTGGTGATCAAAATCACCTCAACCATAGTACCTGCCTGCTCGTATAAAAGCCAGACCCAAATATACTGCCACTTTCAATTCTAGAAATATACAAAGCATGGCGTAAAACATTGAAATAAATAAGAAATTCTATCAGGAATTTCACCTATTCACATTTCAAAAGAATACGAAGCATGAAAATTGATTTTATTCACATGGAATTATCACTCCACAAAGCATACATGCAATTATGAAAATGAAATACCCTAAAAGATGTGCCTATCAAGAGCCAAATAATCATGCCTTTCCATACCGGGCCGAGGTTTGCACATCAAAATCAATAACATCACACACCAAGTGATACACCGAGGTGGAAATCATATAAACTATAACCTGAGAAAAAAGAAAACAACAATTCCCACCCATGGTAACTTGGTACTCACTCATACCTGGGGCTGTAGGCACCCAAAAACAAGCTAGAAACCCAGTTCTAGGAACAACCTATCTCCATTCAACCATATCCCAAATAGTAAAACCAGCAGAAATAAAAAGTGAAATCTCAATCTCATTAGTATCCAGCAAATCACTGCTATTAAATCCCTATTAACAACTCCGCTAATACCACTTTGTAACGACTCGGACTCGAACAACCACCCAAATAGTTCTAAACGGGTCAGGTGTCACTACCTTAGGTGCACCTCCCCGAATGCCAAAGGCCGCCGACTAGCAGCGATAGTCTTATAGGTATAGTAGGGAGGCTATACCCTCTCGGAAGATAATAATGGCACTGGTCTGAGAAAAAATATAAAACATGTAGTGGAAAATAAAGGACTCAGCAGACTCGAACCATACCCGCATAGCATAATCACATTCAATATCGATAAATATCGGTAGCAACAAATATAAACAATAGCAACGGAAAATAAGCACAACAACATGCTGATCACATGTAACTACTACTGAAAAAAATGCATCCAAAGCTGGTCAATACAAAAGGGGAACCAATGGATAACCAACTGTATCTACACTCAAGTAAGCATGATGATACAGGAAATAAAGCAAAACAACGTAAATTCAAGCTTGGAAAGGCCTTAGGGTCCATACCATCTCCATCGAACAACTAATGCAGTCCAACTCCTGAAGCTGACCTCTTTCCTGCACGTAAATTCCAAAAGTCTACACATGTCTTGAAGGGCCCATGCAGGGTGTGAGACGAATCTCATTTGGATACCACCCAACGGTGCATACATAATATAAGTGTTTAAGCAGACATGCATTTATATGGAAATAATAAACAATATGATGCACACAAACAAACACAACTCCACTGGTGCTCAGTAGCCACCATGAAGTGTCACTTGCTTTGGCCAATGCCAGAATCTGTCATGTTACCCAGTACCATATGCCCCCTAACACCGCGTGTCTCAAGTAATGACACCCCGAAGGCCCACCCAAGAAATAGTATCCCGGAGGAACAACGATGTCTGCCCTCAAATAATGTAACCGGAGGGAAATCAATGTCTGCCATCAAATAAGGTAACCAGAGGGACATCAATGTCGGCCCTCAATTAACGTAACCAGAGGGACAATGATGTTTGCCCTTAAATAATGGAGATCCTCTTCCCCCAACCCAATAAACTCAATGCTATCCACTTAAGGATCCTCACCTCCCACATGGATTCCTACGACACGAACCCCCAAACCAATAGTACCTAAACCGCAACTAACGGGGGCCTCTACCCACACAGGTGGTCAAAACCACCTCATCATGTAGTCTCTCTATGTGAACATTACTCAAAGTTTCTGGGTGAGTGTTAATCACCAAAATAGTACCCAAGCCACAACACCTCTAACACCTCATGTCCCTGCGACCATGCCGCTCAAGTCCGATGGCCCCGCTATCCAAGTAACCTGGGCTATGCCCAATCTGACAGTCACCCTACCTCAAACCGATGTTCATGACACCTAGTCCCGTGGTCAGAACCACCCAAAGTAACCCACTACAAGACCAACCTGTGATTAGCATCACTCAACAATACCCAGGCCATGCCCATCACAACCCAAAGGTTCCAGCATATGCAACATCACACATCACATATATAACCATAATGGAATACTTTAAACAGGAAAGACAAATGATACAGTGGAATTTCACTAGCAAGGTGTTGTCCTATACCATTATTAAGGCCTTGAGAACCTCTAACAATTCATATTATTTCTTAACAAACTAAACTTATCAGTTTAAAATGTCACAGTTCAATTATATCCATTTTGGCTTTCCGCGACCAAAATTACCTAATTGAGTAACGAACCCTCGCCCGACCCCGCTCAAGAAAAACAGGTAAAGGGAATACCCAAAGGCATCCCAAAGGTCTAATGAACAATTAAATATACAATATTAGATAAAACTAGGTCCCGATCAAAATACCCGAAAATGCGCCATAGGCCGCGCCACCCAAAAATCTGTGAAAACAAAAAAGGAGGTATGCACCACCTACCTGAGACTAGTACGATGTTAGTCCTCTGATAATAGCATTCAATTTGGTCTAAAACGTGGTAGATCTACAAAAGAATCCAAACCGTTCGAACCCCCATAACTCATTCTAGAACAAAAATCAAGAATAACGGCTCAAGAGGAATCAAGACCTTACCGAGGGAGTTCCAACGGATCAAACGTTGTTCGAAACAGAGTTCAGACGAAGATCTAAGGAGGATTTGAAGGTCTGTACGACTCTCCTCACTCAATCCCATCAAGGGTTTGGGTTTCCGCCTCAATACAATGATGCTACCCATTTTAAGGAAAAAAAGAAAGTACACAGCGTGTACTTCATGAATACATGCCATGTATCATTTCAATGTTCATATGACGGCTAAAAAAATAGCTGAGAACCTAATGACTGACTACACAACATGTACCTTGAGGGGTACACGGCATGTACTTCTCTACCCGGCTAACATCCCCAACACGCCATGTATATTCCCATACACAGCCCCTACACGGCGTGTACAAATAGTACACAACATGTACTTGCTAAATTTTTTTTACCCAACCAATAGGCATACCGTCCATGTATAGCCTCCACACGGTCAAGGGTACACGATGTGTCAAGAAACACTACACGCTGTGTAGTAGGAAATTCCTACACTGTCACCACACGACATGTACTCGGTGAGCACACGACCAGTACTCGCCTAACAGATAAACTACGTGTACTTTTATAGTACACGGCGTGTAGTTTAGAAATTTCCAGAAATTCCCATATTTTCCCAGTTTTCTCAGGAACAAGCCAAAAAAAATCAAACAGGGTCAGGATTTTGACCCATTCTAAAAACCCAGGTTCTTACAAAAACTTCCATCTAGTAGTACGTTAAGGAACCATTAGAGAAAAAAATATAATCTTGTAATGAAAAAAACCTCATACGAATTCTTAATATATAACATAATTACTTTTTATTTATTTCACATTAAGATTATTTCATAGTTTTATCATTAAAATCTATTATTGATTTATTTTTCATTGAATCTATAAAATAAACTCCTTGATTAACTATAATGGCCGTGTATTTAATTAGATACATCCATTTTAGTCAAAGTGCAGTAGATTCCATTTTCCAGTAACAGGGAAGGTAAAAATAATTTCAAGACTTATTTTATTATTTCCATGTCACTAATAATGTGCCCAAATATCTTACCTCACCAAAAAATATTTCCTCATAGTTTATATCAGTACATAAAAGTATATTAATAATGTTATAAAATAGTAATAATATCAATTCCATATACCAATACCTATGTTAAAAAATAATAATATCAAATAAGATATATAAAATTTTGAATTTTATTGCAATGTATATCCTCATAACCTCCTCTTTTAGAGATTACCAAGTTAGAAGTATCAAGAGAAGACAACCCATTCACTTATGAGAAAATGATACCTAATATAAAATATATCATATATGTACTTCCAGATAGGTGTCATCTTAATCATATGAAATTTTTTTAATAATATTATCACAAAATCTTGAGGATATAACTATTAAAGAAATTTTAATAACTATTTAATGTGAAAAATACTCCAAGTAAAGTATAACATAATTTTTAGATAAAAGAAAACATATAATGTGATATGATATTAATTAATATGAATATTTTGGTAATCAAAAAGATAAAGTATGTTGTTTTTAGCACACAAAATATAATAAGGTGGTAGTTTTTCCTGGCGAGTTACATGAGGTTTTTCCTATGGAATGCAACCCTATGATTTTTTACCTCATTTATAACTATATAGGAAGAATCAACATAAATGATTAAATTAATTGTAATTTTAATAAAATTAATTATTGTGTATGTGTATTTAGAAAAAATATTATGGAAATTTGTAATGTTTTATGCTCATTTGGCTGTAGATGGAGTAATATTTATTAAAGGTATAACACAGTGATAGAGGTAGGTGGTGAATAATATTAACTATATACATGTATTCACAGATATTTTATGGATTATAAGCACATATAAATTGGTTTGAGGGAAAAATATATGAACAAAGAGTGGTTACTGATTGAGTGTTTAGTTATACTATTAGAAATACCTAAGGCATTATTCATAAATTATTTATTCTTTGTTTAATAGACTATGTTTGAGAGTCAATGAGATGTGAATTGGGACCCCAAGATGGTGTCCATTAGTTGGAAATAAATTTTGAAAACATGGTTGGTCTTGTTAAATTAGTGAACCTCACAATAATTGAAATTTTGGAATGATTCTATGTGTTATCTTCATACTTGGAGCATTCTATCTAGACCTATGTAGTTATGTGAGGATGACATATGTTTAAACCACATATAGCTCCTTAACATCTTGAGGAATGGCCTGGGATATGAAGACCATATTAGTTCCCCTAAGAAATATGATTTCAATGTGTGGTCTATCATGATGCACTCCTTCCCAAGGTTCCCATCTTGGGATGAAAATGAAAGTAGGGAGATAACAAACCCCTGATTCAACCTCTAGTAGGCGTCAGTTTGAATACAATCACTGAGGTTATAAAAATATCCAAAATGGGTGGTATTACCATATATAATGAATAGGATCAAGATATAAGATAAGAAACTATAATGAAACTATAGCATATAATATGAAGTAAATCCAAAACACCCCACAATGCTTGATATTTTTCAATATATTAAAATAACATTCTCCAAAGTAAAGTAATAAAAGACAATTCTAATAGTAGAAAGTCAACAACAGCTCCCCAACCCAAAAAATTAATGTCTATATTAGTATAAAAAGACCTTATGGAAGACTAAAAAAAATATTATATACATATGGTGAGAATATAAGTATACTAGGTAGAATCATACCCAGGGTATCCAGTGAACTTTTGAAAACAACATATTAACACTCAAGTGAATAAACAATACAACCAACAAGCACCTAAACATGTTAACTGACCCATACAAGACTCGAACATGAATTTCATGCCAATAAAACATCCAATATAGTTTGGTAGTATCATAAACATAAAAAATATAGGTTCCCAAAAACTTCTTGCACACTGATTTTCCGCTCTCACGCCCCAACATAGAACTTTCTATGCTCCCATCCTTTCCATACACATCACATAACATCTTATCCATCTATGATGTGGTTCAGTTAGCATTCCTACCTATCCCACACTCATATGGTCAAGAATACGGTGGAATAATAATGCACCGATAGGTCATACATCACCTAAAAACACTTAAGAAATTACATCATATCTTATCACATAACTAGGGTTGTAGGGAAATACAAACTTGAAAGACATCAACCTTGTTCCATCCTACCACCACACATAATTGCTATCATATGTAACATCACATCATAGTCTCATCACATCACATATTTCACAAAGATACCTAATCCATCACATCAAAATCTCATCACATCACATCTCACATAAAGAAACCCAAGTCATCACATCACATAACAGTCTCATCACATCACATCTTTCCTAAAGACACCCGTGAAATCACTACTGATGGAAGATAAAGGAATAGGGGGTAGTAAAAAATCCATATTTCCACCATCTTGGATGTTGGTGAAAAATAATAGGAACCCATAAAATCTGGGAATTAATAAGGTTATATTACTAGGGTGGGGTGTATAGAAATAACATAAATTACATGAAATATCAATATCAAAAAAACACCCAACCTATGGGTTTATTGAAACTTAACAATAGTACTCCACCATGTCTCCACCTCATCACAAAAAACTATAAAAAATTATTCCACCACTAAATGCAATGAACCAAAAAACCACCACATAAGCCATAAATTTACCCTTATAATTATAGGTTTCACAGCTTTCTGGTTCTCACAAGTATCCAATAACACCATTTTACTTATCCATTACATTACACATTTTACAAAACCCATTTATTTATTCCATTAATCTAATACAATTACCAAACATCAATTTCCATCCCATTAATATTTTTTTACTAACTGATAGTTTTCCATTTCAAAATTTCATTTTATTCCATGTTTAACAAGGAAACTAACATAACCAGACCACATATCAATTTATCCCACATACATCAACTATCACCACAATGACAACTCTACCAAATAATATTCCTATAGGAACCACACATCACAAAAATTACATGTCACCACGACACAAGAACACCACATCATGTATCACCACTACATATCACAACCAATGAAAAACTACCCTAAACACATCCCATGAAAAATGAAATCACTAAACACAACAACCACCATAAATCACCACCACATATCACAACAACACAACAAGCCACATAATTCCCCATTTCAACACCATTCTCAACACAAACCCACTTATTTCATAACCCAGTCTATCACAACCACTTCTACACAATATCTTAAAACACACAATTCAATACAACAAACACAACCACACATAGCATCACACCCAAACTTCCATAGTTTATTCAAGGAAGATTGTTATTTAACTTTATTTTTCATGGGTATTATCACACAAACTAGATTTACACAAATAACCAATTCATTATCCATATGTATATTATTTATCCTTTTATTTAGGGCGAGATCAATAAAAAAACACAACAAGTCTCTCAAAATCCAATCAACTATAATTTAACAACGGTTCCCAACAACTGTAATTTTAATTATATGCATAAAACATGTATATTGTCACTAAGAAAAGAAAAAATTATTAAATCACGTGATTTATCCCCATACCCATAAATTTAATATTTTCCAAATAATTATCTTTAATAATATGCCCCTTATTATCCACCCAAAGAAAGGAAATATCATAAAATCCCAACATGATGCACAAAAATTAGGAGGTAATGATGATACACAACGTAAAATAAGCTTTAAAATTTTAATGTGAACCATATGATGAAGAATAAATCACCTAAAAACCAGTGTACAAGGAAATACAAGATCAAATTCAAACACATTAAGGTATCAAAAAGAAAAATAACACACTCACCCATAACTAACACACCAACACCATAGTGAACCCTCTGATGAAGAAAATAAGGGAAAAATGAATAAAGGAGAACATATAATCATGGATTTCCAAAACTCAACCACCGAAACCCATGTATAAACTCAAGAGGAGAGGGACTGGAAGATCCTTTGAAGATACCTAGGGTTCTCTTAAAACAAAAGGAAATGACTATTGAATGAAAGAGTTCTACTAAACTCCATACCAATAAATATTCTATATTTTTACTTATTCACAATATGAATTGCATATTCATGTAATGAATTCCATGGGGTATAGGTATTATGAGCCATAAATCACATACAAGGAAAAAATTTACCAAAAATCATACTTGAAAAAAATTCATGGCAGCTTGTCCTGAATTTAAAAAACATTGAGAATTATCATTTAGACTTGTGAAATCATTTCAAGAACTACTCCACTACTATATAAATTACACGAACTACCAGAAATAAAATCTATGAATTTTATACTCATGATACGAATACCCATTTTATGATGTGAATTCCCTATTGATGTTCTGCTACAACTCAAACCACCACAAAACCTCTTCAACCCTCTTCTAAAACACACCTAGCATCCAAAATAGAAATTTAATGGTATGATAAGGCACACTCCATTACATTAGTTACATGTAAAATAATTATCATCCTCAATAATAAAAACAAAAACCAGAAGGAAGGATAGGGTCTAAAAAAATTTCCCATGAGATACCTCCTAGGGATCTCATTATAACTCAAACATAAATAGAAAAACACTCCAAAAAAAAACCACCCAAAAACACCCCACACAACCACATCACCATCCATAACCAAGAAATACACCACATCATCTGGAACCATCCATAATTTTTCACATTCCCATATAACTATCTGTATAACCATCTTAACCTCCACATAGCCCAATCCAACAACTACCAAAACCAACACATAACAATACCTCGAGAACACAAATCATGGAATTCCATCTCCTATATCAAGATATTATACCCTTTGAGAATAACTTACATTATTCTATAATTTTAAATGTTTCATAGTAAAATTCATCTTAATTAGGAATCTAGCTTTCTCTATTCGTATGTGGAAATCTTTATAAAAGATCACAATATCATGTAAACAACTCAAATAATAAAAAACCAATATCTAAAATTCACATAACTAAGAAAAACCAATATAGAAAAGGCTTAAAACAACTCTGGGAATTGGCCACACATCTTCATCTCTCAATCCCACGTACTCTCGGCCAAGACACCATGCCTCCCCAACACATGAACCAAGGGAATTTATTTCCCACATAAAACTATATGTCAATGACCACAATCATCTAACAGTATCTCCATGAATGTCACATTATCATTGATATCCAAATACCCCATATCAATTATATGGAAGAAATCCTAAAGGTACTAAAAAATATGGGACATGTGGAAGTTTTCGTGGATACTATCTATCCAGGATAGCAATGAAAACTATTACACACCCTTTAAAACTCACTCGAACACCTTAAAAGGCCCAAATAATGGATGAGAAAGATTATAACCCTTTCCAAACTTCCATTTCTCTCATCAAGGATATTTCATTAGGAACACATGACCTCTATCCTAAAACTATAGTTCCTTCACATACAATCAACATTGTCCTTCTAATAGTCTTGTACCACCCTAATAATATATCTGACTAATTGGATATTCTCAGTCATTATCATCACCACATCAGGACCACTAACTATCATTACCCAACCTCCATCTAGTACAATAGAGAATGAACCAGACAATCTTGTGACGTTTCAAACAGATCCATTACAATGGATGAGGGATATATTTTGTTATATGAAATCCAAACTATAGTTATATTTCTTATCAATGATCCAAAAATGTTGTACATGTAAGATCACAAAATATCCCCTAGTATTTGGATGGTCTTCTCTATCATTCCATATTTTTGAGGATTAAAAACAGTTCTAAGGCGCAACTGGGAGCCAAAATGTTACTCAATCCCCTCTAGAACTAGAAGGTAAAATGAGTATCCAAGAAAAATATGATGGTCCTCGATACCCTATGAGGTCTAAATATAAAACCAACCTAGGAACTCTCCAATATGTCAATGGTACACAAGCCATGCATCCATATAAAGTGATCCATCTTTTTTAGTCCACCCACTACCACCCAAAATTCATCACAAGCTCCCTGAGTTCGGGGTAACCATATAACAAAATTCATCAATATGTATTACCATTTACCCTTGGTAATAACCAAGGACTACAATAATCATCAATGAAAACATCCCTCTACTTTAACCTACTAAAAAACCAAAAACTTTTCCAAAAACTTTGACATTAACAATTTTATCCCCGGCCCCCAAATCTATCTCCTCAAGCCATGGTACATCTTTTTCACACCATGATACACATGTAAAGGTGATATATGGAACTCACAAAGAACATCCTCACACACTACTAATTTAACAAACAACCTCCCCTAAAACAACAGCTTGTTCTGACTATCCTCAGTCCATCCCTCCAGAGCATTAAGATGGCCAACATGGTTACACACCACCTCTACCTATGAGTCTCCCCATTGTGACTCCTCTACTTACCGAATCAAGGATGACTCAATGATGATCTAATTAGGAAATATTTGACTATTTATCTCTAAAATTTCAATCTTCCTCATTTTAATATCTTCTTTCCCTTTCCAAAAATTGATATACTCCTAAACCATATCCCCTAGGGACTTCTAACTCAGTGCATTGGTTGACACATTCCCTTTTCCTGGGGTTTAGCATATCAAAAAATAATAATCCTGAAGAAAATACATCCTTATATACTGGTGTATAATCAAATAAAGATGAGAAAATATGCATTATTTGATCTTATAGTCCCTAAAAACCACAAATTTCTCACTGATGAGGTAATGTTCCTATAGTCTCAGTGTAAAAATAAATGATGATATCTCTAGGTCATGGGTTTCATAGTTACACTCATGGGGTTTTAATTTTAAATAACCATAGGATACAACTTCCTTATGCTATATCAAGATGCACCACATGCCCAAATGGTAAGTGACATATAAAATCTTAATCCTCACACCCTCATCTCAATGCCAAAGCACTGGATCACTGAAAAAATTCTCTTTAAAGTAACTAAATGCCTCCTAGAACTGATCAATACATATGAATGTTTGTTCCTTCATAGTAAAAGTTATAATTTGGGATATGACAGGAAATAAATCAGGAAAAAAACTCTGATAATAACTATCCATACCAGTAAAACTTAGAAACTCTATTATGTTCTTGGTTGATATCCAAGAAATAAAAAACTCAACCTTCAATGGGTCTCCAAACACACCTTTTTGAGACAACACTTATCCATGGAAACAAACCTCTCGTTCCCAGGACATACACTTGGACAACCTTCTATAGGGACTGTGGTCTCAAAATACTTATTTTACTGCTTTTACATGCTCATAATTATACTCCTATAAATTAAATTATATAAATATATTATCGATAAACATGATGATGAACCAAACCAAGAACATATGTAAGAAATATTTTAGGATCCCTATGAACTAATTGATGCATTATGGAAACTGAATGATATTACCATGAACATGAAATTCCCATACCTACACATGAATGATATCTTGGGGATATACTCATCATTCAACATCATTTTTCGAAATCTTGATCACAATTTGAACTTCAAAAACCAATTAGATACCCTTAACTAGTGGAACAGGACCATGATCCCTAGACAAGGGTAACTATTTTTGACAGTTACTTGATTAAACCTCTGGTGGGCCATGAAGAACCTCAGACGACCAGCTGCCATCTTTACGAACAATATTGTAGAATCCAAATAAAACACACTAGGTCAAATGAATTCCCTCTACATTAGACCATAAAACTACAATCTCAACTCATACGGCTCCATAGGCTCCATTCAATAAGGATCCACTGAAATCATAAATGCACTCAATTGCAAATCTATCCCAAAAAAAGGCATCATGTCTAGGGGGTAATGTAATGAAATCATCTATAAATACACCAAGTATCTCTCTACAAGACCATGAACATCCACTTACAATGATTCCACTAATGTATCTTCTAAGTCAAAAGAGGATATACTTTCCTTCCAATCATCTGATAACCTAGCTCATCAAAGAATGCCACACGCCGAACCTACATATTAGAAAAAAATTCCTCAGCAATAAGTCGATGAATTCATGCGCAGAATACAACCAATCCGTTCTAAGGATAACATCATATAGTTTTATCTATATCCATAATAAATATACCACTAATTTGAGCTACCCAAACACCAACCAATATCCCTGTTATAAATCAAACACTTTAGATTGACCTCAAACTAGTGTAGATAACACTACATGCATTGGAAGCCTCTCTAAATCCAGTCCCAAATAATGAACCAAATTAAGAGAAAAAAGGTGTGTAAGGATATTGAATCAAACAAGAAAAAAGTATAGATGATAAACTGACGATACATTGAATAACCTATTTCTCAACTGGTACTGCTACCTCCAACAGGTGCATCAGACCATGCCCATCTCTTTTTTCTCTCTATTGGTGGCCCCCACAACCGTGCCCTGGACTAGGTAGCTATGGATGGGGACATTCATGTTGTTTAACTCTTAACACACCATCATCCCTCATATATTTATCAAATGTTGTGGGTCCCTATAGTGAAAATTACATCATAGGTAACTACTATTGTTGCCAAAAAGGGTCCAAAACAACCATTTGATGCTTGCATCTATAAGTAGTTGGACATTGAGCTTTGAGGTCACCATATCCTATAAAAAAATAATGAAAATGGAAGTAACCATGCATACGATTGGGATCTAACTTCCCCTAAAGGATTATAAGGGACCTACTACAGTCGACTCTCTACTGGTTAAATCACTGACCATGTGAATTCCCATTACCCACTACCTCAAACTCTACTATTGAAGATTCCCTACTGGCCACTCTCACATGGTTCAACTCCCATGGGATGAATCCCTTATATAACCTATAACTTATTTTATATTTCCTCATATATATAAATCATAAATGGGGTGACCACAAAACTGATCACTATGCATAATGACACATCAAGATGTTGTGCTCTAGATTCATCATCTTGAAAAAAATTAGGATAAAGTGAAATAGATCCTTAAAAATAATACTAATCTCCAATACACTTAAGATTTCATACTAAAGCGAGATAAAATCCTACCACTTTATTTCCTTTATCATCAATGAAAGGAACTCTAGGTGGAACTCTTGCTAAAGGTCTAGCCACAACAAATTTTCCTACTTCCATTCTCCAAGATACAACATGAACCACTGATGCATAGATCCTATCAAATGAATAACTTCAAACATCACTAAAAAATAATCCTAGTCTTGAATATGACAAAAAAATTTATCGATCTCCATGGACCATTTCTCCATATCTAGATCTGAGATGCTACAATCATACTTCCACAAACTCTATTGCTAAAACTCACACAAATCCATTCACCAAACCTCACCCTCATTTATTAGGTTGATCCTCTAATGATCAACCAAGTCAACTAACTGAACCTGAACTGCCAGATCCACTCATGGATGATTACCATGATCCATTCCTAAAAAAAACAAAGCAAAAGTATTAATCTTGGTATCATGGGATTTTTATTACAAGTTTATTTAATTAATTACATTTATTTTCTTATGATAATCCAATTTAGATGAAAAAAATAAATCATGATACATGTACATCTCCTAGGTATCTACTCTGAAAATTGGTCAACCTAACATGGATGTTCTATATGCCTACTACCCATGCACCATATCACTGGGGGCCATAGAATCTCATATCCAAACTATTCTCAATGGCCTATGTCATGTACCAATATCTTATGGCTCCATTTCTCAATCAACCCATGAAATCCTTATAGTAATTAACACCAAAATCCATCTTATATCTCAATAAAAACCTTTGATACCACTCTATCATGAACCTATCCCTCCAATGGTACCCCTCCTCATCATACAATAAAGTAAGAGAGATAATGACCCCCCAAGTCGCACATACAGTAGTACTAAATTTGATGATAATCACAAAAGGTAAAAAAAAATCATATTAGAGGAATTACCCTCTATAAAAAATTGGATTAGTAAAATATATATGAAACCACAAAAAACTCATACTTTTGATAGAAATTATACCAAAGCCACCCCACAATTCATGATTACTATAAACAGATACAAATAAAAGTCTCTAAAGTAATAAAAGACAGGTCTTATATCTACGATTTAACAAAATCTTCATAACCCATGTTGGAAATTTTCAACTTAGTCTAAAAAGTCCTCTTGGAAACATGAAAAACATTTTATATACATAAGGTGATAAGACATGTTTACTCAGTAGGATCATAACCAAGGTCCCATGTGCACATATGAAAATAGCATAATAATGCACTAGTGAGTAAACAACAGAATGAACAAGCACCAAAATAAGTCAAAAAACCAATATGATCCTCACCATGGTTATCTTACTAATTGAAACATCCAATATTGTATGAAAATTTCATAAGAAACAAAGAAAAGTGACCGAAATTCTCTTCCCCACTGATTCTTTTCCCTCACACCCCAATACTAAAATCATTATGCTCCCATACATTATATAAACATAACATACATCTTAGATATCTTTGATTAGGGTTAAGAAGTATCCCTACCTTCCCCACCCTTTCATGTAATAGAATATGGAGATATTATTAGGAATCATCACATCACATCTCACCCTAAAAAACATGCGTCATAAAATCATATCTCATCATATAACTAGGGAATTAGGGTATCATGAACATGAATGAAATCAACCTTGTGTCCTCATATTATCTCATATGAACCCCACCACATGTCACCTTACTTAAATGTATCATCTAATAAAATACTACCCAATGATACCAAGGAAATCACATCACATTACATCAATTCTCTCCCAAAGGCACCAGAGACATCACATCATGTCACAATCTCATCACATCATATATCACTTGAAGTAACCTAAGCGATCACTCCTAAAGGAAGGGTAGGGAATAGGGAGTATCCATACATCAATATCATCACTATCCATGATGTTGGAAAAAATCACCAGGAACCTAGATCCTGTGATTACTGCTAATGATATCAAACTTGGGGTGGGGGTAGGTATGCTTAGAAATAACATAAAATACATGATATATAGATAGTAACAATACACAACCAATGGGGTCTCAACAAGTTCACACTCATACTATACTAATTCACCACACCACCACCCAACAATTACCAAAAATATTTCCACCACTAAATGAAATAGACCACACAACCACTATAAAAGCCACATATTTCCAATTTTAATTACAGGTTTGACTAGTTTCTATATTCCATGAGTTTCCACTAACTTTCATTTACTATTAAATTACATCCCATATTTTATATATCTTGTTCATTTGTTTTATTAATTAAAGGAAATTACCACACATCAATTTCTAACTGATTCATATTTTTCAGTTAAACCATGGTATTCCATTTCCACATTTCATTTTATTACAAGGATAACCAGGAAACAAACATAAACACACCACATAACAAATCACCCCCAAGAATCAACCATCTATAAAAAAACACTACAACCAAACCATCTCACCACAAAAACCGCACATCCCAATAACTACATGTCACCACCACACAACACTACAAGATCACACATCACCACTACACAACACAACCACAACAAAACTTCCCACATCAAATACCATTCCAACCAACCACATCACACACCACAACCAATACACATCAGAGATTCACATCACTACAACACATCAAACCACATCATACCCCATGGAAAAACCATTCTCACTACTTACACACTTATTTCACAAGCTAGTTAGTCACTACAACAACTACACAACAACCCACAATAAAAAAAGCAACCCAACAAGCATAATCACACATAGAATTACACCATAGATTCCACAATATATTTAATGAATATTATTATTTCACTTATTTATCTATCTTGGGTATCATCACACAAACCATATTTATATGGGAAACCAATTCATGAATAATATGTACATTTTTCAGCCTTTTATTTATGGTGTGATCAATCAAACATTACAGAAAGGATCTCAAAATAAATTCAACTATATTATAAACAAGGCTCACAATAGCTTTTTTTTTCAGGATTGGTATCAAGTATACATAGTATCATGAAAAAAATAACAAATAAGTGAATCATATGATTTCTCCCCCCCCATCAGTTTTAGATTTTCCAATTAATTAATTTTATTAAGATTCCCCTTAATATCCACCCAAAAAAAGTAAAGATCATGAAATCACCATATATTGCACATAAATAGGGAGAGAATGAGGAAACCCTATATTAAATATGGTTTCTCGATTCTCTATGCACCACAGGTCAAAGAAGAAAAAACTCTAGATCAACCTAAACCACATCAAGGGATCATTAGAAATGAAACCCAAACTCACCCGAACCAAAACAATAACACCATAGTGAATTCATATAAGAAGAACTAATGAAAAAATAGGTATAATAGAGAAAAAAAACATCAGATTACCCAAAATCAAACAATATAACCTAGGGATAAATGTTAGAGTAGAGGTTCTAGAAGATCCTTTGTATAATCCATGGGATTTACCAAAAACTAGAGGGAATGGCTGAAAAATAAAAGTGTTTGGTCAAATTCCAAACCTATAAACAAGGTACAAGTCACCTTATTCATAGAATGAATTACATATTCATATCATGAATTCCATGACTTCTACGGATTATAATCCAGGAATCACTTTTATGCTATGAATTTCCCAAAACTCAAACTTATGCTAAAATTACTTGCACCTCGATTGAAATTTAATACATGTCATGAATTACCCTTTTTTTAGGAATCTATTTAAAAACTACTATAAACCACACACAAGTAGTTATACACCTACAATAAAAGGTAAAAACCATATACTCACATAGTGAATCTCTATTTCCCAATGTGAATTACCTATGGTTGTTTGGATATAAATCCAATATCCTTTGAACCTCCTCAAAACTACTATAAAACACTCACAACACCCAATCTAGAAAAGTAATAAGCCAAGAAGTCATGGATAATTACATGGTCATAGATAACCACGTGTCCTTGGTAATGAGATGAGTCATGTAATGCATGAAACTGTGATTGGTGTCATCATCTCTATCAAGTGAATTGATTCTTATTTAGTGTCTATGATTTTTCCTTAATGATAGGATCTCATGTATTAGTTAGGTTAATTGGTGATCAATCCCTATGATTTAACATTACTCTGATGATAGATGATAATATTACTAACATTTTGTGATAGATAGTTTTATGGGATCATATGAGATGTGGGGGAGTGTAGGATTCACATATATATCTTAGGCATGTAATATCATGGGATATAGTTACTTAGTGATTACCTTAGTTATTTTTGGAAAAAATCATAGGGTGAAAACCCATTAACCAAGGATATTACTATTATATATACAAATATGTTTCTATATATAATCTATTCAAAAATGTTATTATATTTTTTACCTAGATTTTTCATTCACTAATTTTTTATTTATATATTTCTAAATCATTCACCTATTTTCAATTTTTTGGTGGTATAAATTCCTCATTTTTGCTTTATCATTACAATAAATTGATCACCAGATGAATTATGGTGATACAAAATTTCCTTTAGTGTTCTTTTATGGTGATAAATTATTCACCTGGTGATACATAATTCACCATGTATATTATTCTATTGTAATACATCATCCTACTTGACTATTGTTGAGTGATTATACAACGTTCATGCAGTGATACGTAATTATCCCCAACTGTTGTTTAGTGGTGATACATCATTATTTTAGATATATATAATCCACTATATTATTGTGTGGTAATAAATAATTCATCCTAAGATATATAATTTTGCATAAATGTTGTTATTTGTGATAAAACATTCACCTAGATATACATAATTCACTTAATTTTTATACCATGATACATCATTCATTAGGTGATAAACCATTCTCTATATTTGTTTGGGGGGGGGGAATCATCCAAATTTGTTGAAGAGTATGATTATATATCATTAAATACTTTTACTGTGTTTTTGATGAATTATTTACTCTAGATCATTGAATGGTGATAAATTATATATATATATATATGTGTGTGTGTGTGTGTGTGTGTGTGTGTGTGAGGTGAGATATTGTTCACCCACATATTATTCTCAAACTATGAGAGTACTCATCCCATTCAAACACTGACTGATGCAGGTTTGAGGTGACCATCATGGTAACATCTTGGGTACCCAATAGTGTGATAGGGGTATCTATGTGAGGTTTTTTGCATTCATTTCATTCATTACATAAGTGATTTTTTTATTATGTAAATAATTTTTGGTGGCATACTAGGTGTCTTTATTATACCCCATATAGAAAATTTTGTGTATTATTCACCGAATGTTTAGTTTGTGTGTTGAGAAATGGAAAAGGTATAGGTTGACAATCCGAGAGAGCTCAGTGGGGTAATAAAGATAGGTTTGAGTCTGTTCCAAGGATGGTCATCGAGAATCCATTTATTTTATTTATTTTTTATCTTGTAAAATATATGATTAGTAATTTTCTAGTCTTATATATGTGTATGACCCTATAAACTATATATATATATATATTCATGATGTATATATATTACTTTTTATGTAAGCCTTTAGTTGCAATATAATTTGATATACACTAATTTTATTTAATGTATGGATTATATTTGGTTTTGATGACACTCAAGAGTATTGTATATCAGTTTGGTTTTTTAGACCATAAATTCTAGTCAATATCATTTGGCATATCAAAAATCAAGTTTGTGCTCACTTGGTGCCACCCATCATAGATTCATTGGGACTGATTTCATCATAGATATTATATAGTGGTATTACTTCATTGTTTTTATATACTGATATTTAAAATATTATTGATAGAGCTATGATAGGTCAGGTCTATGGATGGAAATGTCACGAACCAACCCGGGTCTACCCTGAACCAGTCACCTGAGCCGGTCTGCGGCATGGTCCGAAGGGCATTCCTGATCCCCATGGGAAAACAACTAGTGTTAGGCATCAAAATTTAATCACTGGGAATGATTTAGACCATAAAGATAAATAAATAAACAAGAATAAGGAGAAAAATAAAACTGAACTCTAGCAGCGGAAAATAAAATAAAACCTAACATACCTCCTTGTGATTTTCTAGGTCACCACCCAACTCAGACTCAAGCCTACTCCAACACTGAGTAGCTGAACTAGGAACCTGAACAGGAACTGAACCTGAACCTGAAATAATATGATATGCATGAGCACTGAGTTGATCAGTAGGGATGCTGAATATTACCATGAAATCCACGTATTTACTTTTCCAAAACAGTCCAATAACACAAGTTTAAAATACAAATATAAAAGTAGGGTTTTCACTTTTTTTTAAAAAATCAACATGTTTTTCCCACTTGAAAACCCAACACATACTACATACAATTTCCAAAATAATTTTTCATTTTATAAACAAAAATAAAAAATAGAATATTCCAAAGTTGGGCTAGAGTAAAACATGTAAAAAGTGCTAAAAGAAAATCAACTAGTGCAATGGAAAGTAAACAAGAAATGTAAATAATCCAGTAACCATGGCTGATCCTAAACATCCCTAGAAGACCCCTGGACGTACTTGGTTTCATAACCACCTACCGGTGTACGGTGAAGCTCCTAAGTCTATAACCAACTGGCTGCCCTAAACTGACCAATTCAGTGGAAAAGCACGCCTGGCCTAACAAAAAATCCAGGGGGTACCAACCTGTCTAATCAGGGTTGGTCAGCAACCCTCACTCGATTATCTAAAAGATGCCCAGGAACCCATGGTGGTTACAATAATACTGTATAGGTTGTAAGTCCCTCACATGCGTGACTCATCTCACCGCACTTGCCTTCCCCAAACACGGATGCTTCCTATATGTTCACCCATAAAGGGTTACACTAGACAAGAGGGCCTCATATACACATCCAATAATCTCACATTAACAAAGTGCCAACTGGACCATCATTCCATGCATATCATTAAAAAAATTTGAACACTTTTTCAAAATACTAAAGTTGTTAAATGGGCATACAATAATCAGAACGACTCCATTTCAAAGAATCATCACAACCATTACACTAAAGCTAAAAGTTCTAAACAGGTGGATAAGTCCAAAAGATCCAATGATTTTTAGAAAAACATTTCAGACTCTAAATGAAAAATGCACAATCTTTTGAAATGGACAAATGGACCCTTGATCATAGCATTCATCGAAACACACACTAAAGGCCATACGAGAATGCCCTTTAAGACTACATTTTAAACCTTTTATAAAATACACATGAAGAATCAAACCTTATTTAGGAAAATAAATCTATTTAGAAAACCAAAGTTTTAAGAAAACACTATTTTGAAGGTTCCATCTTCATTTGAGGGCACATCCATGTGTGCACCTAGTGCGCCCATGGATGTGCCAACATCCAATGGCTCAACAACAACAAAAGTGACATTTCTAAACTATTTCCACAAGGACTCAATTTGCCTTGAAATCAAAACAAAAAATTTCTGACATTAGGAGAAGACAAAACAATCCCCCTTAAATCCATAAACCCCATTTTAAAACATTTTTAACAAAATTTCAAAGATACAATGTTTTCAAACCAAACATGCCAATCCAAAAGTACATTGGACGAGAATATCTCCAAATTCCCTTATTTCCAGAAAACAAGAATCTAGTGAAAGATACCAAATAATTCATCAACAATTCTGTAAATAGACCAAACAACTTACAAACAATTATATAATCAACCCAACCAATTTATTAGAAATTTTATAAGCTAGTAAAATAGTTTATAAGAAATTTCATAAAGAGCTCAAACAAATGGTACAATATAAAATAAAAACACCATGGAGGTCTATTGGAGAGTATCACGAAGGTGTGTGTCATGTTTGATACACTAATAATATATCTTTTGACATCAAAATAACACAATTTCCACAAACACATAAAAATATAATCAGGGGAAATACTTCAATACTTTTTTTGATAAAATCAAATAGCTTGGAAATACTATAGTAGAATAACTAAATATATTGGGAAAGTGAAATTTACATTAAAGATTTAATTAAAACACTCAATCATTTAATGGGATTAATCAGAAATGAAAAACAATGGATTCGCCTACTTCAAGGTTGAGGGAGGACGCGACTGATCTTCGACAGAGGGTAAAAAAGTCCTTGGAGGACCAATCTGCACACCCAAAACAACTATAAAAACACACACATTACTGACTGAGGGTATAAGGTTTGAATAAATTAATGGAAACCATCAAAACTAAGGAATTTACCGAAGGAAAGGTTGTTGGATGGGGCAGAGCGGCTGGTCTCTAGAAAACAGCGCATGAAGAGGTTCGAGTTTTCTGTTGCTGGCCGGAAAAGGAGTCAGTGGCCAGGGCGCGGGCGCAGTAGGGTGCGGGCGTGGAGAGGATGAATCTATAACAAGGAGGCGGCTGGACAGAGCGGTGTTTGTCTAGATCCGGAGCAACGTTCCGTGGTGTGGAGGAGGCCGAAGCAGCAGTTCGTGGGTAGTTGGAGGCCAGAGCGGCGGTCTACGGGTGGCTGGAGGCTAGAGTGGTGGTCCATAGGTGGCCGGAGCACGAGCAGGAGGCTGGGGCTGTGGTCCACGGGTGGCCGGAGTGTGAGCAAGAGGGTAGGGAAGTGGTACGAAGGCCGAGACGACAATGCGGAGGCCGGGACATCAGTGCGGAGCCCAGGACATCGAAGCTGAGGCGTGAGTGAGAGGCTGATCGGGGTGCATTGAGGTGAGAAGGCAGGAGGGGGGGGGGGGTCACGTAGTGCGATCGTGGAAGGGGTGGTGTGTCCCGCGACACAGAACATGAAAGAGGGGGGGGGGGTGGTATATTAGGGTTTGAGTATTTTTTCATTTTATCATAATAATAATAATAATAATAATAATAATAATAATAATAATAATAATAATAATACCCAAAATACAATTAATAAAAATAAAAATAATAATGATAATAATTATTAAAATTAACAAAAAATTAAAATAATAACTATTTTAATAATAATAAAAATAACAATGACAGTAAGAAAATAATTATAATACCTTTAATACAATAATAATTTCAAAAATAATTTTAATCATTTTTCTTAAAAAGACAATAACAATAATAGTAATACAATAATGAGTAATTTCACGACACCTGGGCCAGCTGCGTGGCTACCTCCAACTGTGCGGTGACCACACACGGGTCCGAAACCCACTAAAAACATTAAACTTTGACAATTTTTGACTTGCGCTCAACCTGTACCTCAATGAGTTTAACCAAAGCGCTGAAATAACAAAATAAAAATAAATTCAAATGTCTCGGTGTGAAAATTATCCCGACCACATACACTTTCTACTCGTAAAAGGTCATGAAGTTATACGTTGATCAATAATTGAGTCCATGACTGAACAGAACCAGAAGAACCGAAGAAAACTGAGAATCTCAGGATGACCTTACTCTACATAGGTCACACCCGACTGATTCAAGAGAAAACTGAAGCTCGGGGATGAGGGGAGAACAAAGAGGAGTTCTGCCCACCACAAGAACTCAACTAGGGCAAATATTTAACACCCAAACATACCACCCTGAGAAGGGCAGAGACAAAGGAACTCCCAACTAATCCAAACTAACTTATATAGCATGACTGAACAACACCTCAACTGAAACTTGGAAGTCTTGACCCATATCAAAAAACCCAAACACTAGATAAAAACCCCCGAGAAGAACATCATCCCAGTAGTAAAACTGAGTATAACTACAAGCATTAACTATTTCTTAGGAACTTACATCTCCAAACGAACACTGCTAAACCATGATCAACCCAAAGAGGGGCCGAACAAACTTAAGAAAAGTGCACGATTCATAAAACCATGACCAGACAAACAAAATTATTTGGATTACAATAGAAGATGTACATTATAACTTCACGATGAAAAATGGACCTAAAAAAACGTCAAAACTTCAACAGTAGAAAAAAAAGAATGAAAGGACTTTAAATTTTCCACCTCCAACACAGAACAAAAAACCCGAAATGAGGCTCCACACCCCCGAAAACTCCTGACTGTGTGCGAGCTTCACCCCAAGACTTGTGTCTAGGGCTCTGATGGATGAAGCATCTCCTGCCTCATAGTCAGACACTAGAATTCCTCCGATCACGACGCCTTTTTCAGTCGACACTTCCTACAAAACTTTTCCATCTGACCCAGAAAAACGCAATGATGACACATCTTTGGAGGGATGTAACATGATAGATTCATGTGCCCGAACCGGCCACACTGGTGGCACACCACTGAACGGTCTGACGAACTGGAATCCAGAACCACTGCATGGGACTCTTTTGGAACATGTCTCTCTAGCACACCCTTCTCTCCAGATGGGGAACCTTGACAAGCAACTGGATACCCTGGATTGCCAACCATCTCTTCTCCGAAGACCAACTCAGCTAGGAACACCTCATCCACCATCTTCTCGAAATGATGGTCCATTGAAAGGAGGGCCCACTCCTTGATCTCTGGGCGAAGACCCCTGATAAAGAGAGAAGTCTTCATCAAATTCTATGACACTACCTTATGAGAAAAGGATATAAGTTACATGAAATGGTTAACATATTCTTTCACAGTCCATTGTCCTTGTTGAATATGCATTATCTCTTCCCTTCTCTTCATATTCACCTCTTCAGGTATAAACCATCGGACAAAAAGGGATTTAAAGATATCCCACATTATCCCAACTTAAATTGTTAGTGGGGAAACCAAATCCAATTCATCCAGAGCTAGACCTTCGAACAAACCCAAAACAACATGCACTCTGACATCATCAGGAGTTCCCAATACCTTGAAGATTTCTTCGACCTCTTTAATCCACTCTGCTACCTCTAACGGGCCCTGATCAATGCGAAGGATACGCAATGTCCAAGAAGGACCAAAAATTGGGCATGACTTATCAAAAACATTAGGGACCTTTCTAGGTGGCATTTTCTGGACAACATATAAAACACAAATCCATAACCAATATCAAGATGAAGCAACATCATTGAAAGCACCATCATCTGAAAAATCAACTAGTTAAAAAACCAAAAAATACAAAAACAACCCAAAAATTCCATTTTTCATTTTAAAAAACATGCTTAAATCAATCAAAACCAAAACAAAAACCAACTTATAACAAACCATCGGGGATAGGAACTAATAGTTATTCTTAACATGGAGACACAACAGTGAGCCATGCCCCAAGACAACATAAAAGACTAGGAGAAGATCAGCCATGCAATTGGACTCCGTGAGGGTAACTACTCTATGTGAGGTCATAACATGACACTGGTCTGCCTCCCTTCCTATTCCTCAATCCCAAAACAAAAGCAAAAGAATCAAAACCTGGACTACCCCTGTAAACTCAAGGTTCAGAATGAGTAAGGGTTCATGACGTCTTTACCACACCTATCTCCAGAGTCTCGACAGTCCAAATATCTATCTACCGGACACCCCAAATAACAAGAACCTCCTCTGATACCATTTTGTCACGAACCAACTCGGTTCGACCCTAAACCGGTTACCCAAGCCGGTCCACGACATGGCCCAAAGGGTGTTCCCAATTCACACGAGTTGGAAACCAGTACTGGGTATAAAAATTTAATCACTGGGAGTGATTTGTCCCATATAGATAAAGAAACAAACAAGAATAAGCAGATTAACAAAACTAAAATCTAGAAGCGAAAAAGAAAATAAAACTGAACATACCTCATTGTGACCTTCTAGGTCACCACCCAACTCAGACTCAAGCCTACTCCAACACTGAGCAGCTGAACCAGGAACCTGAACAAAAATTGAACCTATAATTGAAAGAATATGATAGGCATGAGCACCAAGATGCTCATTAGGGATGCTGAATATAATCACAGAATCTAAGTATTCCCTTTCCCAAAATAGTCCAATAACACAAGTTTGAAATAAAAATATAAAAGTAGGGTTTTAACATTTTAAAAATAAGTAACATGTTTTTTCCACTTAAAAACCGAACACATTCTACATACAATTTCCAAAAATCATTTTTCATTTTATAAAAAAAATCCAAAACAGAAAATACCAAAGTTGGGGTAGAGTAAAACAAGTAAAAATTTATAATTGAAAATCAACTAGTGAAATGGAAAGTAAACAATCAATCTAAATAATCCAGTAACCATGGGTGATCCTAAACATCCCTAGAATACCCCGAGACACACTCATTTTCAGAATCACTTGCCGAAGTATGGTGAAGCTCCAAAGTCTATAACCAACTGGCTACCCTAAACTGACCAATCCAGTGGCAAATCCCGCCTAGCATAACAACAAATATAGGGGGTACCAACCCATCTAATCGGGGTTGGTCAAAAACTATCACTCGATCATCTAAAATATTCCAAGGAACCCATGGTGGTTATAATAATACTATGTAGGTTAGAAGTCCCTCACACGTGTGACTCATCTCACCACACTTGCCTTCCCAAAACACGGACACTTCCTATACGTTCACCCTAAAGGGTTACACTAGACAGGAGCACCTCATAAACACATCCAATCATCTCACTTTAACAAATTTCCAACTAGGCCGTCATGCAATGCATATCATTAAAACCATTTGAAACCTTTTTAAAAATACTAAAGTTGTTAAATGGGCATACAGTAATAAAAATGTCATCATTTCAAAGAATCAACAAAACCATTACACTAAAGTTGAAAGTTCCAAATGGGCCGTTAAGTCTAAAATCTCCAATCCATTTTTAGAAAAAAATTTCAGACTCTAAATGAAAAACACACAATCTTTTGAAGCAACCAAACAACCCCTTGAGCATAACATTCATCGAAACACACACTAAAGATCGACCGTGCACACCCTTTGAGACTACATTTCAAGCCTTTCATAAAAGACACATAAAGAACCAAAACTTATTTAGGAAACCAAATCTATTTAGAAAACCAATGTTTTAAGAAAAAATTATTTTGAAGGTTCCATCTTCATTTGAGGGCACATCCATGTATGCACCTAGTTCACCCATGGATGTGCCAACATCAAATGGATCAACAACAACCAAAGTGACATTTATAAACCATTTCCACAAGTACTCATTTTTCCTTGAATTCAAAACCAACAATTTACGACATTAAGAGAACACAAACCCCCCCCCCCCCCTTAAATCTATAAACCTCTTTTTAAAACATTTTTAACACAATTTCCAAGATACAACACTGTCAAACCAAACACGCCAAGCAAAAAGTACATTTGACCAGAATATCTCCAAATTCCCCTATTTCCAAAAAATAAGCAACTAGTGAAACATACCAAACAACTCATCAACAATTATGTAAATATACAAAACAACTTATAAAAAATTATATAATCAACCCAACAAATTTATTAGCAATTTTATAATCCAGGAAAACAGTTTATAATAAATTTCATAAATAGCTCAAACAAATTGCACAAACCAAAAACAAAACACCATGACAATCTATTGAAGAATATCAAAAAGGTGCATGTCATGTTTGATACACTAATAATACTACTTTTGACATCAAAAGAACACAATGTCTACAAAAACATAAAAATATAATTAGGGGAAATACTTCAAAACTTTATTTGACAGAATCAAATAGCATGGAAATACTATAAGAGAATAACTAAATATATTGGGAAAGTTAAAATTTCATTAAATATTTAATTAAAACACTCAAGATTTAAATGGGAATAATTATAAATGAAAATAAAGTGGATCCACCTACCTCCCGGTTTAGTGCAAAGGTGATTGAACTTCGATGGAGGTTAAAACAGTCCCCCACGGACCAATCTACACACCCAAAACAACTAGTGAAACACACCAGTTACTGACCAAGGCTGTAAGGTTTCGATAAATTAATGGAAACCCCCAAAACTGAGAAATTTTCTGAAGGTAAGGTTGTTGGAAGGGGCAGATCAGTGGGTCTCCAGAAAACAACGTGTGTTAGGGTTAGGGTTTTCCACTGTTGGCTGGAAAAGGAGTCGGTGGTCGGAGCGTGGGCATGGAATGGTGCGGGCATGGAGAGGATGAAGATCAGGCAAGGAGGCCACTGGCCGGAGTGGTGTCTGGACGGAGCTGAAGCAACATGCTGTGGGTGGTTGCAGGCCTAAGCGGCGGTCCGCGGGTGGATGGAGGCCAGAGCGATAGTCCGCGGGTGGCCATAGGCTAGAGAGGCGGTCTGCGAGTGGCCAGAGCATGAGCAGGAGGCCAGGACGGAGGTCCAAAGGTGGAAAAAGAGAGAAGAAGGTTGGTACAGTAGTGTGGAGGCCAGGATGGCAGCGCGGAGGCTGGGACGACAGTGCAGAGGCTGGGACAATGGTGTAGAGGCCGGGACAGTGGAGCCGGGGTGCGAGTGAGAGGCTGACCAAGGTGCGCTGAGGGGAGAAGGTAGGAGGGGGGGGGGGGGGCTCACGCAGTGGGAACGAGGAAGGGGGGGGGGGGGGGTGGCCCATGAAGCAGAACATGGGGGGGGGGTAGATTAGGGTTTGGGTGTTTTTTTCCATTTTATAATAATAATAATAATAATAATAGTAAAACCCAAACTAAAATTAATAAAAATAACAATGATAAAGATAATAATAATTAAAATTAACAACAATAAAAATAATAATGATTTCAATAATAATAAAAATAACAATGATGATAATAAAAAAATTATAATACCTTTTATACAATAATAATAATTTTAATAATAATTTTAATCATTTTTCTTAAAAAACAATAACAATAATAGTAATAAAATAATTATCAATTGCACGACACCTGGGATAGCTGTTTGGCTACCGCCAACCATGCGGTTGCCATGCATGGGTCCCAAACCTACTAAAAAAATTAAATGTCAAAATATTTTGACCTGCACTCAATCCGCACCTTAACAAGCTTAACCAAAGCCCTAAAATAACAAAATAAAAATAAATTAAAATGTCGGGGTGTGACATGAAACATCCTCTATGATTATATGATTTTATGATGAAAAAATATCCATATTTCATGGGAATTGGGATTATTGATTATATTTTTATATGTTATTGTTTATTTATTTACATCACGAATGATGATTATGTTTCAGATATTTGGTTTTTATTAGTCTAGTGATTCAATATGTTTGTGTTCATGTATTATATTATAGATATTGTATCCATATGATATTTTTTATAAATATAAATGACTGATGTTATCAACATGATGAAGGTTAAATATTTTCATGTGTTACAAAAATCATATATTGTGTTTTCAATAAACTTTGGTTGATTCATTCTTCTAAACTAGGAAATAGTTGTTGGTTATTATTATATATGTGATGAATTGTTTTTTCAATTTTTTTTATTATAATACTTTCCTAAGATTGGGTAGCATGTACATGAGTTCTGTCAGAGTGATGTGAAACCGTTTTATTATAATGTTTGTATAGATTAGTGGGTCAAATTTTTTATCATAGAAACTTCATTGTTATATGAGAATATTATGATCCACATTTTATGGGATTAATTTTGTTGATATACCTATAATCATGATGATGTACCTAGAGTGGGTAGATGTATTGTTATATTGAATCCTAGTGTTGTTGAGAGCCCTATGATGGGATGATGGTAGTGGCATTTCCATGTATTATTGAGATCTAAGAATTAGATTCCTCTTCGTGATATGACATTTGTGGGATATAGTATATTGTAAATGTTTGAGATCCCTGATATGATGGGTTACATATTTGAATATTAGTGAGTTTATTATTATCCATATAGAGAAACATGTTACTACTTGTTCCATGGAAGGGTTGATACATTTGAGTGTAGTTTGAGGAATGAGCGTTAACCAGGAACATAGGTCTATTATAGATAGCATGAATTTTTATATGGTGTGTATTATGGGAATTCCACATGATTATGGTTTGATTTTTTTTAATAAAGGCATGAGGGATGAGTTGGGAAATCGTGGATAAGAAATCTTTGTTGGTTATTTAAGCTAGATGCGATTTCTATGCTCAGTATCCATTATTGTCTAGTATGCATGATATCTTAGGATTGATGGGATGTGACTCATAATAGAACGTGTTGGGAATTATAATAGTGTAGTACTAGGGTTTATGTCTACTTGGTTATTAGCTATAATTGAATACAGTGGATGTTGTGAACCACTATAATAGTTGTTTATTTGAAAGTTTATATATATTGGAATGAGAGAGTGAGTTAGATATGATCCATGTCAAAGGTGGGATCATATGACATTGGCTAGACCATGGACCAGTGGATGCATAGTCTCATTGGTAATGAATATTTTTTATTTAATTTGGGATTCCAATGGGTACCAATGGATGATAATTGTTTTATGTGAGCATAAATTAGACATCATTAAAAAATGTGTCGAACACCATGTTATAACATAATAAAAATGGATAAAGGATTCATTAAATATAATGTGATTCCGTGTGTGAGTGTGATTAGGTGATACTCAAGGAATGAGTATATTTGGACTAAACATTTATCATTAGTGATATATGATGCATCTATTTAATGATAGATTTTTTGGTGGGGAAAACATAACATGGTTGAGAAATGAACAATAGGTCCCAATTAGAATGGAAAAATTGGATGTTTAAATAATTTTATTATTGGGCGATGACCTATTAATGGATATGATGTATGGGTACATAGTGTGAATAATGATTTATTGAATGTCAAGGGCTAAGGTACTTGTTGTGATCTTTTTTACTTAAAGATTTTCTCAATCATGTAGGGTGAGGTACTAGTAAAATAGTGTAATTGTTAATTGGGTGTTGAGATTCCACAGAGAATGAGAATATGGGATTTCTATAATAGTTTGTTCCAAAACTAACAAAGAGTTATATCCTTCAATATTGGGTGTGTAGTAATGGATCACCGATGGTTTTTGGTAATGTGTATGAGTAGAAATTTAATTTTATAGACTAATGAGTGGGATTGTGGGATGAGTATATTAGGATTTATCAAGTGGTACTCATTATTTTCTGGGTTCAGTTGATGGATGATTTAGATTTGGTTCATGATTGTAGGTCAGAAATGAACAAAAGTGTTATGGCGGGGATAACACCATTGGTATGTTTTGTTATAGCTATTATTTGGGTGTGATTATGATGGGAATCAAGAGTTACTTGTATATAGAACCTCACTAGGGGTGGTCTGGCATGTGTTTCAGTATTTGAATTCAATCTGTTGTGATGATTATATCATTTTATTATAACTTGTATGGGATTTGGTATGGGTTGGTCTATTAATATTATTATGTTTCACAATTAATGGATATGAATGGTGGGAATCCTATATTTTGGGATGACTGAGTACTTTTCTCTAGAAAAAATCATTAAGTTGTCAATTTTTTAGAACATTGGTGATTTAGTGGAAGTGAAATGGATTTTATAATAAAGATATGCTTTGCGATGTGGTCCAGTCATGAGTATAAGAGTATGCGTTAAAGGATCAAATTTGTGGCAGTTTTCATGTTTAGTTCCGAGCTAGAGCTGGTATTGTTAGGACTAGATATTTTAACTATTGGTGTAAATATTTGGTGAATTATAAATTTACAAAAGTTATTGGGACTAGGAAATCATCATGGAGTTAGTGGAATTAGTCATTTTCATGGTGCGTGGGTTAGTGACTTTTTAGGAATAGTCAGAGTGCTGTGTTTCTGAATAGAATTTTTCTACAAGGTGTATATTTATTATTAATATAAATACTTAAACACATCATTAAAGGATTACTAATCTTATGATGATGTGAAGTTATAGTTGTTTGGGGTGTTGTTTGGTTCAACTATTACTAGTGCGGTGATAGTATGGTTGAAACCATCAAGTTATATAAACATTAGATTTCATATTATATCTTATTTACTAATGTTTTTTTAAAGGAATTAATAAGGATAATTCTATGTGTTTTTATATGGTTTGTAACCTACCTAATATTTTAAGGTACAAAAATGTATAATTTTTTTACCCAAAAGTTTGTTTTTAGAGATTTTGGATGTTGAAGAAATTGGATGAGGTTGGGTGTTGGTGTTTTAGAGAGTTATAGAGATAAATGAAGCTTAACAGGCATAATGTTTACAATATATTACATGAATATTAATTACATCTCATAATAAATCACATCTATGAAACTATGGTTAATTTTTAATAGAGACTAGCATCATGACTATCTTATTTTATAATAAATCTTCAAAATTTTCCCAGAATTACTCTACAGATGATAACATTCTAGATATATCACACATAATACCCATCTCTAGTAACTTGGGAATGTAAATACAAGAAAATTGGTTACTTAGATTCTTATTAAGGGGAGAACATAATATTTATCAATTAAAGATCAGAAGTGAGCATAAGATGAACATGTATTTATGAGAATGTAATCTAGGTTCGTGATTATAGTATAATAAAATCATACCTAATAAAATATAGATAATAAATCATGACTCATCACATATGGATTTCATCATCATATAATAAATTAAACATAGGGGTGTGGGAAAATTATTCAATAGTCATAAAATCATAACAGAGGAATGGTTCATAACCAAATAATGTGGTATAAACCTAGGAACAATAACGATAAAATATATCTTGGTAAAAAAATGAATTCCTATTATAATGTGATATACTTATCGCCTTTTCATAATGTAGTGTAATTTTAATAAAAACCCATGACCTAATACCATTTGGGCTTAGGATTTCTGTAAGTTCTTTATAACCTTTCAAATATCGAAAAACCATTAATTCCCCATAGCATTTTATAATTAGGTGAATAACCCACATACTATCATGATATATTGAGATAAAAAACATTACCCAATACATTATAGGGATATAACAATACCACCCTTCATATTATGGAAAATAATACATATGTGCTCCACATGAACATAAAAAATTCATAATTTAATCATTTCATAATTAAACCATAATAAATAAATGGATTTCCTAAATATTTCCAAAAAACATTATCATAATCCATATATATACATAGTTTTTGTTGTATCATTACCAGATATCCCATATAAAGAATAATAGATATTAAATTATTTTGTAAGAAAACCATTTTATAATTGAATTAAAAAATTATTTTGAAAAACTATAAGAAATGTCCAATACATTTTTCATGAAGCTCATTTAAAAATAAATAATTATTAAAATAATGGAAGTATAAATTAAATTGAAAAATCATTAAAACATTAAAATTAATATTCATAATGAAAACTAAGGAATGTTTTTGGGAAAATGTGTTTGTGTGGAAAGTGTTAAAAAATATTTTTTTCACTCATAGTAAACAATCTCCATAGAAAAAAAAATATTACATAAAATGTTAAAAATTGAATCCACCTATATATTTTAATGAATATATTAATCAATAAAAAATTACCTTATGAAATAATATAATTATAGTTAATTAAAATTATAAAACAATTTAATAAATATGGCTATCTTGGAGAAAATTTATGACTATAAAGATAATATATGGTCAGACCCACTTATAGGAAACCTTTATATTTAGTTTTTAACAAATGATAATATAAATGGTAACAAGATATGTGAAACCAAAAAATAATTAGAGGAAAATAAAATAGAAAATGTTTTAAATAAAAACACAGAATAATTTCTACAATTAAAATTTTAGATGTGAATAATCTCAATCATAAAAGTGACATTTAAAAAGAAACCCTTAAAACATTGGTAAATTTTGAATTGAAAGATATTTAGAGTGAGAATATGAGATTCATTTTAAATCTCATTAATTACATGAAATTTATGGTAGGACACACCCATGGGGATTTATTTACACCACATTATATAATATACATTTTGAACATGGAATATATCTCAGTGAAAAGAAAATGACATGAGAAACCATTAAAACATTTGTAACAATGCCACAACATCAATATAATTGTAGGATTAAAGTATATACAATGGTTAGATATCCAATTCCCATATATTCTATGTCCTTATTTCTAATGACCATATATTTAGTGGAAATATTTCCAATGACCATATTATATTCCTATATTTAGCCTTCCAATCATATCTAAAATCTGCAACTCTATTAGTTTACATATTTTTCTAAATTTATATTTTTTAATGGTTTTAATTAATTCCATAGTTATAGTAATAAGTATAATTTTCATGTAAAACCATGATGATAATGATATCATGTTCATTCACTTTTTATTTTCTTATTATTTTATTTTACGTGTTGTTTTTATAATGATGTTTAATATTTCATTCTCATTTGGTATTAACATTTATATCTTCTTATAATATTTTATCTGAATAAAAAATATATTTTATTCATATTTATTTTGGTTTGTTTATTAAAATCTATTTATCACAAAATATATATTTTAAGGAAAATACATATTAAAACCATGTGGTGTTATAGTTGGCCAATGTTCTAGCAGAAATTATTCTATGTGGAGAAGGTAGCACTCAAATTAGAGTATTTGTATCATAGTTATGATATATATTAGTTTTCAACATTAGTATAGGTGGTAGGTCATGATACAACATAGGTGTTGTTCTATGAATGATAGATTGAGGAGATGGGGATGCACCATAAAGTAGTTTTCCTTTCCATGATAGGTTATCATGAAAAGGGTCACTCTATTAAATGATCATAGTATTAAGTGCCTATTATTCTTATATTCTTCTATAGAAAACCACATTTCATCATGGGGAGCATCACCACACAAAAACAATTGGCATTTATTCTTTAGAGTCACCCAATAATGTATCATTACATAATTACACATGAGTTCATGTCACAAGATTCACTTGTATTGTTTTTAGGGAGCCCATGGTATTAATGATGCATTGTGACTATTATGGTCCTAAAAAAATGGAAATTTTGAAAAATTTATTTAATTATTTGGTAAAAATTTATACCCAAAAAATATTTGGGATTCACCCAACTGTGAAGAGTGGTGAGGTTTCCTGATTCTACACCATTTTCCCTCCTACAAATTTTATTAATGGAGGATTTCTACTTTTTGATTCATCAGTATATGTGAAATCTCCTATATTTCTATCCATCTTTACTTTCTTATAATCCAATATTATTCTAGTGACCAAAAGTTATAGACATTAACCCAATTCCAAAAAACCATTATGATATCAGGCCAGAACAAATGGGAATTTTCTTAGGATACCTAGAGAATTATAAAGGGTTTTTATTGCATGTAGAAGATTCTAATTTAATTGATGGTTAGATACTATATTTATTTATTTATGTACATTATTAAATTTTGATGAATCAATTAACCAATAAGTATTTTATTTTTGTATTGTTTAGATGGAATAATTATTGGTGTGGATGAACTTATTCACCTCCCATTGGTTGAGGTTTTGGTCCATGAAGTGTTGTTCCATGATTTTTACTTTATTTATTACCATATGAGATGTATTTTATTAATTATTAAATTTAAATATATTTAATTAATATTAAATTATAGACTATTTGGGTTTATAAATTGGATCATGGACACTAGTGATGATCACTTGGTCAAGTTTAGAGAGCTTTAAAAGGGAATTACTCTATGTTTGAGGTAGGTGGTGTCTAATATTTCCACATTACATGTGATTTCATATATTGTATAGATTATAATAATTTTATTTTGGTTAAAGTGACCTAAATAGGTACCTAATGTGGTTATAATTTCTTTGAGGAATCATAAGGAGGTTTTGTTACACTATAAGTAGTCCCTCAAGGGTTTTTTATTTGTGGTTTAGTTATCATTAGCTATGTAACCAATGTGAGAGGAATTAATTGAGTGGAATGGGAAACCAAAATAAGTGTCCACTGGTGGTAAATTGATCTAATGACATAAGAAGTTAGTTTTTGATTTTTAATACTCACCTAATTCAATGGCTGGGAGTGAGTGTATAGATTATCCTCGTATTTGTTTCATGGGATACCAGTAGTGGATGTTTTGAGTTTACAACCTAGGGTGGAAAAAAATATGGTTCCCTAGATTCATGAGAAATATATTGAGCTACCTATATCATGATAGGTCCCTAAAATAATTTAGGGTTTTCATGTATGCATCGATGGATATTTATTCCATTGGAAAGTGGATAGACACATAAGGAATGGAATAGAGTGGAGTGTCCTTCCCCTAAAATGAGTACTGATCCTTATATAATAACTTTGAATATTCCATGACGTTGGGGAAACCTGTATTGGATAATATATGTAGTGATTGAGCCATTACATGGGTCTTTCATATGATTATATCCCATCATAGTATGACTGTTGTGAGATGGGAAGTTATATTAAATCATAATCAATGTAGTGATAGGTTGGGTATGACTTATGTGTCCTAGGTGTAAAATTTCCTGATCATGGGTTACCAAATGAGTACCATGTGTATGTTTGGAATAATAAATAAGGTTATAAATCATTCACTAAGGTTATATTAATGTTATATTTATTCTTTTTGTTCTTTTTATGAATGGGTGGAGTCACCTAAGAATTGGGTGAATCATGCATTCCTAATATTTCACCAAATATGAAATTATATTTTAATAATGTTTAAAATTTGGTCTCTCAACAAATGTTTTTAATTAATAAAAATGCATATTTTTTACTTTAACCAATATGAAATAAACATGTGAAATTATAAATACTAATTTAGAGTGAAACACATGGTGTTTTTAAATAGATCAATCCTGAGGTTGGATATTTATTTTTTTTCTATTATCAGTATCATATGAGTCCTAGATTTTCTGCTAACAATAATGTCAACAATTAAAAGTTAGTTGGATTGGTGTTATATTGAAACCAATGTTCAAACTCCATATACATATTATTTGATTCTATTATACTGTCGCTCAATAGTCTTTTAACTTCCTTCATCATTTTGAAGTATATCATCAATCTGGTCATAATGTCACTGTATCTACCATTATGATCCACTACCTCAACATAGTGTCTTCATCTATCTTTGGATATTAAAGAATAAATTTATGAAACTCAATATTCTCAAGAAAACAAGTTCCATTATGTTTCTACTAATTTACTCACTAGTTTTCTCTCAGCTCAAACTCCACGGTCTTTTATAACCAATAAGTATTTTTTAAAACTACCCACACATCTTATTGTAGTTCATAAAAATGTTTATATAATAAATTAATTTTATTAATCATTTATTTTGATGCTCAAAATCACCCTCAATTGTTTTACTAATGAGGTTAATTTAATTTAATTTTGGGATTATAATTAGTATAATATTTATTTTATTTTATCTTGAATTATAGAAGTATTTTGGATGATTTTTTTATAATATAAGTATTATGAATGTATAATAAACTCTAGAATCAAAATTCACATCCCTAAATTTAAATATTATTGTTAGGCTTGAGAACCTAATTTTTGATAAGGAATTATAGTTCTGAAACCTTATATTTTGACTAAAAATTAGGATTGGGAATCTACTTTTTTTAAAGGACCCAATGTTTAAGGGTTTAATGTATGGTTTCTTAAATATAATTTGGAATCAATTAGTACATTGTGTATCGTAATTTTGGATATTTCATAATAAAAAAATCCCTATATTGAAGTAGTCATATGAGGAATTTGAGTCTTATATATTTTTCATATTTCAGCATCAGTTTCACTAAAGTAAATATACCATTAAAAGATGTTTGAAGATCAATTCAAAGGATGTTTAATAAAGGATTAAATAATGCATTTTTTAAAGGAATATTATGATATTTAGTGGGATTTTAAATTAAAATTTCAAATAGTGATGTATTTATTTAATATCATGATTTATATGGGTTTTTTACCTCAACAACCTTATCCTAAATGGAAGTCAGGATTTTCTAGTTTAGGGGGAAGACCATTGAATGAATCCTACCTATTCATCCAATACGATGACCCAGTTTCCTCACTTGGAACATGTGTGATGGAATATTCTGGGGTTTCCCTTTATATCACCATTCACTAAATGACTCCAAGAAGACTAGTGAAGGAGTGGATTAGGCCTCGAAGTAGACACAAGAAAAATAAATCTCTTAACGAAAATGATGAGATGCATGCAAGTATTTATGCATCGAAGAAAATTGTTCGAACCAACACTATATATTATATAGAACACGAGATCGATACGAAGGAGCAAGAAGAGGAAGTTTCTATCCATAATAAATTACAGACCAATATAATTAAAGGGTGTGTGTGTAAAAGTAACTAGAGGATAGAAATGAATTTGTGGGTTAATTCAACTGTTCCATTACTACTTATTTAGTGATATTCTTCTAAAGAAAATGATAAAGGTAAGGACGTGAAACCACCCACCTCCCAAAGATGATGAACTCCTCACACAAGAGGAAAGATTAGCTCAGAAATAGGAAGAGACAAAAGGGTTGATAAAAATAAATGAATAACTTATCGAAGGAAACATCCTTACCATATATGTTCTTTAATTAAATCCTCAATTCACACTCCCATCCAACATACCTCAACCAAGAGGGTTCAATCCATCAACTGAAATAGATCTAGAAATCCCACTCAACATGGGGGGATGATAACCAATATATTTGGACACTAGGTAGTATGATATAGAGAGTTTCCTCTCTTGGGTACACAACCAGGGATAGGTTAGATACACCCTTATGTACTGGACCCTATAAGATACCCACCATAGGTACAAACAGAGCTGTCATAGATGGTTCTAACTATTTCTTCCCCTTCTCAATCTCTTGTTCTTTCAGATATGAATCAATGTCATATCAATACTTTTGAGTAATTGGAAGCTCGATTTGATTCTATGGGATAATGGTGTGCACCAGTACATCCAGAAAAGAATCCTTACCCAAAATGGGTGGATCCACTCCCTCCCCACACAAATTTGAGAAACCAAATTTCTAATTTTTATTGTCTTGGGGGACCTGAAGTAGCATTTGAAACATTTATTGTCCCACTGTTAATTCATGATGGGGAAACCTGAACAAAAATAAGTATTGAAACATAGATTATTTATGAAAACACTACAAGGTATAGAATTTATATGGTACACTAGTTTTCCCGCTCGGTCAATTATGGGATAGAAGATGTTCACCAACATTTTGTCTTTAAATAAAGCTCAACGTTTTAGAAATAGAGAGTCCTCAGCCTCCCAAATGAAAGTAGAGATATAGTGATATGGTATTATATTTCATTACTCAGTAGAAGGAGTTAACCTATTCCCTAAACCTCTATCTTCCTCAATAAAATTTATTGTCCATCTATATAGAGAATCTTCATGATGTGTTGCGCACTCCGCTCATCCCTATAAAATATATAGGAGGGTTTTGGGATCATTCTTAAATTTCTCAAAGACTGTATGATTCCATCAATAAACCAATTAAAAATCCTAATTATTGACATAATATCAAGGAAATAGAACATAGAAATAAGAGGCTACCACTGTCATGCTAAATCTAAGCCTCGCACCAGCTCCAACTCCAAAGAATGTGCCATATCACGTGGAACCCCCTCCTGAGCATCAACAAAAATTCCCACCTCATTAGGACGAGTGAAAAGATCATATTAGAAAACATTTTAAGGAAATAAATTAAAAATTACATTCATTCCACGATGGTCAAGTTCATGGATACTTTATCACAGCTTTGGAGAACAACCTGCTCAAATTGTGAAAGCCTGTGAGGCCTGATCAGGCTAGTCTTGAGGATATCCCAAATTATTCCCCCTATCACCATAATTTTGGGAATGAAATCAAGGATTTTTTTTTCAAATACATCATTTAAGAAATAGTGGACTCTAGGTAAGTGAAGTTGGGAAAACCACCTGCATATGTAGCCTATGTTTTTTTCAATCATTCAGAGGAAAAGGTTGAATGGAAGGAAGTTACTAGAAATGGTGTACGTATTTGTAGTGAATGGGTGAATAGAAAAAACTCAGCCAAACTCATGTTATCTTACAAGAATAGTTGAAACAAACAATTATACCATCAAACACTTCCACAAATGACACAGTCAACTCCATTGACACTATAGTCCTCTAAAGGCTTGTCCTCTAAAAAATTATATAGATGAATGGGAGGAAAAAACACAAGAAGATTAACCTATATCAAGGTCAAATTAATATTTGAATCTCTTATACATAACTCCCTCAATATCAAAATTATGGGCACCACATTACCAAATAATACCATGAAATTTGACATTCCAGACAAAATCCTCATTAAACAAGGAATTAATATTTGGTTCCATTAATGTCATTAAATTAATGGTTACCTTATTTGATGATAAAAAATACCATGAAACTGTGTTTGTTGAATGTGATTGGTGAATTATGGTAAGGGGATAGAAGGTTCATGGATACGGGGGAAGACAATGTCATGGTAGTAATCAATACTCCATCGACATCCCTGCTTGGACCGTCTATGCTACCCAAACTCATGGGACAACCCTTCTAAAATCCAAACAAGAGAATGAAAATTCCCCCACATATGTCAGGGTTTTCCACTGCATGAACATCCAAGAAGTTTTATTAGAGGGGGATCCATCATGAAATCAACCTTGTAACATAAGCAGACCTGTTAAGACTAACCCATTAAGGACAAGAGAAAATTCAAATCCTATTATAAGGGATGATAATCCTAAGTCAAGCATTTAATTTCACAAATCACCAATAAGAGAGAATCCTATTGCTAATAAGTGTAGACCTTTAGCTTATAAGTTTTTAATTATAAGAAAATTTCCCCTAGTGCTGAAAAATTTGTTAATCTTAGATCCTCTAAGTCTATGAAAATACGTCCAAGAAGAACCCACATAAGATTTTTCGATCCCTAAAAAGTTTTAAGATGATTTTACCATTGTTGGAATATATCATACACAGATCAATCCGGAGGAATGATAGATGATCTTATATTTTTAAAGACAAGACAAAATTTTCATTATACTAGGATATGTCAAAACCTTGTATTTGTTAGGTAGGATAAATGATGTTGACATCCGAAAAAATTTCATTGAAAATAGATCAGGATTCAATCTTATTCCATTCTAAAGGGTTTTTTGACTGGGTTATAGTAAGGACCACCTAACCCCTTCATCTCTAATGCTATAGGTTTATGAGTAGATTGAGAAAAATCTTCTTTGTAGGATCCAGCTCAGAACTCATTATTTATACCTCGTATCTAACATAGAATTTCTAGTCACTCAGAAAGATATGACCTTCAACATTCTAATAAGAAGTCATTAGTTGCGTCAACATGTGGTAGTCACCTCATCATGCAACCAATGCATCAAATATTACTTTAATGGTCAAATTTGGATGTTTTAGGCTGATAAATCCCCATTCAAATCTTGTGAATCAAAATAGATTGATGCATGATTATATCAAATTGAAGGGAAACAACCCATGAATGATGATTTTTCTTGATTCACATACCTGAATAGCTAGGGAATGACCCTATCCAATCAATTTAAAAAAATAGGTTAAGAATACGTGATACCCATTAATGATATCAAAGATAAGGGACCAAATTTGGGTGTGTCTTCAATATCCTTCAAGATATTTGTCATGAAAATATATCTAGATAGAAATGAAAAGGTCATTGAATCTCCAGAAATTAGTATAAGCGTGTGTGAAAATACTATCATTCCACCCACTGAGTTTCAACAGATCGATACCTCATCAGCTAAATCAGAAAATTCTATTATTCCATGGGAAGATAGTGGATTTACTTCCCCAAACCTCATTTCCTTTATAGATCTTTAAAGAAACCCCATATCTCCTGTTGGGTTAGAGGAATCTACTTCACCTTCCATATGTCAAAATATTTATTCATAACGTAACTATGAGAAATTTCCTTCATCACCTACTTCCCCTAAGAATTGTCCAAATGAAGAAAATGATAAAGGGGAAGAGTAAGAAAATGAATAAGAGAAAGAGGAGGAGGACCTTAGGGATTCCCACCCCACATTTAGGATGTTGTTTCCACCATCATTGATGAACTAAGGAAAATAAATCTGGGTCAAAAAGAGGACCCACTATCCAAATTAATTAGTGTGGACATGTCTTCTGAAGAAAAATATGTATATAAATTATTTTTGATGTAGAATTAGAATATTTTTTCCAAAATTATGTAGAAACTCTAGGTCTCAATCCTGATATATCAACATAAAATTTGAGATTTATAGAAAACCATAGGTGATACAAATATGCAGTCAACTCGACACACTCGACTCAATCCACAAACATTAAGGATAAAGTTGACAAGTTTATCAAATCCAATTTCATTTAGGAAGTCTAGATTCCAAAATGGTTAGACAACATAGTCTTGGTAAATAAGAATAATGTGAAAATTAGGGATTTCATCCACATTATATATATTAACTAGAACTTTCCAAAATATGAATTCTCTGTCCCGATCACAGAGCTAATGATCAATGAAATAACTAGTTACCAAGACTTTTCCTTTATTGATGGATATTTAGTGTATAATCAAATCTAGAAGTACACATAAGATGAAGAAGACACCACCTTCAGGGTATCCTAGTGAGTATATTGCTACCAGGTGATGCCCTTTGTCCTAAATATTATTGGTGCTATATATCAACATGTCATGCATCGCATATTCAAGACCTTTTGGGGAAGGGTTTTCAAATGCTACATTGATGATCTGGTGGTTATGTCTTGTCAACTTTCTAACCATATGGCTGATCTCAGAACCATATTCAAAAAATTATGGCATCATATCCTGAAGATGAACCCCATGGAATGTGATTTCAATGTTACATTTGGAATGTTTCTCAATTTCATGGTTCACCATCATGGAATTCAAGTCAATCCTAAAAATTACATCCTTTGTATGTCACATCCTAGAAACCTCAAAGAGTTGAAATGATTATAATGACATATTTCCTATATCCTGTGCTTTATATCAAACCTCATAGGTAAGTATTTTACCTCAACCAAGTTGATGGATAAGGCGGTTTCCTATCAGTGGAATGAAAACTATTAGGAAGAATTTGGTATCCCCAAGAAATATCTCTTGATCCCACCAGTTCTGATGCCACCTTTTGAGGGGGATCAACTTGTTTTTTATGTGACAACATTGGATTGCTCACTTTGTGATTTCTTCGCACAAAAGAATGATGATGGGAATGAAAAGAACCTTTATTATCTCTGTAAAACCATTCCCCACGCCAAGACTCATTATTCAGATATCAATAAGAGTTTCCTTTAATTAGTCTTCATGGTTCATAAGTTGAGGTATTATCTATATAACCACGAGGTCCATTTTTCTCTCAAAACAAAAAGCTCAATTACATCATTAGCCTTCATATGTTGACTAGATATTTTGCATAATGGGAGGTGATATTGTAGAAGTTTTACATTTAGTTCATGCCTCAAAAAGTTTTAAAAGGCTAGGATTTGGAAGAATTACTTGCATAAAATCCATATATAGAAATATATTCATTAAATACTAAATTACTTGTTGAAGAGATATTCTATATTCAAGATGTCCCCCAAACATTGAAAATATATTTTGATAGTGTATCCAGAATACCAACTAGAAAAAGAATGAATGAAAAAAAGAAAAAACAAGTTGGGTTAGGATTCGTACTCATATATATAACGAAGGAATAATCTCCTTACTCATTTATGTAGTAATAAGGTTGAAAAAACAATGAGGTAGAGTATTAGGCCCTCTTTGTTGGCCTATAATTAGAGCATCAAATTCGAGTGGACCACTTGATGGTAAAATGTGATTTAGAGTTAGTAATCAAGAAGATCAATGGGGATTTTTCTATAAAAAGGAATATATATTCCTTTTACTTGACTATGTCTGAGTAATAATGGATTATTTATCTTCAGATCCATCATTGAATCACATACCACAATCATAGAATGCCTAGGAAGACTAATTGGTGAATGCAGTCACAACATTAGCATATCCGAATCAGGATGAAATGGTTATCAATATTGGTCACTATCGAATGGTATCACATTTTATTCATGTTTACATGGAATAAATCAATGAGGTTAATTCCATCCTTGAAACATATGGTCTTACAACATTTTGGATGGTTCGCACTGTGGATTACCTTAAAAATGGAGTTCTCTCACCAAAAAAATATAGAAAAGGACAAAATAAATGACGAGCGAAAAAAATTACTAATTAAAATGATCAAAATAAAGAAAAATTACTCTATAAATAAGTATATAATAGAGTCCTTATTAGGTTAATTTATGGAGAATAAACTACTGATTTCTTGAAAAAATTACATACAGGCGCCTGGGGTTACCACCAGTCAGGGTTTAGGCTCTCAAAAAAAAAATCCATATTCTTCAATACTTCTAGCCTTCAATGATTTAAGTTTGCAAAAAATTCACCATAAAGTGTCATTACAACCATGTGGGTGAAAAAATAATTCATTAAAACCTATATTTCATACACACAACCCAATAATCACGGAACGTTCAATATGGTGAATAGATTTTTAGGTCCTTGTCCTCTGGAAATGACCAAGAAATTTAAATACAACATCACTGGTACTAAATTATTCAACAAATAGAATGAAGTAATACCCCTTGAATAATTCATGACCAAAATAATTGTTATATTTGGAAAGTACAACATCATTACTAGATCTAGTGTCCCTAATATGACACTGATAGACAATAAAACCAATTTCTATTATGCCATGTTGGAGAAGCTATATCAAGAGTATGATATCAAATCCAACCATTCATCTTACTATCATAAAATTACCTATTTAAAAATATAGGCCATTAACAAAACATTATAAAATATACTCTTGAATATGGTAGAAAAAGAAAAAAAGTATTATCATGATAAGATATTTCATTCCCTATGACCCTACCAGACTACAACCCAAACTGCCACATGGGAAGTCCTGTATTCACTTATATACATGACAAACATAGTCCTTCCCATTGATCTCCAATTAAACCCACTTTACATTACCATATTCTGGGATGATTTGGATCAACATGATGAGAAAATAATGCATACATTGAATTTCTTGAAGTTCCACCAAAATATGATAGAATGATATTTTAGTAAGAAAGTATGCCTCCACTCATTCCTCTAAGAAAAGATGGTAATGGTTTTTAGGACATTGATGATACTTGGGAGGAAGCCTCCAAATAAAGAGATAATGTTGTAGGGACGTTATTCCAAACACATTTTCCACTCTAATGAAGTTTCTTCCTTGATCTCGATGGATGGAAAGCCTGTTACATGCCCTATAAATGAAATATTTATCAATAAATAATTCATGTAAAAAATAAACCTTTTTCTATTCTTCACAATATTAAACTACATATCATCATTTTTCATGTATTCACAACCTTAAAAGGCACATCATTGGTCATGTATGCACGACCTTAAAAGGAACACCAAATGGTCCTAGTGGTACAACCTAAAACTACAAGACATCAAAATTCAATGTGTAAGAATATGAACTATGTATCCAAGCATAAAATTCATAAGATGTTAAACTTTATAAAAATGTACCTACAATAAGATGTAAAATTTCATAGTTCACGTACTTGTTGCATAATGTAAAAGTACATGACCTTTCATTCCTTTATTGAATGGATCACAACCATTTCGACTGGTCTCCCACCACACCTTCATTCAAGAACTATTTTCAGCTTGATTATTATCTTAATGGGAAACATAGTTATTCCTAGACCATATGTACTAGGACTAGTAATAATGTACACTAAATTCCCTTCTCATACATACAAATAGAGATCTATGAAAGATACCTCATTTTAGGTTCCCTCATTTAGGCGACTATCATGGAAACCTGAATATTCCTAACCTGAGTATATACAATGATCTATGTAGGAGACTTAACACTCCCTGGCCAATGCTGAGATAAAAGTTTATTTTTTTGTCATACATATTCCATCCACACATCATACTCCTTTTCATGGGAAATTTTATGTCCCTGTAATGTTTCCTTGGAAATCAGTAATAGAATTATAGACCCATAAGTAATTTTTTTTCCTGAATATGAATTGATATGCCCCATTTTATCTTTCCATAAGATACGCACAAAAGGGAATATAAAACAAAGAAAAATTATTCCTTGGGAGAGACAAATTATTTCTTTATAATCCCCAACAACATTTTACTAGAAACTAATTTTTGAACATGGTTCATGGAAATTCCTTGAATTTTTCCCCACATCACTTCTCCAGATTTGAGAACCCCCAAGATCATGATTTACAATTTCATTCTTCATGTACAAAGTATGTAGGGAAATACGTAACCTATTAATCTATACATTACACATTGTTTCCATGATGCATGTTCCTAGTTATAGTAACCAAAACTACAAGAAACCATCACCCCAACTGTATGATGTTAAACTATATGTTTTCCTAGAACTACATATATCTTGACTCTCATTCCAATGAGATATATAGTGATGATTAGATCCTAAATCTTATTCTAGCCACCACAATATCAAAATGACAATGTAATTCATTTTAATTGCCTCTATGTGGTGAAATAAACCTTTTCCAGTCCTTGTTTATAACACTAAGCATAAATCCTGAGGGCTTAGGTGTTTTGGTGAGGTTTCCCTATGTGATCAAGGAATATCAATTCAATTCAGGGATAGCATGGTTCCAAATGCAAGACCATAAATTTCATAGAAAACACTGTTACAACATGATGTTAAACTACATGGTTGGTGTTTATTGCATGAATTGAGTTAAAAAATTATGTGTTTCTTGATTGTTGATTTGATGAGATAAATTGTGATGCCCAGACCTTACATCCTATTTGAGACTCATGAATTGAAAAATATGCCCACTCTTCCATGTATGAGCTAGATCTACATAGGAGGGTCCAATATGAATTTTCAACCCACTCATGAGACCATATAAAATGATCACCTTCTATATAAAATAATTCGATCGGTGCGGGAAATATTTCTTTGAAAAATGTGTATCATGATTCATTATTTAATGAGATACATAGTGAATCGCAAAACCTATGTCTTGTGCCCATCCAAAATATATAAAAAAATACTTTTTGTTTATGGTTCAGATCTATGTAAGAAGCATCTCTCCCCATTCTTATGTGATTTTGACATGAAATTATCCTCCATACTTAAGAATCTTACTTGAAAAAACTACACTATATATCTAGGAAAATATGAGCCTCCATAACCTTCCTCTAAATCTTGGTAAAATAATTTCAGATACCTGAGGAAACCATTATTTTGTCTTTAAATTGATATTCCCCACATTTCTTTACATAATTTTCAAACCAAAAGGGACTTTAAACCAGTGGATTACATTGTTTAAATATGTATTGATACACCGGATTTGGATTTGTATAAATAAACCACAAAAAGGGCCTATCAATGGGTGGCACGTTAATATTCACCCTCAGTAGAAATATATTCTATCTCTGTAATCCCCATGAACCTTATTCTAGAAACCAATTTTCAAACATGGTCTGTGGTAATTCCATGAATACTTGTCCCATATAAATTTTTGGATATGAAATCCCCCATATTACAACTTAAAAATATCCCTCCTCATGTATGAAATGAAGGAACATTCCAAGTCAGATCACCATGAAATGGAAAATCGCCAATCCTTCACTCAAATCTTGAAGAAATTGAATTTAAGACCTCAACATCCTTTCTTTATGTCATTAAGATGCATGGTTCATGCCATGTTTACATGATATTAAACCAAAAAATGATTCAACCCTCATCTAGGAGGATCCTTTTCTCCAAATGTTGATCATCCACTGCATCACCCCATAGAACTATCTAAAAGTCAATGCTCATTCCATCAAGATGTGTAATGATTCATGAATTCTCAATTTAAGGCCCAGATTCCACATAAGCCAAAAAATTTGTTTTCCTCTATTCATGGACACAACCATAACCCATGTGGAATGTTATGGATTTCTCCCTAGACATATCCTTTGCAATATTGTGGTCAAAACATAATTCCCCTCCTTTATATAAAAACAAAATTTTTGTAGGTGTAGATTTCCATTCATGACTAGTGCCATATTAGATGCTTCCTTCATTCTCAGACATATTCCTTTCACAAACATCCCTCCATGTCCTTGAGAAATATGGATCTTTATACAATTACATTGTCCATTAGTAATAAAATTTTTGATACTTTAAGAAATAATTATTTTGACTATGCATTGATACACCCCTGTTTGGATTTTCATATGTTTCCCACAAAAAGGTTCTATCAATTAGAGGATGTTGTGGTTTGAATATGCATTGACACACCCCAGTTTTTCTTTGTATAAGTCTCTCAAAAAAGGTCCTATCAGTCAAAGGAACATTTGTCTTTAGTATAAAACTCTTTTATCTCCATAATCCCAACAACATCATGTTGGAAACTACATTTCAAACATGTTCTGTAGTCATTCCTTGCCTATTTTTCACATGTCATGTTTTAGATTTGATAATAAAAAAATCATGACTTATAATTATTATTTTTGGGTACATTATGAACTTTAGAATATTCTCGACCAACAATCCATACGTGGGTCATCATTCTATAACTCATGGTCATTATTGTTTGACCTAAAACACTAGTTGTATTTGATCGGTTAGAATGAATCTAAAATTCCCATGAAAAGATACATAGTACTCGCTAGGCTAAAAACCCACAAAAAGAATCCTTGGGTATAAGGTGAGTATAATCTCTCTAGACCATCACTCTGCATGGTTTAGAAAATAAACTATTGATTAATGAAAAGAAAATGGAACAAAACTTTTTGGTTAAAAACCCACAAAGGTAAGCCTAATAAAAATCCAAGTCTCACTATCTAAGTCGTCATAATTATGAATTAGTAAAAAATTAGGGCCATGAAACAAAAGGAAAAAATCTTGTAGCGTCTATCATATGAACCTAACAATTTTTTAACTATGTTCTCTAGGTCTAAAAAATTATGAAAAAATCAGAGTGCTCTCATTCTTATCATTGTAATTATAACACGTTGACATAATGTAATTTACTCAAATGAGTCAATTTCAACTTTATATTATGATCACAATGAAGATAGGAACATAGAAATATATGGTTTTAAATTAAATTATTTTAATTCTTATGTTAAAATGAGAGGGATATTCTATAATCCAAAGTCTCTACACACATTTTTACAAGTGTTCCTCTACATAGTGTTTGATTTATTGGATTGTGGATTGAGAATTATAAAAAGTTTGTCGAAACCAAGAAAGTTGTGTAGAAATGACCTGTTCAGCATGATGAAGTATCTCGTTCCCTTTAGCAACATAATATGTTCATTATGTCGAGGCCCTCTTTAAGGATTGGTAGAGTTGTACCATCTATTACTTTACAACATATAGGTATTTTTAAAGGTGTACCATTTAGTGATATTTCTCAACAAGTTAGTGCTAATTATCCTCCAGCTCTTTAGCATGGATGAACTCTACCTAGGAAACAATAGCTTTGAGATCTTAAAATTAGACTAATATCTATGCCTCAGCCTACTGTAATCATTTATACTATTCCCATTGTTCAATGATTTTCTTTCAAACAAGGTGGATCGCATGGTAATCAAAACTTCTATACCCTAAAAAGAAAAACATGGTTTGATGTCGGTGAAGCCGCGATGTCATATCTTTGAGATGGGTCTCTGAGACTATCTTCCAAATATATCACCTGATGATATGGAATGATGCATGAAAGTCATATTGTGTCTCTAGGCCTTACTCAAATCTACTATCAATGGGAGATATGTATTTCAGGATTAACGCAATCAATAAGGCACCCTTATCTACTCCCTCTAAAATAGTATCATCTTGACCTTCCACTATTGGCTATATTGGCATGGAAGATCCCCTTTTAGGATTGGCTACTACAGTTAATGGCACTAGATAAAAGATGGAACCCCTCATTAACATTAGAATGTTAACAAAATAAGGGAAGTAGAAAAAACTAGGGAAGTTAATAACACTCATCTATTGGTGGATCAATGGTTGGGATTGGTTCTTCTATAATACTATCTTTCTCCATGTTTTGAGTATATATTTAATGAAAAGTAAAATCCTCTTGATTTTTTTCAAAAATCAAGATGGATGGGTCATTAAAATACACCACTTTTGGGACCTTATCTTTTTTTCCCTATGAAATGGTAGAATGACATACTTCTCTGACTTGGTTATGAATTTCCTTAGAAAATTACTCTAAAAAATAAAATGAACAAGTCAATATCTAATGTAACACATCAAATGAAAGGAGGTCTCCCTTTTTTGATAAAATAATAAATAGAGTACTCAAATCCATCCAATTCCCTATCAAAGTTCTAGAAATCCTCTAGTTTCGTATGAATATTAATATTTTTTAAAATATCCCCAAGTTTAATTAGTTCATTATATAATCAGTCACATATCATATAATCCTCACTAGTTGGGGTATATAAAGTGTGTGGATTAGGACCCAAATTATCCCCAACATCAATTATATCCTATAGCTTCTCAGCATGCATGGCCTCTTTAAACATTCCAAGTTTAGGATCAACAATGAAACCTTTATTAGACTGTACCTGTCAACCGCATCCAAAGTGGTGACAGGACCGATGGTGGTTGCTCTAGAGTCTTCCAGGGTATGAGAAAGATATGAAATATCACGCGGAATAAAGTCAGTGACCTATAAATGAGAACTTATTATGTAAAATTTTCATTACTAGTACCCTCCTCCCTCTCTGTAGTGATGAGAGGAGATGAATCTTTTTCTCTCATCATTTTTTCCATCAGAGGGATTAATTCACAAACATGAGTTTTCACCTCATCTAGAATTTACCCCTTGGTCCTCAAAGGATAAGTGTTAGACCCCTTGAGGGAAGAGAGTAAAAAATTCCTTAAAATGGGAAGAATGGTTAAATAGGTATGTTAGGTGACTCACATGATTAAATGATATCAAAAATACAAACTATAGAGAACACGCCTATCCAACTTCTTCTTGCTCTATTATTTCTTACCCTATGATAAAGAGGGGATCATGATGGTTCTCTTAGTTATGGGTACTGGAGGTTGAAGTTAAGAATACCATCATTCCATATCCTAGTCTATCATCCTATGAACATAGGATATCTCTATAGACTCGGGAGACTCACTTCCACTTCGATGGAGGTTCTTGTCAAACCATATTTTCGTGGCTTAGTTTCCACCATGGTACTACTTTTTATCCTCCTAACAACCAATTAAATCAACTCAAAGTGAATGATGATATATTATGGAGGTAAGGGATAATGTAAGAAGAAAATAGATACCTCACTGATGTTGATGTATTCATCTCAATCCTCATCATATTGGATAGATATTCTCTCAGTAGAGGCTCGATCCATCATGTAAGTTACCCTATTCATGGCCAAAATTTGATCATCGATGGAATGTATAACATCACCAACTTCAGAATATATTTCCCCACCTCAACAAAATTTTCATTTGGGTGAATATAAAAGGGTTTTTGTATATCCATATTCAATGGGATAAGTATTCTAACATGGAGAAACACCCATAAATCTCTAATGTCATAGGTTAAAACTTTCCTATATTGAATTACCATTGGAAATACATAATTTGATGTTAATTCAGATGGATGAGAGGAAGGTCTAACATCTTTTTTACTTTGATACCCTTTCATGCCTCTCCACTCTAATAGGATATAGGGAAAATATAGCTCGGGTAGCCTACTAACGGCGATGACTATACCAAATTAGCCAGAAAGATGTAGTCTATTCAACTCTGGCTTGCTCCGGGGATCTTTCCTAGGATTTTTTGGAAGACTTTGGAGATTTAGCATCATCACCCTTGAGCAAGACCATCCAACCATTCTTTTCATGATGAACAATCATCACAGCCTCGACTTGAGTGATGCTTTCTATAAATTCCCCTTGAGGGTAGAAAGAAATACACGAACTAAAATACCTAATGTTTTTACCATTGTATGCAACCAAAATATGAATATTGATTGACTCATGGGAAACCTTCAAGGCCATGAGGATCAATAATTGTGAGGCTACCATCAGATTTTTCTGAAACTGAACATGTTTTGTGGGAGGGAAATTGGATGTTTTATATAGTCAAACTAGGGGGAAAATTGATATGGAGCATGATCTTCACATATGATCTCACTATCAAAACGATCCACTGGAACACTATCTATAAATTAAATAATGTTCGACCTCCAGTCTTCATTAGCTTGGCCATTGTTAATGAATGTTATAGTAGGTGGATAATAGTATGGGAAGAAGTTAAACTCTCCTAACATGTTTAGATTCTTCATGGACTCACCATGTTTCATTGATAAATTTTGGATACTAGAAACTACCTAAATGAATGGGAAAAACCATCCTTCAGGAACATGAACTTCACATAGCACAACATAAGGATCTAGTGGGTGATACAATACATTCCCATCAAAATTTAAAGGGCCCAAAAAATTTGTATGGGGCCCTCCTGGTGTAGACATACAATAAAAATTATAATATTTCTTCCAAATTAGGGATAACTAGTCCTATGTGGTTCACTTATTCTAATTTGGATGCTATGAAGAACTTACTTGGACTCATGCCAATGTTAGATTCATAGACTGGAAGAAGATAGTTACTCAACCACATTGAAAGAAAGCTGAAAAGATGGATACTCACTGAGATATCAGACTTGAATTTATAACTACACCGACTATAGAATTATTTCTCCAATATAAGCTAGTAATTTCTAAGAATGCTTCAATTATCTAAGGAAGGGTATCACATTGCATGATGTCAATAAAAGACCTTATACTTTTGGATCGAGGAACTAAATCAACAATTCTTAAGGATATACATCGCACCATGGGTGAGGTTCTTTATTCTTAATCATTTGGTCCATCTTCAATATCCCACAATCCAAAACAAGCATCCTTTCAGCATTATCCCAAGTGGATTTAAGTGGGTTGAAATCATTGCACATGTCTCAAAGAATGGGAACCCCTGAGATCTTATAGATGCCCCATAAGATAATTCCAACTCTGCAATGCATTAGCTAGAAAATATTTTCCTAAGGGCCCCATCAACTTAACATTTCAGGGATGATGTTCACGTTTTTATAAAAAAACATTAGTGCCACCCAAATATCCTTATAAATTATAACATTTTTCATCTCAATATTAAATTATATATAGTTTTTGTGTACCTAGTATGACCAAATCCATTCAGGATTGACTCCCCCTTTATAATTCAAGTCCCAATCTACCTTCCAGCATTGTGATTGGTATGTTCTGGAAGTGCAAAAAATTGACTGGTACTAGTTAGGTTTTGATTTATTTGGTGTGAGGATTCAAATGTGGGGAAACTAGGATATGGTTCATAATTCATGCAGTGGGAATAATTTATTCATTGATAAATAAACCATTATAGGAGATGCTGGAAGTGGTACAGTTGGTGTATTCCTTGAACTAGAACTTCATAAAATAATTTTCAAGCTCGGGGTTGGGTGAATTTCACAGAATTCCATCATTATATAGAGGCATATAATCACTTTTTAGGTACTCATGTTTGTAATTATGCAATTGTTTCTATATGTACAAGAGGGTGGATTTTCCTATATCATAATAATCTAGCTTGAATATTTTAAGCATGTCGAAAAAATGAGTGGAATCCTATTCATCTGAAGACCTTAGAGAAGCCATTAGAAATTTGCAAAGGGGTATAATGATTTTCATTAAAGTTAAAATATTGGTTTCTGATAAATTCTGAATTTTTTTAAAAAGTAATACCTCTCAAAAGTCACTCTTCTAATCGATAAATCAAAGTTTACTCAACCAAGTGACCTCACATAGGCCACTCACCTAAGTGATGTCATTTAGGCCACTCGCCCATGTTACCTCACATAGGTCACTCACCTAAGTGACCTCACATAGGCCACACATTTAGTGTTCTATATCATATTAAGAAATTTATAAAAAAATATTTTATAAAAGGAATCTCCAGAAGGATTGTGTGAAAAAAAATTAGGGTGATAGAGAGAGAGCACAAGAGGCCAGTGCAGTGAGAGATATGAAAATTGAAAAAATAAAAAGAAAGAACCGATGAGCATGAAACACAATTTATAGACACAGGAAACCTTAATTTCCAACATTATTGGATGACCTACACAGAGAACCAGTGAAACAAACCTATATAAACAACATACGTGATTGATTTGAATTATGGACATCGATATTCCACTACCTTGAGATCATACTGTATTCTTCTGATAAGATCTAATCCTGGGGGGGTGTTACACTCTTTTTTTCACATGATGATGAGAATATTCAAAGTAAAATACCTCAAGAAATAAATAGGTGAATATCACTAATGAAAATCAAGGATTTCACCTAGGTCGACCTGCGCACACCCAACCTATGCTCCAAGCAGTTCGTGTAGGCCCTGCCGATGTGGTAGAGAAAAAGAAGCCGCACCTGAACGAGGCACCTATGTGATGGAATTGTTTTAGGGACTTATTTCTCTTAGGGGATTTAAATTTAACATAAATAAGTCAATGAGTATCCTCATTTAAATGAAATGGATGTTTAGAAGAAGCTTTAAAGGTCTTCTCAACCATGTTCTTTAACCAGTCCCTCAAAACCATCCAGGTAGCTCCCCAAAACTTGATTGAAGAGAGGATTAATAGGGATAGTGGGATTATGGTTCCTCCAATGTGTGAAACACAATACACATACATGATAATACACTTACCCCCAAATTTTACAAGTACTATCACAAATGTCTCCTCCCAAACACGAGACCTATGCACGACCCATCCAAACAGACTTAAACAATCCATTAGAGCCTAATGAAAGTCATCACCAATATTTTATTTCATAGGTTTTGTATCATTAAAATTATTCCACTATATTATGTTGGTATACCCTGTGTGATTAACTTCTAGTCTATTGAGGTCAACCCTACATGATACCACTTCATCTCTCCCATCCCTCACCTAGACGAGAAAACATTGGGCTTTCTTTTCATGCCACCAATGGTAGGGAACCCCTATTCCTGGGAATCACATATGATGAATAAAAAATAAAAACATCTAATGAGGCCTCCATATTTTCATGAAAAAGGAGAAGGACACACCAATATGTCTCCCATTATATTGAAAATTACTTCACAAAGAGTTACCCCACACCTGTCCTACCTGAACGGTATGATCCTTAAGATGTTTATAATTGTGCATCACCTCGGTAGAAAAGACCCCAACAATGGTGGTTATTCTAAGGAACTCTCATTTCATATAATGAGGGAAAATTCCATATCCTTCCCTCATAATATTCGAAATAGGGACCTCCCCATTTCAGATAGTGATGGTGACCACTTTCCTTTCCCATTGATGAGGGTTTGTGTTTGATCCTTCTATCATATTATCTGAAATTGGGGAGAGTAAATCCCTCTTCAAGTAATCCTATAGTGTTTATTAGGGTCTGTATCCATATTGTCGTGTAATTATGGACCCTATTTTTAAAAATAGGAGAGGATATGGGCCCCTTAATACCTTCTCCCTCTTCTGAAGCCCTGATCTTATCCACCAGTGGATGAAGGGGGTCATGTGGTTTGTCAGATCTTCCAATTCCTATTATTTTTAACATTGAGCATGATTCACATGAGTTTAGAGGATAGTGATGATTATGAAATTTTCCCAATAAAATACATGTCCCTATGGTACTCCATAGGTGTGGGTCCTCAAAGCCATGTATCTATCTCAAAGGGCCATATTCCCTTGGATACAAACTTTCTGAGGGCCTCCATAGGCATGGTTCCTCAAAGACTTGAATCCATCTCAATGGGACATATCCCCTATGAGAAAAAGCTTTTGAGGGTCCCCGTAGTTGTGGGTTATCAAAGTCATGTAACCATCTCAATAAGCCATATCCCCTTTGAGGAAAACATCATGGCCTCTTTCATAGGTGTAATCCATAACTAACCAAATTATATGGGATTTGAATATCAAAAAACTGTAATATGTAGGAAGCCTCTATGATGTTTGAACCAAACAAAAAAAAAATAATCCTTTTGGTACCAAATCCCTAGTAGAGTCACATTAAACCTAGGATGCTATATCCCTTCTTGGTCCTTTGACCTAATTTAGCATAAGTCCCACAACGGCTTTGACTAAGAACCTTTTCCCTAGAAGTACTTTCAAATGATATTAAACTATATAATTTGGTCCTCATCACATGAACATAAAAGGTATGATGGGTCTTGTTTTATGGGACTAAACTACATGGGTTTTTATTCCTTTCATATATATATTTATGAAACCCTTCTCCATGGGCTCGATATCTACATAAAAACAAATCCCATCATCCGGGATGGTGATAAATTCCTGATTCACCCACTAAATGGATTAAAATAAGCATTGTAATAATTAAAAACCTAATAATCTCTAATCCTATTACAAAAGGGCACCATCTATGGAGAACCTCAGATACATATAGGTTTCATGGTTAAAGAAGAACCTCATATACATACATATGATTCTAAATAAAATACATGAAAATAATTTATTCTTAATGTAAGGGATACCGGTGTTATATTTTTAATTTAATAAAGGATTCATAAATATGTCTTAAATATATAATAGAGTCTCTATGTAGGTAATAATTCCACCCAAAAGGGCATGATGAGCATTAAATCCCAACCTCTCAACCAATTCAAGTCTCTAAAAATTGTTGGATCAATCTCTTAATGACCACCTTCCTTTAGAAAAAAGGTTCTTCAACAATTTTGAATAAGGGAACGATTGGGTGTTTCTGGTTCCATGAACAAAACCCATTAAAAACCTCCTAGAAAGGATGTGGGAATATGTGTTTAATGTGAATGTCCATACCACCACCACCACCAACAGATATTTACACCCCACATGGCATTAAAAAAAACAACAACCTAAATAATTTTAAAAAAGAAATCCTACATCTCACATATAATATCCAAACACACAATAGAACCTATATTTTTCTCCATAACTCCATACATATAATGAATTTCCCTTAAAGGAAAGAAAATTAGGAATAGATTATTTTGTTTATGTGAAAAATAAATCTAAAAAAACAAATAACCTCTATGTGACTCTTTGAGTCACCATAAAATATCAAATATGACTTTATCAGTGAGAAATTAAGATCTGAACCCAATAACATAGATGGAAATATAATAGGCATGAGCATAAAAATATATAGTCAGTATGATAAAGAAAATACCCCCCACAATCTTAAATATTTTGATTGAATTAATTCTATTTTGAAATACATTATTTTAAATATGTTTTCAAATCTTAAGAAACTAAAATCCAATATCATTTTATAAATTTTCCTTTTTTATATTCATTCAAATAAAACAATCACTTTTAAAAAAAAATTCAAGATAAAACATTCTTTGTTAAAAATACTCTTTCTAAATGTGCCAATTTTAAACCAAATTTTAAAATATTGTTTTCAATACATTTTAAAAACAATTTTACAAATGATAAATAATTTTCAGGAAAGAATAAAATAAATCTTCAAAGTATTCTATCAAAATAATATATTATAAAAAATAAGATGAAATTAGGTGTAGTGAAAAACATATAACAATATTTTTAAACAAGAATCATGGTAAAAACACCCCTAAGTTCACTTGTTCTAGGGGATCCTATAAATACTTCACTAACCAGTGTCATACCCTAAATTAATGGAATTGTTATCCACACATCACCATCCAATAGAAGGATCACCGTATATCTAATTCACTATAATAAATTGTGTAAAGGGATCATGTACCATCTAATTAAACCTACAAAAGTTCCCATGGTTCCCATAAGGTTTGAATAATTATGAAAACCACCAATAAAGAATATATAAAATAAATATCCATCTAAGAGAAGGTTCATACCAAACACAAAATTTCATCATGAAATACCCATGGGAAATTCTAATGAAAATACACCAAAGTCCTAAACACTTATTTGAAAGGTACTAATAAGGGATCTTAATTTATTTTAGATATACATTTAAAAAATATTTTAGAAAAAAGGGTCTAATTATCAAATTTAAATTCCCACGGCTACCCTCTATTGTTATTTTTATATACATATATATATATATATATATATATATATATCTTAGTTCATAAATTCACAAAATCTCATGTGTATTTTTAGATACACATGAACTCATATACACACACCACACACCCATATATAAGCATATGACCACCAAAAAAAGATAAGGAATTTGAAAACCTTACACTATCTTACAAAACCCATATTTAAAAATATTATCAATACCTGGAATATAAAGTAATACTTGAAATTACATGTAAAACATAAGTTCCAAATGTTTTTTTTAAAATAAAAATCATTTTAAATTATCAAAACTCGCAAGTAAAATTAATTTGGGTGACCCATCAAACACTTGGTGTGAATAATAGCTTCCAAATATTTTTTTTTTCACAAATATTGAATGAAGATTCCCATTAAATTCAATATAAACCAAGAGAACTTGGTTTACCTTTCATATATATTCATAGATATATTTATTATTATTAATCAACATCTATTACAAGGATTTAAAGAACATGCAGTTAAGGGTTCATGAATTTATCATCTTAATCATGGGAAAACCAAACTCAAATGGAAATAAACTCAACCCCTTGGATTAATGATTCTAGAATAGGCTATAGATGCTTATCAAAATCCATAGGTACCAAAAATCACTAATTAAAATACTTTCACTGCATCTAGGGTTCATCTAAGAAATTAATTTTTCAGGGGGGAGAGAAATGTTTTAGAGGAAACAAGAAGAAGAGGATAAATATAAGAGGAAGGAGAGTGGACTTGATGATTTGGAATTCTATAAAGAGGAAAATTATTTCATATCCATGATAGGGAGGGGAAATAGTGGTGGAAGCATAGTTGGGGATTACTTGAGTGGTGTTCCTCATGAACAAAGAGGTTGGTGGGGCGGGGCATGAATTAGGTAAAAATTATAAGAGGGGTAATTTGCTAAAAAACCAAGAATTTTAATATTCTAGGAATAGTTATTATTTTATCCACATAGTAAACCAAACCATGTGCCAATTGTTCACCTCTGAATAGAGGAACTCAAACATCTCACAATGGAATAATTCATGTTAAGAAACATGATGTTAATACTAGATATTTTATATTTATTAAATTGTGGACCCAAATTTATGGTTTCTACATGGGTTCTACTAATTGTGTGCCTAATGTGTGCCTGTCCTAAAAATAAAAAATTTAAAAAGCTCAACATATTTGACAAATTTTTTTATTAAAATATTAAAAATAAATAAATAAATAAAATATAACATAAAAAATGTGTCAAAGTTATAATTATCCACACTATAAATCTTTCTTCCCCCAAAATGACATTATAGATTCAGTTGACCAATAAAAGGGATTATACAAAACGTCATAAATGCAACTCAATCTACAATACCACATAACACCATGAACAAAACTGAGATGAGACACATGATGTCAACTAAAATTTACCTCACTCAACTTATGAACTCAATTCATCTATCAGAAAACATCCAAAACCATAACCAACATCTATGCATTCTCTCATAAAAAACATGAACACATAAGGGAATTTAAAACAAATTTCTAAAAGATCCAAAGGGAAGTACATTTTTTGGTCTCCCCATATTATTAAAATTCCAATAAAACACCCATCCTCATATACAACCAATTCTAGATACCCCACTATATCAATACACATGTCCAAAAACAAAGACATCCACAAATACCAAGTCACTACAAGAACAAAAATAGAAATGCCAAAAAATGTATGGGTGGATCAAAAAGATAACTAATAATGATACTTGGCATCCTCAATGATGATATTACACTAACATGAAATAAAAACGAGTCCATAAAATACCCCAAGAGAAAAACTATAACAAAAAAATGGCTCTGGATCATTAGAACATAACAAAAACTCTTAATCGAGGAAACATCCATAATATCCTTTGACTCGGTCATCTAGGACTCTAAAAAAATAGTTCAGGAGTATCCCCAAACTGTAAGCTAATGATCATGAAAATAAAAATATAAAAATAAAGGACAAGGAGAATAAAAAATGATCACATTCCCAAATAGATCCCATTTAGATGTAAATACTCAAGAAATATGGTTTAGATGAAGGCCTCTATCTAAAAATAAAACATCCATTGAATCCATAATAAGGAACTCAAGAAAAGAATCTAAATATTGAATGGAAAATGGAAACCAACAAAGAATTATTGGGTTGTACCACTCCACCTAGAGTCTGGGAAAGCCCACTAATTATAGGATAACACTCCCCAACCAATTTAGACACAACACATGGATATAATAAAACATAAACTTCTTGAAATACATTGGAATGTTTCTTGTGTGAAAACTAATATACATAACAACATGAAATTTAAATCAAGATTCACTAGAATATCAACCAATACCAAAATATTTAAACCGTAATAAAAAATGAAAAACCAATGAAATAATTAACAATCACCACTACCAATAATGTTAAATACAAATCCAAATTCAACACGTCATTCAAAACATAAAAATAATATTTTAATGAATTTTTTCATAACCCTCCCAAATACATGAAACTTTCCACATTTATAAGAAAGTGATGAATCTTAAAATCTTTTTTATCATTTATAAAACCAAGATACAATCCATTTATTAATTTAAAATAAGTTTTCAAATTTTAAAATTAATTTGTTTTCCTATTTATTTTCATGTTTCAAATTTTATCTCAAAACTAGCTTAAAAATCCAAAAGTCAATTTTTAATGTTATTTTTAAAATATAAGAACCTTGTTCAATTATATATATTTATATAGTTAATTTATTAATTTAAAACCCATCCTAAAATATATTTAAAATTTTATAAATCCCTTATTAAAATAATTTTTAAATAAAAATTATTTGAATCCTTTAAAATTATTGTAGAAAAACTCATGTATCACTTTCCAATAAAAATCACGTTTTTAACTAAAAACATTATAGTTTAGATTCAATTTTTTTTGTTTATTAATTATATATTATTTATTTTAATTTAATTTTCTATCTACAGAACTCCTTAATGATTTTTAAAATCAATTACTTTTTTCATTTTAAAACAATTCCACACTAATGAAAGATCAAATAAACCACATTATATAAAACCCAAACAATAATTCGAGGGACTAGTGGATATGAATTACTTGGCCACAATGTTTACTGGACCATGTTAAAATCATGAAACTACCAATATAACTCACATAGAACCATGCACTTGAGCTCCACATGGTTTAGAAGTTAATGTGCTCTCACCCCATGATTCCAGTTCACTCCCATTATAATCCCTCAATACATAGAAAAGCTTTAAATTTTTTACTTCATCAAATAAAATTTTAAAAACCATAAAAATAGAATTTAAAATACTATAAATTAATAATTTAATATCATAAAAAAATTCATACAACCCAATATCCCATAGAAATTCAAGGTTTAGAATGAGTAGGATCTCGTGACACATTTCTAGCTCTCACCTCCCATATAGATACATACCTATCTTTATTCTACAAAAAACCCCAAATAAAAAGTTTTACTTAGTAAACTAGGTCCTCTAAATAACCAATGCTCTTATACCATTTTCCATAAACCAACTCTGAGCCAACCCATATCCTAGAACTCAGGCCAACCCTTGATATTTATGAATTGTTTTCTCGATCCCCATAGGTTGGAACAGGTGAATGAGAATTTGGGAAAAATTATTTGAAAAAAAATATAAAATAATATTTAAATAAAAATATATACTTCCCTATAAAATTTTGCAAGACCCATCAAAAAGTCATGTGTCCATTCCAAAATAGAAAAATAGAATTGAAATAAAAAAACCACAGTTGATATAATTTAGAAAATGAAATCCAAAATCTCATCTCCAACTCCCTAAAAAAATGCACCTTTAATATCCTCCATAACTCAATAGATATCATCTACCACCCTTAATTAAAAGGGATATAGGAAATTTTGACTATCCGATGCAATAGAGAAAGGTATATAAAACAAAAACAACCAACTAACCTCCTTATAACTCCAAGATTCATCATCTAATATTAAACCATACATTCTCCCTAAGAAATCATTAGATGAAAAAAATTGACTGAGATATAATAGCCCTGAGAAAAATAATTCCCCATAGGTAAATTAATATTAAACCACACCCCATATAGAGTATTTAAATAATGGATATAATTTTTTTAGTTTGAATTAAAATATTACAAATAGGTTTTAAAAACATAAAATTTAATAGCCTTAAAAAATCATTTTAATATTTATAAAATAAAAAAAATAACTTTGAAAAAAATTTAAGTATAAAACATTATTCATTAAAAACACAATTTAAAACAACCCATTTTATAACAACTGTTATAATTTTATTTTCAACAACCATTTGAAAACCATTTTTATGGTCATAGAAAATGATCAAGAAATAATAAAACAAATCCTCAAGTTATTATATTTAGAGTAATAAATATAATCAATAAAAATATAAATCAACTGTTTTATAGACTATAAAACAATATTTTTTAAAATGAAACTTGATTTAAAACACTCTATGGTCATTAGGGCTATGGGAAACTAGAAATACATCAAAAACTAGGGTCATACACTTAGTTAATGGAATATTTAGTGACACGTCAATGGCTAGTGGATGGGGTACCATATACATACTTCACTAGAATAGCTAGTAGAAATATATATCATCCCATCTAAGTAAACATATCTAAATAAAAGAATTTTCCATGAGGTTTGAATAATAACAATAACCACAAATTAAATCCTTTATAAAATCAATATCCAACTAAGTGAAGGTTCAAATCTCCCATTTATGATATTCAACAAAGACACTTGGAACTTTCCATTGATAATAAAAAAAATATTAAAATATTATTTGAAAGGTGCTGATTGGGCCTTATCATTTGTTTTATAAATCCACTTCATTTTTTTGAAAACTGAGTTTGGTATTGAGTGTAAATTCCAAAGGTATCCCTCTATCATTATGCTCATTTATATTTACCAATATTTATTTCTATTAGTTTATAAAATTAACACTATCATGTTGATTTTTACACGAATATATATATTTACCGATAAATATGTATATAAACAAAAAACACAAAAAAATAATTTTCAACCCTTAAACATTCATTTAAAATCAGTACTGGAAAAAATTATAAATAGTCAATATTTAAATAATTACTTTAAATTCCATTTCTAACCTAATATACATTTGAATATTTATTTTTACAAAAAAAAAAATACTTCTAAAATATGAAATATAATTAGTGAAATTAGTTTGGTAAATCCATTGAACACTAAATTTTCATTACCATTTCCAAAAAAAATTAAACTCAAAAATTTTGAAAGTAAAAGACTATTACATTCAATGGAGACAAGGTGAAATTTGTCTCTATGTCAATAGATTAAGAGATAAAGTTATTAATATCAATAATAATATGAAACATGAGTTGATAAACATGAATTTAAGGGTTATAGAATTTAAGGCCTTAAACATGGGGCAACCTATATCAAATGGAGAGAAACACATCAACTTTGCTGGAAGATGTTTAAATAGTTCCATGACCAGCCTCAGAAGCCCTAAGTAACAAAACAAAATATAGATTTAAACCATATAAATCCATATATGATTTAGCTTAGAAACATGCATAGCGAGGGAGGGGGAATGGTACAAGAGGAATGAGGAAGGATGGGAGAAATAGGATCAGAAGTAGGCCATACCATTAAGATCCAGACTCAAATCCTGATGAAACCTCATTAAATAAACATGATAAGGAGTTAAATAGTGGAATAGGAATGGAAAGTGCTACTATGTGTGGTGAATCATGTGAACAAGGATGGAAGAGGGGTGAAGCGATTTTGGGTTAATATAGGAGGATGTGTAATTTGATAAAAAAATATTTAATGTTTTCGGCATTGTGAATGGTTTTGCTTCATGGTTGGCCAAACTGTACACCAACGGTATACCTCCCACTAGTGGACATGGATCACCCCGAATGTTTAGGACACATTTTCAATGAAACTACTCACCAACCACACATTATGGAACTATTAAATTGCAAACCCAAATTCAGAGTTTCACCACAATTTCTAAAACTTCTCACCATCAATGAACCTATGTTTAAACATAAAATTATAAAAATACAATTGTTTCATACTAGAATACTAGTAAAATATAAAAAATAATTAAATAAATTCAATAATAAAAAAATATATTTTCAACATGTGAAATTAGTTACTTATTTTGAGGTCAATCAAAATTGGTGGAGCAGTCCTAATATGTTGTTGATGATATTATAGTGAGGTTGAGAGGTTTCTTTTTAGGGATAATTAAAAGGCAAATTTAAATCATAATATATTTCTGTCTTAATAACAAAAAAAATAATTGGAAAAGGAAGACGTTCACAACTTAAATATATATGTTATTCTATGGAGGTCATAGAAAAATTTCTCTATAATGATATTCCTTGTATACATTAGATACATTTGATGTTATGTAGGAAATATCTTGATTTGGAATCTATAATTGAGAAAGGAATGATCTTAAATTGATATGTATGATATTTTTCAACATCTGAAATATATTTTTGATATATATTAAAATTTTTGAGATATGTAATATCTTCTGGAGAAGTGAATATTTTGGAAAATGGATGAATTATCATTGTGATACATAATATTTATTAAGGTATACATAATATATTTTCTTGAGTAATTTGAAATGTATCAATGTTAAAAACTATAAGGACTACATAGTTGATTAAAGAGGTATTCATGTGATAGTTACTAAGGTTTATTTGGAATTATAGCTATGTGAAGGCCATATATAATGTATAGGATACTTCTGATCATGTTGAATATATTTGGAGCTCATGTAAGTGAAACAAAAGAAATATTTTTCTTACATAATATTTAACAGTTAGTCAAATGTGAGGATCCTCAATATGTCTCAATTAATACATTTTAAAGAAAAACATAATACTTTTATTCACTTAGTTGAAGTTATAAATATAAATAACTAATGATTAAGTCATGATTCGAGATGAAAATAATGTACAATTAAATAATATTGTTTAGATAACATAATAAAGAAGTGTCATTACATGAACAAGTATAATAATATTGTTCAAGATACAACCATTTTTGTATATCAAGAGGTCGTCACTTCATTATGAGAAGTTAAATGTCATTATGTGTAATAAATAGATTATCTCAGGAGAATGTCACTCTAGGATGATAAGTTATGAAGGTTTTATTTTAAACTGGTTAAGATAAATCAAGAAGTCATACTATAAAAAATTTACTTGTTATAATAGAAATTAAGTGACAAATAAAATATTTTTGGTATAAATGAGTAATTCCAATAGTTGTTAGGTTTTGTTGGTATTAATATCATATACCATTTTTTACTATCATATACATATCTACAGATATCAATAGTTTTATGCTAATAGATCTTTTTCTGAAAATAAAATACACTTCATTATCAAATTTATAGTAAAAATTTCTTTACCAATAAATGAATCTAAAATTATTAATTATAAATAATAAAAATTATTTTATCGAATTGAATATATTTATTAACATTTTTATATTAATAAATTATTTCAAAATAAAATTTAATGTATTGAATTAAAATATGAATACTTTAATATTTTTTATATTTTTGTTTATAAATAAATTATATATATATATATATATAATATAATTTTTTTTGATAATTTAGACTTCTCAATTGAGCTTATGAATTTTTTCCTCAACTAAAAACCCTAATTCGGATTACTCTTTATCACAATCCATACACCTATATCCATCAACATCACTGTCTACAACCTCCCTTAAATATTCCACCACCAGGGTAAGAGATTCCTTCACCATGATCGAGAACTTTCATCCTTGAATGAGAGAAATTAGATTATTAAAAGGTGATATTATTTCCAAAAAAATACTGCCACAATAAAAAATGATTGATTTTTTTGATAATGAGATGATTGAGGCTGAAACTAATCCATATCCTTCATCATAGTGTTGAATATGCTGCAGGTAAGTGAATTGAGTATAGGGAAGGGTTAGTGTAATCTAATGAAGGTAATATTCCAGTTGAGGGAAGTAGTTCAGGCCATGGAATGATCTGGATGAACACAGTCCCCTATGAGAGAGATCTGATATCACATGAGGAACATTGATGAACATGGAAGGCCTCTACCCTAAACTTTTCAAAAATTTCAAAAAGGGGAGACCTTCCACAAGGATAAGACATAGGGATGACCATACTAAAACTTGGGTATGATGAATAGATTAGACACAAACCCAACACCATGGGGAAACAATGTTTTTTGAAATAGTAATACAAATTTTTGAAGTTGATATGGAGAAAAAAATGGATATTGTATTCATATTTTAGGTCACACATATCTATTAAATATATTGTTCAATAAATATATTTACATTTATAATATTTTATTTTGAATTTAATTTAATTTTTTTATTTTATTTTTTATTATACATTATTCTTAAGAAATTTATCCTTAATACTACACTTCTATAGTTGTGTATCATGATTTATGTTTTACTGCCTATGTAAGTGTCCACTCATTCATTGAATTTTTTCTTACGACCTTTTCTTGTATTAACAATTTGCGATTATGTGAGTATTATTACACCCTTTGGGAGTATGTGTTCTTACTACCATCATGATTATACATACTTCAATGTTCATAATGTATTTTTTTTGTAAAATAATATAATTCCATATGTGTTATTATCAATGAGTTTATTATTCAATATTTGATTTTTTGTATTAATGATCACAAAAACTATTTCTCCCTATTAAAATAATTGAATTATATAATATTTTTTATATTTATTGATTTTATGGAAGGATCTGGTTAACAGCTTTGGTAATTTTAAACCATCTACCTACATTATCAATGAATACAACTTGTGGGGAATGCGTATAGGTACCCAACCCCACTCTCCCATATATATACATTCTCAATTTGTTATAGATATTATTTTTTTGGTATATTTTTGTATGTGATATTAATGTTTAAAAGTATATAATAATGTGATTATTATATATTAATCACCCTAACATAGTTTTTAATATCATATTTATCTTGTTTTTCACATGATATCATTATGAAAAAATATACAAATTTAGTTTTTTATTTTGATAAAATCAACTCAATTAAATTCCTACAACAAAATTTTAGACTGGTGATAATATTTGTTTTTCATTTCTATATTCATTTTAGTTTAAGATTAATCATTGAAAAAATTTTATAAATCATTTATTTAAATACATAATCAAGATTATTAATCATTTTGTTCTGGATTTATAAAATTGATTTGAATTGGATTTTTTTTGAATAATAGTTTTTGTGAAATGTGAATATTTTTTAATCAATATTTTTACAAAAAAAAATAAAAAAAAGTGAATTAAAGTTATTTTCTATAGAATTTGATATTATTAATATTTAATTTCAGTATTATTGTATGAAAATGGGGAATTTTAATTTTTTATTCATTATTGATCTAGGAAATTATTGAAATTTCTTATTTAAAATAATTATTTTTTTCACCAATATTGATTAAATTATTACTTTGTGCATCATGGAGCATGCTGGATTTAATGGTAATTAATTATTCATAGAAGGAATATATATCATGATCATTAATTCATTTAAGATATAACATTGAATGCTGAAAAAAGTTTAGTGCCAACTATTTTTTGAAAATATTTAGTGGGGTTTATTATACCCTCTTAAATAAGTTCTATGATATTTTGATTTATTGGAATGAATTTATTTAAAACTTTAGTTAATAATATATGTATTTCATTGATATCAATATTAAATTGAATTATTTTAATTTTCATGTATAGGTATTAGAAATCATAAATCATGATAGAATGATAATATTATTTTTTTGGGATTATAATGCTATATAATTTCCAATGTAATGATATATTTTTGTTGATGATATGTTTCAACCTCTTTATAACCAAATCATGATGTGGAAGGGAATATGATAAGAATTCATTTGTTTTAATTTGGTTTTTTTCAAGAAAGTTTAAATTTATCAGGAGAGATCCTTTTTTCACTTACTTGTAGTGTAAACAATGATAGTGAAAACTAATATTTGATTCAAATAGATTTCAGACATTTTTTTTCGGACTTTCCTGTAAGTATCTTGGAGTTTGAACAAGTTTAAAAAAATTAACATGTTTCATTGATATTCTTGTCTTTTTAAAATGTTTTCTATGTTTTTTATCATTTCATGTAAACTAATTTTATAATTATTATATAATAGTTATCTTATATATAATTAGACTAAGAGATATAATATATTGTTTTAGAAAATAATATTATAATATCAATAGATAATATTTTATTTAAAATTTAATTTACCAATAAAAATTATATGTGGGTATTGTTCATAAAAGTTTATAATAATATTACAAATAAATAAATATGTTATATTAATCACTTTCATATCATTTTGTTGAGAATATATTTTATCTGTTTTAATTTTTATAATTATTGTAGAACTATTTTATCTATCAAAATAACATTTATAGATAGTGTTTTACCAAAAATTTAGTGATAGGGATACATCTATTTGTGAAATGAATTAAAAATAGAAAATTAAACTTTATAAATATAAATTATCCTACTGGAAAATTATAAATATTTTTTAGTGTGATGGTGTAAATAGAATAATCATACAATGAGGGTTTATTTGTGTTATGATGCAGGCATGGATTAGATTTTTTTTGTAGATTTAATCTAGTGGTTAAAGAAGGATAATGCTAAATCTCACTTAATATGTAATGAATATATTTCACTAGGATTGAATTAGGACAACGAAGGATAACATGCTACAAAAAAAGGGTGTTTTCTAAATTCAAATTATTCAAAATATGTTCACTTGATTCGAGGAATTAATGAAATGATGAATAAATAGAAATTTTAATGTAATATAAGATGATGGTTTTTTACCATGATAATATGAAATATGTGACCCAATACTATTGTACGGTGAAAATATAGAAAATTTAAGAGATATAATCAAATGATATTCAGTTGAATAAGGGAAAAAAAGTGGTAGAGAAAGACCAGTATTTGATATTTTATAATCTACATATATGTTAGGATGAGAAGAAGGATTATGTGGATGCAGTACATAAGATCCTTATCTACCAGTTAAAGTCCATGAAGTTATAGAAAAAGGAAATCTTATGTGGAGATATAGAATCATCATGGTGTTCATATGATGATCTTGATCATAGTGTGGGAGGATCACTATTATAAATAGGTGGGAAGAAGTATAAAAACAATTGGGAGTATAAAGTGTTGGGAAACACCATTATGTCATATATGATACCTTCCCATAACACATGTAATTTTTTTTGAATTTAATTTAAAATATGTGTCTTAGAAATTACCTGAAAAAAAGGAAATAATCACACACATTAGGGGGATCATTGTAAAAGTATCATGTTCATTGTATTGATTTATATTTATATTACATTCAGGTAAAGGTGAGATATATCATTTGACTAGATGGGACTCTAATATGTCATGACTATTTATTTCAACAATTGAAGTTGTAATGACATCCAATGATTCCACAACACCCCTTTCTCAATGAAAAAAATTATTCCAAACACTTCACTAAATATTATCTTCCATAATAATTCATTTGAAATACAAGAAATAGATCAACATAGAATCACATGAGAGTAGAAATAGGGAGTGTAGAGAATTAAATTGACTATTTAGATGACAAATTATTGTTTATTATCAATATCAAGGGGATCTTAGGGTTAATTATAAAGGATAAAAAATTATCTAAATCATAAAAAACCAATTTTAGTGATACCAGGTACATTTTCCTAGTAAAATAGATATATAATGTTTCTAAAAGTGGCTCTAAAACTATTAGAATACCAATAGGTTTGTCATTCCAATCAACTTGACAGTTGATGTTATTCGAGCACATGGGTACCACCCCTTCTCGTTTCCTCCCACTTCAAAACTGAGATGACCCAACCGTTACATATATTCATATTACATCATTTTACATTAATATTCAGTCAATCAAAAAATATTTTACACCATATACCATATTATTTTAGTGTGTTTGGATTTTTTATACCTAACCCACTCGATTAATCAACATTTCTCAACCATTCCCAAAAACCATCTTCACACCTAATACCCCTATATGAACATCATAAAAATAATCTTATTTATTACCTTGGGAATGTATACATAAGAAATGGGAGATTATATTCTCAATAAGGGTTAATATAAGGGTTATCAATAGAAGTTCAATATAGTTCATAAGATGAAAAAGTGGGTATAAATAAATAATCATGGTAAGGTAACATATGTAACATCATGAACTGGGTGCCACATGGTGGTACCCTGATTTGGTTCTCCACATGAAGTCAAGAACATATCCTTGTATTCCAAAGGGTTCTAACTACAAATGGTGGTTGAAAATAAAAGTAGGGAAGACTGTATCTTATTTATCAAACCGAGAAAATATCAGAAATTGATATATCAATCATCAATATAATAATAAACAACAACCAACAAGGACCATGCATCACATAATAAAATCCAAAAATAGAGAAAGGGATCTAAAAAAATAGAAAATAAGTCATGCCGCATAATTTTAAAGTGTTAACTGAAATACCTAAAAAAGACACACTAAAAACTCATAAATGGGTTCCAACAACATGTCTGGTCCCCTATCCCATGCTCTTTCCTGAATCCCTACACATCCATATAACCTAGGGCCTTTTCCCTTATCCTGACCTATAAATATAAAGTCTACTTAGGTACTAATCATTGATCCGAGTAGGGTGTGAGTAGAACTCAGTAGGCCACCACCAATAGTGGATAAAACAATATTTAATATATAACAGTGTATGCAATAGTATAAGGAATAATAAATAGGTCTAGAAGAAATGAACATGTTTCACATTTTTTAATATTATTTAATTAACTGCATTGGCCCTCAGGTTCTCAGTGACTCCCAAGACATTCATAGCTACTTTGGCCCATGAAATAATTTGGACCACATATCATATTATCAAAACTTTAATTCACAAGCGATATCAATTTCATTCAATTTAAATTCAAATTTTTTGTCATGGAGTGTCATTATAGGTACCATATCATAGATGTTTATAGTGTCAGTATAGAATCATTATCACATGTACTTAGAGTATCAGTCTAGCACCAAAATCATGGGTACATGGAGTATCATTCCAGAACTATTATCACAGGTACTTATAGCATCAATCTAGTTCCAATTCCATTCCATTATTCACACATATTTAGGATCAATATAAATGAAAATTTTCAATTATAAAGCTTGGTACCATTTCATTTACAACATATAAATTTAAAATCATTCCAACCCTTTAGAAACATGAAAAAGTATTCATTAATAATTTAACCTAATTACCATCAACAATCCCACATCTCATTAACAATTTTATTTTCATACAAATAATCATTTATCACAATTTAACATGCTAAAAACATTCAAAAATTGTTTAATTTCATAAAAACTCTAATCCACCCTTTTAATTCTACAATAATCATTACAAGTAAATTGGAACACCCATTGGGATGCTATTAAACATGGTATCATAATCTTTAATGGATTCTACGAAATCCCTGAAGGGTCTCACAAATTCATAGGAATTCAATTAAATTTTATAAATGTAAATGACATTGTGCAATGTGGATATGGAATGATGAAACTATAACACAAAATAATCCTCAATAAAATGGTAATTACCATGTGGATCTACTACCTTTGGGTTTTTTATAAATTTCCACCAATCCATGGACCTTGATTCGAGGTAGAACAGATGAAAAGACAATGGTGAAGACAATCTAGGATCAAAACCAAGGATCAAGATACAACAAAATATTATCCATTAAACCCTAGATATATACCACCAATTATGGGAGGATTCAATCCTACCTAATGGGAGTGAAAAAATAGGGTAAAGATAACCTAAATCATGGAATAGATCATACACCTGAGAGAAGTTCATTTCTTCCACTTGATATTTGATTCATAGTAGAATAATTTCAAGGAGCCGAGGAATCCTCCCAAGAGCCTCCAAAACTAAAGGATTTAAATTCAGGTTTAGTGGGGGTGATTAATTATAAGAACCAGGGGTCTGGAAAATTTTAATTAAAATTTTAGGGGCATAAAAGTCAACATGCATAGTTTCCTAGATGAGTCTCATGGTTAGAAAAACTATTTTCACTAACTATGCAACCCAATTATCTGGGGTGAAAAGTTTCTACTAGGTAATCAAAAGTTTTTTCAAACTATGAACCAACTAGGAAAACAACCATTATCCTAGGGTGCATTGATTTTTTGGAGAGGACGCACGGTTTGGGAAAACCATGCACTGCCCTCCCCCTCTCCCAAAAAAACTTCCAAAACTCACCCAAGCACTCTTGAGATATGCCCCAACCAAAAGGATATTAAAACAAGGGTAAAAAAGATAACTAAAAAAGAGTAAATTAAGGTCATGATAAAGGTTTAGTTCATTTAATATATCCACCTTATAATAAATCTTCCATAAATTACACTCAAAAGAACCACTAAGATTCTTTGGTTAATGGGTCGGGCCATAGGGCCCATATATGAGCTTCCAATTCCAATGTTTCCTCTTGAGAACAACCATCCTTCCAAATCACTCAAAATAATGGAATGAACATTTCCTATAATCATTTCTCACTATAATCCACAACACGATTCTAGAACTCTTGAAAGGATTCATCATTCTCAAGGTCAATATCATCAACATCTATCACATGAGAATTTACAGGGGTGATAAGGCCAATTAAGTGAAACATGAAATACATCATGAGTAACACTATAATTATGTTGAAGATCCAATAAATATTCCACCAATTTTAACATCTCAAAAATACCAAACTGTGTGACAAAACTAGGTGCCAACTTTCCCTGCTTCCAAATTTGATGGTGATCCAAACTCAGTGACAACTGAAGGAATATACAATCACCCACTGTAAAATCAAGAGGCTGAAAACATTAATCAGTATAATACTTCTATCTACTCTATGGTATATGCATACATTTTTTAATAAATTGAACCTATTATGATGTCTCATACACAAGAATCAGTTCAAACAACTTTAACTCACCTAATATCATCCAACATAAAGGTTATATTCATGGAAGACCATAAAGAACATTGTATGGTGACATATGAATAGTCACCCAATAACTATTATTATAGGTGACCTCAATCAAAACTATGTGTTTCTCCAAAATATACACCAATATCTTGGATTAATTCCCACAACATGTTCTCTAACACCTAAAAAATATTCACCAATTTACTAGTTGTTTGTGTGTGAAAATTTGTACTCACAAACACCTGAGTAACAAGAACCATCTACCATCCTTTTTATAAGTGTTAAGTAAAACATTGATCATAATATGAAACTATACATAACATAACCCCATGAGAACACACTATCTCCCAAAAATATATGTCTCTCAACTGATCAATGATGAAAATTTACCATATTGGCATGAAATGGTCTAGTTTTTTCAACCTGTCCACAATCACCCACATCACATCATTTTTCTGGGGGGTCCTCAGAATACCAACCACAAGGTCTATGGTGACATCATCCCATTTCCATTGTAGAGTGGGTAATAGTATTATAAGACTAAAAATTCACTGATGCTTACTTTTGATTTTCTAATAGAAGTAACATCGGTTCACTCAACCTACAATATCCTTTTTCAATCCTGGACACCAATACTGTATCAGAATATCATGCTACGTCTTATTCAAACTAGGGTGCACCACTCAATTCAATCCCTGAAACTCATGAATCAAAACATACTATATATAAGTAGTTGCAATAACACATCCTAAAATATAGATGATCTCATCCTCATCTATATTCCAGTTAGGATGTGGCTCCCCACCTTCAAAACTATCCCTCAACTCTAGAAACTCTAGATCCTCACGCTACCTTTAATAATTCAGTTCAGAAGTGTAGGCTCAACGGATATGGACATAAGGGTCATCTATTCCCAGTTCTCTTTAATATCCATGTGCGTCACACCTAGTAAAGGAATAATATTCCACATAGAAATAGACTCCTAGACTACCTGAGTCTTTTATTTGATCTTATATCATTATCGACCCTATTTCCTTTCCTGGGTGTATAATCCACATCAAAATAGAATTATTTCACATAACCAACCCATCCTCACTGATTGATATTTAAATCCTATTAATAAAATATGTACATAAGTATTTTTTGTTCAGTATAAGAAATAAATATTTCACCCATAAGGTAATGAAAACCACACTTTAAAGAATTAACCACATCTGCCAACATGAGATCATGTGTAGGATAATACTATTTGTGTGGGATAAAATCTCATGAACCATATACCTTAACTCAATTTATATTCATTAACACCACCCCAAGTTAAATCCTAGACACATAAAAAAATAGGCTGTACCCTTTACCCATATGGGGTAGGAGATAAATCATTTTATTGGTAAAAAGAACCATTAACTCTTGGAATTAATTATCCCATTATTCAAACCACTAAAACTTGATACACTTTTTTTTCATTACCAAAAGTGGTGCTTCCAAATGAGAAAATTCCTTGATGTCCCTTAGGTAATATCCCACCAAACCCAAAAAAGAATTTTATATCAAAAACATTATTTGGATTCCACTATGAATCAACTGCCTGAATTTTTTATGGGTCCATCGAAACACCATCCTATGAGATTATTTGATCCAGGAAATGAACTCTATAAATCCAAAAACTACTCTTAGATAGCATGGAATATAGATGATTCTATCTTAGAGTAATTAAGAAGATTTCAAGATATTTTTATTGGTCATCATGAGTCTAGAATTACCCCAAGAGGTCTTCAATAAAAAGAACCAAAAACTAATCCAAGTATGGGTGGAAGATTCAGATCATTAAGTCTATAAACATAATAAGAGTGTTTTTTTAATCTGAATGGTATTACCATGAAATCATACATGTCATACCTACTACAGATAGTAGTCCATTGTATATTATAAGATATCACTCTTAGATGATGATACTATGGCCACAACTATATCTTATATTACATACAAAACCCCCCAACTAGACAAAAATATCATTGAAATGTGGAATCAGATGTCATATCTTAACTGTCATCATCTTTAACTTCCTTTAATAGATTCACAAGTGAAGAATTCAATCAGGTTTCATGGAAAACAAGACAAGATAACCCCATGGTAATGTATTCAGATAGATAAATTCGTTATCCATCAATTATTCTTGCTGATTCTTAAACTCTTGAAGAATTTATGGTTTCATTATATAAAGCATAATGAAAACTTATTTATCTTCATGAATTAGATAAATCATAAAATCAATGTATCTCTTAGGTTGAATCCCTAATAATTACTTAGAAAAAATATCCTAAAACCAATCCACTATAGGTGGAAAGACACTATGGTTCACACCACCATCATCCAAAAAAGGAATCACAACATGTGCGGTGAACTCCCCCAGTTGCTGATGAACTTCCCCCCACACGACCAGCCCATATATCCAATTCTCCATGATGAACATATTTTTCACCCTTAGGATATGTGAAGGTTAATATACTATGGTAAGAATAGACATGGCATCAATATGATACAATCAATTAGATACTCAAAATAAAGTACAAACATCACATCTAAGGTATATAAATCCCAATGAGAACGATACTCACCAACCTTGAGGGTACACCCCTTTCATAGATAGTTGTTATTCGACCATACACCCAAAGGGGTATTTATTATCAAAAAACCACACAAAAAAACACAACATCAAACCCAAAAAAACCCAAAGTTTAGTAGATATAAATTAATATGAATCTTAAGTGTAAAATAAAGCGCTATCATGCGTAAAAGATACAAGAATTGTACCTCTAACTACCGATGACCCAACCTTGCTATTAACTAGTGCAGGATGAACTGGATGATACTAACCTCTCCATATACCCTATGCTCTAGTATGTGTACCATAGGTTTCACTTCAATAATGATATTGGAGCTCATGTGATGAATTAATACATCTTACACCCTGAATGATAGGACCAATAAAACTACAGCTGCCCAACTAGTACGAGGTATAAAACCACCTCCAAGTGATATGGGTGAGACTTGGACCTATATAAATTCACATATATTTCTGTTTCCTGTTGAAAATCTATAAGTATCATGTACTCCCAAATTCACAACACTCTATCGGTGTTTGGGGACACAAGTAATGAATGAGACCTGGCCTAACAGAATGATCAAAAAACAATCGCTCACGTACTTGAGTAACTATTACCCTCTCCTAGATACTCTATTCACCACTTATATGGTGAATGTTCTCATAATGATGTTTCCTACCCTCAGAAGATGTACCTCCCAATATTCAAGATGAAGACACCAATTATACATTGGAATCATACTTCATGTTTCCCTCAAGAATGTGAGCCTGATTCACTACCTAAATAAAATTCTTGAATTAGAAGATATTTACCTAGGAATTAGTCTCACAATTATGTCCATCCTGAAAATATCTATCTATAATTTCCTTATATATTACAATTCTTGGGACATATCATTGCAAGTCAGTGAAATATCTATCATAGTTTATCACAAACATTCTTCCATATGCCAACTATATAAACTCTTCATCCATCTTATATCTTAGTGTATCTGGGTAAAAGTTTTTTGGTAACTTCTCTTGGAAGTCCTTCTATACCATTCCCTCTAACTAATACTCCAGAGCCTGAGTGTGATACTAGCGATTTGATCTTCCATGTAACATATAAGCTAAAATGTGAATCTTTTATCCCAAGGAGTCTCTAAATAATCTAGTATTCTCTAGATAGACTCAATTTAGGACCCAGATACCTTAGGTACACCCTCTCTAATGAACGTTGGAGGGTTCCATAGTTGGAACTCCCAGGTCAGATTAGATGTATTCTAAAAATCCTGCCCTGGGTATCATTACATGAACTACATAAATCATGTGAAGTTATCACTAAACTTATATTCTTCCACATCACCCAGAACCATCAGGGCCTCATTTCCCACTACTGGAGGTGCATTTCCAGCAATGTACCCCTTTCTTCCCACTAAATATCATCACTATAGAGGAATGTCTGTAGAATTAAAATCACACATATTAGGAAACATAACACATCATTACACATTTTCACAAGACATATTCATATAAATACATAACAAGTCATCCCACATACACTTCCCCATGGTAAAAAATATGTCACTATCATGACCCACAACCATCCCTAATATGGGTCATGTCTAAGACAAGATAACAAAATTTTATCATTTATATGTTTTCCATTATACATATTCTTTTAACAATTTCATGTTACCACATTTCAATATACTTTTATAATTATAAACTCATTATTAGGGACTATATATTTTAAATCATACAAGTAAAGAATATAATTTTCTTGTCCCACAACTCACTCCCAACCTACTTGTCTATACATGACTAAAATGATTCCTATTAATTATATCAATGGTTTACAAGAATGAATAATATATACTCAACTATTGTTCTATATTGGGAGTTGAGTAAAATTTCATAAAAAAATAACACCGCAAAAAAATTTAATCACCAAAGGAGAAAAAACTTTCAATTATGATAAAAAAATTAAGAACAACAATCCCACCCTGGGAACTTTAGTTTTTCCTCAAACATGGGTTAGCTAGTCTCACACACATTATCATTAGTAAGACCTGAAACATCCTATTATCCTGCCTAAATTTTCCAAATATTAAAATGATTGAAAATAAAACCTCATTTGATAAAACATAGTAATGTCTAAACATAGAAGCCACATACTGGCGCTTTGAACTGATTCCCCACATGACCTCAAGAACATATCACAGTACGAAAGAGGATTCCAACTAGTAGGGAGGGTCTAACATGAAACTTTGGAATAATATACCCTCCTTATCAAATAAATACAAAATCAAAAATAAATATATTAATAGTCAATATAATAATAAAAAACAACAAAAAATGACCATGTATCACTTAATAAAATCCCAAAGATGGGAAAGTGACCATAAACCAAAATAGTAAATATATCATGCCATGTAAGTGTCAATTGTTGACTAAATATTCTGAATAAAGACACACTAAAAACTCTAAAATTAGTCCCAAAATATGGTTTGGACCCATCATCCATGATCCTTCTTGAATCACAACTTATTCATCTAACATAGGGTGTTTTTTCTTTTCCTGAGATGAAAACATAAAGCTAAATTGGGTACGAATCAATGGCTTGTGTAGGGTGTGAAAAAAACTCAATAGGCCATCACCAACATTGTCTATAACAATATCAAGTCTATAATAGTGTTTACATTAGTATAAGGAATAATAAGTTAATAATAATTGAATAGGTTTCACATTTTTTTAATATTATTTACTTAACCATATTGTACACTAGGTTATCGGTGACTCCCATTTCAATCATTCCTACATCGGCATGTCCCAAAGTCTAAACCATATATAGAAATATAAACACTTTAATTGACAAGTTATTTCTTTACAATTCTATTCAAATTTAATTTTGGTACTTTGGAAAATTATTCTAGGTACCATATCATGGATTCTTGGAGTGTTATTCCAGCATCATTATCATCAGTACTTAGAGCATCAGTCTGGAACAAAATCCATGAGTACTTGGAGTATTAGCCCAATGCCATTATAATAGGTTTTTATAGTGTTAGTATATCACAAATTACATTCCATTATTCACACATATCTATTCTAAAAATCAATGACCTTTTATCAAATATACTACACGGTACCATTTAGTTTACAACATATCCATTTAACATCATTCCAACCCTTTAGTAATGTGAACATTTATTCTTTAACCATTTAACACAACTACCATCAATCATCTTACAGATCATTAACACTTCCATGTGAACAAAATAATAATTTATAACAAGTTAATATGTTAAACACATTCACAAGTTGTTTAATTTCACAAACCCTTTAATGGCCCATTTTAATTCCATAATTATCATTTCAATGAGATTTTAACACCCCTTAAGTATCCATTAAACTCATTCTCATACTCTTAAAAATATCCAATGGGATCTTTGAAGGGTCTCCAAAATTCACATGGATTTAACTCACTTCTCTAAAAGTATGTATAATTATGAAATGAGGCTATGTAATGATACAAATACTATATAAGATCATCATTAATACTATGTGAATTAGCATGTAGACCACCTACCATAGGGATATGGATGAATGTATGAAAACCCAAGGCCCTTTATTCGAGGTAGAACGACCGGAAAAACAATGGTGAAGAAGATATAGGATCAAAACCTAAGATATAGATCCAATGAAAAAAATCCATTAAAACCTAGATCTATACCATAAAAAATGAGAGGATTTATACCTCTCTAAAGGGAAGGAATAATGGGAGAGAGAGAACATCTATCAATAAAGAGAAAACATATCATAGAGGAGCCCATTTCTTCCACTAGACATCTAATTCACTAGAGAAGAAGTATAGGAGCTTAGGAATCCTCTATAGACCCTCTAAATAAAAATTAATACAATTGAGCTCAAGTTTGGTGATTCAGAATACAAATAGGGGTTTTTGAATTTTTAATTAAAATTAAATTAGTTTAAAATTCCATGTGCATGATATCCTTGATGGGACACATGGTTAGAAAACTTTTGTTCCCTAATTATGTGCCCCTACTATATGTAGTGCATATTTTCACATAGGTGTATTAATGGTTTCTAAAACTTTGTTCCAACCATAAAAACCCCATTTTCCTAGGGTTCAAAGTTTTCTCTGGGAGGTTACATGGTTTGGAAAAACCATGTACAAACTGTGAACTTCCTACCCCCCCAAACAAACATCTAAAACTCACCCAAACACACATGGGAGAATCCCCAACCAAAAGAAGATTAAAAAAAGGATGAAAATCCACCTAATAATGAGTAATGTATGATCCAAATAATGGTCAGGATCATGCAACATATCATAAGTAAATCATACCAAAAAAACCAAGGATCATAATTATTGAATAATAACATGTGAATTGTGGAATAACATAATAAATGTGTCATAATATTATAAAACATGAATAAAAAATAATGATCCATGAAAAATTAACTTTATAATTTGAAACAACATAGAAGATTAGCTAGAATATAATAATAAAATATAATTTTTTATGTCATGTATTACTACCAAGACAATCATCACATAGTGGATAATGCTCCCATGACATAGTCAATTGGGTTTACTCAACATCCCTATAAACATCAAAGATTTTTATCACTACCTAGTCTTATAAAAGTAATATCATGTGAAATAATTATTTATGTAATTCTTTAGAGGTATTTATAATTATAGTCCCCCCATTCACATAATGAAATCATAAAAATATTTTTTTCGACATGAAATAATTCAAAATAATTTCAGATCAAAATTAATCTATGAGAATACAATGGATTTAATATGAATCACACAATATATTAAAATTAATCATCAAGATAATTAATTTGGATGACACTCCTAAATAAAATCTATGATAAAACATAATAAACATTAATGAATATTTATTTAGATGAATAAAAATTTACAAGAGCATTAAAAAATTAAAGGGAAATATAGATATTTTTATTAAAAATAAGAAAATATATTATTTAATATATTATAACATTTATTTTAGATGAAAAAATTTTAAAAAAAATATTTTATGAAAATATTTAGGATATTAAAAAAATTTCTTTGAATATTTATTAAAAAAATAGTGGAAGGTTCATAAATAAAACTACTTAAAATGAACGTTGAAAGTGAAAATGTGGAAGAAATTAAAACAAGATTCTTTTCATACTATTGTAATAAATTAAATTTCAATAGAAAATATCCTCAAGAAACCATATATGTGGGGATAAGGAAATATATAAAATAATATTACAAACATGGTTATACAATAAAATTATTACATTCCTAAAATAAGAGAAATGCTAATTTAGACTAAAAATAATCTTTTATGATGAATTATAGACCAATAGGAGAAATTATGATGAAAAAACTTGAAAAAATGGAAAATAAAATAAAATAAAATAGATAGGGATTTATATTAAATGGATATAAAACTTCCTCCCATGGAAATTCAAACATAAACAATCCCAATTTGAAAGGGAGTTTGGAAAGGAAATACTTATAGATTTTGTAATGTTTGAATCAAAACCCATTATAAGAGAGAACATGTAAAGTATTTATATATCCCATTATCTAGATGAAAATTATTATAGGACACTTCAGTGGTACAATATGTATTTTATATAAAATTCAAAGGTGTAGAACATGGAATATATCTCATTGGATGAATGTTAGGATGAGAAAAATATATTGTTTCATGAGATATCCAAGAAACTACATTATCCTCCAATATAATAAACATAACCATAATATCCACTTATTTAAGAACCACATTGATATTTATTAGTTATATTAGAAATTGGATTAATGGATTTGATGTTCTATTGGTTTTCTATTGGTTATTAGTATTATTTTGAAGAAAATTCAAGGTTTTATTGTGTGATTGGTGATGGAGTATGAATCAAAACACTAAAGATAAGGCTTAAGTTGTCCATAAAATTTATTGGTAAATATATCAATGTTTCATCCATGATTTTATATTAGAAAAGAGTTTTTTTTTCTAATTATAGGAAAAATTGGTTGGATAAATTTAATAAGAAGCTTTCACATCTAATGGTAGTTGAACTGGTTTTTATGGATATATGGTAAGGGAGTATAGAATGATTGGATCCCTATATATATATATATCAAAAGAACTAATGGAATGTTGATAGAGAATTCTATAACATTTTTTAATTGATTCTGAAGATTTGTTATGTTGTATTATTTCTATAAATATTGTGTGGTTTTTGTTATAAATATTAAAATAAGTTTAATGTATGGCTAATTACGGTCTGAATTATTGAGAAACCATCCATTTTTTATTAATCAATAAGGTTTCTTGAATTTAGTTATAGGAGTCATTTGGATAATTATTTTTATAAGATGAAGATAAAGGTTAAATTAAAAGGAAATAAGCTTGTTAAAATACTAAAACTTCAGTATTTAGATGTTTAAATGTACCATAGAAACATACAATACAATTTTGAATATAATATAATAATTTACATAATCATTTGACATTGTTCAATGTAAATTTTAACTGTTTGAGATTCACCATGTTTAATTTGATGATGTTATGGATTCATTTGATGAAATATGTAAATCTTGAGTTGAAGTTGTAAAATAAATTAATTCTTACTTCTTGAAGAATCATAACACTTTAGAAGACATCAAGACTAATCATGGATCATTTTATGAGTTTATGAAATTTCTCACTTTAGATGGGACTTCATAGTTGGCCAGATTGAGAAGTCCTTAATACAATATGTTTGATCCAATAAAACATATTTATCATACAAGTAATTCTAAAGATATCGATGAATATAGATTAATCTCATAATGCTTTGGTGAAATTATAAGATTTTTCATGTATGAACATGAAACTTTGATAAAAATTTCATAAAACATTCAAAGAAACATAATAATTTAAGTAAAATGTATAATAATTTCTATATGAACAAGCATTTCAAGTTAGAAGTATCCAGATAAGGAATTATAAACATCATGTAATTATGAGACACTGACAAACAACATGGAACTTTTATGGTAAGACTTTATAGGATATGCATAAAATTTTTGATTTGTGCATCAAAATGTTTCAATTGCAATAATTTTTTAAAGTTATAAGTATCCCTATCATTTTAATTTTCCTAAAGAATAAACATAAGTATTCTTTTAAAAGATTTTATGTTATATTTGTAATATATAAATATATTTATATTTACTATTTTTGTAAGAATTTAGATTTAGTGAATATTTAAAAATCCTAAAGAATTAAAATCTAATATTTCACTAACTAATTATATAATGAAACAAGTCTTATGGTGGAAAAGTTATTATTTTACAATAAAAACATCATGAATCAATGTTAAAACATGATTCAATGTTGAGTTGAAGAATACTGGATGTGTAGAATATGATAATATTTCCATTTTAATTAAATTGTGATTTTTAAATAATAATTTTTAAAAATTAAAAATGGTGATCAATATCAATGGGGTTTTTGGAGATAAAATTAGAAGATACTGGATCCTTTTTTAGTTTTTAATAATCAATAATTTATTTTTCATTTTATCCAAATAAAGCAATGTTGATCTTAAATCTGATAATAATAAATTAATGATAATGTTATATTGTATTTATATAATCTATAATTGAAAAAGGTAAATTCCATATTATACCTACCACTACTGTATAAATTTTATATATATTTGGATGATTGATTAAATGAGGATTCTTCAGTGGTATATTTATTAGATGGAGAAACCTGAGTTTATTGTAGAAATATATTTATGAGACACAATATTATTTTATATGATAAATGAAAATGAATAATTTTTATCTTAGTATTTTATATGGGATGACCATTTGAGGGGAAAAATAATAATCACGAATGTGTGGATAGACCCATATTTTAAAGTATGTGAAAGAAAATGTAGATCATGGGAGGAACCAACATACCAACCATTGATGAAAATTTAAATGATCACTGCATTTATTTGAAGGATGTTTTCTATAAAAAATATATAAAATAAATGTTGGTGATCTATATATGAAATATAATAATAATTATATGGAAGGTAATATTGATCAATATTTTTAGGTCATAAAAGATAAATATAGAATTATGAAATAAATGTAAATGAAACAGACGCTATACTCAAGAAGAAATTCCTTTTGGGTACCAAATAAGGAGAATTAGAAGAGGGTTTCAAATTCAACCAACACTCTGATATCAATTTTCACATGACACAACTGAAAGAATAATAAGAAGAGGTTCAAACATAACTTTTTATTAAATAATTATTGATAAAGAAAGGAAAAAAATAAGATTTTGAGAGAGATATAAATCATATAACATATTTGATCATCTCTATGAAGTCATCTACCTTGGAGTTTGAGTTGAGAGATCCTTGTGATTAGATTATAGAGAAGACATAAAAGTTTTATTATTTATTGAGACATAGTTTTATGATGTGATTTATAATATTTTAATTAATTTATAAATTCTACTAATAGTTAATGATATTTTAATATGTTAATATAGTGGATTCTAGTTCTAAAATAATTTCTAATTTATGATGTTGGATATTGTGATATTCATTGAGAGAATCTTGTCTAGTGGTATGATGAAAAAAAAATAACTCTCTCAAGTAATTTGTAATGAAAAGCCATGAATGGTACTATATCACCTAATATTTTTAGGTTAAACACTTTGGTAAAATATAATTCCCAAAAAACTCCACACGTATTGATTAAAAGATTATAATGTAAAATATGCGACTCAAACATACAGATCAAAGAAAGGATTTTGTTTCATATTAGGGGTAAAAATTGTAAAAGATATCTCATACTAGTTAATTTCATTACTTATAAATTTCATTTGGAATATTTAATTTAGAATATTAAAAATATCAATTATTATCATAACCAATAAAATTGTTTTAAATACCAATGGGTGAAAAAGATTGAAAGAAATTTTTTAAATTTTATGAGATTTTAGCCACATTTGAATCACTCCTTGCTCCCCTCTCAAGTGTCGACACACAATCCACTAGGTGTAATAGGTTGTATACATGGTAACCATGTTACCTCAAGTTGGATGTATTTTTATACTAATATGTTTTCATATAAATATTTGATGTGTGGAATTGAAATGTTTTTCAAAAGATTCCATGATCAAGAATTTTTTTTTCTATCCATGTTGGTACAAATTCAAATATTTCATTCAATATATTGAAAATAATGATAAGAAGAGAGGATCATAAGCTAATAAAAATATGAAAAATGAATGATTAATAAGAAAAATACAATTTTAGTCAGTTTAATTTCTATTTTGTTAAATTTGATAAGGAGTATTATTCTAATGAATTGAGTATAATATATGAAAAATAATTGTTTAATGAATCACTTAATGTTTTTTATTCTAAAACCAATGATAAATTGAATAAAGTGTTAGGTCAGAATAATAAAAAGATAAATAGGGGTGAATTGTTTGTTTTTAATTATCTTGATAGATTGTGGAATTTAACTCACTTTGAGATTAATGCAGATATGCATCATTTAATATTGTATGTAATTGAGCATGGAATAAATAGTAAATAACAAAACAATAAATTTTATAGCGGTTTGAGGCACAAATATCCCCTAGTATGCTCCACCAATTCTCTCTCTACAATATTGGTGATTTTCACTAGAAATATCCTCTAATTATATGACTTTCAAATCCACAACTGAGTACAGGTGGTGGAAAACTTTACAAAAAGTTTAAAAGGGCCTTCTGGTTCATAGGGAACCGATTATCCACAACTTATTGAAAGAAGACGAAACTGAAACACGGCTGATTATGAGTATTTGAAACTCCATTAAATTAAAATAGTTTTATTTGTTGAATGGTGGACGTTGATCTTCATAGATTTCCGCAGGAAGTGACATAACACAGATGGTCTTCTTCAAATATAAAATTTCTTCAAGAAATAATAGCTCTAAAGAGATCCTAGATGAAAATTATCTTCAATATGAATAGAAATAAATAATCAACAGTAGTTACAATGATACAAGATTTAAATGTTCATCTTCAAAGTGTAGCCTATTTAGAAAAACAAAATATTCTTTCGTTATTTAAAGCAGTTCTATAAAGAAGATATTCAAAAAAGTGTTGTTGTATAACATATATATCACGTGTCTCTATAGATAAAATATTCTAATCATATATAAAGAATTATTTAGGTTGATCATATCCAAGAAAGTCATTTGATAGACCACTCTTATTCAAATTTAAAACACTCAAGAAAGTTGTAACATTCTTTAGGAGTAGGAGTGATTTACTTTTTTGAATCGACCATAATGATCATTTGAATCAGTCATAAAATTGTTTTGAATAGATATTTACTTCTTTCAGGACCGTTGTAGAAATCTCAAATAAAATCTTGGATTTAAATCTCTACTGTTGAATAGTCAAACATAGGGTTCAACTACATAGTGTAGGGTTCCTTTGTGTAGTGTAGGGTTCCTTTTCATAGTGTAGTGTTCTTTTACGTAGCTTAGGATTCATTTTCATATCATAGGGTTCCTTTGCATAGAATAGGGTTCAAAAGTAACATAGGGATACAAATTCATACAGTCATCCTTCCTGCATTTGGTATAAACATCAATTAAGTCTTCAATATTGGATTTTTATTCCATAAATTTATTCAAACATAGGGTTTCCGATCTATATGTTTTCTGTTGATCATAGGGATGTTAATACATATATTCATTCATTGAGCATAGGGTATGAATAGTGTTTACAAAACACATCCCATAGATTTTTATTTTATCAAAAACATACATATAATCATGATATATATATATTCATGAAAAATACATAAAGAAACTTTATTAGAAAAAAACAGGGGTATTTTTGAGAATCAAAACCAACATATATTACAGAGTATTGTTGAGCTAATACATTCCCAAAAATATCCCCCTTATTTTTATCACAAAACCCACAAGCATAACTTACATAATATATAAAATGTAAATAAATAAATTTTTCTTAAAAATATTTTATCATCAAAGAGAATATAGTAGATATTGTGATTTTAATTTCTGATAGTAAATTTCTCCAAAAAATAAATACATAAAATTTAAAGAAATTATAAGTACTCAAATATTCTCATTTTTTTAAAATTATGTAATATTGTGGTTATCAAATTTTCTCTCCCTTTTGTGATATCAAAATGAAAGTTGAAAGAAAAATGATACAATCCATAGTTAATATTACATTAAAATGTAAATGAATAGATATTGAAACTATTAAAAGATAAATAAATTTAGAATTGGAATTTAAAAATTAGACATAACTAATAAAACAATAAAATTATAAAACTATATAAAACTCACAGATATAAAGATAAATTAATGTAAAGTATATTATTGATAATTTTTTAAAATATTACATTCCACAATGAACTTAAGAAATGTTTTTCAAAATATGGGCTTTGGTTAGACTAGTCGGTTGGATCAAAGTCTTTACAGGGAGAGGGCGTAGGAGGATGGGGAGTTAATAGGACAACACTATGTATATCATGTAACTTCAACAAAAATCTCTTAAAATGATTGTTAAAAACTTTTTTCTGTTTTTGTAGCAATATCCTTGAGTCATGACCGAATCTCAAACTTTCAACCAAATTTACCTTTACAAATATCATTAACCATTTATTTAGTCTAAATGAGTGTATGAAAATGGTCATTCATTTGATGAAGAAATAGACCTAAAAAGGATTCACCAGAGGTCATTTGACCGATCAAACTTTTTTTATTATCCAAAAGAACATTTAGGGGAATGCTTTCACATTGAAGAGTGTGACGTTTGTCATTTAAATCAGATGAAACATGAGTTATTACCTCAAATATTATAATCATATCTAGAGAAATTTGTTAATTAGAAGTTTATGCTTGATGAAATTCTGTGAGAGACTGAAACTATATCCCCAACAATTTCTTTAACTCATCAAAATCAGATTTCATAAAAAAATTATTCCTTTAAAATTCTAAAATCACCATCTAAAGTTATGTTAAAATATTCAATATCACCCATGAAACCAGAGTTTCTTAAATATCCTTGAATTGAGTCTAAAGTGACTCAAACTCAACTCAAGGCATAATTAAACTTACAAGGTCTTCCACATTATTATTTTTATCTTCTAATTCTTGTCTCATAGACATGTTCCATTCATTTAATTGATTTTTTTTACAGATCAATGATTCATTATTTATATTCTAGGAGTAAGAAGACTTAGTAGAAAGTGCTCTAGAATATTGTCCAACCTCTACTAACCCCAACCTTATCTCTCACTCAAAAATAGTAGTTTCAATACATTCAATCATTTTTCTTAATAAATACACCTCTGCATCTATAGAATCATAAAAAACAAGAGATAGATTTTCATGGGTGGTTTTACTAAAAATAGGGACAAATTCCCTAAGTGGACCCCCCTTTAGCATCTTTCTCGACATCCTCAGCCACATGTTCCACATGCTCAACTATTTCTTCTTTATCTTATTCATCTGCATCCACTACCTCGGAAATGTTAACTAATATTAATATCCTTTGATTAAGTTCAACCTCTTCAATTATCGATTTAGATTCTTACTCATTCCTAGGTTTAACAGAACCAACATATGGTAACAATCTCAACTCCCCTTGAACAGTATTAATTATCATATCTTGTTCTACTATTCCAATGGGTAATTGTCAATCATAATAATTTCTCTAAAAATATTTTAATTCCATTACTGTTCAACAATTCAAAATATTACTATGATGTAATCTAATAACTAATGAGATGTCCAATAATTTTTCCAAACTGAGTAACAAGAGAGAAAGAATCCTTCCCTAGTGATAGAAAGACATTGTTTATTCGTTATGATGGAAATGATGCATATATCTCAATATATACTGACTGAAATTCAGCTTGATATTATTCAAAAACTAAAATATAATATACATAACTTGATATATAACTTTTTCAAACTCAGTATTTCTTAGAACAATTGCTGAATGAATAAAATTTATTAAGACCTTTTGATCATCATGGATGTATTTTGTCATCATCTTCTTGAAATTTTTTATTCCAAACCAAGATGAAATTATATCCTTGGATTTATATTTTATATTACCTATATTTTTTAAATCTAAATGAGATTCCCCTCATGGGGGGAAACCAACAATTTTTCTATTTACAATGAAGAAATAGAAAATTCATTGTGGTAAATCATAGAGACAACAATATATTCATCATCTATGAAACTAAATGATGCATTTCAATAAAACACTTTTACTTTAATTTCAAATAAAAAATGTGTATTACTATCTCCAAAAATAAAATCCAACCCTTGAAATATAATTTCATTCGTCAGTAACAAATTTTATTGATTTAACAAATCTAAATATCTTACCTTCCCTTGAAGAACTTTTCAATAATTCAAATTATAGAAGATAGGCTCACTCAGATCAACTTCATCAAATCTACCTAAAGTTTCCATTGATAAATATTTGAGGATTGGATTATTTGAGGTTATGGTTTTGGAAAACTGGAAAAAGAGATGTTATGTAATTTGAAGGGTTATGAAGGAGTAAGAAGGAGAGCAGGAGGAGTCTGATGGTTTGGTGCTGTAGTTTGGTTTTGCATGCCGATTATGTGGGGTAATCATTACAAATTTTAATTTAGTAAATATGTGTTTTAAAAACCATATTTTAAATGATTTTTTTATTTAAAAAACACAATTACTAAGTAAAAATAATTGATAGAGAAAATAACAAAATAAATTAATAAACATTTATTTAAAATTATATATCCATAAATCCCCATTAATAAAATCAAAACATGAAAAGAGATGTGTTTTATTAAGAATATCTGCTAATTAATATTTGGTATTTAAAATTTTTAAAGGTATATCCTTTTGAAGAACACGAACTCTTAGAAAATGATGCCTTATATCAATATTCTTAGTCCAAGAGTGACTTATAAGGCTTTTTAAAATATTTATTGCACTAGTATTATCACATAAAATAGGAATATTCTTAAAATTTAGTCCAATGTTATGTAATGTGTGTTTCATCCACAAATATTGTGCACAAAAACTGCCATCAGATATATATTCTACCCCAATTATTGACAGGGAAAATGAATATTGTTTTTTACTTGACTATGATACTAAAGATTTCCCTAAAAAGTAACTGGGTTCTAAGGTACTTTTTCTATTAAATATACATCCTCAAAATTCATAATTTGAATACTAAATCAAATTAAAATCAATGATTTTTAGATAAATAAGATATTGAAAAGTATTTCCTTTTAAATATATAAAAATTATTTTCACAGTAGTAAGATACGATTCTTTTATATTTGAGTGAAATCGAGCACATAAACACAAAAAAAATTATTTCTAGTCTTCTTTTAGTAAGATAAAATAATCTTCTAATCATACCACTATATAATTTGTTTTCAATTGGATTTTTAGCCGAATCCAAATCATGTTTTACATTTGTACACATGGGAGTTGTGTAATTCTTACTAATTTCATGTCTAAACTTTTTCAATAAATTAATAATATATTAACATTGATTTAATACATTTCCATAATATTTTTTATAGATTTTAAATCCTAAAAAAATAATTCTCCTATCATACCAATTTCAAATTCTTTTTACACTATATTCAATTAATTAATACAATGTTTTTTATTCTTCGAACTAAAAATAACAAAATTAACACAAATTTTCACTAATAGAATACTAGAGAAAAATAGTTTTCTTAAAAAGGGTGGGATCTACTAATCCCACAGAAAATACATTTTTTAATAAAAAAATATCATAATATTTCATACCAATATCTAGGTGCTTATATAAGCCCATAAAGAGGTTTTGTATGTTTAAAAATATAATTTGGTTTGTGATGGTTTTAAAAACCTAGTGGTTGTTCAACATAAACTTCTACCATTAAATATACATTAAAAAAGGAATATTTAACATTCAGATGATATAATATAAAATTCATATGAGATTCATAATCTAAAAGGATTCTAATGGATTCTAATTTGGCTTCAGGCACAAAGGTTTCGTTGTAATCTATTCCTTATTCCTTATTATATCATTTAACTAGTAATCAATATTTGTTTCTGGTAATAATCACTTGATCATCCTATTTATTTATAAAGAACCATTTAGTTCTTATTACTTGTAATTGTATGGTCTTTTTACTAGTTATCAATCTTCATTTATTCTGAATAGGTTTAGTTCTTCTTGCACAGATAACATCCAACACTCATCTTCTAAATCATCTTCAATAGAATTAAGTTATAACTGATATAAAAAGATAAATAATTAAGCTTGGTTTCCTATATTTCTTCTAGTTATAACTATTGTTTCTAGGATTCCTATAACTATTTATAAAGGATAATCTTTTAAAATACTAGAATTCCAACTTAAGACACTTCCAAGTTCTTCAGTTTCATGTTCTTTTGAATTACACTGAAATTTATTTATCCTATTTTCAAAATAGGTTTCAAGAGATTTAAGTCTTATATTTTCTAAAGAGTTAGTAATTTTATGTTTTTTACTCCTTTTTGTTAAAAGACCCAGTTTTATCAAAATTCCTATGAACTTATTCTTCAACAATCCTGTAATTTTTATTAAACAATCTATAGGCTTTAAAAGTAACAAAATATCCTAGAAAGATTACATCATCATATTTTAGATCAAATTTACAAAGTTTATCCTAATTATTTAGGACATATACCTTTCATCCTAATACTGTAAAATACTATACTTTAAGTTTTATATTATTATAGAGTTCATAGGGTTTCTTTTTAATAATTGGTCTTATTAAAACTCTATTCATGGTATAGAAAGTTTTACTTACAGCTTCTGCCCAAAAATTTGTAGGAAAAATGTACTCATTCAACATAGTCCTTGCCATTTCTCAAATAGTTATATTTTATCATTCAATAATTCTATTTTTTTGAGGATTTATTGGTGTAGTGAATGTTTGTTTAATACCTTAATTTGACCAGAAATAATTGAATTCTTAACTCTCAAATTCTCCGCTGTGATCACTTCTCAATGAAACTATTTTAAAATAATTTTATTTTTGAAATGTTTTGAAAAATATTTCAAAAATGGTGAATACCTTACTTTTTAATGTTTGAAATAAAGCCAAGTAAATCTTGAAAAATCATCTACTAAAACATAAACATTTATATTTTTAGTAGAAATTGTTACCCTAGATCTTCCAAATAGATCCATGTGGAAAATTTATGATGGTTTAGATATAAAAATTTATTTAATTGATTTAAAAGAAGACTTGTGTTGTTTTCCAATTTGACATGTATCACAGAATCTATCATTTTCAAACTTACGACTAGGAAAATTGGAAAATAATTTTTTCTTAGATAATTTATATATAGAATATTAACTACAATGCCCAAGTCTCTTATTCTATATCCATGAATCATTTTTTGAGAACTTTAAGAGTTCACTTTTTGTTTACACATTTAATTAAGATCCAAAATATAAATATTCTCATTTCTTTGTGCTCTAAATTTAATAAATTTATCTTTCAAAATAGAATAGGAATTGTTAGATAAATAAACATAAAATAAATCATCCTAAATTTGATAAATAATTATCAGGTTGTGCTTTAGACCTTTTACATACAGTACTTCATTGATCGAAATTTTCTTTATATCTCCAATAGTTCCCACTCCATCAATTTTTCCTTTTGCATTGTCAATAATGGGTACTACACCTCTTTGTATTCATATTAGTGTATGGAAATTGGAAGAGTATTTTCTCATGTGTATGGATTATCCATTATCTATATACCATATAACCTTTTTTATTGTGGCCTTTTTCTATAAAAGAATTTAATCATTTTTTTGTTTTGGTACCCATATTTTCTTGGGTCCAACTATGTCAGCAAGCAATGATCTGGGAATCCACATCTGTATTATATTTTTAAAATTTATATTACCTTATTCAGGAACATTTTTGGAAAAAAATCCTTTTTAACACCACTTATTTGAGGATTTATTAAATAACAGTTGTTAGTGTAATGACTTTTTATTCCACAGTAATATCAAGGACAATTTTTGGAATTGGGTACAAAATATTTTTTGTATAATTTTGATTTTTCTCCCTTGATTCCTATTACATAATTTTCTCTTTTAATAACATTCATTCCAAAATATCATTCAAATTTTTATCTCCTTTAGCTAAAATAATTTCTTCACTCTTATAATATTTTAGTTCATTCTATAATTATTTTACCCTTTTTTCATGAAAAATATTGTTTGATGTAGATGAATTGGATTTTTCAATTAGTTCTTGATGTTTCTTAATAATTCTATTTCTTTCACCCAAAACATCATTGTGAATATTTTTTTAATGATTTATGATTATTTGTTTAAGAATCATATTTTTCAGCTAACATTGAACAATAATCAACTAATTTACTATTTAAACATCTATCAGAGTCTGAAGTAGAGGAATAATAGGATTTTACCTCTTATTATTACATATACATAAAGAATATATTTTCTTTCATATTTTCTGAAACATTTTCAAAATTATATTTGGAGGTGATGGTAGAGTCCTCATACATGCTCCAAGTAGCTTTCATAACTATTTTTTTTCTCTCTTTTCATAATCAAATTTCTTTTGATATTTCATTTATATCCTTCTTATTTAATATCTCAATTGGGGGAAATCATGTATTATGTAACAAATATTTTTTTTTCATTTGTAACTTCTTACTTCTCCTGATTCATTTTCATCTTTCTTAAAGGATTTTCCGAAGACTTTTTTCTTCTTGAATAATTTTCAAAACTTTCTAGATAGCTGAGCCAATTCCATTTCAGAGTTTGATAAATCTGAATTTTTATCTATTTCGACATCTTGTTTTGATTTTATTTCATGATTTTGAGATTTCACCTTAAGGGAATTATTTTATCTTTTAAAAATCTTGTGATCTTTAACTTAAGCTTAAATTTATACTTATTACATCATCAATATTACAATTAATTCCTTCATAGTCAAATTCTTGACATGTGATTATTGTCAAAGATCTATAGATATGAAATTACTTTTAAAGGGAAGTACTTTAAGTAATTTTAGAAATTGATCTGACTATGAAATTAGATATCCCAATGTAGTAATATTGTTGAACATTTCTGTTGACCATTTATTCATTTGTGTGATGCTTTCACCGTTGAACATTCTAAAGCTGCCAAACTTAGTTTTTTAGTATCATGCCTCATTTGTTTTTCATTATTAATTCCTTAATATAAAATAGTGACTATTTCCCATATTTCATAGGTAGTATGAAATTGTGATACTCGATTGAACTGATTTGGTCCAAGTCCATAAATTATGAAATTTAGTACTTTTGAGTTGATATCATATTCAACTTGCACTGTGGAATCCCATGTTTCTGGTTTCTTGGGAATCTCATAATGAGAAATGATATCTAAATAAACTTTGAATCCAAAATTCTTCAAATTGATGATTATTCGCAATTTCAAGTATCCATAGTTATCAAAATTCAAATATAGAGCTCAAATCATAGACATACATTCTTTCAGATCAGCCATTGAAATCTGCTATGTAAATAATTTGTTATTTTGAGCTTTCTAGATCTCTATATACATTATTAAAAATATCTCATTTGATTCCAATTTTTAGGTTGGAATAATACAAATATACACAAGAAGGGGGGGGTGAATTGTTTCTTTTCAATAATCTTGATTGATTTTGGCGTTTAACTCAGTTTGTGATTAATAAAAATATTTAGTGTTCTATACTGTAAGTAATTTTGTAAAAGAGAAATATTAAAGAACAAAACACCAATTTTTATAGAGGTTTGGGATAAAAAGATCACCTAGTCCACTCCACTAACTCTCTCTCTATGAGGTTTGTGATTTTCACTATATAGTTACTCATATAATAAGTCCTTCAAATCCATAATTGAGTACAATAAGTTAACACCTTTACGAAAAGGATAAACAGAACCTTATGGTTCTTTTATATGGAACCTATTATCCATAGCTTAGATAAAGAAGCTAGACCTTAACCAAAATTGATTATGAGTAGTTGAAAATACAATAAATCAAAATATTTTGATTTGTTAAATGCTACTGGTTGAACATCATAGAATGCAACAGAAACTCAAAGAATATGGATCACCTTTTTCAAAGACAATATTTCTTCAAGAAATAATATCTAAGAAGAGATCTTGGTTGGAAATTATCTTTAGTATGAATAGAAAAATATAATCAGTAGTACTTATAATGATAAAATATTGAAATTAATATCTTCAAAGAATAACCTATTTTAAAAAACAACAGAGTCCTTAATTATTTACCACAGTTATATAGATAAGAGATTCAACAAAAGTAGTCATATATCATATATATCACGTGTCTCGAAAGTAAAAATATTTTTATCATATATATAGCTTTATTTCGGTTGAGTCGATCCAATAAATTTACCGGATAGACCAATGATATACAAATTTAAACACTCAAAAGAGTCATAACATTCCTTAGGAGTACGAGTGATTTACTCATTTGAATCAATTATAACGGGCCTTTGAATCGGTCATAAAATAGTTTCGAATATATATTTACTTCTACCAAGACCATTAGAGAAATATCAAATAAAACCATGGATTTAAATATTTGTGATTCAATAGTCAAACATAGGGTTCAACTGTGTACTGTACAGTTCCTTTGCGAGTGTAGAGTTCCATTGCATAGCGTAGGGTTCCTTTGTGTAGCACTGAGTTTCTTTGTATAGAGTAGGGTTCCTTTGTGTTGCGTTGAGTTCAAAAGTAATGTAGGAAAAAATCCATACATTAATCATTCCTACATAGGGTATGAATAGTTATTATAGTCTTCTACATTAGATTGTTATTCAATATGTTTATTCAAACACAGGTCTGCTGATTAATTTGTTTATTGTTCAGTATAGGGATGTTGATCCATATATTCATTCACCAAAATCAATGTATGAACAATGTTTATAGAACACATCCCATATCTTTTTATTCCATAAAAAAGATACATATAGTCATGATATATATATTCCAGAAAAATATTAAATCAAATTTATTAGAAAACAAGAAAGGGTATTTTTTAGCATCAAAATCATTATATATTACAGTTAATTATAGAGACAATAAATTCTTATCATAAATACCCCATTGAAGTTATTTCACATTTATTCTTATACATTATGGGACAACATGATAAAAAATAATAATTATAACCGGAAGTTTACATAATAGAAAATACGTTGGTTCAAAATGTGATAAAATGAAACACCACTACAATACATTTGAATTATTTGGATTATTCAATTTTAATTTCAAATAAAGAATATTATTTAAATTATAAAGTATTAAAAATATATATATTTTTTGAATATTATATTTAAGTATATAATTTTAAAATTGTTCCAAGTATTGGGGAAACTATATAATGTCCAAATGAATATAAAAGATGTTGACTCAAAGATAAATCAAGGAGATTAAAATAGTTTAATAGATATCTATTTGAGGTAGTGATGATGCAAGATTATTAGGTTCATAATATGATATGGTAATTTTAAGAAAGGGATAAACAAATTAATGAACAAAAATATATTCCAAATCTTAAATGTCATGAGTTGGATGTGAAACTAAGAAATCTATAAATTACTTAATATAGATCTTTATTATACACTATGGTAAATAATTATACCAGAAAAGTATTTAAATAGATTTTTTCATTAATTTATAATAAAAATTTTAGCATGAAGTACTTACAATAATCTCCTGGTCAACCAACAAAAAATCTCCTGGAAGAAAGTATCCCATTGCCTAGTTAAATATGATTTCCCGGAATCTGTTTTGAGAGATAGTGTAGGACTAAAGTCATAAAATGAAGATGTTTTTAGAAGGAAAAGATTATTAAAATCCCACCAAATCATCATCGGTAAATGAATAAAATTTTGATGTAATAATATCGATAAATGATTTGTTAATGTGTGGTGAAACCACTCAAAAACAGAAAGGTATTAAATCTATTGAGACTATATATATAAGAGAATAGATGATGTTTTTTTTCTATTCTTACTTCTATTGGTTGTTTGCGAATATGGTCATAAACTGCTAGAATAACATGTAAGTTTATAACTACTAAATAAGTCATAAGGAATAAGGTGGTAGAGATATATTATAGAATAAACATGATGTAAAAATGTATAATTTAGATAATAAGAAAAATATTCCAACTTTAAAACACCAAAATAATATCCATGAGTATTAGAATATAGTTCGTTTGAATTATGAGGACTGTTTTTATGATACAACCATGAAAAAAGTAGAGCAATTAAATTAAAATATAATAAACATTGAAGAATCATGTGATAAAATAATAAAAGTATACATTTAAGATTGCAAAAAATAAGAATAGTGAAAAAAATACTATCAAGAAGTCATTCAAGAATGTTGGGATAAATGTCACTATTGGGAGAGGATGCTTCTAATATGGTAAAAGAGGCTACATCATGGATCAATGAAAAATGGACATGAACATCAATGTTAAAGGGAAAAATCTATAATATAATTGAAAATAAATCAATAAATTATATTAAAGTATTTTTAGAGTAGTTGACACTCATGATTAGGAAGTTGAAATCATAGCTAAGAAGTAGAAATAAAAATTCATTGATGATTTGATCAAAAATTAGATAAATAGAATATTAGTACAAAACATGATATCATAAAAAAGGAAAAAAATTGAAATCCAAATATAAATCATGTCCTATATTTCGTTTCAAAATTTTTTATGATTGAAAATAATATGCACCAAACAAGATAGCAGGGAATGTAAAAAATTGATGATTGAAAATATGGATATCCAAAATGGATAAGGCTAATAAGTTAGTGTAGGTACAAAATAATCAATGTTTCTCCCCAAAGGTTCTTAGATCTTGAAAAATAAATATAAATTAAGAATGAAGGGTTCCAGACACTATAGAGTTATATATAAAAGTGTTTCTGGGTTTAGAAACATGAATCAACCCTATTAATAACATTGATAAGATGATTAATATCCACCATTTTCCCATTGTAAATATTTTTTTGAATTATGTAAAATTAAATTAATGATCTATTAGATGATGAATAAGAATAATAAATGGTGGATGTTATGATATGTATGCAACAAGAATAATTTGAAACATCATAGTGAATAAAATTTTGTATTATGATTATTTTTAGAGATTAAATGAAATGATGAAGAGCTTTGCAGATCATAACATAAGGGGGACCAAAATAAAAAGTATTTTTCAAAAAATTTAAGTCTCTAAATAAATATTTAATACTAGATAACACATGTTGATAAAAATGAACCTCAATAATCTATCTACCTGAAACTTGATCTAGCTCATGTCATCTATGAGGATAATTACCAATCATCCTAGGTCGTGATAAGAGCCAATCGAATCGAATGAGATATATTGGGAATGGTTTTTATAGGAAGATAAGATGAAATAAGTAGGATGACATCTTAAGAAATTATTCCATTACCACTCCATACATTGGGCATCCATGCCAAAAATTATATGAATAGAAGAATTAAAAAATAAATAGATGAAGAAATAAAAAATTTATATAATGAAATATACATTACATCTACTGTGATCCAACTCCCTTATAAAAATAAACTATAAACTTCAAGGTTAAAAAATCCACATGCATATTAAACCACCAATTTAAGAAAAAGAATAATTGGAAAGGCCTATCTAGTAGATACGATAAAAAATCTAAAATAAAATAAAATAACCATTCTCTATGTGACTCCAGGTTTTCTATATGATCCTAAAGAATAAAAAACTCTAAGAGAGATCATTATCAAGAAAAAAAATGAAGAAGATATATTAATATATAGGTATGAGTATAAAATTTCCTAGTATACCCATGTATATATGTATACCCATGTATATATGTATACCCATGTATATATCTATACCCATGTATGTATGTATGACCACTAAATACATAAAATGGAATTTTAAAACCTTGCATTATTATTTAAAACAATATTAAAACAAATTATTACTACTTGGAATTTAGATTATTTCATGAAATTAATAGATGTAAATTAATAGGATATTAGTAATTTACATAAATAAAAAATATTAAAAAAAATATTTAATTCATAAGGCCCATTCTGGAAATTTTTCAAAAACAAGGCGTACAAGGATAATGAAAAATAGATTTAAACCATTTTGCAAAAGAGAAAGATCCATCACTTTCAGCTATAATCATGTAGAAATATAATTTTACCCTAATAAATCACTATAAAATTTATAATACTAATATTAGGTATGAATAAAATTAATTTAAAATCAAAGTATATGACAGTTCTAAAATTAAATATTTGAGCATGGGGAAAACACTCTGGAACTCAATACATACTATAACCAAGGATCAAATAAACCTTAATTGTCAGGACCCATCCCCCGAGGCCCATGTCGTAACTACCCCAAGCCCGCCTTCTATAGGTCAGGGGTTGGCGACAAGCACCAAAGGCGTAAATCCCTATAACTGGGAAGGAATTGACTTTAAAAATTGTAAACATACACAACCAGAGTACAAGAGGAAGCAAACACTAAGTAAAAATTGTATAACAGGTGTACTAAAAGTAAAGGGGGCCATACCAAAAGCCCAACTATAAAGTGTAAGTACAACTGAAATTAAGTACAACTGAAAAGGGACAAACAACTAAAAGGTGGAAGTAGCTCCTGGATCATCCTCCAGGGTTCCTACCTAAAGGGTAGGTACAGATGGACTCTTTAGCACTCCACTTCCATCAGACTCCACCGTTTACCAATATGTCATAAGGTCATCCTCCACGTACTGTCCAGTCATGGTGCTCTCGTCCTCTGTCAACGTTGTCTGTCATTTGCATCCAACACAACGACGTGCGGGCATAGCCTATGTAGGGGTGAGTATAACGATAATTAGTAGGGACCCCAAGACCCACAAGGTCTCATAAAATACAATAAGGATAAATCAAAAAGTATGATTTTAACTGATAACCATTACTTAGGTATATGCCCATACATATACCAAAGTTATCAAGTAACCCATGTCAATCATGAGGAAAACATAAAAGTCATTGACTCTGCTCAAACCATGATTTTAATTATCGACGCCATGACTGGTAGAGAACTCATCCTCTGTTGAGTACAATGGGCCTGTCATGAAACCGAGACGCTTATCACTAACCATGGACTGTTGAGGTACTCTTCCTTTCGAGTACCGTGGGTCTGCTGCTAACTACCAGACACTCTGTCCGTTGTGGGTCTGCCGCCAAATACTGGGCGATCCTCCTCTATGGGTCTGTCGCCAACTACCAGGTGATCCCCCCTGGGCTAGTCTAATCACTCCGAGTTAAATCGGTTAAGCAGTCATCAGGTCTATCAGCTACTAGGTCTCTGCACTCTGTATGCTCATCTCTAGAAGAATACGCTCCATGAGCTACTGGCCTTTACTCCAAGTTCATGAAGTCTCACATGAAAGTATCTCAAAGGACCTCCATGTCATAGGGGTCTCCACGCAATAAACGACGCGTCAATCGGACATACGGTCTGTGATTTATTGGAATTTCCGTCCTAGGGATATGGTTGGGTTTTAGGTTCAAACCAACCCGACCATACTCCAACTGTGTCCAAAACTCAAGTGGGATAGGCCAAAGGAATCGTCTCTCATCAAGATTACCAACACCGCTGACATTTGGTCAAACGGGCATCCGGTGCAAAAGATATGGCCAAATTAAGCAAAGGGTTAGTAGTGGACCCATGTCCGGTCTGACCCAGTCGGACCAACTCGGCCCAACCCAGTCTGAGCCAACCCGGTCTGGGTCAACCCGGAAAAACCTGATGGGACTGACCCAACCCATTGGGCAGGTTAGCCCACTAAGTTAGGCCAGGTCCACTGGGCCCAGCGAAGCGGACTACGAGTGCGGTTCGGCCTGCTAAGTTAATCCCGGTCTATTGGGACCAGCCTAACGGACTACGAGGGTGGTTCGACCAGTGCCGCAAGGGGCATGGTTCAAGAGTTCAGCCACCGGGAGGACAACGGTAGGCCACGCGGGGCGCGGGCAGGCTGACTAGACACTAGGTAGGCCGCGGGTGCACCGGTCAGGGCGCGGGGGCGCGACAACGCTTCGGGGTAGCGCACTAGGGCACCGAGGGGGGGGGGGGGCAGGGCGGAAGGGCACCGCACAGTGCATCGGGTAGTGCGGTAGGGCACCGAGGGGGGGGGGGTGCCTGGCACGGTGGTAGGGCACCGTGGGTTGCAGACATGCTGTTGACAGGGCGCGAGCAGCGCACTGGTGAGGCGAGCCAGGCCGTCTGCAGGGCCGCAGAGCAGCGTATGGGGCACGGGTCAGGCGCTACTTGGCCGGCTGTGCGATTCGTAGAGTCCATGGGTAGTGTGGCCTTTGTTTTTTGTCATCATCACCGTCACTGCATGTACCGCCTCTATCTTCATCAAACAAGAACAAGCAAAGGGGAGAGTCGGACCGTGTTCGAGCGGTCCGAGCCATCCTTTTCATGGCGATAGCATTTGGCAACAAAGTGCTCAACCAATGACGAAGAACGGAGGTTTATTCTCATAAATAAAAATAACTAAAATTCCCCCTACCAAGTTTTTCGTTCGGTGATCATTGATGGATTCTTGGTAGGGCAGACATAGTTCTGTCAATATCGGTGGAGGAAGAGTCCGGAGAAGATGAGTCGAAGATGACGTCGTCCGTGTTCTTTTTGGGCATCGCTTCCCTTTCTTGCCCCGGTTGAAGAAGGATGAAGATGGCTTTCTTCCCGTTCTTCACGTTCTTCACTACGAGAGAATTCTCCAAGCATTCTCCAAAGATCGACCCAAATATCCAACAAATGGTTATGCCAACAAAATAATAGAGTGAGAATCCTATTATTTTTTTTGGCACAAATTTGGAATAAGATAAATTAATAACCTGGCTACACCAAATTTAATACAAGTACGTTGGAATATTAATTGAGGAGTTGGAAAAATTCAGAAGATTTCAAAATATGTGATTAATTAAATGAGACGAACCTATAAATTAATGGGGGTGGTGAGGCTCAAATAATTAATGATGGGAAAGGTGAAGAGTTTCACTAATTTAATTAGGGGTTCCAAGGAGTTTAAGGGGGTTAGAGAAGTTTAAGAGCTCGGGTGGGCCCCACCTAATAACATCCTCCCAAGGGTGGTTATACTCGAGTGGGACCCACCTGCATAACCTCCCATGGAAGGTTGGGGTGTGGTGTCCCCCACCTCCAACCTCCCCTTGTAGATTTTAGCCACCACGAAATAAAAAAAATCTATCACCTTATTTTTATTTAACTTTATTAATGATGCCCAAAATCTATCTTCCAAACATGTTAAAGTGAAACAGCGGTGAAGGTATTAATAAGAAATCACCGACACTGCGATTTCAACCCTGCCCTTGGATTTCAATTCCGAGCACCGGTTCAAAAGTTATAAAATCCTATTCGCACGTTTACTGAACGTTCCTGAGAAAAACTTCAGAAATTGATTCTGGGTACATCGGGCCTCAGAATCAAGCACCGTAAATTTTCATAGACTCGTAAAAATACCATGAATTTAAGAAAAAATCTTCCACAAAATTTCCAGGTCTTTACATTCTCCCCACCTCAGGGATTTACGTCCCCGTAAGCTATAAATCACACTAAGGTAATAAATGAGGGTACTGAGCACGCATCTGAGGCTCCCGCTCTCATGTGCCCTCCAAGAGGTTCCCATGCTGCCAGCGAATGTGCACCAGAGGTATCGACCATCCACGTAAGAACTGTTCCTCTCAATCCTCAATATACATCAGAACCTCCGTGAAAGTCACCTCGTCATCGATGTACAACTCTCCTTGGTTGATGATGTGGGATGAGTTGTGCACGTATCTCCTTAGCTAAGATACGTGGGAGACGTTGTGCACTCGGTGCAACTGAGGTTGAAGATCCAAGTGGTAAGACACCTCGCCCACTCTGCTGAGAACCTGGAAAGGTCCAATGAATCATAGAGATAACTGGCCACCTCAGCCAAATATCTGCAGATCTCGTCGAGGTGAGACCTATAAGAAAACATGGTCACCATCCTTGAACTCCAGAGGTCTCCATCTCCTGTCAGCATATGACTTCTGCCTACTCTGTGCAGTCTTTATCCACTCCTGGATGATCTGCACCTACTCGGTGGTAGCCCATATCATCTATGGTCCCACCAGTGCTGACTCCCCTGGGTATGTCTAGCACAGTGCTGATCTGCAAGGTCGTCCGTACAACTCCTCGAAAGCTGCCATCCCTATGGTGGAGTGATAGATGTTGTTCTAGGAAAACTACACCAAATGAAAAGTGATCCTCCAAACTACGACCAAAGTCAAGGAGACATGCACAGAGCATGTCCTCGAGGGTCTGGATGGTCCTCTCGGTATGTCCATCTATCAGAGGATGGAAGACGGTGCTCAAGCGAAGTTGTGTCCCGAAAGCCTCTTGCAACACCTTCCATAGCCAAAAAGTAAAACTTGAACCACAGTCAAAGACAAAAGAAGTAGTTAATCCATGAAAATGCACAATCTATTGCATGTAGAGGCGTCCAAAGATCTCTATTGAGCCTTTCTCTCTAATCGATTGGAAGTGAGCTAACTTGGTGAGTCGGTCAATGATCACCCATATCAAATCGTGACTCCTGGATGTATGTGGAAGACCCATCACGAAGTCCATGGATATGCCATCCCACTTCCACTCTGGGACCTCTAAGGGATGAACCAAGCCTGTTTGTACCCAGTGGTTCGCTTTCACTTACTGACAAGTGAGGCATCAATAGACAAACTCCGCTACCACATTCTTCATACCTAGACACCAGTGCTATCGTCGGAGATCCTGATGTATCTTCGCCACTCCTAGATGCACCGCTAGAGGGGAAGTGTGGAACTCTCTCAACACTTCCTCCTGAAGTGAAACTGGTACCATGGTATGTCCTCTGAAGAGGATGACCTAATCCCCACCTTCATAAAATCCATCAGGTTCCTGTCCCATGGATATCTAAGAACGTAGTATCTCAAATTCAGTGTCCCCATGCTGCGCCTCCCTGACTCGTTAAAGTAGCGGGGGAGTGACTATAAGAGACTGTATATAGGCTGATCCATCCCTATCCACAAAGGATATCTGCAAGGAAGCCTGCTGATCTTTCGTCTCTCATAGCAGCTGAATGCCTGATCTTCTGCTGAGAGCATCTGCTACAACATTCCCCTTCCTAGGAGTATAGTCTATCTCAAAGTCATAGTCCTGGAGGAACTCAATCCATTGCCACTGTCTCAGGTTTAGGTCCTTTTGAGAGAAGATATACCTGAGACTCTTGTGATCAGAGTACAAGATAAAACGTTCGCCCATCAGATATTTCCACCACATCTTAAAGGCAAAGACCACTGCTACTAACTCTAGGTCATGGGTAGTGTAGTTCTGCTCATGCTGTCTCAACTACCGAGAACCATATGCGATCACCAGTCTCTCCTGCATTAGGACACACTGTTTCGCGCGGAATCCGGGGATGACCTCCTGGACGGGAGATTCAAACGTTCCGATCGGTTTCTAACGGGTTTGTTCGTAGAACCGGAAACATCCAATGATTCCACATCCGTTTGGACCTACTTTCCAAAGGCAGGCGCTCATTAGCTTGTGGGCTAATGAGGCTTAGGAATTTGCATTGGTCGAGAGGATGGGAGGTCGGACTCATCACACCTTTTTGAGGGGAATTATTGTCTACTCCGGGACTCTCTTTATAGATTTAAGTTAAGTTCTTGAATCCTTATTACATTACCAAGTATAAAATGAGCTTTCCTTTAGTTTTAACAATCAATGATTAAATATGCAAGAAATTTAGAGAATCTTTTATATGTATTCGAGGTTCTTCATCAATATAGAATCATCTATATTTGTTTAGAGATTCTTGGTCAATGGTATCCTTCAAAACATTTATATAAAAGTCTCTTGGTCATTTTGATGACCAGGCTGGTTTTAAAGCCACTCAGTGGGGCACTTGAAGTTTATCGTCATTCAGAAGGACAAAGATTATTTCAATGTTGGGATCGAACCCATGAATGGGCTACCTACGTATCCTTTGTTTTGAAAAAGGAATCAGAACCCACGTAGTTCGAGGAATGGGATATGATGTTTTATGATTGATGGCTCAAAGATGAATGTCATAATTACTTTTACACTCTAAGCTCACGTGAGTCATGCTCGGTGTGAGAAACAAGAGGTATTGGTAAAATTTAGACAATTGTGCCATAAAAGATGCAATCATAAGAATTTTTTTTGGGGCTTATGTATAGATGACTGCCCAGATAGGCGAAGGTTTAGGATTTACTTTTAGGAAGAAAATCCATGAACAGGGTCCACAAAGTTATATGTGCTTCATGGAGATTTGAATACTCTAATCTTGGGGCTTACTCCTAAGGAGGATGCCCAAGTTAGGAGGGGACTTATGATTGGGTTTTATTCCTGAAAAGGAAACCCAAATCAAAGGAAATTTATGACTGGTTAAGAGAAATTTTAAGAGACTTGGGGCTTACTCTTAAGAAAGATGCCCAAGATTTATGACTAGGACTTATTCCTGAGAAGGAAGCCTAGGTTAGGGGACTTGGGGCTTACTCCTGAAAAGGAAGCCCAAGGTTATGACTGAGTCTTATTCCTGAAAAGGAGACCCAGGTTAGGGATTAAGGTTTGGGGCTTACTCTTTGAGGAGGATGCCCAAGTTTAAAGGACTTTGATTGGGGCTTATTCTTAAGGAAGATGCCCAAGTTTAAAGGTTTTATAACTGGGGATTATTACTGAAAAGGAAACCCAGGTTAGGATTCTCTCATCTTAAAGGATGAGGTTGAATGAATGAACTCTCAATCTTTGGTGACATAAAGATGTTTAAATCATTAGGTTTTGAGAGATATTTCACATAATTCCTTTCAGATAAGGATGTCAAATCAAGAAATCATGCCATAAATGGCTTTGAAGAGTATCTTGAAGACTGAATCTTGAATAGGAAGGGTGAAATGGCTTAAGAGGGGTGAAAAAAGGGCAAGATGGGCACCCAAAAAGATAGGGGCGCGCAAGTATTGAAGGTCGCGCAAGTCCTGCGGCGGCGCGCAAGTATTGGTCGCGCAAGTATACTTGCGCGACATAAGGGATACTTGCGCGATTTTCAACCAGAGTTGAATTACTTGAGCGACTCTTTATTAAACCCTTTCCCATCCTCTTGAGGTTCTTCCAGAAGGGGGACGCGCAAGTTATATTGAAGGAATTAAGTCGGCGCGCAAGTGTTTGATAAGTTTCAACACTTAGGCCTTCCTTCTTCCCTTTAGATCTTCCATTCTAGGTAAGAAATTACCTTAGAAGTGTTCTGGAAGCTTTGAGAAGAGACTTGGGCGTCAGGAGCTTTGATCCGAGTTTCTGGGAACTGATCCTCTCGAATGGGGGGCCCACAGGGTCTATTTATAGGAAAAAGAAGACCCTGGGCGGTTACCGGGCGGTTACCGGGCGGTTATCACTTAGGTCGCGCAAGTCACTTGCACGACCATAAGGCGTCGCGCAAGTACTTGCACGACCACTAGGCGGCGCGCAAGTGTACTTGCGCGACCATGAGGGAACTTGCGCGGCCTATGGGCAATGTTCTCCTTGTTCATCCCTTTGTCGATTTTTGATGTTTCTTCAAAGGATGAATCACATTGAGCTCAGATATTCCCCCTTTTCTGATCTTTAGATTCTGTGACGAAAGGAGCGTCAACAAAAGTCCCCCCTCAGAGTTGGATCCGGAAAGAAATGAGGATTTGACTCTGAGGAAATTGAATCCATCCAAAGGAAAAAGGGGGGAGCGCAAGTCTTCAGTGCACAGAGGGCAGCGCGCAAGTGTGATGGAACTTGACTTTTATTCAGAGTTCCTTTGTCTTTTGTGGGCAGTTTAAAGTCATGCATGCTGGACATAAAGGGGCTAATGTTTAAGGTCGAAATAGCTTTGAAAAAAAATGGATTAAAATGGATTCAATTCCTTGATAATTTATCTGAAAACAAATTACCATACTCAAGTATGAGAGAAAATATGTAAACTATGACTTAAGAATATTTGAATCTGAGGAATGATATGAAAAAGAGCTAAATAGCATTTAGAAGAAGTAGTTTCCAAGAATGAAGTTACTATTATTTAACAAAACCCGTTAGGGGGTTGAAATATGCAGGGCCACCTATGGGCATTGGCTGCATAGTCAAATAAAATAGCATCTTTTGGCTGACAAGTCTGTTATGTGGACTGTTTATGCAAGGCCACCTATGGGCACGTGCTGCATAGTTAGGAAAAAGAACTCTCAGAAATTTACTTTCCTAGTGCTAAAAGCCAGTGAAAGTTTATGGAGATTCAAATTTTCTAAAGCATAGAGTTTGTTGTATGGAAAGAGGTACTTGAATATGGAGAAGATATTTTCAAACAAGAATATCGAAGAACTGGATGAATATCACTCCTACGAAGGTCTCACCCAAACGTAGGGAAGAAGAATAAACCATAGACTTGAATACTTTCAGATCATGAAAAAGGATATGGGACAAATATGTTAAGGATGGCTATTTTTGCGGATCCCTACATACTGCCGTTTAAGACAAATAAGGACAAAAAAGGCATTCTTCCCAAGAATGAAGTTACTATTATTTAACAAACCCGTTAGGGGGTTAAAAAACATGCAGGGCCACCTATGGGCATTGGCTGCATGGTCAAATAAATAGCATCTATTGGCTGAAAAGTCTGTTATGTGGACTGTTTATGCAAGGCCACCTATGGGCACGTGCTGCATAGTCAGGCAAAAGAATTCTCAGAAGTTTGACATTTTTGTGACTAGAAGTCATGAAAAGGGTTATGAAGATCTGAAAATATTTTAAGGTTAGGATTATAACACATAAAGATGGGTATTGTCCAATGTATATAGAGATACATAGGTCAATGAAAACCATAATCATGTTGTGGCTGGGTCCTGAATTGAAACTTGGACTTCACTACGTATCTCATAAGAATGAGAATCAAGCCATACGTAGTTCTTGAAATGCAGTTTAACGTCGTGCAGGACGAAAGGATGAGTGATCTTAGTTTAGGGTCATAGAATTCAGACCATAATAATGAATACACAGTGTGTGTTTTCATGAGGACTTTTCAGCCAAGGGGCTGAAAGTGAAATTTGGGGTTAGGCCCAAAAGACTTGGGACTGGATTCGAGGGACACTCGAATGTTCCTACGTATCCCATAAAGATGGGAATCAAGTCCACGTAGTTCTAGAAACTACCCTTTGTACAAATTTGGTTCGTACATGTGAAGGGTGAAAAGGGACTTTAGTGCAATGATGGTTTTAACCTAAGATAAAAAGTTTAGGCATTACCATGTATGTACGTAGTCTTTTTGAAAATGAAAACCATGATTGAAAAAGAATCAATGTTAATAATGGTTCCTTCTCAAATGAGGAAATCAAAGAATATTGTAGTTTATTGTCGTACTGGACAAAAGTGTTGTATAGTTTAACGTCATATAACAAGGACGAAAGTGAATCAATGTAAAGATATTGATTCCAAGGGTGGTTTCACAAATCATCATCATATGAGATTGTGGTGAACCAATGTGAAGAGATTGTTTTTGGGCTTGAACCTTTGGGAGGTTGCCTACATACCCAGCCTGGAGGGCAAGGATCAAAGTCTGTGTAGTTCAATTAAAGAATGAATTAATGATCAAGTTGTTCTTGTGGACAATGATCTAAAAAAAATGTTGTTGGGACTTACACATGGTTAGTGGCCCAAAGGGAGTGTTATGGTTGATGTTCGCTCTAAGCTCACGTGAGTCATACTCGGTGTGAGAAACAAGAGGTAATAACAACCTTAACGATGCACAGTTTTAATGTCATGTAGGACATATCAAGGATTTTCTGTACAGTTTAGCGTCATGTAGTTAGGACGATGGGGACAATACAGTTTAACGTCATATTGGACGAAAGGGGGATTGTGCAGTTTTAATGTCATGCTGGACTTTTGATGATTATATAGTTTAACGTCTTTCCGGACGTGAGAGACTTTTATACAGTTTAGCGTCATATAGTTAGGACGTCACAATTTAACGTCTTGATGGACATATTTGCAAATAGTTTATGGTCGTATACATGGACCAGGAATGATGCAGTTTTAAGGTCATGCTGGACTGTTTATGGAACCTTTTCACAGTTTTAATGTCGTGTGGGACGAAGTTGCAGTTTAAAGTCGTACTGGACCATTGCTGTATAGTTTTAGCGTCATATAGCAAGGACGAACTGATGCTGTACAGTTTAAAGTCATGTAGCTAAGACTAAGGTTAATCAATATGAGGATATCAGTTCTGATCTTTTTACAGTTTATCGTCATGCTGGACATTGGAAGTGCCACACAGTTTAATGTCATGTTGCTAGGACACAATATATTTTAATGTCATCTCGGACAGAATACAGTTTAGTGTCATGTAGGACAATAAGGGACTTAACACAGTTTAACGTCATGCTGGACGATGAAAGTGCCACACAGTTTAATGTCATGTCGCTAGGACAAAATATAGTTTAATGTCATCTCGGACAAAATATAAGAACTTCTATATGGTTTATTGTCATGTAGGACAAAATCAGGGACTATGCAGTTTAAAGTCTTGCAGTTAGGACTATTGGTGCTGCACAGTTTAGTGTCATGTTGCAGGGACATAAGTGCGAATAGTTTAAGGTCATATGCACGGACCATACAGTTTATCGTCATGCTGGACGTAGTTGTAGTTTAAGGTCATACTGGACCATACAGTTTATCGTCATGCTGGACGTAGTTGTAGTTTAAGGTCATACTGGACCATTGCTGTATAGTTTTAGCGTCATATAGCAAGGACGAACTGATGCTGTACAGTTTAAAGTCATGTAGCTAAGACTAAGGTGAATCAATATGAGGATATCAGTTCTGATCTTTTTACAGTTTATCGTCATGCTGGACATTGGAAGTGCCACACAGTTTAATGTCATGTTGCTAGGACACAATATAGTTTAATGTCATCTCGGACAGAATACAGTTTAGTGTCATGTAGGACAATAAGGGACTTAACACAGTTTAACGTCATGCTGGACGATGAAAGTGCCACACAGTTTAATGTCATGTCGCTAGGACAAAATATAGTTTAATGTCATCTCGGACAAAATATAGGAACTTCTATACGGTTTATTGTCATGTAGGACAAAATCAGGGACTATGCAGTTTAAAGTCTTGCAGTTAGGACTATTGGTGCTGCACAGTTTAGTGTCATGTTGCAGGGACATAAGTGCGAATAGTTTAAGGTCATATGCACGGACCATACAGTTTATCGTCATGATGGACGTAGTTGTAGTTTAAGGTCATACTGGACCATTGCTGTATGAACCAAATGTAAGAGTCTTAGTTCTGTGAACAATATTTTGTGTTTATACAAAATACTTCTTCAGAAATCTGGCATTAGTTGGAGTCGTGATGTGTTCTCCATCCATTGAACTCAGAGAATACGCTCCATTGGAGTAGACCTTATGTACTGAATAAGGTCCTTCCCATTTTGGTTCAAGCTTGGGAGGCTTCTTTCCTGGTATCATTGGTGTTCTGAGAACCAATACCAATTCTCCCTGAATGAATGAACGAAGACGAACTTTTTTGTTAAAAGCTCGTGCTATTCGATTCTGATAGATTTCCAAGTGGTTCAAAGTGCACAATCTTTTCTCATCTAACTGTTCCAATTCATTCAACCGCTTTTGGGATTGCTCATCTGTTGATAACTGATCACAAATGGCTATTCTGAGTGAGGGCAATTGGACTTCAATTGGCAAGACTGCTTCTGTTCCATATACCAATGAATATGGAGTAGACCGCGTTGCATTGCGAGTGGTAGTCCGATAAGCCCATAAAGCATGATAGAGTTTATCAGGCCATGACCTCTTATCTTTATCTACCATCTTTTGCAGTATATTTGAAAGAGTCTTGTTGAAGGCCTCTATCTGGCCATTAGCCGCTGCATGATATCGAGATGAATGGTTGGACTTAAGAGGTATTTCTTGAGAACATCAAATGCTTCTTGACATTCTTTAGTCCACTGGTAAGTGACTCCTTTCTTCAATAATTTGGTAAAAGGTAAACTTTTGCCTGCCAAATTGGCGATGAAACGCCGAATATAGGCTAAGTGTCCTTGAAGTCCTCTTAATTCTTTCAAATTCTGAGGAGGTGACATACCAAGGATTGATTTGGTCTTCTCAGGATCGACTTCAATACCACGATGGCGTACAACAAAGCCGAGGAATTTTCCTGAGGTTACCCCAAAAGCACATTTTAAGGGGTTCATCTTCAAATTATGTTGTCGAAGCTTGTGGAATATGATTTCCAAATCAGCCAAGTGATCAAAACGTTGTTTGGATTTAACCACCAAATCATCTACATAGCATTCAACAAATTTCCCTAGAAAAGGTTTGAAGATACGATGCATGGCGCGTTGATATGTTGCACCTGTATTCTTTAAACCAAAGGGCATCACCCGGTAACAAAACACACCTTGAGGAGCTCTGAAGGCTGTATATTCCTCATCTTCTGGGGCCATTCGGATCTGATTATATCTAGAATATCCATCCATGAAAGAAAGTACTTCATAGCCAGCCGTCGCATCAATTAAGAGTTCTGTAATCGGAACTGGAAAATCATCTTTGGGACAATACCGATTAAGATCTCTGAAATCGATGCAAACCCTAATTTGTCCGTTCTTTTTCTTTACTGGGACAATATTAGCCAACCACTTGGGATATTGAACTTCTCTGACGAAGTTAGCTTTGATAAGCTTATCCACTTCAGCCTCGATTTTGGAAGCATAGGTTGGGTGTGTTCTTCTCGCGGCTTGCTTGAATCCTCGATGTTCTTTTGGCAAACCCAAATGATGGGTGGCAACATCAGGATCAAGGCCAGGCATCTCTGTATAATTCCAAGCAAAGATATCTTTATTTTGCTTTAGAAAAGAAATATACATCTCTTGTTCTTCAAGGGTCATGGCCGCACTAATTAAAGTGGGGCGTGGATCTTTCTCTGTACCCAGATTTACTTCTCTGAGTTCATCCACAGTGGTAGAGATACCCTCTTCAAATGCTGGAGGAGCATCTCTAAGATCTTCCTCTTCCTCTTCATCATGTGTTATATCTTCCGTTTCTACTTGCAAAGTAGATGAAAAAACGAAATTCTCATGATCATAAGAGATGTCAAAATTTTCACATTTTGAAGAAGAAGCTTCCATTTCCGTCCCTATTGATGAAAAAGGGTCTTCTTTGGGAAATAAAGAGGAGATGATGGATTGAGAATCGACATCAACATTCACCTCTGGTGTTGCTATAACTTCTTCTGGCCTGATTAGCGAAGTATAGACTTGTTGGATTTCAGCAGACGAAATGAAAACGTCACCACTTATGCTTTCATCATTGCTTGGTAAGTTACCAATTTCTCCCATGTTGTCTGGCTCGATTGCCGTAATTGACATTATGGATCTTTCCATAAGAGTATTTTGATTTGGGTCTATTTTGTCAATTTGACTGATAGGTAACACATAATCTGTACTCACATGTGAAAATGGATTTATTGGAATTTTTTCCAAACCATATGGAGCATTAACTTTGGTAATTTCCTTCATTGTAGATTTTTCTCTTCCCTTCATGTGATAAAATTCCGCCTCAATGTATTGAGACTCACATGTTTTGAACGGGGCCTTATCACCATATAATGTTCCAACTTGACCATCGAAACAGTATTTGAGACATTGATGGTATGATGACGGAATAGCTGCATGCTGATGTAACCAGGGTCTTCCAAGCAAGATATTGAAAGCTGAGTCTTGATCAACAATCATGAAATCTGAATTGGAAACAAGATCTCCAAACTGAGTTCTGAGCGTAACTTCTCCCAGTGGTTCTTGTTCATTTTTATCATATCCTTGCAACATCATGGTAGAAGGAGATAAATCAGATTCTGTGAGGCCCAATCGACGAAGTGTGCGAATGGGCATGAGGTTGACTCCTGAACCATTGTCAATGAAAGCTCTTCGAACATCTATACCATTGACTTTGCCAGATAAGTACAAAGGTTTTATGTGCCCATGCACAACATCATCCTCATCTTTATCAGTAAAAGATATCACTGCATGGCATTCTGCAGGATTATTCTCTATGTGATAAATTTCAGCTGCAGCAATCTCAGCTTCAAACTCTTGAGGACTTGACAAAGCTTCGATGAGTGCTTCCCGAAGATCTCTTGATAGATTCAAAGCATCCAAAATTGATAATTTGGCTGGTACATGGGCCAAGTGTTTCAATATATCATACTTTTGATCTAGAGGCCTGCGTTTCCCAATAGGAATATGTGGTTTAGCAGGTATCTTGGAAGCAGATGCTTTGGAAGCTGATGCATCTTGTATTGAAGTTGGCAACATCTTTGGTTTTGGAAAATTAGACTGATTAGATCCATTTGCTTGCTGAGATAAAGAAGATGGAACCTTTAATCGGTCTTTCAAAATAATTGTGCCGAAGCTGAGTTGGCCATTAGCAGAAGAACTTGCTTGTTCATTTTGAGCTCGCTGAAGGGCTCTACCACGAGTTTCTGCTGCATATACAGTGCTAGCAGGGGTAGAATTAGAGTAGTGGCTTCGGAAAGATCCACGTCTTCCCCTATATCCTGAACCTCTAGAACTTCCTCGGGTTCCTTTATTTGATACAGGGAATTCAGGCTCATCAAGACTGGAATATGAATCTGTTAATTGAATCATATTAACAGAACCAAAGATCAATTCTTCGTCTGATAAAGACTCTGCCTGGTTGGCCTGTTTAGGCTGTGCCGTTTGGTGGGACGGTGCCCGTGACTTTGAAGTAGATGGCATGAAATCTGCCAGAGTCAAAGACAATTTAGGCTTTGATGCATACTCATCTTCTTCTGATTCCTCTTTCTTCTTTGAATTACGCTGCCCTTTTGAGGATTTGTCCTTTGATGGAGGCTTTACTACAGCTTTTGTAGGAGACACAATTGGCTTCTTCAATTGTGTTCGCAAAATGGAATGGGTCCGATTGATTGTCTTTCTGACCATCCAATCATCATATTTTTTCGCAGTTTTGCTTTTGACTTCCTGCCACTCGCCTCCTTCCTCTGGATCTGTAGCGGTAATACACGCTACATGAGCTGAAGAACCCTTCAATTTGACTTGTCCCAAGTCAACCATCTTTTGTAGGAGGTCTTTAAAGACAAAACACTCCTGGATGGGATGTCCCAACATTTGATGAAAGGGACAATAATTGGGACGGTCTTCATCTCCTTCCTTGTTTGGTCTCTTCGGCACTGGTAATTGAACCAAATTATTTTCCAGAGCTGAAATGAAGTAACCAGGAACTTGCTCACTTCGGAAAGAGTATGTTTTACTCTTCATATCCTCAAATTGTTTTCGTCGTTGATCTTTTTGATCATTTGGACGAAACAGCCTTTGTTGTTGGCGTTCAGGAGGTGGAGCCCTTCGAGAAGATGAAGGTTTTGAAGTAGAAATAGGTACAGGTGCCTGTTTAAGCATAACTGTAGCAGTTTCTGCTTTACCCATTCTTCTTCCTGGAGCTGATGGAATTACACGAGATTTAACCTTAGCCTGCATAAGGGAATCTTCAATCTGTTGAGCGATTGAAGTAAGGTCTCGAAACCCTCCTGTGTATTTCACAGGGATCAATGGCGTGCGTAATTCGTCACGCAAATTTGCCACACAGATTGGCAATAATTCCTCCTGAGGGAGTGATAAACTCAAGGAATACGTTAATCCCTTCCAACGAGCAATGAAATCAGAGACTCTTTCATTCTCCCTTTGCTTGCAGTTTGTAAGATCGAAAACTGTCGTTTTTGGCAAAGTTGAGCTGAACTGAAGAAGGAATTTTTGACGAAGATCCTCCCATCCGATGACTGACCGGGATTTCAAGCTTGTATACCAGACAAAAGCTGGTCCTTGCAAGGTTCGCACGAAGCATCTGAGTTTCACTGCTTCTTGTTGTTCTGTAGTTCCCATCATAGGATCACAACAAGACACGTAATGCGTCAAATGTTGTTCAGGGTCGCCTGATCCATTGAAAGTAGGGAAAATAGGGTTTCCAAAACTGGATGGAGGAGAAATTGAATCTACCCATTCAGGGTAAACTTTCTTTTCAGGTTGAACTTGCGCCCGTTTCCCTTCCATAGTTTCTAACCGAGCTGTTAATGACTCAATAGTAGTTATTAACTTTTGAGAAACGTCAGGTTGAACTTGGTTTTGGGTAGGTGCAATGAATGGAGCTTGGACAACCGTGGAGGTTGGTGCTGCAACTAATGGTAGTGCTGCCAACCGTTGTTGCGTTTGACCCGTAGGATTAGACCTCTGTGGGTGTACTGATAAAGGAGGATATTCCTGATCCATCTCAGTAGTTACAACAAATTCCTTCGGCTGTCGGACTTCAGCATTCTTAAGAAGAAGACTACTCTGAAGTAGTTCTGCATTCAACCTTCTTAATTCTTTCATTTCTTCCTCCTGTTGTGCAAGCCTTTGCTCTAATGAGAGCGATTGACCTCCTTCAGAGGAAGGGTGAGAAGTAACCTGATTCTTTCCTTTCCCCTTATTGGATCCTTTTCGGAGAGGGGGAAGTGGGTTACTTGAAGGAATACCCAAATTTTGGGTAAGCCTTTGATTACGTGTGCGCACACCTTCTTCATTTAGGTCTGTGTGCGCAACTTCTTGAGCAGGAACCTCTTCATCTGATCCCTCTGATTGAGCCTCATCTGGTGAATCAGCAGCAACGGCAGTGATGACATTAATGGATGCATATTTCATGAAATCCTTTCTATCAGCATTTCTATGATATTGTCTCCTTTTATGTCCATGATAAGACATGGCATTCCGTTGACTTGACCCCTTAGGAATTTCTTTGTGAACCGTCACTTGGAGAGAATCTCCTGACATCTTGGCTCTTCGTTCCTCTTGAGGCTTATTCCCTAATCGAGAGAATACTGACTTTCTCTGAGGGAGGGATTGAAGATTTGAAAAAGTCCCCAGTCCGGTGGACTGGGGGTGTTCCTGTTGCTTCTGCTCAACTCCTCGAATCCCATTCGTTGATTCTGAGGGTTGGGTTAGAGAAGTCCCCAGTCTGGCAAGCTGGGGTGTCTCTTGACATGCTATGTCTGAGATCTTCTTGAAATCTCTCTTGATCTTGCGGATCTTAGTTCGGAAATTAGCTGGATGCATTAACCTGTATCCACTTTTATCACCTGGTTCAACAGACCGTTGGATGATTTCCGAAACTTCTGTCATTTGATGACGTGTTTGCTCCAGACGAGAGGCTTGCGCAATATTCTCGCCTGCTTGATGTAGGAGCAATTCAACAACCTGTTCTCTATATACTTGATTTTGAGAGGAACTAGTTGAAGCTTGATCTCGAGCAAGATTTTGATTATGAACAAATCCCATTGACTGTGGCCGGCCATGGGCAATAACATTGCATGAGACCATTTTCGGCGGGCTTTGCTGACCGGAAAGCACTGTGAAATGTAGTGCTCCGTGAATACCCCATCCTCTGATATGAACATTAGATGGAGCATTGGAAATTAACTGACGCAATTTTCTCAGCGCGCCAAGGCATGAACGTTGAAGGGTTCTCTGTTGCTTTTCAGCCTTCGGATACCGAGAGACTGATAGAGATGCCAAATCAATCTGGCGTTGTAACCCTTCTATTATCTTAATATGGTTTTCATATTCATCGTAAGATAATACCTTCTTCTTTAATTGACAAAGAGTTTTCCATATGTTAAGACGAATATCATGGATTCCATCATCCGTCAACATCTTTGGAATGTCATACTGTGAATCAGCCAAAGGCCAAAACATGACTGGTACTTCACCTTTTGCCAGTTTTTTCCTCATGTTCAGCATTTCCTCTTTATCATTAAATGAAGATTCTTCTACCTGTTTGGACCAGAGTTGGTGTTTCCTTGTTGCTTCATCGGATTCAACAAGATTGGTAGAGGAATCACTATTCATGCTGGAAGATGAATGACCCAGGGAAGGTTCGGAGAATAACCTGAACCCCAAGCTATCTTCTGATGGAGAAAGAGTTTCACCTGCCGATAGTAAAGCCTCAGACATGACTGGTTTTACGTTTGCAAGTGCCTCAAGATAAGAGGGCTTTCTCGGCACTACATTGCCTTCTGAAGAATTTTCGAGACAATGTGAATCACTACTGCGGAGAGGACTTTCGCAGCGAAGTTCATCACCATGAGGAGGACCTTCATGATGGGTTACAGCAAAAGATGATATCTCTTGCTCCTTGGTCTTCTGACCACACAGAGGGTTCCTGTGGTTCTCATCTGAAGAAGAAACTTCAAGATTGACCGAATTTTCATGAAGCAAGTCTTCATGAGGAAGTGTCTGTTGAAGACCTTCGGGATTAATGTTCCTGTTATTGGGAACTGAGGGAGTAGAATCTTGAATTCCGACAGATAAATGTCTGAGGGCTTCAAGAACTCCAGCATCGAGCAAGGCCTTGTTACAGATTGGCCTTTGATCTCCTGACTGTGCTGGGCGGATCTTTTTCTTAGATGCCTTCTTACTCGCTTTAGAAATCACTTGATGACGAAAGTGATTGCTCTGAGCAGGTGTATGTGCCTGATCAGGTAAGATGGTCAGGTTAGGCTGACGATCATTGCTCAAATCAGGTGTATGTGCCTGACTTGGTTGTCCATATGATATGGGGGAGTAGGCCCCACAACCCTCTTGGACTGGAACAGATGTGTGTGTCTGTTCCGGAGTGAATTGTTGATGTGTCACTCCACTTCTAGGGATAGATTTATGTGTCTGTCCCTGAGATGATGCTGAAGATGTTATGATATCCTGGCAAGCATCCAGAATATGAGCAGGAATTTGCTTCTGCTCTTTCACCATTGATAAAATATGCTTGGTGACTTCAGCCGCCGGAACAGGGATATACGTCCATTCCGGGCTTGGAGTAGGTGTATGTGCCTGCTCCTGTCCTCCTTTTCCTGTCAGTGAATTCTGACAGTACTCAAGTGTGGAGGCAGAGAGTTTAGTCTGCCTCCTGTTTGTCGTCGGGGCTTTCCGACTGACTTCTCCGTGCGCTACCAAACGAGACTGTTGGTAGGCTTGATTAGTATTAGCAGGTGTATGTGCCTGTTGATTACACTTCGCCAAACGCTGTTGACGAGATCCATCATATGTAGTCAGACGAGCCTGCTGACTAACTGCTGATGTATAAGCAGGTGTATGTTCCTGCCTATGGTACTCCGCCGGAATTGCCTGGCGGGATCGGCTTGATGCTGCCAGACGAGTCTGCTGGACAGCGGGATTAAAACGAACAGGTGTGTATGCCTGCTCGTTATTTGCCACCAAGTTAGGTTGGTGGACTTCTCCGGAGATGGCAGGGATGACAACCTGCCTATTATTAACCGGATTCCGTCTCTGGTGATTCATCTTGCCTGCTCGGGTTCGAGGAACCTGAGCTGAATGCCTGGAGCCGGTACCCTCATCATGTTGAGGGTGCACTACCGCACGAGTCTGGCGGCGATTGTTGATGGGAGCCCTTGAGAAGGACTCCTGTCTCTTTGAATTAAGGTCCTGCGGGACCTGCTCATTCACTTCCTCAGAATAAGGGAGTGAATGGAAATTGCGTTCTGGGGATAACGACCCGAAACGGTTGGAGACGGTAGTCAGCACCGCCTGCTTCTTGATTGCTGGTCGCCGTTGTCCGGACGACCAGGTAGAATTGTTAACTTGGAGGGATTGACGAGCGGCCTCCAGAGTTGGGATAGTACCGTTACGACGGTACTCCTTAACCAGTGCATTTGAAACACAGCGTTGAAGACGCTGAGTTGGTGATGTCATCCTCAGAGCGGATGACGTTCCAGCAGGAGTAGCAGCATTGGTTTTCATGGCAGCAGACCTCACAGTAGAGGTGTTCTCAGCAGCAGTATTCACAGGGGTGAATTTAAGGAAAGCCATTTTTTGTAGAAGATCTTGAAAAAAGAGTGCCTTTTCCATATAACAGACATAATCAAGATGAATCCGGCTACTGCATCTTTTGGATGATCATATGTCAAAGATTGCCTTGTTGGCCCAAGGGGCCTAACATCTAAGAAGAACATCACTTTAACTTGGTTAAGGATTCACGTCGGGTTCACCATTTTTTGTTTCGCGCGGAATCCGGGGATGACCTCCTGGACGGGAGATTCAAACGTTCCGATCGGTTTCTAACGGGTTTGTTCGTAGAACCGGAAACATCCAATGATTCCACATCCGTTTGGACCTACTTTCCAAAGGCAGGCGCTCATTAGCTTGTGGGCTAATGAGGCTTAGGAATTTGCATTGGTCGAGAGGATGGGAGGTCGGACTCATCACACCTTTTTGAGGGGAATTATTGTCTACTCCGGGACTCTCTTTATAGATTTAAGTTAAGTTCGTGAATCCTTATTACATTACCAAGTATAAAATGAGCTTTCCTTTAGTTTTAACAATCAATGATTAAATATGCAAGAAATTTAGAGAATCTTTTATATGTATTCGAGGTTCTTCATCAATATAGAATCATCTATATTTGTTTAGAGATTCTTGGTCAATGGTATCCTTCAAAACATTTATATAAAAGTCTCTTGGTCATTTTGATGACTAGGCTGGTTTTAAAGCCACTCAGTGGGGCACTTGAAGTTTATCGTCATTCAGAAGGACAGAGATTATTTCAATGTTGGGATCGAACCCATGAATGGGCTACCTACGTATCCTTTGTTTTGAAAAAGGAATCAGAACCCACGTAGTTCGAGGAATGGGATATGATGTTTTATGATTGATGGCTCAAAGATGAATGTCATAATTACTTTTACACTCTAAGCTCACGTGAGTCATGCTCGGTGTGAGAAACAAGAGGTATTGGTAAAATTTAGACAATTGTGCCATAAAAGATGCAATCATAAGAATTTGTTTTGGGGCTTATGTATAGATGACTGCCCAGATAGGCGAAGGTTTAGGATTTACTTTTAGGAAGAAAATCCATGAACAGGGTCCACAAAGTTATATGTGCTTCATGGAGATTTGAATACTCTAATCTTGGGGCTTACTCCTAAGGAGGATGCCCAAGTTAGGAGGGGACTTATGATTGGGTTTTATTCCTGAAAAGGAAACCCAAATCAAAGGAAATTTATGACTGGTTAAGAGAAATTTTAAGAGACTTGGGGCTTACTCTTAAGAAAGATGACCAAGATTTATGACTAGGACTTATTCCTGAGAAGGAAGCCTAGGTTAGGGGACTTGGGGCTTACTCCTGAAAAGGAAGCCCAAGGTTATGACTGAGTCTTATTCCTGAAAAGGAGACCCAGGTTAGGGATTAAGGTTTGGGGCTTACTCTTTGAGGAGGATGCCCAAGTTTAAAGGACTTTGATTGGGGCTTATTCTTAAGGAAGATGCCCAAGTTTAAAGGTTTTATAACTGGGGATTATTCCTGAAAAGGAAACCCAGGTTAGGATTCTCTCATCTTAAAGGATGAGGTTGAATGAATGAACTCTCAATCTTTGGTGACATAAATATGTTTAAATCATTAGGTTTTGAGAGATATTTCACATAATTCCTTTCAGATAAGGATGTCAAATCAAGAAATCATGCCATAAATGGCTTTGAAGAGTATCTTGAAGACTGAATCTTGAATAGGAAGGGTGAAATGGCTTAAGAGGGGTGAAAAAAGGGCAAGATGGGCACCCAAAAAGATAGGGGCGCGCAAGTATTGAAGGTCGTGCAAGTCCTGCGGCGGCGCGCAAGTATTGGTCGCGCAAGTATACTTGCGCGACATAAGGGATACTTGCGCGATTTTCAACCAGAGTTGAATTACTTGAGCGACTCTTTATTAAACCCTTTCCCATCCTCTTGAGGTTCTTCCAGAAGGGGGACGCGCAAGTTATATTGAAGGAATTAAGTCGGCGCGCAAGTGTTTGATAAGTTTCAACACTTAGGCCTTCCTTCTTCCCTTTAGATCTTCCATTCTAGGTAAGAAATTACCTTAGAAGTGTTCTGGAAGCTTTGAGAAGAGACTTGGGCGTCGGGAGCTTTGATCCGAGTTTCTGGGAACTGATCCTCTCGAATGGGGGGCCCACAGGGTCTATTTATAGGAAAAAGAAGACCCTGGGCGGTTACCGGGCGGTTACCGGGCGGTTATCACTTAGGTCGCGCAAGTCACTTGCACGACCATAAGGCGTCGTGCAAGTACTTGCACGACCACTAGGCGGCGCGCAAGTGTACTTGCGCGACCATGAGGGAACTTGCGCGGCCTATGGGCAATGTTCTCCTTGTTCATCCCTTTGTCGATTTTTGATGTTTCTTCAAAGGATGAATCACATTGAGCTCAGATATTCCCCCTTTTCTGATCTTTAGATTCTGTGACGAAAGGAGCGTCAACACACACCCATGTCTGGTCCCTGATGCATTGCAGTAGACTACATACCCTACGCCTTCCTCTGGGAGTCTCAAGATGGGGTCACTAGTCGGCCTCTACCTCAGCTTTTGAAAGCTTTTCTGGCATCTCTCCGACCATATGAAGGGTTTCCCCTTCTTATTCAAGTATGATAGTGGTGCTACAACTCTGGAAAATTCTGGCATGAATCTCTGATAGTACCCAGCCAAGCCCAGGAAACTTCGTACCTTCGTAACACTCTTGGGTGGCTCCCACACAAGTACCACCTCGATCTTTGCTGGATCCACTGCAACTCCATCCTCTAAGATGACATTTACCAAGAAGTTAACCTCTAGAATCCAAAACTAGAACTTCGAGAGCTTACCATAAAGCTGGTGCTCTCGGAGTGTGTCTACTACTACCTGCAAATGGTAGGCATGCTCCTCCTTAGTAGTCGAGTAAATCAGTATGTCATCGAGGAAGACCATGGCCAAGAGATCGAGGTAAGTCTAGAAGATTCTATTCATGAGACACATGAACACTGATGGAGCGTTGGTTACACTGAAGGGCATAACCAAAAACTCATAGTGGTCGTACCGACACCTGAAGGTCATCTTCTACACATCATCATCTTGAACTCTGAGCTGGTGATAGCCTGATATGAGGAAAATTACTGATAACCATCGATCTCCCATGAGATGATCAAAGAGGTCGTCAATATTCAGGAGTGGGTACTTTTTCTTCATGGTCAACTGGTTCAGGTGACGGTAGTAGACATCGAGCCTCAAACTTCCATCTGCCTTCTTGGAAAATAGAATCAGGGCTGCCTAGGGAGAAACACTGGGCCAGATGAATCCCATCCCCTATAAGTCCTCTAGCTATACTCACAGCTCACGAAGCTCAGCGGGAGCCATCCGATATGCTGGAGTATATATCGGTGCCGTCTCGGGGTACAGTTCAATGTAGAAGTCCACCTCTCTACGAGGAGGTAGAACTGGGATGTCATCAGAGAAAACATCCGCGTACTGGTCCACCACTACAAGATAAGTCAGAATCTCCACATCAACTGCTCTGAGTGTAAGGAAATCCAACTGGTGAGTAATCGGCTGCACCCTCCTCTGACTAAATCCGTCTTGTGCTACAAAGGTTCCCTTCTTGCCATTTAAGGTGAACTTGGTCCCATCTGTGTGGACACACCGCACTTTGTGCCTAATACAGTCGATTTGAGCATGGACTGTAGATAACCAGTCCATACCCAAGATGACGTTTTAAGGCCTAGACACCGCTACGAGGAGATCCCAACTGAAGCTCTTGCCACCTAGAGTAAGCTCACACTATTGGAACTAGTGCGTAATCGTCGAGTTTACTTCCGTAGGAGTCTCTAGCCATAAGGATCGAGCCAACGACTCCATCAGAATATCCAAGCTCCGAATGAGGGAAGTGGCTATGAAAGAGTGACTGGAACATGTCTCTATAATAACTACAACTAAGGTGGAGTAGACATAAATTGTACCTCAAATCATATCTGGAGTGCCATGGTTGTATGATTAAGCTTCATGTAGCTTAGATCTCCCTTGTCCACCAGCTCCCTATAGTTGGGGTGGACCTCCTGGTGGTGGTGGCGATAGTACCTTGTATCGTTGTCCACCACCAGCTGCTCGAACAACTCCTCTGCCATGTCCGCCTCCGCCCTGCGGACCACCTCGATCGAACCTCTGCCTCTTCCTGGGAGGTCCTTCAACTATCTGTTGATCATCAGAGTGGCGGTTCGGATAGTCACGATCCATCTGACCAAGCACACCACAATAGTAACACTATCTGATCCTGGCATGTATGGCTCTGTCTCCAGTATGGGTGCCCCGCACAACCGATCCTGAGTCGTGTGGTCGACCACCTATAGGTATGGTCCTCTTAGACCTCTACGTCATCTATATACTACCAGATATAGAAGACTCTGGTGCATATCGAATAGTGGTGAGTCTCGCTGCTGGAGACTGCTCAGCAAAACAAATCTCCACTAGGAGGGCTCGCTCCAACACCCCCGTCTGTATCGGGATCCTATGGGAGATAACTGAAGATCTAATCTCTCTTCTGAGTCGCTAATTAAAGGTCCGAGCCCTGATGAATGAGTCTCACACCATATCAGTGGAGTAGCGTGAGAGGTCGGTGAACTTCGTTGACTACGGATCTGCACTCATTCTGCCCTACTGCAAATGAAGTATCTCCTGTATCCGCACCGCTTGAAGGGTGGCTGGTAAAAACTCCACCCGGAACAGGCTCTCGAAGTCTGCCCATAATAGAATCATCTCAACGTGGAACTAGAGAATCTGGCTCCACCATCTGCATGCTGCTTCCTGAAAGAGGCTGGCAGAAAGGATCACCATGAAGTCGGCTGGTGTCCCTACCAATCTAAAGACTATCACCACAGCCTCCATCCAATCCTCAGCCACCTGCGGGTCTGTCCCTCCCCTGAACCTATGTGCCCTCTGGTACTGGAACTCATTCAACGTTCTTAAGCAGTGTGCACTCCCTACTGCTGGGGATGGTGGCATCGATATCAAAATGTGGAGTAGTACTGTTGGTGGATCTTCTGGTGCCTCAACTAGAATAGAGCCCTGTACTAAGGCCTCGTCGCTCGGCGGGCTGTCAGTATGTACAACTCTTGGGGATTTAGCTGGTCGTCCATGGGGAGGAATCCTGAAAGAACAGATGCGACACGGTCAAAAGACTATACCTGGTGAGCTGACCTGGTTGAGTTGACTTAAAGAAAAACTTTTGAAAACAAACACGCAATCAGTCTTTTCATGCACTAAGTCAGAAATCAGAAGTAAGGGTCCTGGTGTATGGATGCGTTAGCCGCCACACCAATACTGGACTCCCTGAACTGAAAACCACACTTGGTACCCTTAACACTATTTCTTCATAGAAAAGAAATATCTGAGTCCTAAGTTCTGCGGTATAACCGAATCCTCTGATACCAATTTTTCACGACCCGTCCCCTGTGACCCGTATCGTAACTACCCCAATCCCGCCTTCTATAGGCCAGGGGCTGGTGACTAGCACCAAAGGCATAAATATCTATAACTGGGAAGACATTGCCTTTATAAATCGTAAACACACACAACCAGAGTACCAGCAGAAGCAAACACTAAGTAAAAGCTGTATAACAAGTGTACTAAAAGTAAAGGGGGGCCATAATACAAGCCAAACTATAAAGTGAATGTATAACTGAAAGCAAGTACAACTGAAAAAGGACAAATATCTAAAAGGTGGAAGGAGATCCTAGATTATCCTCCGGGGTTCCTACCTGAAGGGTAGGTACAAATGGTCTCCTCAGCACTCCACATCCAACAGACTCCACCAGGTACTGATATGTTTTAAGGTCCTCCTCCGGGTACTGTCCAGTCCTGGCGCTCTCAGCCTTGGTCAGCATTTTCCGTCATCTGCATCCAACACAACGAGGTGCGGGCATATCCCGTACATGGGTGAGTATAATGATACTCAGTAGGGACCCCGAGACCCTCAAGGTCTCACAAAATCCAACAAGGATAAATCACAAAGTATGATTTTAATGGATAACCATTAATTAGGTATATTCCCATACATATACTAAAGTTATCAAGTAACCCATCTCAATCATGAGGAAAACACAAAAGTCATTGACTCAACTCAAACCAAGTTTTTCATTATCAAAATCACGACTGCTGGAGAACTCCTCCTCTGTTGAGTAAATTGGGCCTATCACGACATCGAGGCACTTCTAACTAACCTTGAACTGCTGAGGTATTCCTCCTGTCGAGTACCACAAGTCTACTGCCAACTACCAGGGGCTCCGTCCGCTATGGGTCTGCCTCCAAATACTGGGCGCTCCCCCTAATAGACTGTAGAGGTACTCCTCCTATCGAGTACCGTGGGTCTGCAACCAAATATCAGGCACTCCTCTACCATGGATCTGCTGCCAACTACAAGGCACTCCCCACTAGGCTAGTCGAATCACTCTGAGTCGAATCGGTCAACCAGTCATCAAGTCTGTCAGCTACTAGGTCTCCGCACTCTGTACACTCATATCCAGGAGGATCCACTCCACGAGCTACTGTTTGATACTCAAAAGGTCATGAAGTCTCACATTAAAGTATCTCAACGGACCGCCACATCATAGGGGTCTCAACGCAACAGACGATGCGTCAATCAGACACTCAATCTGTGAGTTATTGGCATTTCCATCCCAGGGGCCCAGTTGGTTTTTAGGTTCAAACCAACCCGACCATACTCCAACAGTGTCCAAAACTCAAGTGGGATATGACAAAGGAATATTTTCCCATTGTGATTACCAGAACCACTGACGGTTCATCAAACGAACGTCTGATGCCAAATATATGACCAAAGTAAGCAAAGGGTCGGTAGTGGGCCTGAGTCCAGTCCCCCTAGTTGGACCGACTCGGCCCATCCCAGTCTAAGCCAACCCGGTCTGGGTCAACCCGGACAGACAAGATGGGTCTAACCCAACCCGTTGGGCGGTTCAGCCTGCTAAGTTAGTCCTGATCTGCTGGGGTCGGCCCAGCAGACTACGAGGGCGGTTCGGCTCGCTATGTTAAGCCCGGTCCACAGGGCCTGACCCAACAGACTATGAGGGCCGTTCGACCAGTGCCGCGAGGTGCGCCGCTTAGGAGGTTGGCCGCTGGGAGCCCAGTGGCAGGCCGCGCAGCGTGCAGGTAGGCCGTCTAGACACCGGGTAGGCCGTGGGTGCATCGGGCTGGGCGCCACAGGATGCAGGGGCGTGACAGCGTGCCATGGTAGTGATCTAGGGCACCAAGGGGGGGGGGCAGGCTGGGCAGAAGGGTGCCGCTGGGTGCACCGGGCAGCACATCAGGGTGCCAGGGGGGGGGGGGGCTGGGCAGGGTGCTGCGGGGTGTGCCGGGCAGCGCGGCAGGGTGCCGGGGGGGGGGGGGGGGGGGTGGGTCGGACAGGGCGTCGTGGGGTGCGCCGGGCAGTACGGCAGGGCGCTGGGGGGCACCGAGGGGTGTGTCAGGAAGCATGGAAGGGCACGGGCAGTACACCGACGAGGCACGGTGGGCCGTCGGCAGGGCCACAGAGCAGTGTGTGGGGTGTGGGTCGGGCGCCAGTTGGCTGGCGGTGCGATTTGCGGAGGTCACGGGTAGCACGATCTTTGTTTGAGTCTTCATCACCATCGTTGCGTGTACTGACTCTGTCGTCATCAAACAAGAACAAGCAAATGGGATGGTCAGACTATGTTTGTGCGGATTGCGTCCTCCTCGTCATGGTGATAGAATTTGGAAAAAAAGTGCTCAACCAATGATAAAGAATGGAGGTTTATTCTCATAAATAAAAATAACTCAAATTCCCCCTAACTCATTTGTCATTTGGTGATCGTTGATGGATTCGCGGTAGGGGAGACGTCGTTCTGTCAATATCGGGGGAGTAAGATTCCAGAGAAGTTGAGTCGAAGATGACGCCATCCGTGTTATTCATGGGCGTCACTTCCCTTTCTTTCCCCGGTTGAAGAAGGAAGAAGATGGAGTTTTTCGTGTTCTTCACATTATTCGCTGAGAGAGAATTTTCCAAGGGTTCTCCAAAGCTCTACCCAATGATCCAAAAAATGGTTATGCCAACAAAATAATAGATTGAGAATCCTATTAATTTTGTTGGCACAAAATTTGAATTGGATTAATTAATAACCCGACTCCACCAAATTTAATACATGTTTATTGGAATATTAATTGTGGAGTTGAAAAAATTCAAAAGCTTTCAAATGATGAGATTAATTAAATGATACAACCCTACAAATTAATAAGGGTGGTGAGGCTCAAATAATTAATGGGGGGAAAGGTGAAGAGTTTCACCAATTTAATTGGGGGTTGCAAGGAGTTTATGGGGGTTAGAGAAGTTTAAGAGCTCGGGTGGGCCCCACCTAATAACATCCTCCCAAGGGTGGTTATACTCGGGTGGGACCCACCACAATAACCTCCCATGGGAGGTTAGGGTGTGGTGGCCCCCATCTCCAACCTCCCCTTGGAGGTTTTAGCCTCCACGAAATAAAAAAAGCTACCACATTATTTTTATTTAACTTTTTTAATGAACCCCAAAATCTATCTTCCAAACATGTTAAAGCACAATAGTGGTGAAGGTCTTACTAAGCAATAATCGACGATGTGATTTCAATGGTGTCCTCAAATTTCAATTCTGAGCAGCGGTTCGAAAGTTATAAAATCCCGCTCAAATGTTTACTGGACGTACCTGAGAAAAACTTCAAAAATTGATTTCGAGCACACCGGGCCTCAGAATCAAGAGCCGTAAAATTTCACAGACTCGTAAAATTCCAATGAATTTAAGAAAAAAATTTCCACAGAATTTCTGTGTCTTTACATAACAAAAAGAATGATTCATAAAAAAGAGACCCATACCCTAGTTGCAATAAAAAAGCACAAATAGGTCAACCATATTCTCTAGGTTTTTTCATGATGTGTGCATAGTATGGGGGAAGAAGAAGAATGGGTGAGAAAGGAGATAAAGAATGAGAAGGTGGAGGATAGGTCTTAACCTAAGATGATTTCCCTTGAAATCAAAGGAAGAAGAGGTTAGGGGAAGATTGTCACACATGGTAGTATCTTCCAAGGATATTTTTGCTACACATGAAGAAAGAGATTTGGAGGAATGTTATAGTTATCCAATCATTTTTTCACATATTATTAGATATTTTTTTTAGCACAAATATCCTTTTAATAAAAAATAGATCAAATGTCCTAGTTTATTTGGATCACTTCGTACACCAAAAATCAACTTGAAAATAAAATATATTTATTTTAATCTCCATAATGATATCCTAAATCCCTATTATCTCTTAAAACTTCATGAGATAATAGGATGAATACATAAACAAAAGGGTTGAAATGAAAATCATACTAATGGAATAAACATTATTGGTAATCATAATATGTGAGTGATAGGTATAACATGTTCTGACAATAGATAAGGCTCGCGAGTAATTACATGGGAGAATAATTTAAAGAACATGGTATCATAATATCTTGGAAACATAGGAAATGTGAAAAAAATATAAAACATGATATACGCATAATTCAATGATAACCTTCATGAAAACATTTCATGGTGGATAGAGACCCATCATGGATTATGTTTACTCTTTAATCCCCTACACAATGTCTGATGAGACAAAAAAATCACCAAATTAATTGGATCACTATATTGGTTAACCCATCATGTCATTTTCATGACTATGTTTATAAAAAATGAAATCAATTTTAAGGTGTAATCATGAGAGTTTACCATGGAAATAAATGGCTTGCATAATCTTTCCTCATATCATAATCAAAAGATATTTCTTAAAGAAGGAATTTGATAAATGAACATAAGGCATGTATTGCCCATCAAAGTAATTGATAATAATATATTCATATATATGGGAGAAATATATAAAAAATTTATAAACATTCCATAATATTAAAGAGAGATAAAAAGTTGGTTAGATAGAGAAAGGTCATAAATTAAGAAAAAGGTGGTTCAAAGTGATCTCTTACCTTAAGTATTATCATTATTTATATGAATTAGAAACTCCAATATGATAAATATTGATTTATCATAAATCTATTAAATAACCATACTCAAATATATCATACCATATATGATTTTCTTATAACATCTCACCACCCATTATATAACAATTATTTATTTAAATTGTTGTTTTTAGTGATAATTGATTTATTTTGCATGCATGGTTTGGTTCGATAGTGTTATTATTCATAAATTTATCATCGTTATATCATCTCTATGATCTTAACCATGATATTAATTTAAATTAATTATATATATAGTTAGTTTTATCCATAAAAGGTAGATTTTGAAAAATGAACTACAAGCTCCTAGAGACAGTAGGGCGTACGTACACATGAAATAAATTTACATTATTGATGAGTGGAATGAAGGAAAATTAAATAATAATTCACCTTCATATAATTATAATAATATCATAAAAAACATATATATTTATTAAATCTATCATTATAACCAATCGTGAGAGGCGGTGATGGAAAATGAATTATACTGGTTCATAAGGCATCAATCTGACTTACACATGAATGATGATTTAATTTACCATATGATAGAAGATGAAATAGATTTTTTCACCCCTATATTTTATTAAATATATATATTTCTAAATAAATTTAATTTCATTGATAGATTTTATTACATGCAACACTGAGTTAGAATGAACCCCAATAAGCTATTAATATATTATTATTAATGTAATAATGATAACCTAGCTGTTAAATTAGAGATCATTAATAGGTCTAATTAATTATGATAATTATATATTTCACACTAGATTAAACTAAATTTATTGGATAAAAATTTACTATTAATGAAAATAAAAATCTTTTTGAAATAAAAAGAAATGTTTTTTTGGAAAATAAATTATGCACACAATGTGTGTTTATCATATTAAATTAAATTAATCAAAATCTAGGAATAATTTTAATTAAATTTATATATTATATATGAAAAAAACTTTTTTATAATTTATCTAATCTTTTTTATAGTAATGTGAGAATAATAAATCAAGTTTAATACTCAAAAAAATATTTTCGTTCTTAAAAGCAGTTTTGTTATGTTTTTTTCATACATGTTTTAAACTAATTTTTTCATCTTTTAAAAATGTTATATGAAAAAATAAACATTATTTAATAAATAAAAAATCTCAAATTTTCCTTTTTGTTTTCTAGCCTCTCCTTGCTCTACCCCCTCTTCTCTGGGTAGGGTTCCATCTGGTGGCGCGGTGAAGCATGCGGTTGGTGTTCCAGCTCCTCCTGATGTGGGTCGGCGTGCGGTTTTGTGCTTGCTGGGAGTGTGTGTGGCAGTTCGAGGCGGTCTCTGGGTGAGCATGTGAAGGCAGTGATGGGATCTTGCCTGGTTTATGTTAAGCTGAGCGGCTACCTTCTGGGTTTGGATTGTTTCCACTTGTTTTCCCTTTACTGTTTTTCTGTTGGGGTTTTTGCTTTAGATATTCAGGATATTTGGATCTTGTTATGCTGCCTATATTGGATCCGTGAATCTTAGATGTGATTTTTTTTCTTGATGTGGTATTCATGGAATCCTTTGAAGTTGTTCTAGTTTGGGTGTGGTGGAATCATCTGTATTGTGGCAGAAAAGTGGAATATTTGTACTGGGAACTCATTAGGACATTGGTATTGAATGCAGTTTTCTATGTTGATGTTTTGTGGATTGCGAGTTTGGTTGGGTTGTTCTGTGGTGTTGTGCATTGTGGATGTGAATGATTCTGGTGTGGAGGTTTGAAGAATTTCCCGTCGGTGTCTACGACATCGACTCTGGATCTAGTTTGTTTTTTTTGGATTTCTGTCATCTTTGAAAATTTTTGGTTCGTGTTTTTTGCATTTGATGTGCTTCAACAGCCTCTGTCGACTGATGTTTGGATGGCCACGATGGCAGTGTTGATGGGCGGAATTGATATCAGTGGTTATTTTTGCAGTTTTTCATCTAGGATTTAATGGTTAGCTGCTTTCGTTTGCTCCTGTCATGGGCTCCGGTGGTGATGGATGGTGTTGAGACGACGATGTTTCAATGATGGCGGATTGCAGGCGATGATGACAGATGTAGGTGACAAGACACCAGCTGTTCGGGTGGTCCTTGGCTCGAGGACTGCTCGGGTTGGGTGTCCTTTTTGAATTTCAAATTTTGTCTAAACTTGTATTTCAATATCCCAGTTGAATTCTGCGGTTACTGCTTTTCCTCAAAGTGTCTCTTTTGAAAATGAAAAAAATATAATTTTCATTCAGAATAGTAAAACTAGTAAAAATTAATTATTACGGTTAAGGTTAACATAATTTCTCTTAGGGTTTAAACATAAAATATAAGGTTATGTTCTCCAATAAATCATCTATAATACTATTATATGGAAATATTTAAAACCGATACTATCCAAAATTATAATTAATTTTCATTTGGAATAATTTTTCTTGGAAATGAATTTTTTATTTTTCATTTTTTTAGAATTTCTAATTAATTTTCAAGTGGGTTCCTTTCCTTATTTATTAGAGGACATCTACACTCCTCTCTCTACACATTAAAAGATATATTTTATTAATAAAATAATAAAAAAAATTTATTAAATACTTCCGTTTCCACATCCTAGAGTCCTTAATGTGATTAGGAAACCCTCCTAAGATGACTTATGATGTGAACATAAGGAGGTTGTCTGAATAAGATATATTATTCTAAACCATAAATTTTAATTTTATTTATTTTTCCATGTACATAAAATAATGTTAAACTATTTTGATATAATAACATTAGTATCTCAAATTTAATTATATTTATAATTTTATTTTTAGAACCTACATCCATTTCCTCTTCTATCAAATGGGAAAAGAAACAATCACTGGTGTGTACGACGGTCTACGACCTCGCAAACCGATGTAGTTTGTTTTCCATTACTAAATATTGTGTTTGTATATAATGATTTATTTACATTTTTATATGATATTTATGAAATGATTTTACTTTTTTAATTATAATATCCCATATAACTTCTTACCTTCTAAACCATTAGAGAATGATAACATTGCTCATGCATACATGTGGACTACCGCCTCTATGTAGTGATGAGACACACATATCATTTTATATATAGTAATAATGATATATTTACTTAATAAATAATATATATATGATATAAATATGATTCTATAAATTTGAATTAATATTTAAATTTCTTTCTTTTCATCCTTTGAGAAAGTGCAAATAACATTCATGCGTATATACAACATATAATCTCCAAGAATAGTGTAATCCATTTCTATATCTATATTTTATTGATTACTATAAAAATTTATATAGTTAATTTGTATTTTATTAATATAATGATTAAAATTTTAGACTTTCTGGAACCATAATCATTTTACAGTGACTTAAACTACTAAATCTATACATACAAGAAAAAAGTAGTTATTACTAGAAACGTGATTTTAACAATTAATTGTTAATAAAAAAATAATAAATAGTCATTTATAAATCATATATGGTATTATATATATGATTATGGTTTTGTAAAATATTTAAAATAAATGTTTGTTTGTTATATAGGAGTTTCAAATTTGTACAAAGGATACTGAGACTTGAGGTAATGAATTTTCATCACACTTTTTTTTCTAGGGGACACATACCATATTCACCACTTATTTAATTTGTGTAGTGTATATAATACTCATGATTTTTTTATGATTATTCTCATGAAATTATTGAATCTAAATTTACATATAAAGTTTTTTCTTTCAAGGATATTTTCATTCAAAAGATACCGAAGTGGTAATGGTTTTATGATACAACCTCATTGGTTATCGGTATTGTTTAGGGTTAATTATCCAATGTTAATATATTATTATATCTCTTCCATGAAACAAATGAATTTTATTCTACTTCGGTTAATTAATAAAAATAAACAGGTTCCATTCATTTTCCTCTCTTTATTTATGCATGAGTAGAAAATTATTTTGTTAATGAAAACCATATTTATTCCCCTCTTCAATCGAAAATCATTTTTCTTCCATGTACATGTTTTCTAAAAATGTATGAGATAATGTTTTTAATATTATCAACTGATTGAATAAAAACTTTTTTACCCATGTTTTAATTTTTATGAAATGGTTTAAAGTGAATCATCTTTTCACTTTCAGAACATGGAACTTTTGAATTTTTAACAAAAATGTAAAGGGAATATTTGATTTAACATGTATGAAATGAATAATATTTCCTGCTCTTATGAACACAAAAAAATTTCAAGATTCCATTAAAATTTTAAATTTTTATTTTCAAAGGATTTTATTTATTTATTATTTTTTATGGTTTTAGATTTTCAAGAAGTGATTAGAAATTATAAATGATAGTTTCCTTATGAAATTTTCTAAGTGATATTTCAAAATAACTTTCCATATAATAATACATCTATTTATGTTACCTACACTTTTCTAGGTATATGATCCAGTAAAACTGTCCTAATTATTTATCTAGATAGTTTATGTTTAAGCATACACTATTTATATGAAACATGTTCCTCTTCTATAGGGTATTCTGTGATTAAATAATGAAATGTTTCTGAAACATGTTTATTTTCCACAAGATATAATATGATGAATATTTTATAAATCCCATTTCATTTCATGGTTTATGATATTTTTGTTTTTTTATGATCTTATGTAACACAACATTATGGATTATGTGACGGGTGTGACCTATATCTCTCTCTAATTCATAGGGTAATGATTGATATCCCATGATATGAATAATGATGGAATGAGGAGTAAACCCAATTCACTAAGGGATTTGTTAAACTGTGAGAGTATTTGGAGTGAGTATTGAATAATATGATAAGTTTTGGAGTAAACCCATTTCATTATTATTGTATTGGAAATTATTATTAAATACTATAGAAATCATTTTCCTTTCTTTTTTGTATGTAACAAATCAATGTCTTGAACCAATGTTACGATCTCATAGATTTTCTCCTTCGATTTAATGATGATTCATGTATTTTGAACTGATATGATTTATTACACGACTCAATTTTATGATATATTACTTGTTTGATATGTTTTTTAAATGTTAGTCTCATGTTATCATTCCCATATGACCATATTATGTTTATATCTCCATTGTTTTTCTATACTGAGCATCTAAGGTCACCCTTTCTTCTATTTTCTTTCCCCATGTTATAAAGAAATGTATTCTATATAATATGTATTATAAGGTTCATGGTTATGAAAAGAATAGTGGGAGATGATTTAGTTTACCCATGAAAAAGTTTTTTTACATTTTAATGTTTCCAACGATACTGTATATCTATGATTTTTTCATGAATTATTTTGTTATGTAATGAATATTCATCCGATAATATGTAATATCTATGTATGAAATGTGTGGGTAGATATAATTGAAATCAGATCAAGGTATAATTATTCTTTCAAAACTGTGATTAGAAAACTTCAATGAGAACCTCAGTAATAAGGAAATGTATAATTAGAAGTATAGAAAAACATATTTGTATTTTAGTGAAGGACATAGCGAGTGGGTTTTAAGAAATTACATCATAGTTTGGATACTATAAGTGGATTTCACTCTAGAAGAGTTGTACTTAGGAGTAATAACTCTAAAAGGGAAGCATTTGTATATAACTTGATCTTCACCTGGTTCATGATAATAATCCTTGATGCACACCAATATTGAAACCCCCAAGTGATATGTTTTGGAAATTCACAAACTCATTGTGAATCATCATGAGTGATTTGAAAATATGATTACCCTGAATGAACTAGGTTAAACCTAAGGTTTAATAGGATGAAAAGATTATTTTATCATATAAAAATCCCATAAATTATTTTCAAATATTTTCATATTTCCTACTACAATTATTGTTGCACACACATTACTTTTTTTAGTGAATGACGGGAGCCAGAAGGAATTGGGTTAACATTGAAAGTTACAAAAAATATGTTAATGAGCAACCAAATGTGTTGACGAATAGTGTGAATGATATTTTTATTATTACTAATCAATTATTAGGATATGTTATTAACAACATTCTCTTTAAACAAATATTCTACTCATTATATAAGAGAAGGATAGAGTTGAGATCGTAGGTGGTGGAGATTATAGAAGAAATAATTTTCAACTTATTATATGTCAAAAATGTGATAAATATAAATCAAGGTAATATTAAAAATGGATTAAATTTTTTATGTAGAGAATATGGTCACATAGTATGTAATTTATGAGGAAAAATGAACTTTTCAATTAAAATAATGGATTAGAATAATGATTTCCCTAAAAAATCATTAAATATTGAATATATTAATTATAGAATGTATGGTCATTATGAAAATAGATGACTTATGGGTAAATATCAAGAATTATACCACCAAGGTTTCATAATTGAAGGTTTTTTATTATTAATAGACTTCATATGACATATGAAAGGAACTGGGTATTAAGGAATAAGATGATGAATCTTAGTAATGTTGTAAGAATAAAGTAGAATGATTTAAGGGTTTATATATTATAATTCAATAATTAAGTTATATAAATCATGAAATATATAATAAATATTATGTATAAGTTTCTAGTAATTGATTTTCATGAATATTTTAAATGTTTATACAGACCAGGAAATGTGATTTAATGGGAAGGTGATATTATATGGAAAAAACAAGATTAAGGGAAGGATAACCCTTAATATGTTCTAAATTTTGACATAATGATGTTCATTTTTGTTAAACATATTATTAATATATATATGTTAAATTATATAGTATTGATTAACTTGTAAATGATTAATTATTTGATTAAAAATTGGTTTATGTCATCATTGAGGGAGTTAACAACATTTTTAGATTTATGTAATATATTCAATAATCAGTGGTTTTGTTTAAGGAATGAGGAGGAACATATGTTTTAATTTAGGATTTATGGTAATTATTATTATTACCTTGTTTAAAAATAAAATATGACAACAATGTTTATATATTTTTTATTTGAAATTAAAATCTAAATTATGACATTTAGGGGATTGATGTTAAGATGATTTTGGAAAATTTAGCGACCTTATTTATAAATATTTTAATTTTTAGAATGATCTTAAGGTTAAATATTTATGGAATGATTTAAGATAAATGTTAGATGTTGTTTTAGAGATTAATGTATTATTTCACAATATGAATATTTATGCTTAATTGATAACTTATCGTATAAATTTTGATTTTTATGATAAGTAGAGATATAAGTAATAACTTATCATTATTTTATGGATCTTATGATATGTTAGTTCTTCAAGAACTAAAATATAATCTTTATTTCTTGGAGTAAGAGTTGAAGTGTAAATTGATCCAACCACAACCAGAGGATGTGATTATTCTTATAAAAGGGGGAGAGATCATGCAAATATATTTTTACATGGTTTGTATATTGATAAAAATAATTCCCTAAACTTAGTAAAAGGATTCAGAGACCAAAAATTTCCCCAGTAATTTTATTTATGATTAATCAATAGTATTTTAACTCATCAAAGATTTATGGTTTTTCAGTGGCTAACATCATATTGACCATGTTCTATATCAATCTTTATTAATCATTGGGAGTTAATATTCACTTAAATGTAAATATTTTCACATTCCATTAATTTTTTAATATTTTGAAACCTAATATAATGTTATTTTTGATGACCTTCGTATTTAAATTTCTATCTATTCAAGTGGAATTTTTATCAACCCTTTTTACGATGTAGATATTCCAAAAAGTAATTTTTTGATGTTAAACCCTTCATTTCCAAGAATGAGATCTAATCGTGAGGAAATAATTTATTAAAAAGAGGGTGGGAGAATGTATCACCCCATGATACTATGAAATATTTTTAAATAATAAATTTAATTTCTTTGATATCTTACCTTACACACAACACTAAGCTAAAAAGAAACCTGATATAATGTTAAAATATTATTATATAATGAGATAGTTATAACCTAGTAGTTAAATTTTCAAGAATTAATATGAATAACTAAATTAAGAAATTTATATATTTTACACATGAATAAAATAAATCCATCGGTTATCAATTGATTATAAATGAAAATAAAAATAATTTGAAAGTAAAAGTATTATTTCTATAAAAACCTATTTATAAATGCATAAGTTGTGTAAATGTTGAAAAATTAAATTAATCACTATTGTAGAAAGATTTTAATGATTTTTATATATTATATATTCATTAAAATTTTTTATCATTCATCTAATTACTTTTCTATTGATGATATAAGAATAAATATTGTATTACTCTTATAAACATTATTTTTTCTAAAAAGTGGTTTCATCATGTTTTTTCAGAATGTTTTTAAAATTAAAATTTTCAAATTTTATAAAATTTATTTTAAAAATAAAATTCATTTTAGAAATAAAAATTCAATATTATCTTAGAGTTAACTTTTGAAAATTTTATGAAAAGAGTAATTTTTTGATAAATAGTAAAAAATACTAATTAATATTAAAATTATTCTTTTTATTTAAAGAATTTATAGAATTACATTTTGTTTTAAAATGAATAAAACTTAAAATTAGAAAAATTATATTATTGTTAATATAATTTTGATAATTTAGAAACATTTAAAATTTAATTTTTATATAAAATCTTTTTCCGCTTATGAAAATATTTTTTTTAGAAAATAATTTTTTAGTTGTGTCAGCAAGATTAATTTTAAATTAAATTCTACCATATATATATATATATATTTTAAAATTGTATTCCTTATTTTGAATTAGAATATATGATAATATATAGTAAGTTAAACTTACTTTTTGTACATAATGAATATTTAAAATAGTAAAAACTAATTATTATAGTTGAAATAAAACATGATTACTAAGGGGTTAAACTAAAAAGGATTAGGGTAATTTTACCAATAAAACATATATAAATCATATTGTGCATCCATATTTAAACCTTATCCTATACAAAAGATGAATTCATATTCATTTTGAATTATTTTTCAATGGAATGGATTTATCCTTTGGGATTCATTTTTAGAAATTACGAAGTAGTATCTAAGTCAGTTCCTCTCCCCACTTATAAAAGGACATATAATCTCCTATCCTATCTAAAATCAAAGTTCATTTTTGTTTCAAAAAATTACTATCAAAATAATTACTTAATTTCATTCCCACATCTTAGTAGACTAAATTTTATTAGGAAACCTACCTATAAAATCTTATCGTGAAAATTTCCGAAGGTTGTTCAAAGAATAAGTATAGTTCTAAACCATTCATTTTTTTTTATTTACTCTTCCACATCCTTCAATTATTTTTCAACTATGATGATATATTAACATTAGTATCTACTATATAATAATATTTCATCATCATCATTAAGATTTTTATTCATCACTGCCTCTCATAGTTGGATATAATTATGGATTTAAAAACAATTTTTGATATTTTTGACATAATTATACTTATATGATTATAATATCACATATAAATTATTACCTTCCAATCTGTTGGAAAATGATAATGTCACTCATCCATACATGTGGAAAACCACCTCCCCGAAGTGATGTGATATGTTTTTCATTTTATGGATGGTAATAAGGATATTATTAATGAATATATATTATATATATGAAAAAAAATTTGCTTCAAATTTTTATTGACTATTAAATTTCTTTTGTTCCATCTTTCGAAAAAATGGAAACATATTTCATGAGTATGTATGGCCCATCTTCTCCATCAACCGTGTAATGCATTTTATATCTCAAAATTTTATGGATGACTACAAATATGTAAATAATGAATATATAATATTTTAATATCATTATTAACATTATTTAAAATCTGTAACCATAATCAATGTACAAGAAAAAAAAATAAAAAACCCAAAAATATTTGAAAAATTAATCAGTTGTGACCTGACACATAATTTTAATACGTAATTATTAATAAACATGTAATAAAATGTCATAAGTAAATCATATATGGTATTATATATAATTATTTTTCTATAATAGATATAATATAAACCTATATTTATTATATATGAGGTTCTAATGTGTATGAATGATATTGATACTTGAGGTAACATATTTTCATCTCACTTTTATTTCTATGGGAAAAATTTCATATTACTCACTTATTTTTTTAGTGTATCTAATAAATAGGAATGTATTTTATGATTATTATAATGATATTATGGGATATAAATATCTATATAATGTTATTTATTTCATGGGGATTATTGTTAAAAATATACCATTGCGGTAAAAGACTTATGCAATAATATCATTGTTTATCGGGATATTTTATGATTAAGTTTGAATTTATGAAATATTATGATATCTCTCTCAAGAAACACATGAATTTTATTATCCAGTTGTCATTTCATCAAAATACATGTATTCCATTCATTTTACTCTCATTATGTACTCAATATTTGAAAATATTTTTTTTAATAAAATATAGCTCTATGTACCACTTTGGTAGAAAATATTTTTTCTTCCATGTGTATGATTTCTAAAAATTATTGAAAGAAAGATTTTAATATTATCTATTGATTGATTAAATAAAATTTTAACCATTTTTTATTTTTAGAAAACTATTTAAAATAAATATTATTATCATTTTCTGGATAAGTCACTTTGGACCTTTTACTGAAAATGTCAAAGGAATATCCATTTTATTTCGTATGGAATGAATTTCATTTACTGATGTCATGGAGACTCAATGAATTAACTATTCATTTAAAATATACCTATTTAATTTTATGAAAAACTATTCTTTAATATTTTGGATTTTTTTTATTATAAAGATGTTATTTAAATATATGTAAATTATATTTTTCTTAATAAATGTTCCATGTGATCTTTCAAAATAAATTTCTTTATAAGATGTCATCCTTGGATGTGAATTAATCATTATTGGGCATATGATACAATGATGCCATAATTATTCTTTCTCTAGATGTTTTATGTATATGATGAAAATATTTTCATGAAACCCATTCCATTTCCATGGGTTTTTCTATCATGAAATGTTTATAAAACCAATTTCTTTTCACAAGTTACACTATTTTAAAATTATGAAATGTTTATGAAATTTGTTTATTTTTAATAGGTTATGCTATGATAAAATGTTTATTAAACCTATTTCTTTTCTTGTATTGTGATATTATGGATTCTTCTTTATCTTTTGGCACAAAATTTAAGGATTGTGGGATAGGTGGGACCTATATTTCTCCCCAATATTTTATTAATGATTGATATGTCATGAGATAAATAGAGACGGAATTCAGAGTGAATATAGTTTAGTAAGGGACTTGGTCCACTATGATAGTATTATGAGTGAAACTTGACTACTATGATAGCTTTTGGAGTGAAATAATTCCACTATGGTAGTCTTGAGTTTTATCCTAAACTACTAAGGAAACTATTTTCTATGCTTAATGTACGTTCCACTAGTCTATGTCTTATGACAATGTGATTCTATCATAGAATTTTTCCTTTGATTAATTTATGATTCATGTGTTATCAACTTTGATGATTTATTTAATGAATCATGTTTATAATCTATAATATTCATGGTGTGGTTTTCAAATGATATTCTCATATTATATTGCCAAATAGCTCATGTTATTTTGATATATCCCTTTTTTTACACTTATTGAGCATCCGAACTCACACTTTCTTATGTTTCATTTCCCTGGGTTATGAAGAAATATTTTTTTTCATGATATTTCAAAGAAGGGTTATAATTGTGAAGAACAAAGTGTGTTATGATGTTGTTCACATATGAACTAGTTTTTTACATTTACATGTTTCCAAATATACTAGACCTATATGATTTTATCATGGATCATTATGTTCTGTAATGAATACTCATATAATAAGATTTAATAATAATTTATGAAAACTATGGTTTACTATATGGAAGTAGTTGAAAAAACCAACATAGTAAAATCTTATTATATGGAAGATATCAGTGTTATTATTTCTATATTTTTGAAGAAAATTTGAAAGTGATCGAATAAGAAAATGACATAAACATTCAGTTAAAGATTATATATCGTCTTCAGAAAAATCATTTTCCTTATATATTAAACCCTTTAAGGTTGGAATTATTCCCAAAATAAGTCATATAGAATGTGGGTAGGGATGTAAGGAAGGTATTTGGTCATGAAATGACTGATCTAAAAGGATATTGATATGTGATGAAAAGAGTAGGGGAGGTTCCCTTTATTAGTGAGTGGAGGGGAATACATAGAAATAAATAAAATATTAAAATAGTCTTCCTAGAGAAAAGAATAAAAAATGATGTAATTAATTTATTAGATAAGTATTGGTCTAAATAATATAATCCAATAAAATTTGGTCAATTTTAAATTGTTTTTTCCCTTTTCTCATTGTTTTAGCTCATCCAAACCCTTTTAACAATTTTTGGGATAATTTGTTTTTACTATTTTGAATTCAATATAATTACTATTAAAAGACAATTGGTCCATAAATAAACTTTAGTTAATATTTATAAACATATAAAAATAACTTGAATGATGTTAAATCTTTTAGGAATTTCATGTCATTTCATAAAATATAAGTATTTATAAAATTGTATAAATTTCATTTTTGGAACATTCATATAATTTCACTATGAAAACAACATGAAATCAATTGAATTTAAATATAATCTATTCAAAACTATATAATATATTATTTTTTTTCTAAAAAATATTTTTAATACCATAATTCTTTCAAATAAGGAAACTTTTAACATTTTTAAAATAATTTATTTTTATTTTTCGACTAATTGGTTAAATAATGTGTTGGGATTTCATAATCATTTAAGATAGTTATTTTATACCTAAAAATTGAAAATAAATTACCATGATAAAATTTAATCAGATATATTTCAAATGATTATTTATAATTGAACATAAGTTGTCTATATATTAATCAAATTTCATGGGCCTAATATTGCCTCCACAACACATCCACCCTATATTAAATGTATCACGATGCCTCCATAATATGTGATAAATTATAGAGTACCAACAAAAATGGATTTAAGCTATTTTGTAACTAAATATTTGGGATATATGATAGATAGTACAATTACAAAGAATAATTTCAAATTAATTTTAAATTTTCATTTAATTAATTTCCAATGTGAAACATGTATTGTTTCTAGTAATCATTTATAAGCATGAATTAATTTAACAAGAGAGTCTCCAACCATAAATTAATACCTCTAAAGGGATGATCCGACCTCCCATAATATCATCTAAAATGAAGGATCTATCATCACCAGCTAGGTGGTCGAGAGGATTTATTTATATGGAATGAGAGAGACTTATGTGAAACATTAATAAATAAAAATAGGATTATGATAAGAATAATTCATTAGAATCTAAATATTAAACTCTATATGAATCCTAGGTAAATAATATAATTAAATATTTATTCTAAATTTTTGATACTACATTGATAGGTTTCTTATTCTCCTTGTGAATCTAAATGGAATTCATGATGAACAATCCCCATGAGATCTATAACTCTAGACATATTTGGGGAAAACATACAAGAAGAAGGGTTTCAGTAAACCATCATGGAATGAAACTTTTATCATAGAACACTATTATAATTATAAATACCATATCACTTAATAAATTTAATATTTTGTCACCTATATAATGATTACAATGTTATCTCAACATAAAACAATTTTGTGAGTCTCTCCCCATATTAGGGTAATGCTTACATTACTTATATTTGGGTTGAGAAAGATGATATCCATGAGGTCAAGTAATATATCAATGTAATCCCATAAAAGGATCATATTCATTAGGGTCATTGTCACTAGTATGTTACCCAAATTATTAAATAAACTACATAAAAGGTTATTCAATCTTTGAATATATATACTAGGGTTCCCAAAAGGGGAGAACATTGGGAGAACCTAACCAATGAAACTCAATTTTACGTCCATATACATGATACTAAAAACATACCTAAGGCCCATTGACATATCCTATTATTGGTATGATCCAAATTATCATTTACCATTAGTTAGAAACCCGAGACTTCATTGAATCTGGAATTGGTGAGTAATTTATGGATGTACTTCCTATATAGAAATATATGTTTATGGAAATAGGATTTACATCTATAAATTAAAACTCTGTTGACCATACTAATTCTATAGACCATGATATTATCAATGAAAATAATAATGAGGAATTATATAAAGTGAACAACACTCATAAAGTGGTAAGGGATAATGAATTACATGCCCAAAATTAGGGGGGGGGGGAAATGGGGTGGTATATTCAATAGACAAATCACCACCAAAATATGATGAGACAGTCTCCATAGAAGAATGGATTTTTAATTCTAATCTAAAATATAAAATTTTGAGCATATCATTGTTGAATATCTTCAGAAAATAATTCTCAAATAGTATGTTCTTCATTCTAAAGCAATGATTCCTTATTTATCTAAACTACTTTGATGATATGATATTGCACAAACCATGAAGGCAGAATAGATCCACCACAAAATTTTTTGATTTCATCAACATGTCCATTTAATTGCGGTTTCAATTAATTATCAAGAGTTCCCACCACTCTGGAAACATTATAAAATAGTCTAGGAATGTTATGAGCTAATGATAAAGTGTTATCTTAGGCAGTGATATCCAATGAATTTGTATATTATCTAACCACTCATATAAATTATATGTAATATTGATGACCACTAGTAGAACTAGAGAGGAATTCGTATCCAGAGTGGGTGGATATGATGTTTTCCTTAATGTCTAAAATTAAAGAAAATCTACAATATGGGGGTGAATTATAGTTTAAAATAAGAATTAAAATTTTCATCAACATCAATTTGTAAGTTGATCAAATAATATGATCATATGATCAAATCATGGTTTATTAGAGTAAATAAATCATAAATTAAGACTATAATAATTCAAATATTTTTATTAAAATAACTTTCACAATGAACACTTGTTCATAAAAAATTTATAATATTCAAAAAATGAAAGAACACTGTGGAAATTCAAAAAAAGTATCGTTTAGAAAACAATGTGTAGAGTAAGCATTACAATACTTGAACTCAAAAAACGATACTATTACCTTAAAAAACTTTTATCAAAAGTGTAACTATAACCATTAAACCAGTTTTAATTTATACTATATTGTTATCCATAGAATGTATAATTCTAAACTAAAAGCAAGTTGACTCTTTCTTACTATCTCTAAAGACTTCTATAATGTCGATTGAAACAAAATATGTCTTCCAAAACAAGAAACTGATAAATCACATATGTTCTGATAAATGTCTATATTTCTATCCCTATACTTCCTTGATCATGTAGGATCAGAAAAATAAAATCAAAATCATATAATTATAAATATTTTTTCAATATAAAATCTCACATAGTATAAACTCTTATAAAATAAAGAAAAAATGTAAAATATTACACTGATTAAAAGATATATCAGTAAAAAAAAGTTTTATAACACCAAAACCAATATAATATTTTATAATGATTTATTTAAATTGTAACTCAATCATGTACATATCATAAATATTATAATCCTATAATTTTTTTCCCAATTAATAGATGAAGTTTTAACAAACATCAAAATTTTAATTCCACATTCTTCAAATTTAGTTGTTACAAGATCTGATAATGTTTTTTATTCTATAATTAACATAGTGTATCTCCTAAAATCTGGACGATGTTAGACCTACACCATTATAGTGTTATAGTATCTAGTGGAATTAATTCTTTCATAAAATATCAGTTTAATCAATTTCAATCTTACACATAAATAATGATAAAAAAACATTAAATTTTAAATCAATATCACTAAAAATATTATTGTGGTCTTGAGAAAAATGATTCAATGGATTAATTGAGTAAAAAGTATTACCATTTTTTGAAAGTGAAAGATACTTAAGGAATTTTATATATTTAAGTGAAATTTAAAAGAAAATACTTTCTCTTTTCTATTTATTGAAAATTACCTTTCGTAAAAAACATATATAAGAAAATTCTTTCAAAACATCTTTATAATAAAATTGATATACTGGACCCAAAAACATGTAATACATACTCTCTATACAAGATATATAAGGAAGAAAAATAAGAAAATCATATCTTTTTTTGAATCACTTCCCATTCGTAATTTTCCAAAATAATTACACATAAAGAGAACGATTGAGTCTCTCCCACTTGATATTATAAATCCTCCCCCCTTTTGTGATAAAATAAATTATTGATGGGAAAATAAAATTTTTATGGAATTAATTTCTCTTATTTTCATGAAATTGATTATTTTTTTTGAATATTTAACTAATATTCATCTCAATTAATTTTAGACACAGTTTTTTAAAATTTTTTCCTTTAAAAAACATAAATGATTTTAAATAGATAATATTCTATATGATTCATCCCCATAATAGTTAAATAAATGAAAAATAAAAGGTTAAATTTTATAATGATAATATATAAACAAGAAAACATCATAATATTAAATTCTATAAGAATTAAAATTTTCATTAATCATATAGATATACAATCTGCAATAATTAAATAACTCTTATATGTATAATCTGATTTTTTATTTTCCTGTAATAATTCATATAGAACCTATAAATGATATTATTTTTTAAATATGGTTATGGTGAAATTTCAAATTAATATTTCTTATGTTTCAAGGTTTTTATGTTATAATTTTTACCAAAAACATGAAAATTATTTCTTTTTTCACACATATTTAACAATTTTATAGGGAAATCATAGAAAAAATTGAAAATATTATAAGAATTTGATCTAAATAAATTTTAATGTTTTAAGTATAATAATAATAATAATTTATAATATATATATTTTAAGTGAATATAAATTTTAATTTATAAATTTCATAGAAATATAAATTTCTAATCGCTAAATAAAATATTATTGAAAAATTACAAATAAAGAATGTTCTCAAATTTTCAAAGAGTTTTCCAATGTTTAGAGAAAGGTAAAACAAGAATGGAATGAATGATAACTTTATATTGAACATTCCAAAATTATTTTTAATATATTCTAATCAATAAAAACATAATATTTTAGTAACAATATCACTAAAATGATTTTTTATTCTGATAAATTCAAGAAAAATATCACATTTTTATGTGTGATCTTGAAGAAAATTGTTTTATATGTATATGTGTTTTTATTTTTGAGTGATATATTGGAATTATTGATGAATAAATATCAATAGTGTAATAATAAATGATTTTAGTCTATATAAACATCTATTAGAAATCTGTGTGTGTGTGTGTGTGTTCTATCCATATCACCCAAACCTAGAATCTTTCTGCTTCCACATATTCATATTTAGTTGTGGACTATGACACTACAAGTTTCTTTTTACTAGCCCAAGAAACTAATTCTTCTTATATAAAATATCATGACTTGGATATACTCTTCTTTTTTAACCTACAACCTCTATCTTCAACATCTATGTACCCTTTAAGTGTAAAATAAGTTCTATAAGAATAAAAAAGGATACATTTTGATTAAACATTCTTGTAATGTAAAATTAATTTTAGTTATTTTAAATGTTATTTTGTTGGAATTTTAGGTAAACATTCACATTAATTAAAAATCAAAAATAATGACCAGTCTACCAGCTATTAAATATAGTAATCATATAATCATGACTATATAATACTTTAAATTTAATAGTTTACTAGATTAATCAAGATCATGTTTTATTGATATACCTACTAGAGTACTAATACTCGAGGAGTTTTCAACACCAAAATATTTTTGTAAATCTCAAATTTAATTATATTTTTTTAAAATGTTTCCTTTTATTTTTTGATAAATGTTAAATCTAATGATAATGTTAATCTCACCCATACTTATAATTTGAAATTAATCTTCATGATTTAAATTGGAAATATATTTTTGAGATAAATGGACAATGATTTCATCGATATAAATTTTATTAATCATATTTTATTTAAAAAATTTATCTATAAAATGATTTGGATCCTTATTTTACTTAAAAAAGATATTATTGTAAAAAATTGGAAACTCTATCAAATCATGATCTTGGATCTTTTTTAAGTCTAAAGAGTTATGGTATGTAAATATAAATGTTCCAGGACATTAAAATATTTAAAACCAAGGTATTTTAAAAAAAAAACTTACAACATAATATATGAATTAAGAAAATTACATCTCTAATAGATTTTGAAATAATGTCAAATTTACAGGATATGTGAAGGATAATAAACTTCAAATAGACACAATCATAGAAACTAGTGAAAAAACTCAATAAATATATGAATTAAACATTATAATAACATTAAACAATGACCTTTGTTTTATTCCTTAAAATTAATCCATCTTTTCACATTTATTTTTAAAAATATATTTCACTCAAATAATTTTTTGTTATATAGGTTATTAAATGAAATACCAACCTTGATTCTATTAGATTCAATAAAGTGCTTATTGAATATCAATAATCCAACATTCATCACTAAGGCATAATCTTACATTTTGGGATCAATTTTAGTTATGAATGTATGATAATAACACTCAATTCTTAAGGAGTTTGGAGTTTTGACTATTTGACTCTCATCTCTAATGATATTAGTAGTTGGATGATCCATAAAGATTGAATTTTTGTTTGGTAATTTTTTTGGTGGTTCTCCATTATAAAATTTATATCACCCATTGAAGTAGTTTCGAAATATTAAAAATCTAATAACCTAACTTCCAGTGGATTCAATAATGATATTTGTTTTCTAACATCTAAAAAATGTAAAGGTGCAGTTTCAATGACCTCGTCTAAAGGTTTATTTTATATTAATTTAAAAAAATGGATATGATTGAAAAATAATTACCAAAACTATTTCCTGAAAAATATTAGATAATTTATTTAAAACTCTCTATTCCATACTAGTAAATGAATGACAACAAAATTCCATCATCATCATTATGATCAAATTTATGATATTGATATTTAGTATATAAAATGAATAATTTAAACCCAATGACTCAGAAGTATCAGAATTTTGGATTTCATTCTGTAGAAAATTAAAAACATGTTTTATTAATAAATGGATGATCAAATGAATAATTTATATTATAACATATAGAAATCACTACCTCAAACCAAGACTTATTAGAAACTGAGTATTCACTTGAAAATGTTTGAGAAATTTCCTAAATAATTATATTTATTCATTCTACTACTCTATTTTTTAGGGTTTCTCTATGATTATAGATTATGTTAAATTAATTTATAAAAGTAAAATGTTTAAAAATTAGTATTTAAAAACTCACCACCATTATCCCTCAAGATATTAGTTAGATGTATGTTTTTCTTATTATTAAAAGAATCATGGGATCTTTAAAAAAATAAAGTTTCATATTTTTAGGTGTGAAAATATGTCCAAATAAAGTTATCTTAATCATTAACAAGGGCATTTATAACTTTAATTCCCCAAATTTGTAATTTTTTTGTATAACCTAATAAATACATGTGCACTAACTATAATGTTTTGGATTTTGAGGTGTCAGAAATAGGATTAAAACTATACATGTGTTTTTTACTAAACTTTCAAGGATCGAAGACTTTAGATGAGTTAAAAAAATTCATGTTAGATCTATAATAAGGCCATACCATGAATATTTTTCTAAATTATGAATATTTTAGTTAACTATTATCCAATGAAGAAGCCAGGATAAATCATAAACAATAAATAAATATGGAAAATTTTAGTTTTTATGGTCTTATATATATTGAATTTAAACATTTTCATATCGAATTAAATATTGAATGAAATTTCCATCTAAAAATTGAACAATAAATCTAAAATTCACGGTGTTCAAAAGATAACCAATATTTCATAGTTGAATTATGATAATAATTTTTTTAATTTCTAAATAAAATAAAACAATAGAAATTTAATATTTTCCAAGAAATAATACATCGCCAAATATGAAAATTTCTCTATGTTCATTCTCTCAAAAGTGACACATCCATTATTTAAAATTTTCATAGTATGAATGTCGGACATGTATCCTATCATGTGTCTAGAACAACTATTTTCTGTATAACACTTTTTCTGGATATTGGTACTCAGCTATTTTTCCTAATTTTATTAAGGCTATGTTCTTTGTACCTGGAATTTCTTTGGTTCAAAAGTGTTTCGAAAAACAAATTTATGAAATAATATATTTCAAAATCATTTATACTGAAAAACATAGAGTTTAATAGAAATAAAATATCTATAAATTCTAAAGGATTGAATTCAATATAAAGGACAAAACTTCCTCTCGTGGTATCCTATTTTTCATTTTTTTTTAAAATGGATTATGTTTTATAAATAGTGTAATTTGATTGAAAATAATATTTATTGGAAGTATAACCTATTTCATTAGATGTTTTGTATGGTTTTAATTATTTATAAATCATATCAATCTTTTCCCTACTAGAATTAAATCCTGAAAAATGTTTTTTCAAACTACAGATTTCCGAGTTAAATTAGACTACTAAATTCAAATAATTTAATGTTGAGTGTCAACTGTATTTATAATCTAATTTTGAGGTTTTTTATATATTTTAGTAGTATGTATTAAAATCCAATTATTATATTTTGGAAGATCTTATTTAACATGATCAATGTTATTCATCATATTTTTATGTTTACATTTAACAAGAGTTTATTATCACATAATTTCCTCACATTTTGAAAAATCTTATACATCATTTGATGAATTTAGTTTTTTATTTTCTGATGAATTTAGGTTTTTCTTCATCTGATGATAATTAATATTTTTTTCCAAAATCATAATAATAACTTTAATACTTAAATTTGTAATAGATCCTATATTTATCAACTTCATAATAAATTTTATATTCTTCTAAATACTTTCAAAGAATCCAATAATCTTTTAACTATCAATACCACTTAATTTCGATAAAATATCAAAGTTTTCATCACTTAAATTTTCTATCCATTTATACAAGTCTTTAAAATTTTTATTCCCTATACATTTATAAGTACACTTTAACATTTATTATTTTCACATTAATCAATGGTAGTCTATTCTAATATGACCATTCCTCTTACACTGATAAATGATAACATCTAAGGAATATTTCTTTGGAAGTTTTTACCTTCTAAATTTTAAAAAATCATCCGAAATGTTCTTATTTCTAATAATATTATTCATTATTATTTATATTCTAGAAATTTCTTCATCACTAAATTTATCAATTCTAGTATTCGATAAAAGTTTAAATTTATTATTTTTAATATTGGCTATATAATTTATTGGTCTATAAGAAAAAACTCTATCAATAAAAGAAAAAATAACTCCATTATTCATCATAACTTTATTAGTATATATTTTTAATCAACTTATATATTTAAATATACATCCAATCAAATCATTAGGGCTCATCTTATTCAAATGTTTTGTAACATCACTTTTGGAAAATGTATATTCCCTCTATTATGAATGTATATCTATAACATTATATAAAATATTATCATACAACAAACCATTTTCATAATTTAATTATAAATTATTCACAATATCCATAAATCTATTATGAATCAGAGTACAATAATATCTTGTGAGGAAATCAATATCTTTTTAATTTTCACATAACATCCAACTTCTGGTTATAAGAATAGTAGATGTTAAAAATTAAGTATTATATAACTAATTTAAAATTTTATTATTTTATTCACAATAAGATATTTTATTGTATATATCCCCCATCATAAAATATAACAATGTAATTCATAGTATATAGCCATACAAAAACTCAAGATTCTCATATATTTAAAACATAGAAAGCTTCTTCTACTGAATCACATAATTAATGATCACTATCAAGTAATTATCCTCCCCATAATTGATAACTGAAGTATTAATTTGATCATTTAAATACTCCTATTATTTCCATTTTGGATGAAAATTAGGATTTTTATTGTATATAGATCCCAATGGTATTCTTTCCATCATAAAAAATATATTATTTACCAAATAGTTAATGTAAGGAAATTGAGATATATGTGATAAAGAAATAGAAAATCAAAAAGAAGAGCAAGAATAGTATAAAAAAATATAATTTTTGATACCATTTGGTGTCCTGGATACATAGAAGGTAGAAAAAGTATATTAATAATGTTGAATTATAGTTAAGAACAAAACATACAATTTTCATCCAACTCGTGATAAAAGTTGACTAGAAATTTGAGCTTCTAATCAAATCATTGTTTATTAGAGTCAATGAAACATTAATTAAGATTCTAATAATTTAAAACAATAAGACTAAAATAGAATTCATAATAAAAATTTAGTTTTTAAAAATCTCACAAAATTCTAAAAAGGAAAGAACATAATATAAATTAAAATATAACAATGTTCAGAAAATAATGCACAGAGTAAGGATTACAATCATTAAATAGTTAAAAGGATATTATTATTGAACCACACAATAACCCATGATCAAACTAGGTAATTTTATATTTAATCCCAAATCTACCCATCATTTCTCCCTTAATTAATATAATCATCCTTAGTGAAAGATGTTAAGTTGTACCTTACCCTATGTGAAGATCAAAGGATTCCCTATGTAAAAAAGACAAGGTTTCCCCATGTTATTAGAATGATATGCCTATTTTATGGAAGGAGATAACCCCTGTATTATATGAATTCCAAAGCATAATCCCCACACCATCCATATTAATCACTAATTTCATGATACACATGTTCTTACTACATGATGTTAAAATACATGGTATGATCCTTCCACATTACCATAAAACTATACTCCTCAAAATATGTGGTTTTTAATTCATATTTGATATCAGGATTTATAGGATGCCTCCTAGAGGTTAAATTACTGCATCACCACCATTCCATATCACTTCAGAAATTTTTATATCTGAAACCTAGTTATCATTCTGTAGTATACTGAAACCCTCAACCAACCTACCAAAAGTTTTTGCAACTGTCTAATCAATGGGTTCATCCGAACCAGACATTAAACAACAGATGACCATAATAAAGTAAATATGTGGTCCCCAACCAATGGGATTTTAAACTATGATTTTCATAAACATGAAAATCATTCATATATGCATCCCCATAGGACATTAAACTTGTAATATCAAGTATGAAATGAGTATATGCGGATCCCTCTCTTGTGTGATGAGATGAAGTGGTCTTATATGATGAGCCTAGGGATCACCATATGATTCATCAAAAATCACGCCATGGGTGATGATCTTAGGGTGAATTATTTTATAAATATAAGAATACTATGTAATGAGTATTATATCCCTCCACACATTCCTTCATTGATAACACTAAATTAATTATCTAGTTTAATTCTCAACAGATGCCTCATGAAAAAATACTAATATTCCTTATGTGATGTGTATATTAAGCCTATGTGTTTAGCATATGATATTATCATCCTACCCTTAGGTGATGAGAAGATGATTATTCTCCTATGTAACAATCACATGATTCCAATTATGATGATATAGAGATACCATGGGTGATGAGAAAAAGTCACTTTGTGTGACTATCCATAGATTGCTCATGTAGTGAGAATGAATTACATCTAGTGATAATATAGAGTTTCTTTAAGCAATGATCCAAGAATTTCTTATAGAACATGCATAATATTCTATTTGTGATTAGAATAGGATTATATTATTCTTAATACTAGGATTATATATGTAAAAAAAATGAAATTCCCTTATAAAACTTCTTAATGAATACATTTTTATATTACTTACATACCTAATGATGTTTGAAAATGTGTGAAGACTCAACCACTATAGAAGAATGTTTTCACCATACTAAGGTAGGAAGTGATGTAATTAACCAATTTACACTTGAATATGGAAAATGGAATGGAATTTATAATCATGTGTTAAATCATTGCGGGAGACCTTGAATCGAAAACAAACTCCATAAAGGATACCATGGAAGGAGGAGATAACATCCCATCAAACCATCTTGATCAATGTAGCCCACACCATCACCCCCTATGATGAATGGATTCTCACCTTTAAAAAGTGTGAATTAAAGGGAAATATGAACATGAAAATATGAGGTGTAGTCCAATGATGTGAGACAAGCAGTCCCATACAAAAAATCAGAAAATGAACCCCATGCACATTTTTGGGTAAATTATAGGTATATTTTCATTGATAATTACCAATATATTCCCACTAATCAACATTAAATCACCTTTGATTCATATATATATCTATAAATAATTTACAACATATTCACAAAACTTGTTCTATAGGATCTAATGTATTATAGAATTATATTCCTTTAGGTATTATAGATATTATTGAAGAGGATTCATGTCCCCTGAGAATAAATTTATTGAAACTCTGGTTAAATAATCATGATATCAAACTACTTAAATCTAAACTACACGACAATAAATATGAGTGTAGAGACCCAAAGCTTGATGTACATGGACATTACATTAATTTTGCAGAATACTTAATACATAACAAAAACAGACACCAAAGGACCATAATAGTTTAGTGTCTTTGGAAACTCAGAATATAATCTTCTAATCATGGTGAAAGATCTTAAACATCTCCCATAAAGATCTTCACCTTTTCTTTTCTCACCTAAAACCTTTCTTTAAATCCTGGGGAAAAGAAAACATATAAAGGGTGAGCTCAAATTCTCATTAAGGGTATTCATGGAGAAAATAAAACAAATCATATACATTTGAACTAAAAAAACATGAACATAATATTTAAATATCAAAATTTTGAGCAAAGACAAAAATCTTGGAAGTACGTAAGGCAAGTATCATAATGGAACATCAATCTTGATAAAATAGCATGGGAATAAATTATTTAATTGTGGAAACCATTCAGCACTTGTTATGATTTCCATAGTAGCCAAGGCATTGCTTCCAAGACCATCTTAGTGGACAAAGTCCTTTTCTGAATCGAGTTCACTCCTCGTTCCAGTCATGCATCACTGAACCAGATTAACTTACCGTTCCAACCATGTCTATCTCATGAGATATAAATATTTACCCAATGAATTGTAGGGATATATATGTCCCACCCATCTCATATTGAAATCATTCTTACATGTGCCACTAAATAAATATAAATCATTCATCATAACCCAAAGAATAAAATGGGTTCCATAAACATCATCCCATCATCACATAATCCATATAAAACAAATGGATATTATTTCATCATAAGAACAATCACACCATGTAAATAATAGAGACATTATACTTGAAACCTAAACATGCTAAATAATGTCATCTTCGAATGAAAATAGTTTTTATAAAACACTTGAAATGAATCTTGAGGAAAATATCCTTTCGTCTTCAAAATTAATTTCTTTCCACAAAATGCCACACAATTTTAAAAGAAAATGATTTTATTGAAAATAACCTTGAAAACTTGTAGAGTAGGCTTCATTAAAATTAGGGGTTATGAAACCATAAAAATCCATTTATGCCGTATAAGTTAAAAAAATAATCTCCTCTTACTTTTGTCGAAAAAGTCAAAAAGTACCTCGTATGGTAAAAAAAGAAAGATTCATTCCATACGATGTGGTAAAAGTAAGAAAAGGGTAAAAATGTCTTTAAAAATACATGGAAGAAAATTAAACATTTTATGAAAACATTTTGAGAACATATGGACATGGATAATAAACTTAACCCCAGTAAATACTTACAAATAAACAATCTCAGATAAGAATGAGATTGGAATAATTATCCCTTACCTTATGTCCGATATGCTTCGTATGTATCCGAACCTCCTGTATAATGATTTATATAATGTAATTGACTTATTAAATAATCATATTCATTGTTATGATATCATATATAGTTTACTTATGACTTTATATTACCCGTTCTTTTGTAAATTCGATGTAAAAGCAGCGATTTGGGTAAAATCGTTTCATTTATTGTACGTGTTTCGACTTGTTGTTCTTGATATTATTACTTATATTCTGATTTAATTATTTCCATAATATAAAACATGATTTATATATAATATGTATTCAGAATATACATATATATATGGTAGATCGATAAATGGAATGAAATACACCGTTCATGGAGATAGTAGACCGTACGTACACATGAACGCTGTTTTCGTTTCCTTATTGAATTGAATGGAATTAAGTAGATGACACACACACACATATATATATATACACACATAAATCCAGTATCATTATTATATCATATATTTCATTATTATTCATTATATATACTTTATAATCATACAAGAATGGTTAACATGGAGAATGAATCTCATCGTGTCATGGAGACGGTAGTCCGTACCTACGTAGGAGCGATGATATCATTACCATGATCGTGGAATTGTATTGATGTGTATGTATAATATTTAAGAATCAATATCACATTAAAATAATTATATATTGTTATTTATTTACACCATTATACCCATCCAAGTAAGGTAGTGGTTGAAAACAGATTACACCACGGCGTGGAGACGGTATTCTGTACGTATGCATGCACGGTGATTTAATTTTCCGTAGGATGGGTATAAGGTGAAATAAGGTTGTTTCATATTTATAATAATATATCAGTATATAATTAATACTGATGTTATTACTTTATAATGAGACAAATAAACAATAATAAGTAGAAGAAGAAAGAAACCCGAGAGAATCGGAAGAAGAGATTACCTCTTCTTCAACGCACCTCCTTTAAGCTTCCTCTTATGGAAGTTGAGTTGGTCTTTTCGGAAGACCAGAACCTCCAGAATGTTTTTAGGTAAGTGGATAAGAGAAATGGGCATGGTTTGGATGAGATTCAAGGCTCAAAATGGTGTGAAGAGAAGAGGAAAGGGGTGCCCTTTTTATGAGGGAGGAGAGGGGCACCTTAAGAAAACATAAAATATTATTTTATAATAAAGACATATTGGGTTTTTAATTTCTCCAAATTGATTTATTTAGAAGTTAAGGTGGGTATGGGTCTAAATCCTCTCAACCAATAGATTTTAGACAGCTTTGGGTCATTATATTGGCCTTATCTTTTAGTTTTAACTATTAGTTAATTACATTGACATTTACCATGTCACTTTGTATTTTTATATTATATATTTAATAAACTTACCATATACATCCAAGAGACCCCCAAGTGGTCCATTAATGATACAAATATCATGATATAAGTATCTTGGATGAACCTTAGATTTTTAGGAATATAATAACAATTAATAATATAATTTTTTTTAAAATCTATTTTATGTCAATTTTGACACTATTTGGTAATTTATTTTTGTAAAAATCATAACAGCATTCCTAGTTTAAAAAAAGTTAATTAAATCAATAATAAAATGTCATATTAATCTTGAAAATTAGTTTAATTCATAAAAAGTCTCAAATTACTTTTATTTGGGTATTTATAACATCAATTATGTTAATATTTCATTAAGAAGATAATTACTGCATCATCATTGTGTCATAAATAAATTAAATCATTTAATGTCTAAAAATTATAAATAAATTACAATTATGTAGGAAATTTTTTTATATTTCTAATGAATATTTATAGTCTAATTTATCTTATGTATAAACCTATATTAAATATGATTTACTTATTAAACTTTGATTTTAACTATTTTAACCCTTCTTTAAATAAATTAATAATAAATGTCCTAATCTAATCCAAGTGGACCTAAATGGTCATAATTTATTCCTAAGGTTGTTTTTGGTCGAATTAAACTTATCCAATAGAATTAAGACATCTGTTAGGGTAATAATAATATCATTTTTACCCTTAATTACCCTATTTACTTTAAACCCTGGTAAATAAAAGTAAAAAGTTACTATTCACCAAAAATTGTTTTCATCTCATTGAACCAAATTTTAGTCCTTTATATTAACCGTGTCTCTTGGATTTTCAAAATTCCACTCACAGAAGTGGTAAAATTATGTTTTATGTGAATTTCCAAATTCTAGTAGGAGGTGGGAAAAAGACGGTGAAAAGTTCAATAAACTTTTTATATATCTAAAATTGTTATAAAATGACTCTAATTAATTATATTGAACTTATATTGGTATTATGTATCAATTTTTACCTAAAATAAATTTAAATAAAATAAATAATTATTTAAAGAAAAAGTCGGTTTTTAAATAGTAACCCAGTGTTTTCACTATTCATCAAAAATTGAAAGTTTTCAGAAAAATACAAAAAATTCACCCTAGGATAATTTCGATATTCTGAATCCAAAAATGAAGTCCATTTTGAAAGATAAAATTTATGAAATTTCAAAAAGTGGGTATTACTATTCATAACAGCTAGGTTATATAATATTTTAATAACATATCGTTGTTTAGTAAAACTCGGTATTGCGTGCAACACACGCTATCGTGGATAGTCGTGATTGTGTGAAAAGCAAACCAAGGCAGGGTTGCGCATAGTGAAAGACTCCTTTGTTGTTGTGTATAATAGAATCCAACCATATTTCATTTATTCATTGAATTTATATATATATATACACTCAATGTTGCGTAGAATAACTACTATCAAACAAACTTTAAATTGTGTGTAACATGATCCAAGAATAGTGTTGCATATACTACAAGCTAATACGGTGTTGTGTATAGTGAAAGATAATTTTGGTGTAGCATACAACACAAGACACCAATGAAATTAAAAAGAATAATTCTCATAAAATCTCAGGTTGTTACATTATACCCCCTTTAAAATGAATTTCGCCCTCAAAATTCGTCGGGGTTATAAATGGTTTACTACTTGAAAGTTTCTTTAATAGAAAACCCACTTCGTAAAAAGGAATACTAAAACATAATTTTAAAAAGTGATTTATAAAACATATCATTTACCCAAATTAACTCATCACTGGGTTTCCACATAGGAGAAAATAGGTGAAAATATGGATAAGGATGAAAAATGTAACCATCATGTTCTAAGGAAGAGTGGTAGAGGACATGGCTATGAAAAAGCTAACAATCACAAAGCCATAAATTTGTGATGATGTAAGGTACCATCTGATTCATTGGATATGAAGAAACTAGGACAACATTATTGGTTTTCAAGATCATTTCCCAAAAGTTGAATAATTTTTTGAATTAAAAGAAAAACTTACTTGATTTTAGTATAATCTTACTATTTCTCATTCCTTGAACAATTTCCAATTCATCTATTAAAGAAATGAAGTTGAATTTGTCTTTTGCAATGTGTTAGCAGGTCATGTGATAGAATGATAGGTCATTCCATCTATCTCAAACATAAGATTAGCAAAAGTTATATACATAAGTCCATATTATGGTGAGATTAATCATATATGGTTCCAAAAATGGACTTATACTTCATCTATCATACCTATTAATAAAATAAAACTAGTTTCTACTAACCAGGGACTTCCTGTAGGCCAGTGGTAGGCGATAAAGGCATATCACAATTTAGTTGTGGGTTCGATTCCCGCAACCCTGTCCGACGTGATGGGTTGTCGCCCGTTCTGCAGGTTGTCCCTTTTCTTAAACTACACTATTATAACATTCTATTAATAATATCGAAAAATTATTTCTATACTTAAACAATACTAACTTATGTTTAACATAATCCATTCCAATATTTAGGCTTATCCAAAATACTTCTTTCCAAACTCATAGTATAAAGAGAACGATTACAAAAAAGGTCATATAACAAGCACGTGAATAACATCATTTATCCATCATATATCAAAAGATATATCTTGATGATCTCATTACAAACATTTGAATACCTTAATCTTGTATTCTCTTGAAAAATGAATACCCATTGAATCTTAGTGAAAACATGAATGTTGTCACAAGTTAACTCTTCCCACATACCAAAATCCAAAAATTTTATATACTCAAACCATGATATAACTTTTTTCCTTATATAACTCATGAGCTCATGAATACTATCAAAAATTTCATTTTCTCTTTATCCCTTCATTATGCGCATATCATCTTCTTTCCAAAAATATCTGAATAACCTTTCATGGTCATCGGTGCCATTCAACATATACTTTCAAAAACATAAGGAAAAATAATAGTGTAAAAATCCTTAGATGTCTCTTTATTCCATAGTACCATGATATTACTTATACAATATTACTCTTGATAAAAATGTAATCATTCCACTACCATCTTAAACCATTGAACGATCTTGAACAATTCTTTCATCTCACATATCATTTGTAGTATCTTCAACATCATCAACATAAATACTCCCCATATGACCATACTGATTCTTTTCATGAGACTTTCCTTTAGGGAATTGGTTTGCATAATTCCTGTACATTCCACATTTAAAACCTTTAACCATTGTTGATGTCTTAGCAATACCATTATCCTTGTCCATGTTGTTAACTAAACCTTTTTATTTACAATTAATGGATTTGTGTCCTTCTTTTCCACACCCAATGCATTTTCCAGTTCCATTGAAACATTATCCCTGATGCCACTTCCCACATGATATACATGAGGGAAATTGAACTTTATTTCCTCTATGATCATCATGAAACTCCATCTTTCTCTTATTAGCTAAGTCAGGAAACTTACCGAAGTTGAGATTATTGATCAAATTATGAGATTGATAATTAGGCATAATAACGATATGGGGAATTCCAGATCCAATTTCATTTGGTTTCTCATGAAAAATATCATTCCATTTTTCATTATATCCTCCATTATCGTGAATCTTCCTGTTTTTAGCCATTTTCTAAAACCCAAAATGAATAGCGTGAGAGGCCAAAATAATAATCAAGGGGGATTACCTTCAATATCTAACATCTTAGGTTTAATTCTAATATTGTTACTGTAATTCTAGGACTATAACCTATACTTATTATTAACCTTAGATACATACCTAGACATACCTTAGAAATATCTCTAGGGATTTCACTGAAGTTTTCGCATCCTAGTTTCCAAAGGTTGACTAAACCTTTACACTGATACCAACTATAGAGACCCAAATCTTGACATACATGGACATTACATTACTTTTGAGGAATACTTAATACATAACAAAAACATACACCAAAGGACTGTAATAGTTTAGTGTCTTTGGAAACTCGTAATATAATCTTCTAATCTTGGTAAAAGATTTTCAACATCTCCCATAAAGATCTTCCCATTTTTTTTCTCACCTAAAACCCTTCTTTAAATCCTGGGGAAAAGAAAAAATATAAAGGGTGATCTCAAATGATCAGTAAGGGTAATCATGGAGAAAAAAAACAAATCATATACATTTGAACTAAAAAAAACATGAACATAATGTTTAAACATCAAAATATTGAGCAAAGACATAAATCATGGAAGTAAATAAGGCATGTATCATAATGGAACATCAATCTTGATAAAATATCATGGGAATAAATCATGTAATTGTGGGAACCATTCCGAACTTGTTATGATTTCCATAGTAGCCAAGACATTGCTGCCAAGACCATCTTAGTGGACAAATTCCCTTTTTGAATCGAGTTCACTCATCGTTCCAGTCCTGTATCACTGAACCGGATTAACTTACCTTTCCAGCCATGTCTATCTCATGATATATAAATATTTACCGAAAACATTTGAGGGAGATATAGGTCCCACCAATCTCATATTGAAATCATTCTTACGTGTGCCACAAAATAAACATAAATCATTGCTCATAACCCAAAGAATAAAATGGGTTTCTTAAACATCATCCCATCATCACATAATCCAAATAAAACAAATGGATATCATTTAATCATAAGAAAAAACACACCATTTAAATAATAGATACATTATACTTGAAATTTAAACATGCTAAATAATTTCATCTTATATGGAAAATAGTTTTGATAAAACACTTGAAATGAATTCTTGAGGAAAATATCCTTTCTTCTTCAAAATAATTTTCTTTCCACAAAATGCCACACAATTTTAAAAGAAAATGATTTTATTGAAAATAACCATGAAACCTTGTAGATTAAGATTCATGAAAATTAGGGGTTATGAAACCGTAAAAATCCATTCATGCCGTATAAGTTAAAAAAATAATATCCTCGTACTTTTGTCGAAAAAGTCAAAAAGTACCTCGTATGGTAAAAAAGGAAGATTCATTCCATACGATGTGGTAAAATTAAAAAAAGTGTAAAAATGTATTTAAACATACATGGAAGAAAATTAAACATTTTATGAAAACATTTTGAGAACATATGGACATGGATAATAAACATAACCCCTGTAAATACTTATGAATAAACAATCTCATATAAGAATGAGATTGGAATAATTATCCCTTACTTTATGTCTGATATACTTAGTATGTATCCAAACCTCATGTATAATGATTTAAATAATGTCATTTACTTATTAAAAGAATCATATTCATTTTTATGATATCATATATAGTTTAATTATGACTTTATATTACCCGTTCTTTTGTAAATTTGATGTAAAAGTAGCGATTTGGGTAAAATCGTTTCATTTATTTTACATGTTTCGACTTGTTGTTATGGATATTATTAATTATATCCTGATTTACTTAATTCCATAATTTAAAACATGATTTATATATAATAGGTATTCATCATATACATATATATATGGTAGATCGATAAATAGAATGAAATACACCGTTCATGGAGACGGTAGGTCGTACATACGCATGAACGCTGTTTTCATTTAATTATTGAATTGAATGGAATTAAGTAGATGAAATATATATATATACATAAATTCAGTATCATTATTATGTCATATATTTCATTATTATTCATTATATGTACTTTATAATCATTCATTAATGGTTAACATGGATAATGAATCTCATCGCGTTGTGGAGATGGTAGTCTGTACGTACACACGAGCGACGATATCATTCCCATGATCATGGAATTTTATTGAAGTGTATGTATAATATTTCAGAATCAATATCAATTTACAATAATTATATATTGTTATTTATTTTCACCATTATACCCATCCAAGTAAGGTAGTGGTTGAAAACAGATTACACCACGACGTGAAGACGATATTCTGTACGTACGCACGCACGGTGATTTCATTTTCCTTAGGATGGATAGAAGGTGAAATAAGGTTGTTTAATATTTATAATAACATATAAGTAAATAAGTAATACTGATGTTATTACTTTATAATGATAAAACTAAAGAAGAAGATGTAGAGAAGAAAGAAACTTGAGAGAATCAGAAGAAGAGGTTACCTCTTCTTCGACGCACCTCCTTTAAACTTCCTCTTAAGGAAGTTGAGTTGGTCTTTTGGGAAGACCATAACCTCTATAATGTTTATAGTGAAGTGTAGAAGATAAATTCTTAGGTTTTGGCCATGATTCAAGGCTCAAAATGGTGTGAAGAGAAGATGGAATGGGTTCCCTTTTTATAAGGGAGGAGAGGGGAACCTTAGGAAAACTTAAAATATTATTTTATAATAAAGTCATATTCGGTTTTTAATAGCTCAAAATTTATTTATTTCGCGGCTAAGGTGGGTATGGGTCTAAATACTCTCAAAAAATATATTTTAGACAGGTTTGGGTCATTATATTAACCTTATCTTTTAGTTTTAACTCTTAGTTAATTAGATTGACATTTACCATGTCACTTTGTATTTTTATATTATATAGTTAATAAACTTACCATATACATCCAAGCGACCCACAAGTGGTCCATTAATGATACAAATATAATTATATAAGTATCTTGGACAAACCTTAGATTTTTAGGAATATAATAACAATTAATAATATAATATTTGTTTTAAAATCTATTTTATGTCAATTTTGACACTATTTGTTAATTTATTTTTGTAAAAATTATAAAAACATTAATAGTTATAAAAAAGTTAATTAAATCAATACTAACATGTCATATAAATCTATAAAATTAGTTTAATTCACAAAAAGTCTCAAATTACATTTATTTGGGTATTTATAACACCAATTATGTTAATATTTCATTAATAAGATAATTACTCCATCATCATTGTGTCATAAATAAATTAAATTATTTAATGTATAAAAATTATAAATAAAATATAATTATGTAGGAAATATTTTTATCTTTCTAATGAATATTTTTAGTCGAATTTATATTATGTATAACTTTATATTAAAAATGATTTATTATTAAAATTTTATTTTAACTATTTTAACCCTTCTTTAAATAAATTAATAATAAATGTTCTAATCTAATCCAAGTGGACCTAAATAGTCATATTTTATTCCAAAGGTTGTTTTTGGTCGAATTAAACTTATCCAATAGAATTAGGACATGTGTTATGGTAATAATAATATCCTTTTTACCCTTAATTACCCTATTTACTTTTAACTGTGGTAATAAAAGTAAAAAGTTACTATTCACAAAAAATTATTTTCATCTCATTGAACCAAATTTTGGTCCTTTATATTCACCATGTCTCTCGGATTTTTGAAATTTCACTCACAGAAGCAGTAAAATTATGTTTTATGTGAATTTCCAAATTTCCTAGGAGGTGGGTAAAAGACTGTGAAAAGTTCAATAAAATTTTTATATAACTAAAATTATTATAAAACGAGTCCAATGAATTACATTGAACTTATATAGGTATTATGTATCAATTTTGACCTAAAATAAATTTAAATAAAATAAATAATTATTTAAAGAAAAATTCGGTTTTTAAATAGTAACCCAGTGTTTTTACTATTCATAAAAAATTGAATGTTTTCAGAAAAATACAAAAACTTCACCCTAGGATAATTTCGATATTTTGAATCAAAAAATGAAGTCAATTTTGAATGATAAAATTTATAAAATTTCAAAAAGTGGATATTACTATTCATAACGGCTAGTTTATATAATATTTTAATAACATATTGTTGTTTAGTGAAACTCAGTATTGCGTACAACACACGCTATCGTTGATGGTCGTGATTGCATGTAAAGCAAGACAAGTCAGGGTTGCGTGTAGTGAAAGAATCCTTTGTTGTTGCATATAACAGAATCCAACCATATTTCATTTATTCATTGAATTTATATATATATACACTCAATGTTGCGTAGAATAACTACTATCAAACAAAATTTAAATTGTGTGTAACGCGATCCAAGAATAGTGTTGCGTATACAGCAAGCTAATACGGTGTTGCGTATAGAACAAGCAAATTTTGGTGTAGTGTAAAACACAAGACATCAATGAAATTGAAAAGAATAATTCTCATAAAATCTCAGGTTGTTACAGTGAGAACATGTGAATCTAAACTATAAGAATCACAATTCCATACTATATGAATCTAAATAGAAAAATAAACTATCAAATACATGGTTTACACAAGATGGTGATAACTATATGGTACATAGTCCATATAAAGTGATATTAAATTATTTAGTAGTTTTTAACCCCACATGAGTATGACCTTATTAGAGTGTTCTATCCCATGTGAAATAAACATTAAAATTTTTATCCTTATATAAGATATTTTTCAACATGAATGTTCTCCTCTATACGTGATATGATGGGCATGGAAACATATAACTTGACGAATTTCATGGTTCGCCTACCATATAACCAAAAGTAACATTTTTTATGACTATGCATGGATTTATTCATATAATATCTTGATACAAAGTATTTATTGGATCTACCATACCAGGTTTTGACATATATTCCATTTCCAAATATAAATCTTCTCCAATGATAATACATTTACCAACTCATGTAACATTTTCCCATGGATCTTTATTAGGATAAAATATTTTCTTTTTTGTCTTGGTGTAGAGGACTAATTCATTATAGGTTTCCTCCAACCTCTAGTTTTGATAATAACTAATTTAACTACTATTTCCCATGTACATGGTCTAGATCTAGATCAAAGATCTTATATGTACAAGATGAAAATTTGAGTAAATTATCCATGACTTTGTATGGATTGATACTTATCATATCAAAATAGGTAGTGAAAACTTGATCTCATTTCCATGCCCCATCCAAGAATTTCGTTTCTATGCATGATTCTGTTGTGGCAATGAAACGTTTTATAACTCACATATATTCCTCCGATGGATGTGAATTAGGATCGAACCATTTTAGTTTATCAGGGGGTTAATACCTCATTCATGTGGGGTTTCATCCCACCTAACAATAGTATATTTATCCATGTAACTACCTTGTATCACATGATATATTTATATAATTATGGAAATTATTTTATATACGAGCTAGATCTATAAAGAGATTACATAGATCTATGTGTGTCTTGATTCAGGTTTTCATCAGATATATAGTCAATCTTGAATCTCATATCCTATGCCCAATAACATATTGGGTCCAAGTATCTTGATTTTAACTGGTGTGAATTTTTTATTAAGGAAATATATATTAACAATTCCCTCCTCATTCATAAGAGGTTTTACTCTTCCTTATTGTATGCAGTGTGCCTAAATTGTTTTTTCATAGCTATATGACCTTAGAACTCATTAACAATTGGTCAAAGTGGTTCAAACTTAAACACTAGTATCATTGGTATGGATTACATGAACATAAACTACCAAGTGAAAGAGACATAGTTCTCACTAGGATAATAACCTAAAAAGGGACTCCAAAAATAAGTCCATTCTCTAATAAGAATTCTTGTAGCTCACATGGACTAGGAAATACTAGAGAAATCAAACCAAAATGGAAAATGCACAAATATTTAAAAGGTTAGGAACAAATATAGGTAATACTAAAAAAAATTCATGTCTCCCTTCAAAATCCTTCCCCTTCCATGGATTAGGTAAAATTTAAATCACAATATAGAAAAGTGGAAAAGTATTTAGGGATTAAATCATAATTATAAAAAATTATAGATATGCTCTATAGACCCGTTGGTCTAGGAATAAGGTAGATGGCATTTTCTTTCCCCTTGAATGTGAGATTAAACTATTCCATTCATACAATATTATTCATTATAAGGCCAATTATTCTCATTTATATGGATACATAATCAATTGATCATGTACCCAATATATTTCATATTATGTCCCTTCACATTGAGAATGTTTTCAATACATGGTGGCATAACCATATGGGTTTTCAAATACTTATTGGATAACCTTTTCTATATTAACATACTCCCTACCATTTATTTATGAATCATGAACATATTAAAACCTTGAGTTGAGATTATCCTCTTGGATTGAAAAAAAGACTATTATCATATCCCCTTGGTACCCCCTTTTAGTATAGTTATAAATGACTATATATTATTCCAAAAATAGAATCATCTTCTTTGGAAAGAAAAACCAATCCACATATTTGGCCATCCAACAAGATGCATGTTTTTATCTAATGTAATGACCCCCCTTGATCCCAATTTCCTATTTCCAAATGGTGTTTTAGTAGTCACTCCCTTTCCTATGGATAAATTATCCACACATTTCTACATTTCCCATGGACTTATAAATTATTATGTTATGATTTACACAATTCATAACTCAACTATTCTGGTGTATTTTAATACCCTCAATGTTACACATCCATACATCATATCCATTTTATATTTAATAATATGACCTCATTCTCTTGTTCCATTTCATATTTTGGTATTAAAATTATATTATGAAAAAAGTTCCATGATTTTAGATACATATCTTGGAAGGCCCAATGTATTAATTTGAAACACTTACCTTAGAATCCACAAATCCTTGAGTTGAGATTATACCATTAAAATATTCACATTTGGTAATTTTCCATAATTTTATAATGCTAAACCATGAAAAAATTGTATAATGTATCCATTTTATTCTCTATTGAGATTGAGTCTAATCTATACAGAGACTTACTATTAAGAACTATGAATGGATTGAATCTTGATCTAATTGGATACACAATGAAATCTGTATCACTAATCCTAGAACCATACAAAAATGCAACATTCATCTACATTTTCTTAGTGTTTGGTCTCCCCATTTACATAATATTTTCTACAGTAGTTATACATTGGTAATGTATATATAGATTCCTATATCTCTAATCATGGGTATATCAAATGATATATTTTTAGTTATGATACAATATAAGAATGAAATTGACCCTATCAAGAATAATAAGAAGTTTTATTCTTGTACGAATAGGATTCATAGTGTAATATAGTTCTCCTATCATGTATCCAACTTCAAATTCCACATTCCTTCCATTACCCCTACCATCATGGCATTTTTTCATACCATTTAATGTATGATTCATCTTTTCTAACCTTATGATATGATATAAAAAACCTTGTATAATTATTTACCTCATAGTAACTATAATTCAAAGAGTTGTAATTATCAAAATTTCTAACAAAAATATCATTAGTTAAGATTTTATTCTTGGTAAAGAAAATAAATGGGTTGGTATCCTACTATTAGAAAAAATCATCTCATTGGTTGGTCAAATCTATAATCATACAAGATAATCATTTAAGTAAAAAAGATTCCTAATATTACCTCCAAATGGGATTATTTTTTTCTGAAAAAATAAAATTATTAAGGGGGTTGGGAATTTTTTCATCAATTAAAGTATAAAACACACTTTTCAGTGGAATTTATGATATAAGTTTCACTCATATTACATAATCCATGTGTACATAAAAAATAATTTTCAAGCACATAGTGGAAACAAATGGGATCTCTATGTACTGAATGATTGTTCATTCACTAAGGGATATAGATTACTTAAAAACATTTTCCATTATGGTGACATAGTTGTGAGAACCTCCAACAAGGATTAAGACTTGTATTATATCCATTGCTGATGAAAAGAATTATGGAAATTTTAAAAAGATATTTTTGGGGGTATTCTAGAGACATTTTATTCTTAAAAAAGAACTTACTATAGGGGAAAAATAAATCTAATGGGATGTTTAGTTCTAAAGAATTCTATTTGAATTCTCAAAGTTCCAAAATAGACATATAGATCAACAATTATCAATTATTTTTGTTAGTATTAAAATTATTAAAATAAAAAGTGTAAATGGGTAATTTTATACAATTAAATTAAACAATTCATGTAGAGGATCAATTTTTTTGAAAGGTCTATCGTCTGTGGAATCTATGTTGTAATATTTCTTGAATACAAACTATTTTCATTGGAGGGCATCCTTCATGGATGTAGATCAATAATACTTCAAGACATTGAAGCATTCATATATAATGGTGTCATTTTAATGTTTTAAAAGGTATTTAATATTGACTTTATATGTACTTTTTGATGCATTTTAGGGATAATGGTAACAGGAATTTTCTAAAAATATGAGTAAAACTTTTATATGGAGATGCATATTCTATGATGAGGAATTTTCTTCTTCCATTTGATGTTTTAGATAAGCGTTGTATCTTTTCTAAACCCTTTACTTTTCATGATCCTCTAAAAAATGTCTCAAAAAACTCAAGAATTCAAACATGAGAGAAGGGGAGGGAACCATAAAAGATATTGGTAAATACCTCCCCATATAATAAATCAATATATTATCCATAATATGATCCTCTTTAAAGTAATCCCTTGATTGAATTTTGTGGAAGGTTATTGAAATAGGTCTTCCACAAAACAATATCCTTCAAACTCAATAAATTTCATAGATCCATCAAACTCACATTTAACCCAAATCTTATATGAAATTGTTTCTTCTTAAAGTATATATTTCAATGTATTCATTGATTTAATTTCATGTGTGATTTTACTTAGTGTGACCCACTCTATAAAATCTTACTTTTTAAATTTGTATATGAATAATTTTTAAAAAACAATTCTTTAATCTAAACCAAATAATTCAAGAGACTCTAGAATATTTTTAGACACGTTAACCCCTTTATAGATGTCACCACCATGTAATATTGATTCCATTGTAACTCATTTATAAAAAGAATTTTTTATCATGGAAACTCATGTATAAACCCAACATTAATTACTTTATTTGAGATTCTCCACTTTGTTTCCACATCAAAGATTTGAGTCATGATTATTCTATTTTTTTCTAGAAACACATTGAGTTTAAATATGCCTCTTAGTTTTATCATAATCCTTGATTTGTGATACTTCCCTTGGTTTCCTCATTTGTTCCTTGTATTGAGATACTCTTAATTGGATACACATATGCCTTAAGATGAGATTCTACTCTTGGTGTCCTTGTTTTACTTTAGTTGAAATTCTAATCTTGGTTTCCTTAAATTCATATAGTAGAGATATTATTCATGTTTTCCCAAAAAAATTCCTTAATCAGGGTCATCTTCCTAAATAAACCAAATAGGGATGCTCATGTGTGTATCCCATGTCAATCCATCACTTGGTATATTTCACCTTGAATTAATTATTTTATGGATTTAAAAAATATAGAATATAGTGCTTCCAACATGATGTTAAATTATTAGACTAGGCCTCTAAACAGACCTTAAATTATGAAACTAAAACTACATGGGTATAATTATTTCCCTTGTGCAGTGTGGTGAAAAATCCATGAGGTTCAATTGCAGCACCATTACAATCATATATCCCCTAAAACAAGTGGATACTCTCAAACATGACTAGCCATATGATGTGTCCTGTAATTCAAGTTCTTTTCCATATCATTTTTGTGTATTTTGTTTTATGATATTAACCTTTATTTATACTTCAATAAGTTAGTTATAATTTATTAGTTAATTTATAATGTAATTTGTATTTAATAACAATTTTTTAATGTTTTTATTATCCTGTTATTACTCTATGAAATATTTATTTATTATTATCTCATTATCATTCTATGTTTTAATTCTTACTTGATAAGATAATTACTTTATTATTTTAATTAAATAATCATGTGTGTGTTTTTATTATTAATCTGTTAATCAAATAATTAATTTTTATTTTTTAATTTTTTATCTTAACTAACTTAATTATTATTATTTTCATATTATTTTTAATTATCTAATTTTATTATTTATTATTTTTTAATTAAATAGTTATTTTTTATAAATATTTTTGTTTTAAAATTTTATTTTTAATCATTAATTTCAGCATTTTAAATTTTAATAATTTTTTATATATAATTCCCTTTTAATTTAAAATGTTTTTTTATTGATTATAAATGATAAAATTTTATGTTATTTAATGTATAAAATTTTATTTTTTATTTCTATTTGTTTCACTATAATATTTCATTCCATCCAGCTACAACGTATTAATTATAATGTCTCAAAGTGATAGTGCAACTTAATTTTCATCAACCTTGATGAGAATCTACCACACCCGTGGTTTAAAAAAAATGGAAAATGAAAATTCCACTGACCGCACCCATTTGGGATTGACCATATGAATTTAATTTCTTCTGATTCACCACAAAATTTTACAACAATATAGTGACGACATATAGAATAAACGAACAAGGTCAAGCAAGAAGCTAAAGCTCATGATCATTAATTAAAGGTGAAAGAAAAAGATAAAAGGAAATTAAGAAAGTAGGTAGGGTCATACAATGATACATGCCCTCATCCAGATAAGAAAACTAAGGATCAAGAAAAGAAGGATCATTTCTATAGTCATAATCAGAATCATCATCCTCATCATCATCAGAAGTTTCCCACTCAAGATATGAATTTCATTGATAGAGGATCCCATGGATCATTAACTTAGGACTTTCCCACTCTATAGTGAGTTGGATCTTTGATGCCTTGGACTATGTATTGGAAGACACATTCCCAGGAAGATTGGAATAATCCTTCTGTAACCTTCTTTTTTGAGGAATCAGAGAAAGACCTTCACTAATGACCATCTTCCCCATTCCATTTAAAACAACATACCTAAAAAAAATAGGGTCACCACTGCCATAGATCAGAGATGAGTGGTGTCCAATAAAACCATATTCTTCTCCTTTTCACTTCCATTATCCAAAACATTACCCCTTATACCAAAAATTCCTAAAGAGATGAAGACATTTTGAATCTCTTGAAAACAATCAACACGCTACTGAACATCATATTTCCCAGACACATCATCCATGCATGGAAAAATAATATGGTGTATTTGTTCAAATTTTGGATAAGGTAGGATCAAATGTAAGAATAAAAATGTTTAAACGTGCCTTACTTAAGAGATTAAACATGTGATATTTTATGGAAGAAACCATGAAATGGAAATTGATTGCATGTTTTATTTTAATCAATCGTATATTTGTTAACCAAAGTTGATTGAGTGTAAAATGATAGAAAATACATCCCAATCACATGTAGAGGATGATAACATGAGGATCCAAGCATGATTTTAAGCTTCTCAATGAATTTATCTATAGGGGATGTGTAGCTAATTCCATATCCTGATGAAGAAAATATGCAACATAGATGGAAAAAATCCAACATATTTTGAAGAGAAGATTACCTAAGAACTTGATTTTTTGAGATTACACCACCATTGAATCCGGTACAGTTGTAGCCATTGGTTGAGGTTTTATATATGTTTTTTGAAAAAACAAATCATTAAAATAATTCTAGTGTAAATATTTTTTTAAACTAGGAAACTAAGGTGGCAAGGCCCAAAACCCTTATGGCCTATTTTCACCCTGGACAAAGGGGGAAAGTCTACTGCTACCTTTTACAAAATGAAAAAATAAATATACATGTTAGTATATTTAAATTTTTTATTTAATTTTTGATATGTTTTGTATATATATATATAATATTTTCAGTGGAATTTAACTATTATTTAATATCCAACATTATTGTCATTAAAGCAATCTAGAATTTAACTATTATTTAATATCCAACATTACTATAATTTATATTAATAATATTTTAAACAATATTAATTAATTGTTAATTAATTTATAATTAATTATTAATAATTAATAGGTTTTATTTAATTAGAGAATAATAAACATATAATTAATAATAAATAGTATTAATATTAACTAAATAATAAATAATAAAAAATAAATATATTATTATTATTATTATTGACTAATAAAAGAAATATTTATGTATTTTTTTAATCAATATTAATTTTATTTTTAATTAAATAAAAATAGTTTAATAATAATTAATTCATCATTAATATTTTTATAATTTAATTATTATTACTATTATTTAGTAACTAAATATTATTTTCAAATATTTATTACTAATTATATAAAAATAAGTATTCAAAATTGTTAATTTTTAAATATATCATCAGTTAATCTTTACTTAGTATTATTAATAAGTAATTAAATATTGTATAATTACTAAATAATTAATAACTAGAAATTATATTACTATAAATATTAATTAGTTACTATATAATAATTTTAAATACTTTTTTCGTAATTAATATTTTTATATAATAAACCGTATTATTTAATTAATATATATTAGTAATTAATATTAATTAGCACTGTTTTTTTAATTAATTAATAATAATTTTATAATATTTAATTAACTGTTAGTAATTTAACAGTTAATATTTGTTATTAATATTTAGTAACTAAATAATAATTTTAAATATTTATTTATAATTATTTTTTAGAAAATTATTAATACTTATTAGGTAATTAGTAATTACTATTATTAATAAACAATTAAATATTTCTTAATTACTAATTAATTAATTACTAATAATTATATCATGGTTTTTAATAATTAATTACAAAATAATAATTTTAAATATTTATTTGAAATTACAATTAACTCGTAATTAATATTTTTTTTAGAAATTTATGTTATTAATTTTCAAATCAAATTATTAAATTATTTTTTATTAGTAATTAATAGTAATTAGCAATAATTAGTTAATTAATTAATACTAATTTAGTAATAATTAATAAAAAATTATTAATTTAATAAATTAATAATTATTATTAATATTTAGTGACTAAATAATAATTCTAAATATGTATTAGTAATTGTGTATTAAACAATTATTAATTTTAATATATTAATCACAAATTAATTTGACTTTTTAACTACTATTGTTAATAAGTAATTAAATATTTCTTAATTACAAACTAATTAATAAATATTAACTATTATTTAATTAATAATGATTAATTAGAAATCAATAAGTTATTAATTAATATAGTTTAAAATATTATTAATATTAATTACTTAATTATTAATATATAATAGAAAATGCTAACAATTAATTATTATTTTGGTGTTATTATTTTTTATTTATTATGAATATTTATTATTAAATAATTACTAATTGTTAATAATAATATATTATAAATCCCTTATAAGAAAGGGAGGACCTTGATCCCACATTGGAAATTCAGAAGGATTTCTAGGGCGAGACCCCATATAAAAGGGAGCTCTAGGAGAGGGGTTTTCTCCAAATTCAAGACTACATTAGTGGAAGTAACACTATATATTAAATAAAAGTTAAAATTTTCAAAATAGTTTTGTTATATATATATATATAAGCACAATAAATTTTTGAAATTAACTGACATGTATATTTAAAATATAATTTTTTTATTTGGGAAAATGCGGCAAGGTTGTTGTGCCCTTTCCCTAACTTTCTGGAAAAGGTGACAACAACCTTTCCCCCTTTATCCTATGATAAAATATACTAATGGCAGTAAGACCTTTTCACCCTCTATATCAAAGTTTTATAAAATAAACATAGAGTTATTATAATATTTTTTTTAAAAAAATTATATAAAAAAATCCCATCAATTAAGGTTTTTGTATTTTATGATATGTGATGAGAAATATGAGTTCAACTATTGATACCCACATTGAAAAAGATGATAATCGATCTAGTCGACATCAAATAAATTCTAATTAAGAATCTCACCACCATTCGATGCTCCACGTAATATAATTGTGCTCAGATATGAGTATTTTAAATTTCAATGAGGTGTGCCAATCCTGAAAATAATAGATAAAAGAAGATTTTAAACTGAGCTAGAACTAATTTCAAATAACTACTGAAAAACTTGGTTGTGGTGGAGTGAATTATGAGGTTTATTAGTGTCTTGAGTGAATATATTGTACAAGCTATGTGTGTATTCAATGGATAAGGAAGAACTGGGTACCTAATGCGTTAAAGAAGATGAGCCATCCATCTACATACTAAAGTTGATAATTTTCTAAATAGAATTTGGATCTTTATTTTTCTTTTTCTGGTTAAAGATATTTACTTTTTCCTTTGTTAATTAGTGATGTAAAATAGGTTTTTCTTCTAATTTCATAAGATGTTAATTTATGATGATCTTTCCATTTAAGAAAGAGGTTGGTTTAGGTCTATAAATTTGGTTGTTCTTTCAGTCAAATTGGTTCTTATAGTTCAATTTTTGAATGTTGTGAGGAGTTTAATGGTGGATATATAGGAATTTAAGTATGTGTAGATGCTTTTTAGTGGATAGAAAATTGAAGTCATATGTGGATCATGGTACCTCAAGTTTTGTTCCCAGGAGTAACTAGAAAATGATATAAATTCATTACTTTTGATCAAAGTAATTTTCCAAAGACAAATAAATTAATTATGTGAAATAAAAGATTAAATATAAGTTGGAATAACTATTTCAATTAGTAAAAGTTCATGACTTTTGAGTGTCACGTATTGGAACAAAAGCCTGAGTAAAATTCCAAAAGAATACACCAATATGGAAGTACATTGAGGTGAATTCAAAATAGTCTATATGTGGTTCTACCATGTTTTTTATAAGGGTACTTATAAAATAATATGCATATGAAAAAATATTATGATTAGAAATATTTTCCAAGTGAAGAACTAAAGTATGAGCTTTATCAGTTGAATTTGATGTTAACATATCTAAAAGGAGGAGGATATAAATTCAAAGTAATGAGTGAAAATGTGGGATTTTTTCACACCATACATATTTTAAAAAACAAATAACATTGGGATAGAGATGATCTTTGAAATCTTCACCACCGAATATATCAGACATGGGTGAGGAATAAAACAATGATGATAGTGCTTATCATAATCAATTACAGAGGAGAGATATCTTCTCTCCTGTTATTTCCTTCATTTTATTTGTAATTGAAGATTGATTTTTTGATTGAATATTCTGTACAACTAAATTTATTGATTTTTTAATTAAATAATTATGTTTTAATATTTTAATCTTCTTCATATCATTTTCACATATATCATAATCATTTGGAAAGTTCGATTCAAAATGTAATAATTCTTTTTCATATTGAAATTAATTGTTAAAACATCAAAATCAGTCAACAAGATTTATTTTGATGATTTTTTCATCAAAATATATTATTATTGGACGATTATTAAAGTAAATAACTCTAAGAATCATTATTCTACAATATTTATCAGTTATCTAGGGAGATTAATAGAATCATTTTTTGAGGTTTTGATTTCAATAAAAAAATTTGAATGAATAAATCAACATAAAAGTGATAGTATAATTTCCCTTTCTCCTATGTAAATTATATTTCAAACTTATCATTATCACTTCTATATCATTCCATATAATTTCCACATATCATTAAAATTCACCATTTCATCTTAATCCATTATTAAAAAATATATTAAAATATATATATTTTCCACCATTTTTTCATATTTTTGTTTTTCAAATTTTGGTTTTCATGATAACATTTACCCTTCCCTATGGGTTCAACACCCTAGAAACAATTATAATGTTGTAAATATGAGATATAAATAATTAAATTTTCACAAATTCAATGATTTACATGTAAATGTTTTGGTTCCATTTTCGGTGAAGTTCTTCATGCGGCCAATTTTTAAAGCATGAAAAAATAAATTAATTTTTTTCAAAGAAAATTGATTTTTTTTAAAAACTATTGTAAAAATTTTAGTCGGTATATTTTATAGTTCTAGTTAGATGTTTTATGATATTTTTTAAGGAAATTTTTCTTTTTTTACTTATTGTATGGGCATAATAACAAATTCTGATGGTATAGATACATTTATCCATGAGATAAACTAACAATTGAGTCTTTTAAAAAGGGGAAAAAATATAAAATTAAACTTTTGGGGGAGAGAGTTCTTATTATTTCTAATGAGAAACATTTTCAAAAGGAACTCATTCTTGGAGATAATGAGAGGCCTAGGATAAGTTAGTTTCAATTCCATCAATTTTCTAGCTGTTTATCATCCATTAGTCTTTTACATAGATCCCAAATCTAAGATCTTAAATAATCAACTTTGTCATTGTTTTCAACATTAAATGATCTATCTAATGAGGATTATTTACCATTAATCAGGGAAATCTACAACAAAATTCATCAATTTCCTTGGTAAGGTAACATTGATAATGATCTTAGTATGAGAGTGTGTCCCTTTTTACTTAATATGGATGCACAAAATTGGGTTTTGAGTCTAGATTAAAACATTTTAAAAAATTGGGATTACATTTATAATTAATTTGTGTTGAAATTTTATCCTAAGATATTTTAGTGACTGATGAGATCAACAATGAAAATGGTTTATCAATATAATGGAGAATACTTCCATGATGATTGAGATAGATTTAAGTACCAACTTAGGTAGTTTCATCATCACCATGTTCCAACTCATGTCCTCATGGATACCTTCTTTAGAATATTTTACTAATTAGGATAGAATGTTTTTAGATCAGTTTGGTAAGGAAATTATAATAAAAGAACTAATGAAGGGTTGAGAATTTTTTTAATTATATTACTATAAATTTTTAAAAAAATATAGAAGGAGAAGTGTAAATATATATATATCTCTATAACACTTGTTCAAGTGTTGATGAAAATGCTCAATTTTCTGAAATATAAAATCAAATTCAATCTATAATAAACCAAAATGTAAAATAAAGTATAATAATGTGAGATGTCAAAATCTAAACCAATCTCTTAAAGAGAAGTGTGATCAAATTGTGATGTTCTGGAACACTAAAAACATCTTCTAAAAAATGGATATGTCATCCCATCAAAAGAAAGTTCCAATTTTACATAATATGGTACTAAGATTCCCAATATAGATGATCCCTTCCCATTCAATTACAATGATAGATATAGAAACAATCCCAATATTTACTAGAGAGTATAAGTAAAGTTTAGACAATAACCTCTTTCACCTAATTTTCAAAATTAGTTAAGAACATAATTTCAAAATCAAACTATGGCTAAATCCTTTAATTCTCATGATGATTTAAATGTGATGTTTCAATAATTTAGATGAAATTTAATTCAAAAAAATAACAACATGATTCTGATAAGGATCAAAATGATCCTATAAAGAATAATCTATAAGTAAAAATGGGTCAATTAACAAGATACATGATATATAGAGATAAATATAAACTGCCTAACATAACTAAAACTAACCCTTGGGAACATTTCATGGTTTGGGTTACAAGAATTTGAATAGAAACTCAAACAGAAAATGGAAATGACCAAAAGAGTTCCCAAAAAGAAAAAAATAGGTGAATATAGTATTCATAAACTAGATAAAACTCAATAAGTAAATAATATAAACAATCATGGAAATGAAGAAAATCAAATTATTCCACTTGATATTCGAGATGAATGTTTTTATAAAATTAAAAAGAAAAAAGGATTGGAAATTTTTTTTGTATAATTTTGTGTTATTACTTATATTTTAAATAACTATTCCACATCAATATATTTCTTTTAAATATTAAAACACATGAATTATAATAAGGATAAACTACTCAAGTTCCGTTGGATTTTAACCAATCTCTAAGTGTATATTCCTTTCATACATTCATTGATTCAGATTCCTTCTTATCTAAAATTTCCCCAAATATATGTTTCAAACATAATGATTCTAGAATAATTTTTTACATGTAGAATCACTGAATAGTGTAGTGAAAAAATTCAAAAAAATCCCTCTAATATTTAAAGATCCAAAGAATTATGTCATTCCATGAATTATATAGAATAATATACAACTAAATTATCTTTGTGATACTTATGCTGGTTCAAATCGTCTCCCTTTCTCACTATTTCAACATTTTGATATTAGGTGATATACAACCCCCTATTTTCATTCCATTTCTAGCTGACCATGTATTCACACATCTCATTGGAGGAGTATAAAAATTTCTAGTTTGAAATGGAAAATTGTTTTTGGAAGTGAATTTCTTGTGTTACACATGGAGTGTGACAAGGATGTCTATATCATCATTGGTTGACATTTCATGGACAATATAGGATTTGTGTTACATGTTTCCAATGTCCAATTAATCATTAACATTGGTGATAAACATGAGTATTTTAATGTGGATATAATTATTAAAGAACCAACATATGTTGAAAACATTTCAAGAGTAGAGTTCTTAGAAGCTAAAGACTCATTTGATCATTCATAAGAATATTAAAACCAACATTTCATAATGTAGTTATTTTGTAATTTTCACATAATTTTATTCTTATCATAGTGTAAATATTGAAAATTTTATAGATTTAGAAAACAATTTTCTTCATGTTGTCAAGTGTGTTGTTGAGAGTGAATTCTCTATGTCTGAACTTAATGAAATTTTTAGAGAACCTGAGACTGATTTAAATTCTTCAAACAATATTGAATATTTTGATAGAGTTTAGGGATAATTAAAAAAATTATAATTTTTATTTTATAAACATTCAAGTATCTGATCTAGAAACTCAAGTGAGCAAGCTGGCCACTATTGAAAGTATATAAGAACAACATAAGACTGATTTTGAAATTCCAAATAATTCTACTTAACATGCTCATTTTAAGAAATATGTTGAATATATTGGATCTCCCATGCCTAATATAATTACATATATTTAACAGAAACCCTAAGTAGAGCTAAAATTGCTCCCTTCACACTTGAAATACTCGTTTCTAGGTGAGAACTCATCACTTCCTAACATTATTCCTACTAAAATAAAAGGAAACCAGGAGGAATAAATTTTGGGTGATTTGAAGAAATTAAAAACTGCAATAGGTTTTTTACATATCTTATTTGAAAGGGATTACCACTTCATTATACATGTTTTATATTCATATAAAACTAGACCACAAATCAACCCTATAGTGTAAAAGGATACTGAACCCAAATACGATTTTGATGCTAAAGGATAGGATTATCTAACCTATTTTAGAAAATTATTAGGTCAATACAATCCACACAGTCTTAAAAAGGGTGTATTATTTTTAATATCAAATTAAAAGAATGGAAAAAATTAAGATAGGATGGATACCAAATAGAGAGTATGTATAGATTATAGTATTCTCAATTCATCCCCTAAAAGGATCATTCTCCTATGCCATTTTTAGATCAAATTATTATTTGGATTGTAGGTAATAATTTATTCTATTATCTATATGGTTATTCAAGTCACAATAAGATTCATGTAGCCCTATAAGATCAATATACAACTACCTTGACATGCCCCTTTGTGAAGTTTTCTTTTTTCTGAATGAAATTTGAATTATGTGGTGTACTATCTACCATTAAAATATTTATGATGGATATATTTTTATATATTATAGAGATTATTATTGAGGTATTAATGAATTAATTCTCCTTTTGTATCATATTTGAGAGAAATTTAGGAAATATATAGTTTTTAGAGAGATTTTTACATATTAATATAGATCTAAATAGGGAGAAATGCCCGTTTATGGTCCCAGGAGAAATTTTTTAGGAACATAAAGTGTCAATAAGTTTTCATAGGTTGATACTATTAAGATTAAGGTGTTCTATAAATTTATCCCTCTTAAAAATGTTGTGGTTGTAAGATGATTTTTAGGGAATTCTATTTTTTACCAAAGGATTATTAAATACTTTTAAAATATCATAAAGACCTTATGTTTACTATTGATAAAATATAAATCCTTAATGTTCCATAAAAACTGTCATGAATATTTTAATATTATTATGTAAAAACTCACTTCACTACATATAATAATTGTTCCTCATTGGAAAGTACATTTTAATATCATGTGTGTGGCAAGTGATATGTTTGTGGGATATATATTAGGAAAGTTGAAATATAAGAGTGTATATGTGGTGTATTATGGTATTCGACTGCAAGATGATTCTTAAAGCAACTATACCACTACTAATAAATAGTTGCGATATGTTTTGTTTTATCAAGAGAAGTTTAGGTTGTAACTTTAAGGCCCAATTCCTATTGTTTTAAAAAAATATAACAAAAATTTTATTCTATCAGTGAATGAGGTCAAAACTAGGGTCATTAGATGGATACTATTGTTAAAATAGCTGATATGGTGATTATAGTTAAACATGTTTCTAGAAAATTTATTAAAAATGATCTATCTATGATGTCCAACACCTTGTATAAATATACAAGGGAGATTAATTCATCATTTCCAAATGAAAAGTTAGTCACTATATCTGTTATGTATTTTACTTGGTATAAAGGTTTTTCATAACTTCATAGAAGTAAGTTTAATTCAATTTTTTTTTAAAATAACCTAAGGAATAATTTCATTTATAAGCTCCTATATTATTTTGGTATGCACCCCTTATTTTAAAGAGGTGTAAAAATTGAATCTTTAGGAGGTGTGTGCCAGAAGAAGAAATGTTTATAATTGTAGATATTTGTAACTCCAAGTATATGGGAGGACATTATGGTGGAGATATAACAACATATAAATTGGATTTCTTTATTTAAGTACACTATGTTATTTTTTCGTGGTTGTGATAAATGTTTGAGATTAAAAAATGTGGGATGAAAGCATTAGTTTCCTTAATAAATAATTTGGGATATATATATTTTTTATGTTTTGCCTATTATTTTATAGGACCAATCACATAATATCATCAGAATGTGTACATTTTAATGGTTTTTGACAATTTTTTATGTTGCTTGAGACAATGTCACTGACAGACAATCAGGCTAGTAGTGTGATAAAATTCATTAAAATAAAAATTTATCATGGTTTGGGTTTTCAAATCCACATATCAATAATAATTGGAACCATTTTAATAATTTAAAATTAATTTCATTTATAGAGAAGTATGGTTGTGACCATAGAACAAGAACTTCTAGCCATCAAAAATATAGTGGAAATTTTGGAATATGAAATAAGGACCCCAAAGAGATTTGATAGAAAATGGTCTCTAACTCATGGAAGGATTTTTCCTTAAAACATGATGAGGATTTAATGGCCAACATAACTGTGTTCGAAACCCCAAAAGGTATATCTCATGATCAGTTTTTGTTTGGGAAAAAATTTCACAAACCTTTAGAGTTACATCATAATTCATATTGGGTTGTGAAGGCTTTGAACATCGATTTTACGACCACTAGAGAGAGGAGCATTCCTGATCTTAGTTAGGTAAATGAAATTAAGATAAAGTCTTATGATAATTCAAGGATCTAAAAAGAGGTGGAAAAAAATTATAATTATTATATAATTTATAATATATAAGTCAATACAAGATATAAGGTTCTTCTATTTAATTCCAGAATTAATCCCTATCCAAGAAAGTTTAAATCCGTGTTTTATGAAACTTTCTATATTTATAGAGTGCGAAAAACTGGTACTTTTGAAATTTTATGAGTAGAGAATTGACCAATGATGGTAAATGATCAATGAATCATGAAATATTTTAAATGGAAGCCAAAGGGAATATATACCAACTCTGTGATTGAAATTTGTGTTTTCACTGAAGTCTAACTAAATACATAGAATTCATTGCTTTATGGGAGTCAACCCACAGAATTTTTGTGTCTTTAGTTATCTCTAAGAATTAAGTCATGATATTCTCTATCTATTCCATTTTTTATTTGGATTTAATTATTGGCCTTTCTAGTCCCCTTTAATAAAGAAGGTTGTTACTGAGATGTCGACATAAGAGAAAATCCCATTTTTTCTAAAATAAAAAAGATATTGAATAATGGGAAACTACTAGATCAATTTTCCTAAACTGAACTTCTAGTTTTTCATTACATATATTATTAATATAATAAATTATTATGTTATTCTATTTCAATTTTTAGTAACTAAATGTTATAAAATAATTGGAATTCACTCAAACCTAAATAGGAAAAGATTTTATGGAATGAACTCAAATGATAAAGCTTCTGTAATCAGGGGAGTACTTATTTTAATTTCTTATTAAATATTCTTCTATTCATTATTTGATATTGTCTGGGTTCATGTTGATTTGTAACTGAAAACTGATATTCAATAATTTTAAATCTAATTATATTGTGAACATAAGTGTTTGGGAGGGATTCATCTGGTTGTTTTTTGTTTAAGTTAATGTTCATGTTTTTTTTGGGTTTTTTTCATACTATTTTATATACTATTAAAAATATAATTAATTTTTTTCAAACTTAATGACACCCTATTTACTCTGTACTCAATGATTATCTTTCTATTGTCCTGAATGTTTTTGAAATTTTTATTTTCGTGCCTTAGGGTTAATTAATGTACCTTTTTAATCTATTTGTTAAATATTTATTATGACCCTAAGACATAAATTTGAACTACTGAATTGTACGAATTTTTTTAACTTTAAAAGTATAAATTTTTCTCTTTCACCTTGGAATTTAAAGTTCAGTGAAAAGTTGGGGTTTAAGTGTGGGGGATAGGTGTCTTAATAGGAAATAATTTGTGGTATAATGTAAACCCATCAAGGACCCCTTAAATTTTTTAAAATTTTGATTTTTTAAAGACACATATTTCTTATTCATTAGATTAATTTTTTTCACTTTTTTTTTTAATTTCTTCATTAAGGATGTTAATTTTTTATAATTTCCCCTGGATTTAATTGGGTCCATCAGTTTCTTTTTCTCTTAAAAGAAATTATTTTTGGTCAAATTTTTTGAGTTGGATTTAAAATAATCACTGGCTTTGAATCTTTTAACTTAGTTTTAAACATTGTAGCTATGCATTTACCTGAGCTAGGAAATGAAAATTCTAATCCTGATTGGGCCTCTATTATTTCATTCATTCATTATTTTATTCATTATGCTTTTTGATTCTTAATTTATTTCAATTAAAATGATTAAACATGCCCACCAAAAAAACTGTGTCTAATTATTATACCTTTTCATTATGTGTGTCTATTCACCTCTAGGTAAAGAGTCATTTGGATGTCTTAGATAAATGAATAGTGATTATTATTTAAACATTTGTAAAAAAATTCATTGTCATTAATTTCTAAAAAATCGGAAAAAAACTTTTGATCAATCATATTGTTTTGAGAAGATAAAACCTCCTTTTATACCTGAAAGTTTCCATGGTGAATTTTATTTCTTTTTAAATTGGTTCTTAGTGGAAAATTAATTTTCCAACTTGAAAGTTCTATACATCCAATGAATTTTTAAAAATTATTTCATGAAGGAATGACATGTTTAAGTGTGGGTGAATTTTATGTGACCTTTAATTTGGGTGGTTAAAACATCATTTTTAGTGTATATTTTAGGATATTAACCTTAATTTAAACAATAATAATAATTTAGTGGTAAATTTATTGTTTAATTTATATTTCAAAACAATTTTTCTTGTTTTGTGTGATTTTAAGATTAAATTAACCAATTATTATTCTTTTCATAATTATCTTTCAAAATGTAAATTCTTTTTTTTAAGATAATTATTTTGTTATTCAAATTAAAGAATTATTTATGTGTTTCAATTATTGATATAATAATTAATTAATAAATTATTTATTTCTAATCTGATATGATAAATAACATAATTAATTGTATTTTTTATCTTCCTTTTAATTGGTTTTTTATTATAAATTATTATTTTTTATCAAATAATCAATTTTCAATATATTTTAAAGAATATATTTTTTAACTATAAATTTTATCATTTAAAATTTTATTAAGTTTTTATATATATTTTATGTATAATTTAAAAAATTTCGCCATTAATGTTTTTTAAAATTAATTTTACTAAATTTAGTGATATGATTTTTTCAAAAATATTATTTTTTTCATTATTATTTTCCATCCACTGCAGCAGCAATATATAGGTTTTAATGACCCAGAGTGAATTATTATTTTTCGTCAACCTTAAGGAGTTTCTACCATGCCTACGGTGTAAAACAATGGAATGGAAAATTCCATCGACGGAACCCCTTTGGGATCGAACATGAAATTTTAATTTCTTCATATTTTCTCTATAATTTGAAAACAATATAGGTACTACACTTGGAAATAATACTGCATAATATGTTTTTAAATTTTGGTAATGGTATGACTAATTTTAGGAATAAAAATGTTCCATTGTTCCTTATTGAAGAGATCAACTACGTGAAAGTTTTTGGAAACGATTGTGAAATAGAAATCAACCTCACATTTCATTTCAATTAACCATATATTTTCCAACTAAAGTAGATATAGATGATGTTAGAATATATATAGGTAGAATGGGAAGATATAATTAACCTTGATTCGTGAATTGGATTTATTGTCCAAAAGGGTTTGATCCACCCCCACATTAATGGTGTTAGGTTCTCGATGGATGTATCCCTCTAAGAGTTCACCAATGTTTTGAGGAATACCGGACACCAATTTTTGATTCGACCCCTACACCGATGTTGGGAGAAGTATGGAGAATATCTTGGATTGAAAATATGTTCATTATTAACACATAAATGATCTTATCATCACTTATTTATAAATTCTTTTTTTGGTCAAAGAACACCTTGGTTTGACCAAAATGAGAAAAATCTAGGAAATTCACACACTAGTTCGATCTCACCATTTTATTCAAAGAACAAATTGGTTCAAATAAAATGATAAAAATATTGGTGAAATACCCATTGATTCAAATTTTAAAAAACAATCTATATATTTTAATCAATATTTTGATTAAAATAAATAACAATCCCAAAATTTAATTCATAAATATTAAATCTAGAGACCAAAAGTGAATCATTATACATAATAAAGGTATATTTCAATTTGAACCTTTACTTAGTATCAATATCTCAATGTTTAATCAAATTTATAAGTTGTCGAAACATTAAACTTAGTAACCTTTAAGATAAAACAAATATATCATACATACAATGAAATTTTCATCCAACATCTCATTTTGTAGTAGTTTTATGGCCATGTTCTTATATCCATTTCATGTACTCTCTAAGGAGTAAACGCATTAGATCCTATAATAAGAGGCACCAATTCTAAGTTCACATTGGCAAAATATTACAATGTACTTACATTATTAGATCACATAACTTATTGAGTCTTAATATTTTTTAAGTGGTTATAACTCACCCTCAAATAATAATGGATGACATTAGCACAAAAAAATTGGTGATATAATTTTTAATATAAAAAATCATCATTTTAACCTGTTTTCACCCATTAAACACTTTGATTAGGATTCACATGATTGAGCAGTTGGGTTTCCATTACTAAAATGATTTATTCTATGGCATCAAAAATTAATATTTATGAATAAAAGTGGGGTATTGTTATATATTTTATTCAAAATAATTATTAAAATATATAGAGCATTTTTTCAAATTTGAACCAGTGTTTCCTTCATGAAGAGTAATATTATTTAATTTGGTTGTTAGAAAATATGTAGATAGAAAGAAAAGATATAATGAAACTCGATGCATGAATTGGATTCACTATCCAAAAGGGTTTGATCCACCCCCTCATTGATAGTGTAGGGTTCTCGGTGGAAGTATCCCTCAATGATTTCACTAAAGGATTGGGGAATATTGGACACGAATTTCTGATACCCCACTACACCAATGTTGGGAGTAGTCTGGATAATATTTTTGATTGAAAATATGTTAATCATTAACACATAAGAGATCTAAACATCGCTTATTTATAAATCACTATTTCGGTAAATGAAACCCTCAGTTCGACCAAAATGAGACTACTCTTTGTGAGGTTTACACTGGTTCGATCTCACCATTTTGGTCAAAGAACATATTAGTTCAACTAAAATGATACAACTCTTGGTGAGGGATACACGAGTTCAAATTTGAAAAAACAATCTATATATTTTAATTAATATTTTGAATAAAATATATAACAATCCCCCACTTTTATTCATAAATATTAATTCTTGAGACAACAAGTGAATCATTATACATAATAAATGTATATTTTGATTTAAATCATTACTTAGTATCAACATCCCAATGTTTTATCATATTTATAAGTTGTACAAACATTAAACTTGTTAACCTTTAAGATAAACCGATTATATCATACATACAATAAAATTTTCATCCAACATCTCATTTTTTATCACATTTATGGCCATGTGCTTATATCATTTTCATAAACTCTCTAAGGAGTAAACCAATTAACTCCAATAAGAAGCTACAACACATAATAATTCACATAGGAAAAATATTACAATGTGATTCCATTATTAGAGCACATAACTCATTGAGTCTTAATATTTTGTAAAGATTTTGTTACTCATCCTCTAATCATAATGGATGACATTGAAACTAAAAAATTGGGGCTATAATTTTCAATATCAACAATCATCTTCATAACTTATTTTTACCCATTAAATACTTTGATTAGGATCTACCTAAAGGAAGTATTGGGTTTACATTACTGAAATAATTTATTCAATGGGATTTAAACCCATCTATTTATTAGTTTCATGAATAATCTCTCTTGAAATAGATTTTGTAAATGGATCTGCCTGGTTTCTACACGATCTAAACTAAAAGATAGTTATGGTAACATCTTGTAACAATTTTCTCTCGTAACTGTGTCTCAAAATGATATGTCTATACTTTCCATTATACATGAAAATATATTTCATTTATAATTTTTCTCCACTATCACAACTGATAGAGATAAGATACATTGGAGTAGGACACAATAAAATATCCAATAATAGATTCCTAATCCATTCATCTTCCTTTCCACATGCCTCTAAGGTGAAAATATCTAACTCCTTGGTCAAATGTAAAATACATGTTCCTTTCTTACTTTCCCAAGAAACAACACAACCATATAGAAGTGGATTGGTCATCACCAATACTGAAAATACAAATCGTATCAGTGTACCCTTCTAATACAGCTAAATAATCATTATAGTATAAACCTAAATCTTTTTTTCTTTCTTAAGTATCCAAAAATTATTGCTATACATCTTCAATAATCCGAACTAAGATTACAAGTATATCTACTCATTTTACATACTAAAAAAGAAATATCAGTTCTAGTGAAATGCATTGCATACATTAAATAACCAATTACACTAGCATACTAAAGTTGTGATACAACTCTATCTATATTTAAACAAAGTTTAACAATAGAATAAAATGGAGGACTAGAATCCTTGAAACCAATATGATCAAATTTATTTATGATTTCTTCCTATGTAATGAGACCGACATAAAGAATAACCCCCCGCTATGTTTTCTAACTTTAATACCAATAATTGTATAAACTATTCCATGATCCATCATTTTAAACATAGAAGATAAGTAATTCTTTATCTCAATTTCACCAGTCATATTGGTTCCAAAAAGTAACATATCATCCACACATAAACACACTATAACTTCATATTCTTTTGTAAACATTGAATAAACAAATTTATCTACATTATTATGAGAAAATCCATTATATAAAATAATAGAATAGAATTCCTCATGCCATTGCTTCAAATATTGTTTAATACCATAAATATATTTAACTAGATTACATACCTGGTTGTCATTATCTATTAAAATAAACCCTTTTGGTTGTTCTATATAAATATCTTTATTGAATTCTCATATAGAATTTGTTGTGGGATCCTCGAGAATGGGAGGAAGATTGGGTTCCATAATTTAATAAATATTCAACACCGTAAGAAGAAACTTCATATACTCTTATCACCAGTAGAAGTTGTTTCCATCAAAATAGTCAAGTTTGACCATGTCATAGTTCATCAATTTGAATAATTTAGAATCTATCTCCTAGGTTCTGACTTTGATTTCAAACCCTTTTGATTGTTAGAAAATATGCATGTAGAATGAGAAGATAGAATGAAACCTAATGCATGAATTGGATTCCCTGTCCAAAATTTTTTGATCCACCCCCACGTTGATGGTGTAGGGATCTCGGTGGAATTATCCCTCTAGGATTTTAGAAAAGGTTTGGGGAATATCAGACACTAATTTTTGATACCCCCAATACACTGATATTGGGAGAAGTCTGGGGAATATCTTAGATTGAAAATATATTAATCATTAACACGTAAGAGATCTCATCATCGCTTATTTATAAATCACTGTTTAGGTCTGAGAGCACCTTGGTTCGACTGAAATGAGAAAAATCTTGGTGAGGGACACACCAGTTTGATCTCACTATTTTGGTCAATGAATACATTGGTTTAACCAAAATGATACAAATCATGGTGAGGGACACACCAATTAAAATTTGAAAAAACACTCTATATATTTTAATAAATATTTTGAATAAAATATATAATAGATAAATACGATGGAAACTCTATACAACTCATTTTAGGAAGATAATGACTCAAAGACCAAAACTTGATTTTAATATTCTCAAAGAATCTTATTGAGTAGGAGGTGTACCTAGAGAAAACTTTTTAAGAAGATATTCCACATCCAAGATCAATAAAACCCAATTGAGTTTGAAGAGAAGATTACCCAAGAACATGATTTTTCGAGATTTCTCTATTGTTGAATACACTAAGGTTTCCATCATAGATCAAGGTTTTGGGATTTTCTGATTAGTGATAAGGAAGATGAGTTCTATTTTTTGATTCCTACATCAAAGTCAAGGATTATTATGCTAATTTATATCGAATAACCTCTGATGAAGAATATATTCATCATTTTAAGCTCAAACTAAGATTAATGTTCTTATATTTGAGCCTCTAACATTTCAATGAGGTACAAAAAACAAGTTTATAGGATCTGATTGAATATTTTAAACAAATATTCAACTAATTTCAATGAATTAGTGTGAAACTATGAAGTGGCGAAGTAATTGATCAAGGTCATTAGGGTCTCGATCAAACAAAATATGAAATATGAGGGAGTATTAAATGGGGAATGAAAAACTAGGTACTCGATGCATTGAATAAGATGAGCCGGGAATATACATATTTTGGATGATGATTTTTTGAATGGAAGCTGAATCATGATTTTTTTATATTTAGGAGGTTAACTCAATCCTTTTTTTTGGTGATGTTGAACATGTTTTTTTCTTATTTCATGAGATGCTGATTTATGATGATATTTACATGTATGAAGGGGTTGATTTGGATTTGTGATGCTAGATATTATTACAAACAAATTTTTTCTTCTAGTTTTATTACTGAATACTATAAGTATTTTGAATATTGAAAATTAATAATCCATGTTTGTGTAGATTCATTTTAATTGATGGTAAAACGAAGTTATTAGAGGATTATAGTACCTCATGTTTTCTACTTAGAAGTTTCTAGAAAATTCAATTGAAGTTCTATCATTGGATGAATGTAATTTTATAATTATAAATAAAATAATTATGAGACTTACAAGACTGAGTTTGATCTGACATAACACTTAATGTTGGTAGCAAAACATGACATTTTAAATTCATGTATTGGAACAATATCCTGATGAAAATTCATGAATAATGCATCAAGATGGAAGTACGTCCTTGTAATTTTAGAAAAGGCTACAGGTGGATCTATCATTTTGTTTAAAATGGTACTACTAATTTCATATAAATTTTAAAAAATACCATGACTAGAAATAGGTGGTTGGTGAAGAACTAAAGTATGATCCAAGTTGGTGGAAGATGTTAGTGATGTTTCTGGAAGGAATATGAAATAAATTTTGTGGTACAAGGGATAATTGAATAATATTTCACACCAAACATATTTCAAAAAATCAAGAACACTAGGATTGAGATGATCTAGGAGATTTTCATAACCAAATATCTCATATGAGGGCAAGGATCATAACAACAATTACTGTTCTTTTCAGCATCAATTATAATAGGGGATCTCTTCTCTCATGATGTTTCCTTCATTTTATTTGTAATTGAAACTGAATTATTTAATTGAATATACTATGTGGATAAACTTTTTTCTTATAGAGTTAATTTATATTGGTTTTATATTTATTTCTTCTACTCATAATTTTCCCATACACCAAAACTGTCCGGAGAGATCGATTATGAATGTATAAATTTTTTGCACATCTAATATTTTATTTTCAAATGATCTGAATCAATCTACAAGATTGATTCCATGATTTTTTCTACAAAATACAGTACCATTGATGATTATTGAAGTGGATATATTTATGAATCATTAATTATAAAAAATTTATCTCTTAGAGGGGGATATTAATCGAATAAATTTTCAAGAATTTGATTTCAATAAAATTTATGTGAATGAATTGTCAATTTAAAGAAGACAATATAATTCCACTTTATCCTATCTCAATTTCATTTCTCACTTACCGTAATCAGTTACAGATCATTCCATATTCTTTTCCTATATCTTTAAAACTAAAAATTTATTCTTCAATTGTTTTCCATTATTAAAAAAATACAAAGAAAATATATTATCCATAAGTGTTTCATGTTATGGTTTTTTAAATTGTGGTTTGAAAAATCACATTTACCATTCCCTCTGGGGTTTCAACCTATACACTGCTACAAAGTTGTAAAAAAAGTGTTATAAATAATTAAATTTTCATGTATTCAATAACCTATGTGTCACCATATTATGTGATGAGTGTAAAAACATAACTATATTATGTGATAGGAATAATATTCCCCCATGGACTAACATGAGGATGTTTAAAACTCATCTCTCCTTTCCATATGTGAGGAGAAAAATATTCCCTCTCTCATTAACATAAAGTGGTTACAACAACATCTAAATATACTAGTCCACTACCCATGAGTTAAAATATCTTCGAAGTGGTCATGAATGAGTGTCCTTAGAAGGAACTACTGCAGTCCTTGTCATACAACCTTAAAAGGTAAAATATGACTTTTTATATCGCACCGTATGACATGATTTATGATTACATTCCTAAGGATTTGTAGGATTCCCCTTTTGTGGCCTTGATCCCCACTTCAACACTTCACTATATTCATTTAAATAGTTTTTAAAATCTCCATGGATGTTGATAACCTTTAGAGTTCACTCCAATACACCCTTAAACTAAAAGGTAATTGAATGTTGTGTTCAAATGATAGACAATATAATTCCAATGTGAAATTTCCTCTAAAATACAAGTTTTTAGTCATTCAATTTCAAAAGGGAGGCTAGTATTGTTAATACGAAGGAATAATAAATTTTAATTAAATATAAAATATAGCCGTAGACTATGAAGTAAAACCCAATGTGGGGTGATCCAACCTCTAATCATCTCTCCTAAAAAAATTTTCCTTTATTACCATGCCATGTGATCTAGAGGATTCCCATATTTGGAATATAGGAGAGCTACTTGAGACTTAAAAAAAAAAAATTGGCTCATGATGATAATAATTCATCTAAAATAGAGACACATTGGTGAAAATGGGAAAATTTAATTATCTTATGATTTATGTATGAAGGTCCACTCTGGATTCTGGAGGATATGAATCATTAAAGTTGGGAGTTTATACCATCCTATAAATTTTAGTATCGGTGAACTAGGATCCTGGACAAGTAACCATAATTGTAGTTGACATGTGAATTTTAAAAATTGGTTTTGGATTTAGAGGATGAGTTTATGGATATATTTTTAATATCTAAATATTTATTTTTGGTTTTTGGTTATAGGAATCCTGATAGAAGAATTTTATTACAAATAGAAGGCGTTAGTGTTTGGTGGCTTCTACAACAAGGCACTGAAATATTTTGGGAAGTCACAAGAGTTATAGTGGTTGAGTAATTGTATACTATCCACCCTGTTATATAGGTTGTGAGGGCATTATTGGAACCTAGTGGGACATGAAATTTATTCTGGGATCCATTTGTGTTTCAGTTGTAGTTTGTTAAGTTATTTTAACAAGGGTGGAAGAAATTCCAGTTTCTACTTGAAACACAACATATGAGTTCAATTTTACAGAAACATCATGGTGGAGGATAGACACCTGCTAAATATCTTTTTCAACTTAGTTACCCTTTAATTATGGTGGATTAGTCATGGTTCATCACATCAATATGATGTAATCTCTTCCCTTATTCCTCCTTTGGACTCCAACTATTTTCGTCATTTTTTTGGTGTTGTTGCCTTGGGATTTGAGATGTGATTCCACTATGTAATGATTGAATAACACTATATTAATAGTTATTTTATGTGTGATGTATAATGGAGGCTCAAGATACTCATATTATTATTATTTTATTATTTTTGAAATGAGTACTTTTTTTATAGTGTATTTCTTCAAGGATTTTAGTTATTTGGGGTTGAATTTGAAATAAATTTGACCTTACTAATTAGGATATTGATATTTAATAGGCTCATATTCACATTAGATGTGGAACATAACCCACAAATTTATAATTCATTAACATAAGGACTCTTTGTGATATTTTCATCAATTATTCCTAATTGAGTTATTTATTTTAAATATTTGGTCTATTAATTTTGTTAATTTTTAATGGTAATATTTGTTTGCATAGGCTTGAAAGATCTTTTAATGAACTTGAGATAAATTATGGATCATTTCCTATGGTTGGTGGGATTAAAATTATGTATCATGTTTTCATTTTTTTAATGATTGTGCACTATCATTATGTTTATTTCATGAATGTTTTAGGGCATGTGTGATCTTTACACATAAGAAAGGAAGAATCCACATCAACATTATTGTAGATAGGAACAATATAACATACTAAGTGGTTTATTTCTAGAACTTTGGTTGAATGAGTTACAATGGAATTATATATATATATATATATTTTCTTTTGGATTGTTGGATATGTAAAAGTAATAATGATTTTTTTTTATTTTTTCAAAACATGTTTTGATTAAATGTGTAATTTCAATGATAAATTATTTTACACATAAAATATGATTCAATGGGGTAGATTTTATAAAGGGAATGTTTTGGATGGAATTTATAATGTAACGTAATGATTTAATTTATAGATTTTAAAATGGTATTGTACAAAAAAATTATTTTTAATTTGGTTTTAAATGAAATATAATGGTCATGGGTGAGATTTGTTTTGGAAATTTTTAACTCACATTGGTGATGCAATATTTATTAAAAACATTAATACATATATGAGATTTTTTATGGTTTCCATTATGTTATATTCTCAAACTATGGGGTAGAGTGTTGAATTGTAATCATTGGAGGTGTTAATAGTGCTTGAGGGTTAATTTTTGAAAAAAAAACTCAGAGTTGGAACAACTTTCCTTCTGATAGACTCTATCAGGTACCCAAATTCTTAGTGTTAGGAACTCAATAGAGGTGGAAAAAGGGGAAATAGCTCCAGGTGGGCCAAAATGTTGCCGGTAACACTAGATAGGGAACCTAATGAGATAAGAGATACCTTATAGAATTTAAATGGGTATCTGGTATGCTATATATATATATATATATCAATTTTTAAAATATAAAATTAAATAAATAAATATTTATAAATTTTAATTAAAATTTGATTTTACAATCATTCCGCCTACATTAATAGTTTGATCTACCCCTACCATCTCCATCAATTTTTTCTTCCTGAAGTCTTTATTTACTTTAAAAGTGATCCATTTTTAGTTAATTCTGTCATAGGTGACTGTATATGGTAAGTCTAACACTCATTTTGTGATTCTCAAGACTTTGAATCTAGATCCGATGATAAAAACACATACTATATGTTCTTCCATTGATACCAAATATAGATACTCATACATAACTATAACATAATTACATGATATAAATAAAATATTTCATTACATACATTCCTAATAACTATAAGGTTTAGATATTTAGGGAATTAATAAAACCCAAAAACTAAGAAAGCCCATCTTTTTCATATTTTAATGAATTTACTTATACTATAATAAAAAACATAAGAAATAAAAATCCTTCAAAATCACCAAATATTATTCTTTTATGTTATCCGATTATAAATATCATATGTTATAATTTTCTTCCCAATATGAATGAATGGAATCATAAAAATCAATTAGATTAAATTCCTAGAAAGGGTAGACATTAGAGATAATAATCAAAGATCATAAGTGGGTATAAGAGGTTCAGGAAAAATATGGAAGGACTAGATTACCAAAAATAATTTTATAATTGAATAAAATGGAGAGAAAATTATATCTATGGATATTAATGTAAATAAATGATTCATGTGAATATCATAATCTGGATTCATAGTGATAAAATACATAACTAAAAATAAGAAATTCGATGTCCTAAGCTAAGAAATCCTGATATTATACATTGTTATTTGGTTGAAAGGTCCCCATGTTTAGAAAATATCTTTCTTGAAAAAATTATATTCCAAAATACTCAAGCTCATTTGTCTCATGAGACCTATCTATACATCAAGGGGATATCTATTAATGGGACCTAATCATATCTAATTATGTCCGACGAATTCATTAAATGATAAAACAAATAAAAAATACCGAACCAACATTTAAAATAGTAATCAATATTGGAAAAAAATATAGAATACTAATACTATTACCCATTTTAATAAAAGGGATATCATGTTCAGAACCTATCCATAGGAGGAAGGTGTATTGGTAACTAATATAAAGTCATATTTTCTGAGTAATAAATACTCATATCTATCAAAATAATATATATATATATATATATATATATTCAATAGTTACCTGATCAACAAATTAATTAATATTATTTGTAATCATCCCTCAAACTAACACTTTATAGATTGAGTGGTATATGGTTATGTTAAAACATTTCCCTAGTAAATCGATGAATTAAATCGTGGTGAAAAACATTCTATCATATAAATGTACAATAAGGTATTGAAAAGGTAAATAATTAGATTAATTGTTATGTGTATTAACAATAGATGATTGGGATAAAAAGGAAGTAATGTATCATATCATTGATAGATATGAACATTGAATAAGCTACATGAGTCCCCTAATTGGTTCATAGATATGTGATAGGCACAGTTGGCCACACAACCTCATGTGAACCTCCCTATACTTGAAAGGATTCTGACCAATAGCCAATGTGTATGGTGGTATGGTGGGGAGAGTATTACCTTTTTATCAAAGTGTAACACAGTGGTAATAAACACAATAGAAGAATAAATAACGGAAGAACATAACTAATTGAATGAGGAAGAATGAATGAAACACATAATCCATCCATATACTACATAATGAACATAAAGACATAAATAGTGTCCTATATAGATGATGTAATGGTGATAAAAAATGTGAATAAGGAAAGACATGGTAGTAAACATACAATAAATTATATATAAGAAAAAAAATACTAATAAAAACTGCCTCCATGAGAATAACAAGGAGTCACTTTTCCCCCTTATCAAATGCTCAAAAACCATAATTGATTAGGATTAAATAGTATGGAACTTCCCTTTATCCTTTCCTACTTCCATTAAATATTATCAGGTTCCAAGAGGTGGCCTAAACAGAGTGTGAGTACAACTCAGTAGTCCATCACCAATGGTGTCTAAGTAAATCCATTATGTGAATATAATATATAATAGTGTCCATGTATAATAAATAAAAGAGGTAAAAATAAAGAGAATCTATTTATTGTTGGGTTACTCATGGGATACCTAACCGACCCTTACCACTTCAAGGGGTTTAAGTATAAGGAAAAAAGAATCCACATATACCTAGGGCGTTCATGACTTTTGGAATTCAAGCCAACTAAAATTTATCAACCATGATATTTGGATATTTGGGTTTGAGTGTAATAAACAGGATGGACCCTTTTCATTTAAATAATAAATGTTTCTAACAGAACTATAGAAAACTATCATTGAGATTCGACTATGCCATGATTCAAATTAATGGGACTAAACTATAAAATTCATTTACTGAAGACATTGGGATGAAAATAGAGATCATACTGATAATTGTAAAATTTATTAATAGGTGTTTAAATCTGAGATATAAATTATAGGCATTCATCAATGTAATAAAAAGTATAATCCAAGAAGGGTGGTCCACATGACATTAACATCAATGGATCAAGAGGCGTACTATGAGTTCAGTCAAGGATTTCTTGGTTAGGAATCCAAGGATTTCTCAAGGCCTTCCAAACTGTTAAGATTTTGACAAAAACATCCCTAATCGAAACCAAAAGTATATTTATTAATTAATGTTACGTACAAGTAAAGTTTCATGCAGTCTCATAGTTTCATTAATTTAATAAAGGCATTCCACTTATAAGTAACAAGACAAATAGACCAAATGGGGGTTTTTTGTATTGATTTCATTAACCTATAATGGAGTTTTGGGGTCTTTTAGGATATGTAAGTCAATTTTAAAAGAAATAATTAAGGGGATTTAGATTTTATTGGAAACTAACAAAAACAGCAATTGTGGCACAACGAAAAATAACTATAAAACATCAATACATTTAGGGAAAAGTATTAAGCTACCTTCCAAGACCCTGTGGAAGATTCTTCATTCAATATTGACCTCATATATGGGATAAAAAGGGAGAAAAATGAAAGCGATTCAAAAGACATAAAAATATGATATATTATCTAACATAGACAGGCCACCAATGATAGTGAATAAAACCTAGAAAAGAAATTAAATGGGTGTTAGCCTTACCTACATTGTTCAAACATGACTGATGGAGAAGGAATCAATGGATGGAAGTGTGAGATCCTCCAAAATGAAAAAGATGGGACAATGGAGAGCTATATATGAGTTGTTTCATGAAAATTAATAGAGGTATAAGGATGAATATATTTAAAGGAAATAGAGTTAGAATGGTAATTTCAATCATTTTGAATAGGGTTCACAATTTCACCGCATTGTTGGCCAATCCATGTGCCAGCTGTGCATCCCTATTGTCTTATAGGACTACACGTCACATGGTTTAGGTGAATAGTTATAGAAAATATGAAAAAGCCATGTTATATAAAACTAAAAAAATTATAAAACATTCGTGGTTTAAGTACCTACATCACTCAGTTTATAAAACTATTATCTTCCTTGGGATATGATGCATGGTTGAGGTTCATAGTTATCAAACCATGTGATAACCATGTGCCTCATTCTTCTATCCAAAAAACATAACTTTGGGTCACAAACATTCTAAAAAATATCTCGAAACCAAATAAAACCAACTGGAGAATTTCATTATTGTAATATAAGGTGATTGTATGAAGTTTAAAAGGTGTCCATACCTCAATGAAAAATGGGGATCTCGTAATCTCCACTCATTATGATAACTCGTCCATGCATTTCACATCCAAGGGTGTTTGAGCTGCATCTGAGAATAACTATACCAACTGAGAATGTTTTGTAGAATCTCATTATAACATCTCCTCCTTGATATGGTTGGACTACCATATCACTCAAACAAGAGGATCCTTCCATCATTAGATAGTATTTTGTCTATGATCTATGATACAAACCATATACTTCTAAATTTAATCATTATCCTCCAACTCAAAATCCTTAAAATCAAGGACATGATATGGGTTAGATTAATAATGTAGGAGTTTAGAAACATAAAATATACATGCATATCTTGATACTACTGACAAAGATCTATTTTATATGATATCATCCTTACGCTCTTAAGGATATCAAAAGTCCCAAAATACCTAGGTGCTAGCTCAACTTATCTCTAAATACATCGATTCCCCAATCTAGTTGAAACTCACAAAATTTCCCAATAACCCACCTAAAATAATAGAGGTTAGTGGTAGAGATTGACATAAGTCTTCTTCTGAGACTATTCTATATCCATACATTTTATGGTCAGTTGTACTAGCTATAATATCACTTGAATGAGATATGGTCTCAATAGCACAACCTCCCCCACCATTAACTAGAATAGATAATAATGAAATGACAAACCATATAGTGCCTTGTAAAGAGTCATCTAGATAGTTTCTTAAAAACACTTAATTTAGGAAAACATTGTAAGAGTAAATTTATTTTCATAAGATCCTCCAAAATCAAGGACACATAAACCAATAATGTCCATTATTACCTATATTGTGTGCTTGGTATGACCATTATGTTGAGGGAGGTATATTATACTATGAAGTAAATTTAAACCAAGACCCTTTTTCAACCCCTTACAAAACATGTACATCTATGTCTAATATAATGATTTTTGGAACCCCATAAATATGTATGATATATTAGACATAAAGTCTCCAAAGATCAACCATTGGTAAGGTATCATGAATAGGTATGAAATAGGGGAACTTTTTCACCCTATCCTCAATCACTCATAAAATTTCACTACCTTGGGGTGACTTCCGTACCCCATCATGAAATACATGGTGACATCATCCCACTTCTACTCAGAGATAGGCAGTGGATGTAAAAGGCTAGCAGGTCTTCGGTGTTCTACTTTCATCTATTGACTGGTGGAATATCACATAAAAATATTATGATCTCAATTTTCATTCTAGTCCACGAATAATGGAAACAAAAATCACGATACATAATTGTGATTCCAGGATGCGATTCTCATTTTGAAGCATGAGATTTTTTCATTAGTTTATCTCTCATGATTGCTGGAACCCATAAATTCCCATGGATATAAAGGATCTTATCCTCACCAACATGACAATTGTGAAGTGGTTCCTTATCATAAGAATACTCCCACATGAGATATCTATTGATATCAGAAATTTTACTTCTTTTCACTTGATCTAGATTAATTAAAGCCAATGATAAACCCTTCATGATTGGATACTATTGACACTAATGAACTTCTAGATTTACTTCGGAAATAATATCCATCAATTATTAAAATAAATATCTTATTAAACATCATGGGTCTGTGTTTTTTGAACTAAGACATCATCAATTACATTTCCATTCATTATAATGTAAGAAAGATAAAATTTAAAGGACTGATGATATTCATCCCATCACTTCTATAGGCGATTTATGTTTTTATGAGAGAAAATGACTTTGAGGTTATTATGGTATGTGTATACCACATACCCCTTTCCTTTAGGTAATGTATCTATCTATAAATGTCATAGAAAATGACCACTTACCCGAGTTCATGCAATGAGAAAATATGCCTGTGAGAAATCAACTGATGAGTACCGTATATTATGACTCAATCACCTTGCATCTAGAATGATCCTTGAAAACACCATATGAATTACAATAAACTATGTATCCCCTTTTAGGCATAATAAAAATTAGGACTAGCACAATGTTTATCCTTCCTTTAAACTTTTGAAAATATATCTCATAATATTTTGACCATGTGAACTTTACTCCCTTCTTGGTCAATCCTATAAGTGGTGGTATAATGTGAAAAATGTTCTAGATAAAGAATTTATAGTAATCAAATATTCTGATAAATCATTTTATATCAAAAAATTTATTTAGTTTCTCCAAATAAACAATGGATCTCATCATATATGGATCAATATATACCGGTAATTTTAATATAATGTGAACTAGTAAGTGAAATTTATTGATTAAAAAATAGCATTTTGTGATCATAGCATATAAATGTTTCTCTATTAGTGTACTAAGTTCAATTTTATGGTGTTTTTTCCTGATCATGTGTAGTATAAGAGTATACAAATATATCATCCAAAAAATTAAACACAATGGAATGTAGGAGTGGGTGCGAACCCCAATTCATCAAGGCCATAAATATTGAATATGTTTTTGTTATAATAAAAGGAATCAATTGATATTAATAAAGTATATTCATGCTATTGAAAACTATATGTGATACATATGAGGGTATAAATCTCACTTGATGGTAGTTCAATATCAATTAAACCATTTATAAGTCTGTTGATCCTTGGAGTTGGTCGTAGATATTATCTATACATGAAAATGTGTATCAGTTATTAAATAAAAAATGATCCAGCCTCTTGTAATCCACATATAGCCTCAGGATACCATTCGTCTTCTATGCCAAAAGTGTAGGTGAACCCCATGTATATTTAATGGGTCTTATAATCCCTTTTAATTCAAAGTCTTCCAACTATCTGATCATTTCCAAGAGCTAAGTAAGATCCACCATATACAGAGTAATAAATACCGATTCTACTCTTGGATTAGGCTTGATGGTGATGTCTACCTCTCTCCCAAGATGTAGACTAGAAAATTATTCCGAAAAGGTATACCTAATTCAGTCCACCAATGGAGGTAATATATAGATGTATTATAATATAATCATCAAGATAATGTATGGAAATATGGGCTGACACTCCACCCAACCTATGATGTCATGTCTAGTTTGACATTCTTGGACATCCCTTTCTCCTATGTGGACATAGGTGCTTTCATCGAGTGATGAAAAAGACACACTCTGATCTTAATAATAAATATGGTCTTGAAAATTCACTATCCTTTCCATGTTGAGAATTATGTTGAATCATTACATCTCAAGGATGAAATGTATCCACATGAAATGGTAGCCACTTATCTCTATGGGACACTCCTTGCATTAGAGAATACTCTCTAATCAGGTTTCCAATAAAGTGTCAATAGAGATCACACCACCAAAGTATTCAATCTTAGAACTAATAATTCTCATTAAGTTCATAGATATGAAAGAATTTTAGGTGGTATATTCAAGAAAAGTATATTCTAAAGTTGATGCCACTAGGATTGTACCTTATAATATAGATGGATCATCACTCTACTCTATAGGTGTAGGCTGCACTGCGAATAACTAACCGAATCCAAAACCTTAAGCTATTACATTAACTCCCCAAGTAGGTTCACTCTACTGGCATTACATAATATATATCTAGAGTTCTAGACCTCAACCACATCCTTGACTAGAATTTCTAGTTGCACTACAGTTTCCCTCTTACCATGGAACTATATATCCCACCAAAGAACTCAGACGTAGTGCAGATCCTTTCTCACAAGGCACTGGTGGAAAGGTCCTAAAAATATACAAAAAATAAATATTCTTCTATAGGATAGACAGAATAATAGGTCTCTATAATATTGGGGATTCTTGAAACCATCCCCCCACCCACACTGATGGAATACTATATAACTACTAGAGAGTACAATTTCACCACCACTTCCCTCATGTGAACACTCAATGTGACACCTCCTACCACAGGAATAACCACTTACCTATATAGGTGATGAACTGCTAAACTCTATGCCTTAGTCTTATCTCTATTACATACAGATATAAGAGCATGGTTCTCTACCTCATAGATGGTAGTTACTAGGTATATTTTCACCGATGTCATATGACATACATGAAACCATCCTCAAGGACCTCAATTTTTGTAGATCATCACCAAAATGATTGAGTGAAAATATTTGGAGCTCCATGAAACAAGTTTCGTAGTCCATGAAAATAATAGCTCCCTACTCTAGAAGCATGAATCCCCCAGATCAATTATATTAGGGTCTATAGAAAAAATTATTCATAAAAACTATTTTCGATCTCTCTCCAGACCATATCAATATTTTTATCTACATACATATGTATGCCCCACCATCAATTGGAAGATCCATGAAGAATATATATTTTGAACTTCACATTCCCTTCCTAAGGCATCTCCTGATGCTCAAAGATTTAATGTATAACCACTAACCAATACTTACTAGCGTAGGGACTTCCTTCCCCCGAAAATGTAGGTGGGGGAGATTATTGGAACTCTATCATCAACTCATACATAATTGGCAAAGTTTAGGGATATCCTTATAGAGACTATACTATATGTATAAAAACCTCTCAATTATGTGTTTCAATTATCATTCTGGGAATAATAGGTGGTACTATGGGTGGTGTTGTATGTGGAACTATAGTTGGTTTAGGTTCTGCCATCTCAAGAGTATGGTCGCCTCCACCTTCCTAACACTCGACCTGAGGCCATCAAGGAGGCATATATCAATAATAATATGCACACATATTAGAAAAAATATACAAGTAAGAATAGATTTTAGATAAAAAAATATTAGTATGAGGATTCACTGGACTAGATATCCCTGAACCCACACTCCCATATTTGGTCCTAAAAACATAAACTTAATATCTATGGATTTCATAACAACAATCATTACCTAGTTTCAACTATCAAGGATTTAAAAAATAAATAGAAAATATGGGATAACTTATGCACCTAATAACAATTTTGGATTAGATTTTTATAGAACTAGGAAAAACTCTTACATAATAATTCATTTGTTATTTTGTCAGCATTATTCCTTCTATACCTAGCTTTTATTTTTCTATATTATATCATTATTATTATCCCTACACTTTATCAAACCTTTTAAAAAACATTTTAAAACCAGGGATGAGAAAAAAATATCATTAAGGGAAAAAAATGAAATAATCTAATTAGTCAATTCTAAAACCATTAGATCTTAAAAGAGAGTTATCTTTTTTACATAATAATATTTTAGCACAAAATAATAATTTAATTACTCTTGAAATATTATTTACTACCAAAAGTTTTTTCATAAAAAAAATTATAGTAAAATATTAAGGAAAAATATTATTCATCATAGTTTCTTATAAAACATGAGAACCCATAATACATTTTGTTAAAAACATATATTTTCACCCAAAAATGGTGTAATCCTTCCTTTAAACAAATTATCACTAGCTTATAATTGGAAATAAAATGATTTCTATGAAAAATAATTAGTAGGCATAAAAAAGTCATATAGGTACCTTGGGACATTATAATCATAAAATGATTGTAAGAACCATTACATGTGGAATAACTAATATTATTAACTTCCATCATAATTCTCTAGAGAACAAAATCATTACCCAATACATTGGAGAGATATATTGGGATAACCCATGATCATATGCTAAATTAGTCTCACCTATCATCACAAACTTTATCGAACTCACCCATCAAAAAAATATGTCTAAGGAACATATCATAAATAAATCATTTTATGTTTTAACCATTTCATCATAATTCCCTTGAAAACACTTTTAAACTAATATGAAATGCACTTTCATATATCAAAATACTCTTTCCTTTTAAAACCCCATTTTAAAAAACTAAATTACCCAGAAAAATGGTAAAGAGTATTTTTATTCAAATAAAACATGGAAAATTTTAAATTTAGATAAAAAATAATTAATTATCATTGAAGTGGGAAAACCCAGTGATTCCATATATGTTAAAATGGAAAATTCATTTTATATTTTGTAATGAATGTCATAACTTTATATAAATAAATCCCAATTAAATAACTTTTCCAAAAAATAAAAAGTATCCTTTATAATTTATTCATATCCATACAATAAATAATTCTATAAATATGGACTTGTAATAAAATTATTCAGAAGATAAATATTAAAAATATATTTTTAAGGTAAAATGTGTCTTACATTAAATTTAACTCATCACATCTATTAATTATCTAGGTGGTTACTAGCAAATAGGACTTATACACTTCCTTAAGGGAGGTGTTAATTAGATATAGGTGTATACTAACCTACTAAAACAGATATCTGAGACTGGTCATACTAGGAAATCTAGATTTTTTTCATCCTAGTTATCTTTCAAAAACCTGATATCTCCTCATCTAAAAATCCATCATTCTTTTTCTTTAAGTATCCCGAAGCCTCTTATAAAGAGAAGACACAGGCTCAAATACCTCCAAGTACACTCCACCCAATTTACCCAATCCTTCACATATATAACTTTCATAGTCCCTTACTATAGGGACTTACCATCAATGATGTACCATATAATATTTTCTTGCTTTCCTGAAAATGTCTCCTTAATTCTTATCAGATTAACACATCTATTAGAAATAAAATTTTCCATCCACCTCCAAGAGGAGAAATATTAATTCCTCTCTAATTGATTATCCAAAATGAAGGAATTAAGTAGTTTATCTATTTATTATGTTATAACATTGGGTGACTTGAAGACTAAAAAATATGCATGAGTTTGGACATAATATCACTATTAACTAGCATAATTCTACCATCAAACGAGAGAAGGTGACTCTTCCAATTACATACATGAGTTGTGATAAATATGAATTTTTTTTCAAAATTCCATTTTTTGATTATCCTATGAGATATGGGAGCTCTTAAATACACCATCAAGATATTACTTCTTTAAATTCTCAGTAGATCTAGGATAGATTTTTCAGGATGAGACAATCAACCTTTCAGAATATAGTCATTGATATTTTGTATAACTAACTTTTTACCCACAATAGTTAGAATATATACTTATTTTTTAATTGATCTTATAAATAAATATACCCCTTATATTAAAAACGAAAAAAATTATCATCATAATATATGATTTGAGAGATAACGATGAACCCAAACCTATTTCTAAAATAGAGGATCTTACCCTCCCAATTTCATGTCTGATATTCTTAGTGAGACCCTCCTATCCAATTCTATAAAGTCTAGGTGATAATGGATAACAATTTTGTAAGAAAAAAATCAATTTTAAGAATCTAAAACAACTCCCCATTAGTGAATATGAGTTCCATGTAGATGGATATCACCTAAATGATAGATTTTTGGCCCACTAAGTAAATTCATCTCGTCTTATTATCTTCCCATTGCATCCCCACTCCATCCTGCTATACGCGTTATCCATATCTATATTAATCAATATATTAGATCCAAGATAATTAATTTTGATATCATACACCATATAATTTACAATTATAATTTCCACTTGGATACTAAGGCCCTTTATGAACCCACATTATTCATCTGAGATGATCTATGGAATAACTCTACTGATCCTTATATTAATGAGACTACTAATGATCCAGTATAAAAGAAAAATGGTTTCATTTACCATTTGATGTAAGAAAAATATTTATATAGATTATTACATTGACTTCAAAACATATCCCTCTATGTAAGATACCAATGTTTTTATTTCATAATGGTTAAATAATATTTAATGGAGTTATATGAATAAATATAATAAAAATGCTCACTTAAGAAGTATACGTATTCTACAGGAACAACTTTATATTTATAACTAAAAAAATTTTAGGTTGGTTTTTTACCTATCCAATATCTCTATGATGTGGTATGTGATCTTTGATAGATATTTTGATAGGTATTGGATGAATTAATGTGTTCAAAAGGTGCAAGGAAGATAGGATAAGAGGTTCCCTTTTATAAGTGAGGGGTGAGTCTCTCTTAGATTTTCTTAAGGTATTAAATTAATATAAGTTAATTATCTAAGAAAAATTGATAAAAATTGAAATATTTAGAATATTTGATGAGGATGATTAAAATAATCACTTTCAATATAAATTGGACATGTGTACATTATGTTTTCATCCATATCTATTTTTTAACCCCTGTTAACTCTTTTGACAATTACCTTGACATAGGTTTTTTACAAATTAGTTGTTAATAAATTTATTTTAAAAGGAAAAGTTACCAATAAACAAACCAGGGTTTTTATTTTTAACCATATCCCATTCAAATGGAAGATTATTTAATTTATTTGAATTTTAAATCATTTAATTTAATATTTTTCATTATAAAATATCATTAATATCATTTTTGGAAATACGTTTTTATTTCAATGTGAAAAAAACATGGAAAAAATGAATCTGAATATAAACCATTAAAATATAAAAAATATGTTATATATATATATATATAAAATTTTGAGATATTATAACTTCCCAAAAATATTACTTTCATAGTTTTTAAAATCATTTATATGATTTTTATACTGCCTGCAGAAGCACTACATCAGTGTTGTGTAATTATTTGCGCCAATTATGTCATCAATAAAAATTAAAAATAAATTACCATCTTAAAAATGAGTAAATAAAGTTAATGATAAGCCATTTTTTTTAAATATGTATATTTACCCACATATATTCTATGTCTTCTTATTTAATATGTTATTTTGATATTTCAATCCATACACAAAATTTGAAAAATCATTTGGAAATATAAATTTTTATATGACATAAAAATTATAATATATCCATAAATATAATAAATAATATAATTTATTTATTAGAAAATTTAGTAAAATAATTATAACATCTCAAATATTATCATTAGGACACAAAATTGGACTTCACTAGTGATGCACAAACACTAAATTTACACTAAAATGATATTTTTATTTATCATAAATAAAATTTTATTTATGTGTTTTTATTTAATTTTTTTATTATATTATCCTAAATGATTATTTCCATATTATTAATTAATATTTTTATCATATATATGTCTTCTTTATATCAAAAAATACCTTATTTCATAAAAAAATGTATTTTTTATCATTCCCAAAAAACATTACTTCTTTAGAAAAAATATAAAAAAAAAATTGGAAGAAAAATTGGATTTCAAAATCTAGAAATTAATTCCAATTCATTAAATAAAATTCCCATATGTTATATAAATTAATTTTATTATATACATGTAAAATACAATGAAAAACAACTTAAAAAAATAATTTTTAAGCCAAACAAATGAACGTATACAAAAAATCCAATATAAATATGGTTACAATGTAATTAATTATATTATTTATTAGTAAATGATTATTATATTAATTTAATATCAAAATAATATATTAATTGTAATATTTAATAAAATTAAACATCTGTTTTACAAAAAACGATATTTTTCACTATTGACTAAAAAGTTAATCATTTTAGAAAAATCCAAAACATTCACCATATGATAATTTTTGTATCATGATATAAAGTGTGATATAATTTTATAAATTAAAATTACTAAAATTTAAATAAATTAATTATATTATTCACTCACAAAAAAAAAATTTGAATCACTTTTTTAAGAAAATTATTTTTTTTGAAGAATAAAATGACTTTTCCAAAAACATGAGCAATTATTTACTATTATTACAGAAATAATTTTTATTGAGTATGACCATTATATATATATATTTCATAATGTTATTTTTCTTATTCATACACTCTTATTCAATGAAATGGTTTTAATAGTTATATTTAAATAATAATATTTTGTGGTTCTTTTAAGCTCAGTGTTATGTGTCTTTTATGATATTGATAATAGTATTATTTTTAATTTCATAGAGTTTAAAATGAACAACTCCTATAATAAATCAAAACCTCTAAATTTTATCTTGAGATAATTATCAAGGTATTAACATTTGAAAATACCTTTGTTGAAAACCCACAAAAAATGTTAATAAAATATCATTTGGAAAACAGGGAAAGGGAAATAAGTAGGACATATAAAATAACACACACTAGGTTTAAAAATAGGAGAACAATACTGGGAAGTAAAAATATGGATGTGGAGTGGAAAAATAAATATCCAGCTGATATAAAGTGATAGAGAATGTGTTTATGATAAAATAAATGATCGTAAAACCATAAATCAATAAGGTATTTAGAATAATATCAATTCATCATAAATAATGATAATAAGAATTTATTATTTCAAGATCCCCCCTAGAGTTGAGAAATTTACTTACCTTTTGTGACCAAGTACTTAAGGAAATATATTTACATGAAAAGTATAATTTCATCCTTTATTCAATTTCTATTACAATCTCACAGTTTTCGCTAAAATATGAGTATTAAAGATGAATTATTCTTTACCAAAGCACTGAAATAAAGTTTTAATAAATCACATAATTACAAAACTGGATAAAATTTATTCCTCATTTCATCATAAATTAACAAAAACTAAATTTTTTAGTAAAAGTTAATTACAAAAATGAATACACCTCCATATAATGAAATTGAACAATAATCTAAAAATCCTCAATAATTACACCCAATATTCAACCAAAATCATTCATTAAAAATATTACTTTACATTTATTCAAACTATTCCCAACCAAGTCTGAGAACAAAAAATAAGAAAGATTTGATCACATATTATTAGGAGGTTAATTTAAATTTTATCTCTGTTTAATATTAGTCACTCATAAATTTATATAACTAAAAATGTATATTACATAATAATATAATGTCTAAAATAAGAAAATCATTTTCATATATTACCTAAATCACAATAAATCCACACTTAAATAATATATGCTTCCAAATGATATTTCAACAATTATTCGTAAAATAAAATTTTGTTATATTCTATTCCATTTATTCATATAATTTTCCCGAAATATATAGTGTTATTATTACAAAAATAAAATTTATCACTTAAACACGATATCACTTTTAAATCCATAGAAATTAATGTGATAAAATTAAAGTTCGAAAATCTATTTAATATTTTTCTTTCAAATTGGTTAATTAAAAAAACAATGTCATAGTATCCAGGAAATCATATTGTCTACTGGTAGGTGATGTAATATTGTCGCATTTTGCTTGTGGGATCAATATCCATAACCATAAAGGTTGGGACAGGTTTTCACTCGATATCAAATTTATCATTTTACTAAAAATATATTAATTTTATTCTTAAGTAATTCTCAAAAATATGATGAAGATACTCTAAATAATGAAAATTACATCATCATTAATGAATGTTTTAACCCATAAGGATATATTATTTATTTTAATTTATAACACCCAAAATGTAATATCATTATTTTTAAATAATCCTTCTTATTAAACCTAAGGGTTATATATACATAAAACTAATAAAATTTCTCCCATTATATTTTTATTCACCTTAAGATCTCATCCCTTAAAACAACAAAAAGGGTTTTCTAACCCTTTGAACTTATGATAAAAATTAAACTTATAAACCCATGATGGTATCCTTATCTCTTAAGTTAAACTCACATGAAAACATAATAATTTCAAAATGTATCTAAACCCTGATCTGATACCAATTGTTATATCCCCAAACCCTCACTTTTGAATCTCATGAAAAAAACATAAACATTACAATTTTGGATTTGAGACTAATAAATATGACCTAATTCAAACCATAAAAAACTTATAGCATCAATAGAAAATATTGGATCACTCACATACTGAAGGACCACTTTGGTTTAAAGTTTTCGATAATTACAAAAAACTATTACATAATAATACCCATTTATTTATGTGAGCAGTATTACCAATATTCCCAATTTTTCTTTTTTCTATATCAAATTTTCATCATTTTTCATAATCATCCTTAAAAACTATGAGAAACATTTGAATACATGAGATTAGAAAAAATATCAATAAGTGATATAAAAAAAACTTAACACATTATAAAATTTTAAAACCATGATATCATAAAAGATATTTTCCTTTAAAATAATACACTTTTCATTAAAAATAATAATTTAATTACTTTTGAAATCATTTTTACTAACCAAAGTGTTTTATAAAATAATTTATTTTAAGAAATAATGGAAAAATCATGGTCATGAGAGTTTCCTGAAAATAATGAGAACCCATGAAAATTATTTTCATAAAAATATACCGTTTTACCATAAAATAAAATAGTTTTTCTATTAAAATAAATGATCATTAATAGACCATCTAAAATAAAAATATTTCCATGAAAACACATTATTATATATAGAAAATTCATATAGGTTTCTCAGAGAAAACTAATTATATAACCATTTTGATAACCCTTATAAGATGAATAAACAATTTTTCAACTTCCAACACAAATATCTAGAGAAGATAATTATTACACAAAAAATTAGATAGTTATATCGGTCTCACCCGTCAATATGAGTTATATCATCCTCACCCATCCTTAAGATATATATCAATTTCACTCCTCATAGTTATTTATATCAGTATCACCCATCACCAAAAAATAATTTCCACAGAATAAATCCTGAATAAAATGTTTTAGTCTTGAACCTTTTCATAATAAATCCCATGAAATACTCTTTTGAACTCATATACAATACACTTTTGGGTATTAAAATACCCATTCCTTTTAGAAACAAATTTTGAAAAATAAAATACATTAAACAAAGGAAGGAGAGTTTTTATTTAAAGAAAATAATGATGCATGTAAATTTATCGAAACTTCAATTAATAGTTTCACCATAAAGAAAAATCCCATGATGTTCTATATGTTAAAATAGAACTTTCTATTTTTCTTTTTTAAATAAAGTGAAAAAATTCGGTATAAATATTTCATTGTAATATATTTATATGATGTTGAATGTTTCTTTTATAATTCATTCCTTTCTATTTAAATATTTCAATAAAATAATTTATTAATATAGTAAAAGGGAAAAAATATTTAGAAAATAAATCATTAAAAATGATGTTTTTAATGTAAAGTATTTCTTAACTTAAGTCCAACTAATCGTATATATTAATTATCTTTCTAAAAATAATCATAAGATATTATTTAATTTCTTAAGAACCCTTATCACGTTTATTATTTATTTATTTTATTTATTACCATGTTATAAATATTTTCTTAATCAATTAAGTCGATATTGGATGATTTGATGAGATTCATCTTATATGTACAAACTGACATTTGTAGGTTGAATATGGTCAAAGGTAATTATATGGTCATCTCTGGAATAATTATAAATAAATAACTATCATTTTGATAAATTAATAATTCATTTAAAACAACCCATGGAAGACGGTTATGAAAAATAAACTACGTTATTATCATAGAGATGGTAGGTCGTACATATAAGTAAGTAATATTTATATTTTTTTAAAGAACTCAAATGATAGAAATTAAGTATAATTTTATCATTCCATAATGTTTATTATACAAAAAATACCATATTATTTCTAAAAATATACATATATAATATTTATTTTATGTGTTCATGAAAAAAAAATCACATCACTTTATAGAGGTGGCCATCTACACGTACACATGAATGGAATTATCATTTTTTAATGGATAGATAGGTATTAAAGTATATTATATATTATGTTTGATAAATTATAAATATTTTAGTAATTATATATATATATATTAAATACATCATTATAACTAGACGTGAGAGATGATTATTGAAAATGAATTACATCGGTTTGTGGGGCGGTAGTCCGTCGTACACATGGGCGATGGATTCTTCTATCATTTTATGGATGATGGAGATGGACATAGGTAATTAATTTTACATAATAACAATTAATTATATGAAGTAAAATAATAATATTATTTCACCGTGGTTTGTGAATATTTTAAGTGGGTATAAGAATAAATAAAATTAAAATGGTTTGTTAAGAAGTATACCTCTTCTTTGAACAAACTCTTTGGGTTTATACCTAAATCCTACCAAGGTTTATTTTATGATCAAAACAAGGTTTCTAGGACATATGGAAAAAAATTTAGGATAAATTTGTCTATTTTTGGTTGTACTAAATTTCCCAAAAAGGTGTGATGATTTGAAGATAGTAGGGGCCCTTTTATAACTAAGAGGAGGGGCATTGAATTTATTAAAGTATTAAATTAATATAAATTACTTTTCCTGGGAAAAGGTATCCAAATTTATATATTCTAAATAATTTATTGTAATTATTCTAAATATTATAATAAAAAAAGTTTTTACATGGTTAGTTTATTTTTTTCACCCTTATCTCTTTATTTTAACCCTCTATTAACCTGTATGATAATTACTGCAGTATAATGCTTTTTTAATCTTTAATAGTTAAAAAGGTTACTATAAACAGAGAGATAAAAAAATAGAACATGGATGATATATTAATCCATATCACATTAACATGGAATAATATATGATCGTTTTAATTTTAAATCATTGAAAAAAATATTGTTTGTTATAAAATATCATTAGAGTCATTTTTAGAACTAATAATTTAATTAGATATTGAAGAAAACATGAAAATATAAGAATTAATATATAAATATTAAAACAAATTATAATATTTTATATTTACATATAATTTCATGGGTCACTATAACTCAAACAAACACAATTAAATTTAGAGATTTTAAAATCATTTACGTGATTTTTTAACCACCTGCACAAGATCGTTGTCAGATTTACGTAAGAAATTAATTTAATTATTTTACCAAAAAAAAGTAAAAATAAATTACCAACATAAAAATAAATATATATAGTTCATGATAAAGATATATTTTTTGAAATTATGTATATTTACTCACATATATGTCGTGATAACTTATTTAATATGTTATTTTTACTTTTATAGCCATGCGCAAGCATTGCCGAATAATTTGTAAATTTCATGAATTATATAGAACAAAAATTTGAATATATCAATAAAAATAATCTATAATACTATATATTTATTTACCATATCAATATTATACTTGTAACTTCTAAAATATTTTCTTTTAGAAACCAAATTTGACTTTTCCTGTGTTGTGCATTCACTACGTCGACAATGAAAATGATATTCATATTGATCATCAAATATATTCTAATATATATGTTTTGAATTATTTTTTATGATATTTTTAGTATATTATAATAAAATATTTTTATATATATCGAATGAAATTTTATATCTTACTTATTTCAAGATGAAATGATAAAATATACCGTGTTTCTTAAGAACAATATTTTTTACCATTTAATAAAACATTATCTTCTTAAAATAAAATTTAGAAAAATTATTTGACTGAATAATAGATATATGAATCCAAAAATAAATTACATTTCATCAAATTCAGTTCCTATAAGTGTTAGAAATTATTTTTAATATAAATTTATAAATTCAATCAAAAGCAGTTTATAGAAAAATGCGCTGTTGATCCCACAAATGAGCTTATGAAAAAAATTTAAATATGATTAGTGTGTAATTAATTATATTATTGAAAAAAAATTAGGATTATACTAACTGAATATCAAATAAAAAACACAATGGGACTCTTAAATTAAATGAAATGATAGTTTTACAAATATCATAATTTTTCACTATTCCCTGAAAAATAATATTTTTCAAAAAAAATATCAAAATTTCACAACAATATATTTTTTATATGATAAATTCAAAAATGATATCCTTATTATAAATTAAAGATTTTATAAATTAAATAAATTAATCATAATATTTCTTCACAAATGGAAATAAAAAACATTTTGGAAAAAACATTTTTTTGAAGAATATAATTGGTTTAGTAAAAATGACTTCTTATTTCCAAAAAAATTTATCAATAAATTTTTATTTAGTAGGACCATGATATATATTTCATTATGTGGTTATTAATATTCATACTCAACAATCCAACTTCATGGTTATAATGGTAATATTTAATGAAACAAATTTCATTGCCTGTTTAATATTCGTGTTATATGTCCCATAAACCATCAAATACAATATTCATTATAAAATATCAGGGTATTTTAACACATATGTTACACTAACCTAACTAACGTCTTCTAAATTAATGTTATATGTTGAAATATAAAGTCTTATTCAAATGGGTTCAACTATATGGGGATCCAATTCCATATTATAGATGAAAACATGCTTTAAGTTGCATTTGGAATCTCCATTTAAAAGAAAGCATATTTTTATTCATCAATAATTTAAATTTAAAAGTTATTCATATAATGGTTATGTTATCGTGATATCTATTATCATGTAATAATGATATAAATTTTATAAGTTAAATTTTTATTCTATTTCAATACTACTAGCTTTCAGTATAATGTAGTAAAATTTAACTAGTATAAATACAATGGTTAAGTTATATGGTATTCCATTCCTAATTTATAGTGGCATAAATATATAAATTTAAACTATAAATACATTTATCTAAAACTGGATAAATGTTTATGATTATGAAATTGAGGTTCTATATTGTTAACCATAAAAAATTGGTTAGTTAAGGTTTCATCATCAAGCAATATGGAAAAACCCATTTAGGTTGATAAAGAAAATTTATGTAACCAAATTGATTTCCTTAATTCTCTATAAGGATCATTATAATTTAATATTAGAGTAATCAATACAAATAAAATAATAAACATATAATACAATCAATTAAATATTCAAGGTATAGAATATACATGACATATAAATCTTATATTTCTACAATGATGCATGGGTTAAATCTCCCTTGTTGGGATAGAGAAAGGGAGAAAATATATAAAACATAAAATTATAAAAAATGTGTTTCACCAAGTAGTAAAGAGAGTACAACTATAGTAGGATAAATCCAAAAAAACATGTCTCACCCCTAGAAACATATATTTCCACCCACACTTGAGTCAGATAATCCTGAGAACATGTTCATTACCAAGTTCTAATACATATTATTCTCCTATATACTAAACCCATATAGAAATAAAAATGAAAAAAATAAAATCTTTGATAATACTTTGTGACATCTCTGACATAGTTCATATATAATTTACCGGTCTGTTTGTCCATATGGTACCATGTTCTCCACACTATACAATGATGGCTTTTAAAAAGAAGTGAGCATGTATTATTTTTTAGGTGGTAGAATGTACCTTATTAATCAGATTAAAACAAAGAAATAATAAGCATATTAGACTAATAAATAAATGTGGTTGATAAATTAATAAAGTAATAATAATTAAAGCAACCCATAATCTATATATATACTAAATAACATACATAAATAAGTGAACAATATACGATACATTTATGTCATGAAAATACAAAATATTGAGTAGGAAAGACATAGTAGCAGGCATATAATAATATGGAAAAATGAAAAAATTACCAAAACAAAATCTCTATGAGAATCCCTAGAAATGTCTTATTTCGATACTCCCATGATCCCAACAATAAAAGAGATCATGCATCCAAAATATGAAGCTTCCGTTTATACTTTATTATATCCTTGAAATCCTTTAGATTACAATACGGTGTCCCAAATATCATGTGAGGAGAAATATGTAGTCTAAAAACAATGGTGTCTATTTTATAACTTGTTTTTTAATATAATATTTAATAGTTAGTGGGAATAAGAAACTAATGTAATATAAATAAATAAAAACCATGTCATCTTGGGTTTTCATATGATACCCGGATTAACTAACCTACTTCAACCTAAATTGTATGTCACTGAGCATATGAACTATTAATTTATTCTAATACCCAAGGAATATATCCAAGTCATCTATGTGTAAGAACACAAATGAATCCATATATTTCTATAGAATTCATTACTTTTGGATGTTGAGCTAACACATAGTGATCAACCATGAGGTTTTTCATTTTGGGGTTGAGTGTAAACTAAAGGTTGAACCTTGGAATTCCATTTCTAAAATTTTCCTTCCAAACAAAGGAAAACTATCCTTATGAGTTGGTTAGGCCTTTTGGGAATTTTAGGGAATGAGCATAGGAATAAATTTTCTGAAGAAATTTAGAAAAACCTTGGGAGGTTATCCCAAGTGATCTAAATATTTTGGAGAGGATGATGAATCGACAATGTAGAAATAAGTATTTCATCAATGTAAGATAGTGAATGAATCCAAGAAGGGGGTAACAAATGGAATTTTCATCTATGAATCCGGTGAATTTGTATTATTTCACTGAAGGAATCATAGGTTGGGAATCAAAGGCATGCTCAATTTAGGTCATTCCATTAACAGTGTGATAAAAAAAATCAATGATAGTAGTTTAATGCTCATTTATTAATTAATCATAAATCCAAGTTAAGTATCCATGTAATTTGAAAATGTACTTAATTAGATAATATCATTATATTGTAATTTAAAATACAGACACACCATAAGGGGGTGGAAAGGATTATGGCGATCAACCTCTAATAGAGTTATAGGGTCTTTTAGAACATATAATTTAATATTTAGGTAAAAAAATTAATGTGATAAGGATTTTAGGGGAAACACATGAAATATACAGCATGTTTCACAATGAAACATGTTACAAAACACTTATACACATATGATAAAGTATTATAACACCTACATAGGCCCTATAGAATGATCTTTATATGATATAAACCTCATATTTTGAAGGGAACATGAAAAATTGGAAAACTATAAAAATGGCCTGAAAATAGGGTATATTAGATCTCATGAAGATAAACCCAATAATAGAAAACAATAAAATAAGAAGAAGAGAAAATAGTGTTATCCTTACCAAGGGTGTTCCAACAAGGGAAACTAAAAAGGAATCATAGTCTATAGGAGAATGATCTACTAAAATTCCAAAGTAGTGATAATATAGAGGCTTCTCCAACATTCTATAGAAGATACAGAGAATTAATATTTTTTATTAATGTTTCAAAGGTATAGGATGATATAATGTATGATAGAACAATTCAAGTGGATCTAGATGACTTGAATGTTTATTGGATCGAAAAGAAAGACCATATTTCTGCTCTTGGAATCAATGGGAGAAAATAAATCTAGAAGAATGCATTCAGGCCTGGGATAGGTTGTCCTCACATTTTGAGGACCTCATCAAAGGTGATCCAGACATAATGGAAACATCTCACTCATGGAGCTTAAAAATGGTGATTAATTCAATATCAGTAAATCTATTTTGGAATAGTTTTTTAATTTCATTTTTAGGATTGAACTTGTTTTCCCTTATAATTTTTTTGGGTTTATCATATTCCCTCAAAATTGTTTTTCGAAGAATAAGTAGGATTATTTTTATGGGAACAAGTGAATAAAATTAATTCTATGTATTATTAATTGGGAAAAAAATTTAACCGTAATGTTAGCGAAACTATGTTCCAAATGTTCATCCCTTCTATCTAGGATCACTACACCTTACATAGTTTCGGAACATGTTTAGACAAACTATATAAAAACCATTTGAGATAAACTTTCATTAAATTTCACACCTTTAATGGTCTACAAGCCTACGTCACATGGTTTATCAAACCATTCACTCCCCTTGTCAAGTCCATACAGCTGAGGTCTATGGTTTCCTAAACCATGTGTTAACCATGTGCTTCATCTTCTTTCTATAAAAACTGTTACTTTAGACTGCAGAACTTTCTGAAATCTCCTGAAACCTCATATACCCCTTTTAAATCTATAATTATTATAAAATATGTGTTTTTAAAGAATTAGAAAGGGGTTTATTCTTTAATAAAAAATGGTATCTTACAATTCATATAGAGAAAAAAGGTGGATGGTAACATTTTAATAATATCCTCAAACTATTATAAGATACATAAAAAGAAAATAACTTTGATGAGAAACAGTTTTTAGGAATTTTAGTAAAAAATCTTTCAGAATATTAAATATAATAGATCATTTGAATACATTTAAAAAGAATTTATTTAAAAAACTAAGTGGAAAATAATTTATTTTAGAAAACATGAAATTTCATAGGGATGATTAAATCTAAAAAGACAAAGGTGGTGAAAATATTTGTTCACATAGAGGAAAAAATAAAAAGATACATTAGAGAATAATTTTAAAGTTATTGTAAAAAGAATGATTTAAATGTAACATTCAAAAGTTTTTTCCATAAAAGTGGAAGTAAAAAATATAAAACATTTACTTTTGAAAAATAAAATCCAAAAAATTATTCCTAAAAATAATTTTTTTTATTAAAATAAATGTGTCGTGGAAGACAAAATATATAATTTTAAAAGGAAGGAAATACCTCATTACAATTTTTAAAACCATTGTTCAAAAAGACACATCATAAAAAGGTATTAAATTTTTCTTTTGAAAATGGGTAAATATAATAACTAGAATTATATAAAATATTACAAGTTATATTTCCTAGAAAGATAGAAGAACGTTTGTTTAAAGGAAAATATTGTCAAGGATGACAATATTCATTGTTAAGAATGTGAGTTATTATAATCAATGTCATACTTTTATTTTAGAAATTTTATTTTTCAAAGATGTGGTTATTGCTGATGAGAATTAATTTCCCAAATAAAAAAAGGAAATACCAAATACAATAGAGAAATTTAATGTTCAAATAAATCTTAAAATATATTCTCAGTTAAGCAAGACAACAACTAAATGCATCAAAAATTGAGTCAATAAAACCATTATGACATTATAAATTTTGGAATGAAAACTCTTATAAGGATATAATTTCAAATGAAACATTAAATATCAAGAATAAATATTAATAATGACACAAAATAATAAATTTGATGTTGATAAACCATTCTAATGAAAATATATTATATAATAAGAAGTATGACTTAATGGGTGAGAATTTAAGTTAAGAAACCTCTAAAATAACATAATCATCATGGTTTTATTTTATAATCCTAGAATTTAAGAATAAGATACCATAAAAGTATTAATTTTTAATAATAAATTAACATTGTAACTATTGAGTTCAATAAGAGAGTTAGTAACTTAATAGATGAAAATTGAGTTACCAAAAACCCATACCTTGTTCTTGATTCATTCTACTCTGGCACGTAACATCCTAAATATTCAAATTAATTTTATTAGATACATTCTGAAGAATTTTTTCCTTTAATATTTAATTTTTTATGGATTCTTTATTATCACATGATGTTTATTTATTATATATCTTCTTCTTATGTTTATGTGAAAAATCAATTGGTGTTGGCTTATTTCAGAAATTTCAATGATGAAAGATGATATTTCAATAATAAGATAAATAAATAATGTTAACCTTATATAACCAAAAATATTTTAATTTATTATTAACATATAATAATATTGGTTTTCATATTTCCATGGTTATCCAGGATAAAGTTGTATTGTAGGTGGTTAAACTGAGCCCAACATGAACACACTATATCTCAAGGGGTGATTATGGTTAAGGAAGCATATAATATCATTATAAAATAAGAATAATGATATTATTTTTATTTATTTATGTCTATTACCATACTTTCTATTTTTTTATAATGAAAAAAATCAATATGGAATATAAAAAACAATAATTCATTGAGATTATAGCTCGTATGACACACAATTAATGTTCTTTTATTTTTATATATGAATAGAAAAGAATAAATAAAGTGATATTAATTAATATAATAACAAATATATATTATAATAATACTTTTTTTATCATATTACTATGGTATGTATTGATTTGGAGGATAATGTTTAAGAATAAAATGTTAAGTGTTAAGTAATACTCACTTTGTGTATTTGAACATTCTATTGAAAGTATCCATGGAAATGAACAGATTATGATAACTAATTGTTACCCATGTATTTTAAAATTGAAAGATAGGATTATAGGAGGAGTTTAAATTTAGAGTTTCATGATTTAATTCATGAGAATTTGTGTGGTATAATTGGGTGGAAGTGTCTACTTTTATAAGTGATGAAAATTGATCTTTTTGGAATACCCCTTAACTTTTCAATGACATCTTAACACAATTTAGGGTAAAAAGACGAATTTTTTTTAAATAATATATTTTGGGGTGAGAATGGTCTATAAATATTCAAAAAATTATTTCTTCACATGTTTTAGAAATGTTATCCTTCATTTATTCATTGGATTTTACGTTTACCTCTATTAGTTTTTACCTAGGTACATAGTTTTTAACTGAGCAATATATGTTTTATTAAATAAATAAAATTAGCCCTATTTAAAAATTCATCTTTAAAGAAAATAAATTGGATATTCATCAAATATAATTCAATTTCTAAATATGAGAAAAATAACTTTTAAATTAAAATATGTTTGTATATATATTTTTATAGACAAATGGTATTTTACCATCAAGTGTTATTAATTTTATTTATAATTGGTTATGAATATAATATATTTTAATATAATTATATGTGTTTTTACCCCTGAAAGCACAATGTACATACATTTTTTTTATTAATTTTGGATAATCCCCTTTTAATGGTTCAGGGGGAACCTTACACTGCTCATAAAAATAGAAGGCAATGCCTTTTATATGACCATGAGGGCCCCAATGATGACACACACCCCTTTAACAGTTAATGGGGAACCCTAAATTTGCTATAAAAATTTGTGTCAAGGCCTTTTACATAACCCTAATCACCCCAAAGTTGACATCATAGGATATGACCCACCTAATAATTATATTTTTTTTTTCAAACTCCAAACCATTGCAAGGCTACACAGCCAGAATTTCCCCATGCATAGTGCACAGTGTCTGGTCCTGATAACTAGATCCATACCCTCTCATTCTTATAAATTTGAAATCGCTACAAATATGGATGTGAAACCCTAATCCTTATCGAAAAAGTGGTAGTTTTTATCCAAATCAGTATTTTTCACTATTCACTTAAAAACCAATTATTTCAGAACAAACCCCAAAATTCATCTTTAGATATTATTGTTATTCTAAAGAAAGAAATTGTGTTCAAATTTTTATATTAAAATTATAAATTTTATAAATTCAGTTTTTGAGTAAAATAATAAAATATAGTGAAAACTCATTTTATTGGAAAATGGCCTCATCAAATATTAACTATTATAAGTCTTATTTCATATGATTTTCCAATAAATTTTTGTTGGAAAATTATTAATATCAACCATACTTTATCTCCATTAATCATACTTTTTCTAAAATAAAAATAAATATTCCATAAAAATGATATTTAAAAAATCTTGTCTAAACAATAAATGATCTTATTAGTCATTTGAGAAAAACTAATTAAAATTAATTCATAGTAAAAGTATCATTTATTTTCATTATATAAGTATTTCATAATGCAGTTAATATTATTTATTTTTTTAATTAAATGCCAATGTTTTAATGGTTATTCAGAATATTTATATTTTTATAAAAATATATTTTGGTTTTGTTGTAGTTCAGTGTTGCATGTGGATAAAGCCATTGAACATATTTTTTTCATTTAAATAATACCATATCGTAAAATATAGAGGGTTTACATTATCCACATCTTAAATAAATTTCATCCCCACAATTTGAATTTTACCTAAAAAATTATCTAATGGGATTTATAAGGTATAGAATGCTTGAGGTGACAAAATTACTCACATAGGGAAGGCTAGGAAACTCACCTATAAGCATATCTCCATGTTGGGTTATAATGACCCAAACTTTTATTAATGAAAATTCATCTTGATCAAATTAAATGTATTAATATTTAAAATGGTTATATAACCTATGAACTTCCTTGGTTTTATGTTTTTAGATTTTAAAATACCATTAAGAATTGTTACTGCTTCTAATATAGTCGTTGAATAGTGAACACATGATTAGTATAAATATAAGGCCTTAAAAAAAATCCAATTTACTCAGATAAAGGAATTGATGACCTCATACAATATAATTTCTTCATATGAAGCCCATATGTCGAAGCTTGAAAAGGAGGTAGCATCACTGGGATTTACTCATGACCAAGACCAATCCAAGATCAACACATTAAGCTTGAATAGAACTGCCTACAGAAGAAGAGGAAGTTAATAGAGATTACCGACCAAGAGAATTTATCTAAGCCACCCCAATAGTTTATCACCATTACAAACCTTACCCAAAGGTCTTATGCTGGTTTTATAAGTTGTTATGTAACAACACCCTAGAACTATGATTAAATGCATTACGTTCGTTTAAAATAAAGAATATACATTGATTTTATTATTATTACTTTGTATTTTTTTTTAAAAGCATAAATAGTAGTTTCAGTTAATGTTTAATTAAGAAATATATTTTGATTAAATAATGGATTTTTTTAATTAAATAACATTTTAATAAAATATTATTACTAAATTATGTTTTATTAAATATATATAATCGTATAATTTTTATGAATAAAATTGTAATTTTTATTGAGGTTTGAAAGTTGTTTTTGTCAAAACCCATGAATTTTCAATAAATATCGGTTTTTTATTTTAAAATTAAATATTAATTTATTTAGAAAATTATTTTGATAAAATCACTATTATTTTTGGATTTAGGATGTCGAAATTATATAATGGTGAATTTTTCCTAATTTTCTGAGACAATTGATTTTTTGGATAAAAATTATGTATTGTTTAAATATATAATGTTTTTTATGAAATCATAATGACTAAAACGTGATGTAAAAAAGAAAAAAAAAATTCTGCCAATATATGTTTTACATTTCAAATTATGTCATTTTTTATTTTTTTGATTAATCTTATGGTGCCCTAGTGGACCCTCCAAGACTTATAAAACATTTTAACTTTTAAAATGATTTTCATGAAGGTGTTACTGAACTCCACTTAATAAAGATTAATATTATAATAATTTTGGACATTGTCGTTATAAAATAATTTTTTCCACTCCCCTTTGGAGAAAACTGTGGGAAAACCGTGGGAAAACCGTGGGTTGGTTTGTGGTTTTGATTCGTTTAATGTTTGGTGTCCAAAACCTAAACAATAAATAATTCCCTCTCATTTTCTATATAAACCCACTCAAATTCACATTCATCTTCACTAAAACCATTTGGATCTCAACCAACCTATTACCTTATCTCTATATAATCCTCTCATGGTTCCCCAATCGTCTTATAATCCTCCATCAATCCTCTCCCAAGCCTTTGTGGTCACCCTTCCAAGTAATAAGTCCTCACTTTCCATTCTTCTTTATTTATGTCCGTGTTTCTTTATATTTTTATGCCCTTTTAATTTCAATTAAAAATTTTGGGGTATGATTTTAAACCTCCCATATACTACCCTCATTATTTTTGAATGATGTGATATCCCTTTCTCTCTCATTAATTTTTCCCATGTACACATGCTACCATGCTGAAATTCCATTAGGGATTTCAATCTCATTTATATTCAAGAAATTATTTTATATTATGCATATAAATTCCATTAAATATGATGGTAAATGTATCTATATGAACCCCTTACTATCAATTTCATTTAAATATGATGAGATACCCCTTTCTCTCTCATCAGCCATTTTTATGAATTCTTATGTCTTGTCGTTATGCTGCCAAAATTGCACCATGATTTTCCAAGACAAAGTCATGGTTTACTGAATATCATGCCCATTTATATATCAAGGGTATTCACTTTTATAAACATTTACTTATTGATTTTATAGATTCATGTATGTATTCCACATTCCTTTATAGTGGAATAAATTATGATGTTGAATGATTCCATGTTGTATGATCCATGTGGCACAATTATGCATGAAATAAAATGATTAAGAAGGGTGCACCCTGATATCACTTCAATGCATTGGGTAAATATTAGTATCATGATATTTCAAGTTTTATGATTCTTTAATCATGCTAATTAAAGTAAAATGAGGGTTTAATCATTCTTCATGTGCTATGATCCTTGGATCATGCTAATATCATGTTAAATGTTGTTGCCACATTTCCATGTTAGGATAATCATGCTATATCTTGTATTTATGTTCATGTTTCTCTTATGATCCACTTATATTCCTATTTCTGACCATTTTATTCCTTTTTTACTCTCTTATTCAGCTTTATATATCACCCTTTTCTTTTGCATGTCCTCAAGTTATCTCGTTCAATGCTAAGTACGAAGGAATGTTGTGGTCAGGTAAAATAATTTTTCAATAAAGACATGTATTTCATGTTTTAAGTTGTTAATTAATGTTCTTAATTTTCCCAAGACACTATACCTCTCAATCCTCATTGTTGTCTTAGGTGAATGTTCATGTAATAAATTAGATTTAAGTGTGTAATGAAGAGCACGGTTGTTATAATTAGTATCATAGGATATGTTTAGTTATTTTTGGGATTAGGATTAGAAAAGCCTAATGAAATAATTAGGTATAAGACTAAGTATAATAAAAACATCCATAAATTTTTGTGAGTTTAGAGTATGTGGTTTATCAAGTAAATAAATCCCTGTATGGATATGAACAAGTAGATCTAGATTTAGAACAAATGTATCTAGGGGTAAACCCCAAAAACAATGCTTTGATCTAGACTCGAATCAGAATTGGTGCATGACAACGGGCCTTGATGAACTGTTAGTTATGACACTACCAGGGGATATGCTTTTGTAAATTCATAAGATTAGCATGAACCATTATTAAGGGAATAAAAAAATTCCCCTAAGAACTTATATTGGGAAGTAGATAATGGATAACACAAATTTAAGCCTATAAATTAATAAGCTAAGGAAATAAATGTAATTTATAAGTTATCTATTTTTTTATTTGGATTACCCTTTATGTGTTACCCGTAACTTTAATTTTATTCTATCTAATGGACGGGAATAAGAGGAAGTAGGCTTACAACTGATGCGAAGATCAATGTGACGATTGTTCTAATGAGAGGCCCAATCCAATGGGAGCTAGAATCTGGAACTTTTTCATCATACTCTCTTAGTTAAATCATGTTTTGAATAGAAATAGGGTTCAAGAGGATCATCCACCCCCCTAGAAAAAAGAAGCATCAATCGAGAGCTTCAGAAGACAAATGAATCCTACTTTTAATGGATCATCTGATCCCTCAATTTTTGAACAATGGATAAACTCCATTGAAATGATATTTTTCGTCCCTCAAGGTTCCAAACAAGGGAAGTGTCTTCAGGCTACTTATTATTTGTAGTATGAAGCTAATCAATGGTGGATAGTGATAAAAAAATATGAATATTGAGGAAGATATTGAGGCATTGGAATGAATGGATTTACAAAAAATGTTTTTCAATAAATATTTTCCTTGCACCCTTCGACATAAGATGGAAAAGGAATTTATTTTTACATAAGAAAAAAAGATGAAGAATTCATATATGCATATGAGGAAAACTTTAAAAGGCTTTCACAATACGCCTTCGTCTTTGTTGTTACCCCCAAATGCAAGATTGAATACTTCTTTGGTCGGATAAAACATAGCCTATGGAAATCCCAAGCAATCCGTGACATCAAGAGGTATGAGGAAATGGTTTGATGTGACCTGAAAGTTGAAATGAAGATCAACATATCTTAGGGGTATCATGGGGATAAGAAGAGGAAAGTGGACTTTAATTATGAAGGTCTGATTGATAAATCTAACGGTGCTAAGAAAATCCATTACCCCACTTTCCAAAGGTATGGAAATTAGCACCATATAAATTTCCTAAAGGCGATGAAGAAATGCTTTAGGTGTGGAAAAGAAGGCCAATTAGCCATTAACTATTGGCAAGAAAAACCCGCTACTACGATAGAGGAGAGGAACGCACTATTGGACCCTCAATGCACAATTCTTTTCTTCAACTACAAAAAACCAAGGCAGTTTGCAAACCAGTGCCCTAATACAAGGGCTTTCAGAGGAAACCAACAACCTCCAAGGTAGTAAGGGTGAGATTTTACCATCACTACTATCTAAGAGAACACCGAAAATGAAGTGGTGATAGTTACACTAGTTATTCATTAAATAATAGTGAACATCCTTTTTGATTCTTGTTCAACCCATTCTTTTATATCCGACAGGTTTAGTAGAATAATCCCAACACCACTACAAATCTTATAAGTAAATATGTAGATGAGAATGAAAAATGGGTAAATCATTACATCCCTTGAATATAACTCATCCCCTATCATAATTTTTGGATTGAACTTCCCAAAAAAACCTATTCATACTCCCTCTAGTGGAATTTGATGTAATTATTAACATGGATTGGCTTTCCCTTTATAGGGGAAACATAAATTTCCATGAGAGGGGAATCACTCTCCATAGGGAGAATCTAACCCTGATTTAGTATAAGTTCAAGGAGGAGGATTAATCTTCTTTAGCACCGTAATCTCAATCCTATATATTACTACCCTATGAGCATGCATATCTTAATCAGATTATTGAGTCTAAGGAAGCAACCATCCTTGAAGACATGCCTATTATGATGGAATTAACTAAAGTGTTTCTTGAGGAATTACATGGTCATCCTCCTAGAAGAGATGTTGAATTATTGATTTATCTTATACCTAGTGCATTTCTAATATCCAAGACTCTGTATAGAATGGATGTTGTGGAGGTTGAGGAACTAGAGAAAAAACTACAGGAGAATTTGGATAAAGGGTTTATATAAACAAGTGCTTCACCATGGGGTGCACCAATCCTCCCCATTGTGAATAAGGATCAGTATATGCACCTTTGCATTGATTATTGTGACCTAAACAAAATCACAATAAAGAACAAGTATCTTTTACCCTGAATTTATGACTTGTTTGATCAGCTACATGGATCACAATACTTTTCCAAGGTGGATTTTTGTTTGGATATTACCAAGTAAGGGTGAAAAAGGAGGATATCCCCCAGAATTATTTTCATACAAGGTACGATCACTATGAATTCATAGTAATCACTTTCAGACTCACTAATACTCCAACAATATTCATCGATTTGATGAATAGATTCATTATAGATTACCTTTAAAAAATTGGCAGTCTTTATAGATGATATTATAATCTAATTAAAAACCAAGTAGGAGCATGAAGAGTATCTAAGCACTATACTAGATACCTTGCAAAAGGATAAGAACAATGAAAAGTATAACAACTATGAGTTCTAGTTAAAGGAGGTATCATTATTGGGTCATATCATCATAAGAAATAAGATATCTGTAACACCCCAGGTAAATAAAGAATATGACATTTTCATATTTATCCATATTCGTGAATAAAATATTAATATGACTTTAAAGGGGACACTATGCTCGATGGCGTACCCAACACGCAATAATGAGTTTCTTGGGAATCTTACATTGCACTCTAATAATAAAATAATATTATTTTAAATGGTAGTTAACATGTAGCCGTTGTATTGGCGGAAATGGATAGAAATAACTAAAATATGATTATATATTTTTTTAAATGTTTTTACATTTATCCAATAAAAGATAAAGGCTTAAAATACGGAAAGAATTCAATTTTAGGCGTATATGCCCTTGTTTTCACTAAAGGTTCACTTATCACATTTTGATGGAGAACCATCATTAAATATATTTTTGTTCACTCTTATACATCCTTTTGGATCAAATAAAACTCTTCTTAAGAATTGGGACTTCAAAATTTACTTTGTGTAAATTTTTGGTATCTTTTTGATAAAGTTCATTTTTTAATGAATAGTGTAAAATGTTGTATTTTAATTCAAAACCTATTTTTAATCTAATTTATTTATATGATTAGATTATCTTTTGAATTGGTTTTAAAGTTAAATTAGAATATATTTTTACCATTAAATCCAATAGTGGTCGTTGGAATTAATTTCACTTTGAAATCAGACTTAAACTAGTGTCAATCTTTTGATGCTTATTTTTTCATAAAAACACTCTATTTGCTTTGACAGTGGGAATTAATTATTAAATTAATTAATGTGACTTATATGTTTTTAATTTTTTAAAATAGACTTCATTTTTGAATTCAGAATATCAAATATAGCTTAGGGTGAATTTTTGGGATTTTTCTGAAAAACTTCAATTTTTGATGAATAGTGAAACCACTAAGTGGTACTTATAAAAACTGATTTTTCTGTTTAAATGAAATTTTTCCATATTTGTGATTTGAATTTCAAAAATCCGACATACATGGTTGTCATTAAGAAGTAAAATGTGGTTCAATGGGATATAAATAATTTTTTGGTGAATAGTAACTTATTAAGTTTTTAATCGCGATTAGAGGTAATTAGTGTAGTTTATGGTAAGAATAATGTTTTAATAAACTTAAATGAACTAGAAACATGTCCTACCCTCATTGTATGTGTCATGGCCTACCAAGACAATCAATGGGTCAACTTGGGTATCCCATGGAGCCACTTTGGTTGGAAAATGACATAAATATCTTTTTATTTAATGTTAAAGTAAAAATGACACAAACATGAAATGTTTTACTAAAACAATTTTTACATGGGGTTATACAAGTAATATGTTTGACTATAAATAGTCATTGGAAAGGTAAAAATATTTCCTACATCATATTATTTGTTTTATAATTTTTAGACATTAAATAAATTAAATTATTTATAACATCATGATGATGCAGCGATGACCTCATTATTTAACGATTTAAATAAAATGGAAAGATAATGTAATATCTAAGACCTAAACATGTCAAAAACCTATTGGATGAGTGTATTTCTAACCCTCATCACCTTATCCTCGAAACACATCAATTTGGGACCTCTTAAATCCGAATACCATTTTAAAATAAGGTGACTGTTTTTACCTTCCATGAGTGCCCCTCCTCTCCTCTTACAAAAGGCCCCCACCTCTACCTCCTTACCCACACTCCCAAAGCCTTTGGGTCGGCCGAACCCTGACCATTTTGTCTCTCCACTTCCCGCTCTTACTCCTTGAAGCCTCACTTTGGGCAGAAGTCTTCCCAAGGAAGCCTTTGAGCTCAAACCAAAGGGAGTTACCCGATTTTAAGGTAATGTCTTCACTTGTGTCCTTTTCTTTTATTTTGCTTCTCCAACCCCCTAAACTATTTTTATTAATTTGTTTTGTAACAAATACAGTATCTTCAATATACTAGGACGTTGTTATAAGAATAATTCTAGCTACACTTACACACACCTACATCTAATGGTTAAAGAACATACTGTTTCTGTGGATGGCAAATTTCTGCCTCCCGAAACGATGATTGTTCAACATTAACCTAACACCTTCAAAGGTGGCCATTATGATAACACTATGTTTATATATGATATCTAATATGTTTATGTTTTACTTAAGCTTCTGTATTTTTTATTTATGGCATACCTTTATTTTTTCCATTATGGGTAAACGCGATATCTTCATTTAAGGAAGTGCGGACTACCGCCCCCTCAAAGTGATCTGATTCGTTAATACCATATGTGGTACATATAAAGGATATATTTAATGATATTATATATGATAAAATACTGGAATTAAAATACTATTATGTATCATTATGTTTTAATTCTATTAAATATAAAATATAAATGGAAGTAGCGTTCATGCGTACGTACGGCTTACCGTCTCCCTGAACGGTACATTTCATTTCTTATCTCAAAATGTTATGTAATATTATAAGTACATATATATAATGGATATATATGTAATATATTACATCTAAATTATTCATATCATTTTTGAATTATAACATATATATATATATATATATCTCATTTTGTTTTAATTCCATTAATATGACAAAAAAATTAAAGTAGCGTTCATGCGTACAAACGACCTACCTTCTCCATGAACGGTGCTTTTCGTTTTTTATCTCCAAATGATATGGAATAGTATAAAATGAATATTTAATGGATATATATGATATTTTAATACTATTATGGAAATTATTTACTTATAACTACATGGGAAATTTTTTTTCAAACAAGTTCATTTTTGACTCATGTACCAAACATCAGCAAAAACGTCTGATATGAACTAACATTATTAAACAATTATTATAACATTATAATATGTGATATGAACTGAATAATAATCTTTAAAGGAGGTACTTAGGCAATTATTAATTGAACAAAGTTTATTATTCAAGAATATAAAGAAACGAACAAGACAAGTTGGACTTGAGGTAAGGGATCTTACTCCTATCCTTCTTTTTAAGTACACTCTTTTATGTCATTCCCTCTAAAGATCATCTTTCTTTTTATTGGGATGTTATTTTATATTACACTTACTGTAATTTTTATGTTCATGTGATGAGAGGTCCTATTCTCTCTCATCAATCCATTTTGGAAGTTTTGAGTGGCGCCGTTAGGCTGCCGAATTTTCGTAAGAGATCTAACCTCTCTCTTTCTTTTTAAGTACTCTCCTTTATGTCACTTCTTTTAAGCTCCTCTTTGTTATGTTGGGGGATGTTATTTTATATTCCTCTTTCTATAAAATTTAAGTTAATATGATGAGATACCCTGTTTTATCTCATCAATCCATTTTTGTAAGTTTTATGTGGCTCTGTTAGGCTGCCACGTTTTCGTAAGGGATTTTTCATCTCACTTTTATTCCCGTGAGATTTATGCTACATTATCCACAATTTCCTTTGAGTGGTGTATGTACTTCCCATTATTCTACTCTTTGTGTAATATACTTTTGTTTATGAGTATTTACATCAATGATTTATTGTCTTTCTTTCGTGGGGTGTATGTTTTGAAAGATACCCAAGTCGGTAAGGGAACCTTTCACCCTCCTCTTTTTTAAAAGACTTATTTTTTTGGGTCTTTTAATTTACATATTGTTATGTTAGGATATGTTCTCATATATCCTTATTGATGTAAATTTTATGTCCAAGTGATGAGATACACTTTTTATCTCTCATCAACTCATTTTGATGTGACGCTGTTAGGCTGTCAAGGGAACTTCTTAACCCAATTTCGATTTCTTTGGGTTCAACAAGTAGTTATTGAATATGTGTGAATTACCTTTGATTATTTTACACTTAATATCCACTTATATTTGGTGTATTCGTTTGTCACCCATAGTTATGTAATTGATTTATCCTTAAACCAAGGATACCGTCTTTGTATGGGACTTCATCTCAATCTCCTTTCATTGAGGCATATTTTGTTGTATACACAACCTTTTTTTATATGGTGTATAAACCCCTTTGACTTTTACGTTTATTCAAAAGGAATATTTTTATACAAAGAGTTTACTAAACGAAAAAAGGGAATGTTTTTGTCGTACGTATGCGGCGACAACGACTTCTCCGCCGTCGTGACCGTTATTTGAGTTTCGGCTTCCTCTACAAGCCATACATTTTTTTAAAAGAAAATAAATACCATGTTTTACTTTTCTTTTATTTTGGTATTGAAAATGGTTTTCATAATGTCTTTATATCAATGTGTTGTATTGATATCTTGTCATTGAATGGTGGAAATGTTATGTTTCCTTTATGCATGTTTTATGTGGTACGATTATGTTGAGGTTCTTGGGCATTATTATGAAGACGGGTGGTTCCGTGATAAACTAAGGGCGGGTGAGCCCGATATAGCTCTCTAATGCATTGGGTAATGCGAAAGAGTGAAATGTTAAGGTTTCTCCGAATAAATTTAGGGAATATACTGTGATGGGTATTCCAAACGTAACCAAGAGGGTTACTCCCTACGTAAGAATGTTATGAATGCCTCAAGTTACCTTTTATGTCTTATGATTTCTATGATTTATTCATGATTTGATGAGGTATGTTAAAGTGCCTATGTTTTATGGGTAAAGTATGATTTCATTCTTATGTGTATATGAACTCATGTTTCCTTTCCATATTTTTATAACCCTTACTGAGCTTTTTATGCTCATCCCATGTTTTTGAAATGTTTTTCACAGGTCAAGGGAAAGGTTAATGATGTGATGATAGTGTCAAGGATGTGTCATGAAAGAATCCATGTTTTATTTTCAATATGTTTCCATTGATGGGAAGAATGAATACTGTCTTTTATGTAACCACTTTGTTTAAATGTGGAATGTAATGCAAGTTTCATGATCTAATTCTCTAAAACTCTAAACCTGAAAAGATCCTCAAAGTGTAATCTTGTAATAACTCAAGATTAAGTAAGGTTTAAGGCTGGGGCCTTATAGTTGGTATCCAAGGTCGGTTTAGATAACTTTATAGGTTAGGGTATTCTTTAAGCATAAGTGGCATTACCATAATGGTTAGGATTTCAAAAAGAGTCCTAGTTTTAGATAAAGTGAATGAGTAAGTGTATCTTAGTGTTTACCTTCCTCATTAGTACATGATGGTTTTGTTGATATACTCACACTGAAATTTCTGTTTTTAGTGAATGGATGGATCTAGCAGACACCAAAGAGACAACAGGTTTGAAGGAAACTGTGGTGGTTCTATGATTAAAATACTAGAAAAAATGGGGGATTCAATGAGGAAACTCGTGGTTGTTCTAAACCAACTATCAAGGAGTCATGATCAACCACTTGAACATTGGTATGATCTTTAATGAATCATGTATGAGATGACCAATCGATGTCGAAGTTCAGGTAATAATTATAAAGGTAACCATTAGAGTTTATATGATCCTTACTTTTGAGGTAATTATGGGTTACTATATGTTATGATGGAAGTGAAAGGCATGAGATAAAATTGAGGTTAAATTATGTTATGGTTATTTTTGATGATTTTATCTCTTTTTGGGGAATGATTTGAGAATTATATAGTTTTGGAAAAAGGACAACACACAGACCATGTGACTACCCGTCGCGTCGGACAAAGCTGCGGGAATCGAACCCACAACCAAAGTGCGACTGGTATTTATCACCTACCACTGGACTATGTGAAGTCCCTGGTTAGTTTGACAAATTATTTTTAGTTATATGATTTTATGAATTAAGAGTAAGTTGATTTTGGGTTATTTATGAAAATGATTAACCTATCATGGAGGATATGTGATTAGGTTAATTACTTTTCATTACGAGACTTTAGGAGCAACTGATATTGTTTGGAGATAAATGTTACGATTTAACATGGAAGACTATGTGACTAAATCCTTCAAATATTTGGGTTTCAATCTTAGATTGGTTTACTTTGAATAATTTTATGGACAAATTGTTTATCGGATGGTCCTCGTTGAACTTTGGGTTTTGTTGGACAAATTTTGGAGATTAAGCATAGATTTTCTTTTTAAAGGTTTATCCTTTTCTGGATTATCAGACCTTGTACTAACCTTTTGGTTTTGGTTTTGGTTAAAGCCTAAAGAAATGGGAAGTATATAGTTCTCTTTGGTGGATTAGGTGATTCTCTAGAAGTTTATTATAGTACTCTTAATGCGAACAAGTCTCCCTAAATACTCGTCTTTTGGAAAAAAAAATTGAGTTTGATTAAGGAATCTAGTAAAAGCTGAAAGTAAACATGATAAGTGATTATGTTTCCTTATTAATAAATTCCTCAATAAAAAGTAACTTAAAACAAAAATGTTTTCTATTAACGTTTCCTACTGGGGAACCCAACACCGTTTAACCCATCACAAGTTTGTGATTTTCTTATTGTTAACTTTCTCCTAAACATGTTTTCTATCACTCTCCATCAGAACATGACCTTATGTTTTCTCCTCCATGTCCATATTTTTTCTACATGGAATCCTAGTATGGGTTAACTTGGGTGACCTTTGTACTTATATTTCTTTATTTTAAAGTGATTGTTTTACCGACTCTTGTTCCGATGTGGGACTTTCAAGGATGTTTCCAAGCCCAATTTTAAAAATTGTGAGGATGCAATTCCCAAAAGGGGGGAAGGATGTAACACCCCAGGTAAATAAAGAATATGACATTTTCATATTTATACATATTTGTGAATAAAATATTAATATGACTTTAAAGGGGACACTATGCTCGATGGCGTACCCAACACGCAACAATGAGTTTCTTGGGAATCTTACGTTGCACTCTAATAATAAAATAATATTATTTAAAATGGTAGTTAACATGTAGCCGTTGTATTGGCGGTAATGGATAGAAATAACTAAAATATGATTATATATGTTTTTAAATGTTTTTACATTTATCCAATAAAAGATAAAGGCTTAAAATACGGAAAGAATTCAATTTTCGGCGTATATGCCATAGTTTTCACTAAAGGTTCACTTATCGCCTTTTGATGGAGAACCGTCATTAAATATAGTTTTGTTCACTCTTATACATCCTTTTGGACCAAATAAAACTCTTCTTAATAATTGGGACATCAAAATTTACTTTGTGTAAATTTTTGGTATCTTTCTGATAAAGTTCATTTTTTTAATGAATAGTGTAAAATGTTGTATTTTAATTCAAAACCTATTTTTAATCTAATTTATTTATATGATTATATTATCTTTTGAATTGGTTTTAAAGTGAAATTAGAATATATTTTTACCATTAAATCCAATAGTGGTCGTTGGAATTAATTTCATTTTGAAATCAGACTTAAACTAGTGTCAATCTTTTGATACTTATTGTTTCATAAAAAATGCTATTTACTTTGACAGCGGGAATTAATTATTAAATTAATTAATGTGACTTATATGTTTTGAATTTTGTAAAATAGACTTCATTTTTGAATTCGGATTATCAAATATAGCTTAGGGTGAATTTTTGGGATTTTTCTGAAAAACATCAATTTTTGATGAATAGTGAAACCACTAAGTGGTACTTATAAAAACTGATTTTTCTGTTTAAATGAAATTTTTCCATATTTGTGTTTTGAATTTCAAAAATCCCACATAAATGGTTGTCATTAATAAGTAAAATGTGGTTCAATGGGATAAAAATAATTTTTTGGTGAATAGTAACTTATTAAGTTTTTAATCGCGATTAGAGGTAATTAGTGTAGTTTATAGTAAGAATAATGTTTTAATAAACTTAAATGACCTAGACACATGTCCTACCCTCATTGGATGTGTCATGGATGACCAAGTCAGTCCATGGGTCAACTTGGGGACCCCATGGTGCCACTTTGGTTGGAAAATGACATAAATATCTTTTTATTTAATGTTAAATTAAAAATGACACAAACATGAAATGTTTTACTAAAACAATTTTTACATGGGGTTATACAAGTCATATGTTTGACTATAAATAGTCATTGGAAATATAAAAATATTTCCTACATCATTGTATTTTTTTATAATTTTTAGACATTAAATAAATTAAATTATTTATGACATCATGATGATGCAGCGATGACCTCATTATTTAACGATTTAAATAAAATGAAAAGATAATGTAATATCTAAGACCTACACATGTCCAAAACATATTGGATGAGTGGATTTCGAACCCTTATCACCTTATCCTCGAAACACATCAATGTGGGACCTCTTAAATCCGAATACCATTTTAAAATAAGGTGACTTTTTTTACCTTCCATGAGTGCCCCTCCTCTCCTCTTATAAAAGGCCACCACCTCTACCTCCTTACCCACACTCCCAAAGCCTTTGGCTCGGCCAAACCCTGCCCATTTTGTCTCTCCACTTCCCTCTCTTACTCCTTGAAGCCTCACTTTGGGCAGAAGTCTTCCCAAGGAAGCCTTTGAGCTCAAACCAAAGAGAGTTACCCGATTTTAAAGTAATGTCTTCACTTGTGTCCTTTTCATTTATTTTTCTTCTCCAACCCCCTAAACTCTTTTTATTCATTTGTTTTGTAAAAAATACAGTATCTTCAATATACTAGGATGTTGTTATAAGAGGAATTCGAGCTACACTTACACACACCTACATCTAATGGTTAAAGAACATATTGTTTCTGTGGATGGCGAATTTCTGCCTCCCGAAATGATGATTGTTCAACATTCACCTAACACCTTAAAAGGTGGCCATTAAGATGACACTATATTTATATATGATATCTAATATGTTTATGTTTTACTTAAGCTTCTTTATTTTTTATTTATGGCGTACCTTTATGGTTTCCATTATGGGTAAATGCGATATCTTCATTTAAGGAAGTGCGGACTACCGCCCCCTCAAAGTGATTTGATTCGTTAATACCATATGTGGTACGTATAAAGGATATATTTAATGATATTATATATGATAACATACTGGAATTAATATACTATTATCTATAATTATTCTTTAATTCCATTAAATATGAAATAGAAATGGAAGTAGCGTTCATGCGTACGTACGGCTTACCGTCTCCCTGAACGTTACATTTCATTTCTTATCTCAAAATGTTATGTAATATTATAAGTACATATATATAATGGATATATATGTAATATATTACATCTAAATTATGGATATAATTCTGTAATTATAACACATATATATCTCTCTCATTTTGTTTTAATTCCATTAATATGACAAAAAAATGAAAGTGGCGTTCATGCGTACGAACGGCCTACCGTCTCCATGAATGGTGCTTTTCGTTTTTTATCTCCAAATGATATGGAATAGTATAAAATGAATATTTACTGGATATATATGATATTTTAATACTATTCTGGAAATTATTTACTTATAACTACATGCGCAATCTTTTTTCAAACAAGTTCATTTTTGACTCATGTACCAAACATCGACAAAAATGTCTGATATGAACTAACATTATTAAACAATTATTATAACATTATAATATGTGATATTAACTAAATAATAATATCTAAAGGAGGTACTTAGGCAATTATTAATTGACCAAAGTTTATTATTCAGGAATATAAAGAAACGAACAAGACAAGTTGGACTTGAGGTAAGGGATCTTACTCCTCTCCTTCTTTTTAAGTACACTCTTTTATGTCATTAACTCTAAAGATCATCTTTCTTGTTATTGGGATGTTATTTTATATTACACTTACTGTAATTTTTATGTTCATGAGATTACAGACCCTATTCTCTCTCATCAACCCATTTTGGATGTTTTGAGTGGCGTCGTTAGGCTGCCGAATTTTCGTAAGAGATCTAACCTCTCTCTTTCTTTTTAAGTACTCTCCTTTATGTCACTTATTTTAAGCTCCTATTTGTTATGTTGGGGGATGTTCTTTTATATTCCTCTTTCTATAAACTTTAAGTTAATATGATTAGATACCCAGTTTGATCTCATCAATCCATTTTTGTAAGTTTTATGTGGCTCCGTTAGGCTGCCGAGTTTTCGTAAGGGATTTTTCATCTCACTTTTATTCTCGTGAGATTTATGCTACATTTGCCACAATTTCCTTTTAGTGGTGTATGTACTACCCATTATTCTAATATTTGTGTAATATACTTTCGTTTATTAGTATTTACATCAATGATTTATTGTCCTTATTTCATGGGGTGTACGTTTTGAATGATACCCAAGTCGGTAAGGGAACCTTTCACCCTCCTCTTTTTTAAAAGACTTATTTTGTTGGGTCTTTAAATTTACATATTTTTATGTTGGGATATGTTCTCATATATCCTTATTGATGTAAATTTTATGTCCAAGTGATGAGATATACTTTTTATCTCTCATCAACTCATTTTGATGTGACGCCGTTAGGCTGTCAAGGGAACTTCTTAACCCAATTTTGATTTCTTTGGTTTCAACATGTAGTTATTGAATATGTCATCCTTTGAATATGTGTGATTGACCTTTGATTATTTTACACTTAATATCCACTTATATTTGGTGTATTCGTTTTTCACCCATAATTATGTAATTGATTTATCCTTAAACCAAGGATACCGTCTTTGTATGGGACTTCGTCTCAATCTTCTTTCATTAAGGCATATTTTGTTTTATACACAACCTTTTTTTTATATGGTGTATAAACCCCTTTGACTTTTATGTTTATTCAAAAGGAATATTTTTATACGAAGCGTTTACTAAATGAAAAAAGGGAATTTTTTTGTCGTACGTATGCGGAGACAACAACTTCTCCGCCGTCGTGACCGTTATTTGAGTTTCGGCTTCCTCTACAAGCCATACCATTTTTTTAAAAGAAAAATAAATACCATGTTTTACTTTTCTTTTATTTTGGTATTGCAAATGGTTTTCATAATGTCTTTATATCAATGTTTTGTATTGATATCTTGTGATTGAAAGGTGGAAATCTTATGTTTCCTTTATGCATGTTTTATGTGGTACAATTATGTTGAGGTTCTTGGGCATTATTATGAAGACGGGTGGTTCCGTGATAAACTAAGGGCGGGTGAGACCAATATAGCTCTCCAATGCATTGGGTAATACGAAGTAGTGAAACGTTAAGGTTTCTCCGAAGTGATTTAGGTAATATACTATGATGGGTATTCCAAACGTAACCAAGAGGGTTACTCCCTACGTAAGAATGTTATGAATGCCTCAAGTTACCTTTTATGTCTTATGATTTCTATGATATATTCATGATTTGATGAGGTATGTTAAAGTGCCTATGTTTTATGGGTAAAGTATGATTTCAATTTTATGTGTATATGAACTCATGTTTCCTTTCCATATTTTTATAACCCTTACTGAGCTTTTTATGCTCATCCCAAGTTTTTGAAATGTTTTTCACAGGTCAAGGGAATGGTACATGATGTGATGATAGTGTCAAGGATGTGTCAGAAAGAATCCATGTTTTATTTTCAATATGTTTCCGTTGATGGGAAGAATGAATACTGTCTTTTTTGTAACCACTTTTTTTAAATGTGGAATGTAATGAAAGTTTCATGATCTAATTCTCTAAAACTCTAAACCTGAAAAGATCCTCAAAGTGTAATCTTGTAATAACTCAAGATTAAGTAAGGTTTAAGGCTGGGGCCTTATAATATATGGGGATCCCTCCAAGACAAATGAAATTGAGGGATGGATGAGGGTGACATCTGTGATGGATATTCATAGATTCATGGGGTTAGGTGGATATTATCTCTAATTTTTGTGAAATTTCTTACGATTGTCACACCCTCTTATCAAGCCAACTCGTAAGGGAGTCAAGTTCTCTTGGAGTGATGAATGCGATGATAGCTTCAGGGAGTTGAAAATGAGACTTATCACTACACCCATGCTCAAACTACCCACAAGTGGAGAAATTTTTGTGGTATTTAGTAATTATTTGAAGAAGGGACATGGTTGTGTATTGATGAAGAATGACCAAGTCATTATCTATGCCTCAATGAAATTGAATGTTCATGAGCAAAAAAATCCAACACATGATCTGGAGTTAGCTTTAGTAATATTTGCTTTAAAAATATGGTAACATTAGCTATTTGGGGAGAAGTTTGAAATATATATGGATCACAAAAGCTTCAAGTATATATTCACACAGAAACATTTGAAGTTGGGCCAATGAAAATTGTTAGAGCTTATAAAAGACTATGACTTCTCAATCCATTACCACCCTGGGAAAGCGAACAAGGTGGAAGATGCTCTATGTAGAAAGGATACAACAACTCTTTCATTGATGAGAATTTAAAAGGATCCAATCTTCTTAGATTTTATGAATATGAACATGGGAATCATAATGAAGGGAACATCATCAATCCTTTCCAAAATTATTGCTCAACCGTCTCTTTTAGAAAGGTTAAAGGATGCTAAAATGGATGATTTGGGAATTCAGAAGACAATGGAAACTATCAGAAAAGGGAAATCCTTAGAGTTTGATGTTAATGAAGAAGGAATTGTGAGGTTTGTCTCAATACTATGTGTTTTATCAAATCTGAAGTTAGAGAAAGAACTTTTGGATGATGCACATAGTTAGAATTTCTCTATTCACCCAGGAAACACAATGATATATTGAGATCTATGAGAACTTTATTAGTGGGATAACTTGAAGATGGATATCAATTAGAATACATCAAAGTTCCTAGTTAGTCAGAAAGTGAATGTTGATAGGTAGAAGTCTAAGGGGATGATGCAACAATTACCCATACCAACATAGAAATGGGAGAAAATCACGATGGACTTTGTCATCAGACTTTTGAAGACATCTAAAGGCAAAAATTCTATATGGGTTTTTGTGGATAATCTTAAAAACACAACACACTACATTAAAATTCAGGAGGATTTCTCATTAGACCAAATGGAATGGATATATATCAGATAAGTTGTAAGGTTTCATGGAGTAAAAATATCTATTGTATCTGATATAGATCAAAGATTCACCTCTATGTTCTATAAGATTCTCTAACATGCTAGAAATACTAATCTGAACTTAAATATGGCTTATCATCCTCAAACTAATGTCTAATATTAGCATAATATCCAAACAATTGAGGACATGTTGAGAGAATGTTCAATGGACTTCAAAAAATGATGGGATCAACATCTTCCTCAAGTTGAGTTCTATTACAATAACAGTTTCCACTCAAGCATCCAAATAGATCCTTATGAATCCCTTTATGGGAATAGGTGCAGAACACCAACATGTTGGGATGATGTTGGTAAGAGAAAACTCTTAGGTTTAGAAATGGTCGATGAAATGATGGAGAAAGTTAAGACCATCCATCGTCACATTAAATCTACTCAGAGTCTACAACAGATCTATACTAACAATCATCGATGAGACCTAGAGTTTGATTTTGTAGACATGGTACTCCTCCATATATCACCATGGAACAAAGTTATGAGATTTGTGAAGAAGGGAGAGCTTATTACAAAGTACATCGACCCTTTTGAGATCCCTAATCGCATTGGTGTAATGGTCTATCGACTAGAACTCCCACGAAACCTATCTCAAGTACACGATGTATTCCATGTATCACTCTTGAGGAAGTACATACCTGACCCATCACATGTACTCAATCTAGAGGTGGTACCATTGGAAATCTAACTCTCTTATGAAGAGAATCCAGTGAAGATATTAGATCATAGAGAAAAAGTTCTAAAAAATAATACAATTCCCCTAATCAAGGTTTTGTGGAGAAACCATAAATTTTAAAAGGAAACATAGGAATCAGAGGAAGTGATGAAGCAGAGTTACCCTTGTCTATTTTAGTGTGGGAAATGTAAATTTCAAGGGTTAAATTTCTTAAGGTGGGAAGATTGTAACGACCCAAAATTTTATTAATGAAATTTCTCTTGATCTAATTAAATGTATTATTATGTAAAATGGTTATATAACATATGAAATTCCTTGGTTTTATGCTTTTAGAATTTAAAATAAAATTAATAACTGTGACCATTTCTAATATAGCCATTGAACAGTGATCACATGATTTGTATAAATATAAGGCTTTGACAAATCCAATTTACTCAGACAAAGGAAGCGATGACCACATCCAGTAGAATTTCTCAATAGGAAGCCCATTTTTTGGAGCTCGGAAAGGTTGTAGCACCACTAGGATACACTCTTGGCCAAGCCCAAGACGAGATTCAACATATTAAGCTTGAGCGGAACTGCCTACATGAGAAGTGAATGTTAATAGAGATTACCACCCGAGCGATGTTATCCGAGCCATCCCAAGATTCTATCACCATCACGCACCATACCCTTAGGTCTTATGAGGGTGTTATAAGGGGTTATGTAATAATACCCTACTACTATGATTATGTGAATTATGTTTTTATATAATAAATAATATATATTCATCTTATTATTGTTACTTTGTGAATGGTTTCATAAAAGTACAAATAGTATTTTTTGTTAATGTTCAATAAAGAAATCAATTTTGATGAATTATTGGATTTTTTATTTAAATATATTTTAACAAAATATTATTAATAAATTACTTTTCAGTAAATATAAATGATCGTATAATTTTTATGAAGACAATTTTAATTTTTATTAAGGTTTGGAAGCTGTTTTTGTCAAAACCCATGAATTTTCTATAAATGTCGATTTTTATTTTAACAGTAAAAAAATCACATGTTTAGAATATTATTTATATAAAAATAATATTATTTTTTTATTTTGGATGTTGAAATTATATAATGGTTAATTTTTTAAAATTTTATGAGAGTCAAATTTTTGGGTAAAAATTAAATACAATTTAAATATATAATGTGTTTTATGACATCATAATGACCCAAAATGATGTAATAAAATAATATAAAAATTCTATTTGGAAAATATATGTTTTACCTTTAAAATAATTTGATTTTATATCTGATTTATTAATTCTATGGTGCCTTAGTTGATCCTCCAATACTTATAAAACATTTTAACTTTTAAAATAATTTCTGTGAGAGTGTGACTCGCCTCCATTTAAGAAAGCCTAATATTTGAATAAGTTCATCCATTAGCCATATAAAATATTTTTTTCTAAAAAAATATAGAAAAAACCTTTGGCAAAAAACATGTTTTGTTTTGTGGTTTTGATTAGTTTAATGTATGGTGTCCAAAACCTAAATAATAAATAATTCCCTCTCATTTCTTATATAAGCCCACTCAATATCCCATTCCTCTTCACTCAAACCATTTGGGGATTGAACAACCTATTCCCTCCTCTCTCTATTATCCTCCCAAGTCACCCCAATATCCCTACAATCCTCTATGAAGCCTCTCCCAATCCATTGAGATCACACTTCCAAGTAAAGGATCCTCACTTTCCTTTCTTCTTTATTTATGTCCAAGTTTGTTTATATTGTTACGGCCTTTTATTTTCAATTAATAACATAGGAATATTATTTCAAACTGCATCTATACTTCCCTCATTATATTCTCATTACTAGATACCCCTTTATCTCTCATTAATGCCTCACATGTACACCCATTACCAAGTCGAAATTCGGTAAGGGATTTCTCTCTCCTCATTTACATTCAAGAAATTCTTTTATATTATGCATCTAAATTCCATTACATATGTTGGGAAATGTATATATTTTACCCCTTAATTTTAATTTTTAAGTACAAATGATTATATAACTATTTCACTCTCATCATACATTTTTATTAATTCTTATGTCTTGTAGGTATGCTGTCGAAATTACACCGCAATTTTCCAATCCAAATTCATTGTGTAGTGAATACCATGCAAATTTCTCTATCAAGGGTATTCACATTTATGAACCTTTACTTATTGATTATAGAGTTTCATGTATGTATTCAAAATTCCTTAATCATGAAATAAATGATAATGTTGAATGATTCCATGTTGTATGATCCATGTTGCACATTTATGCATGATATGAAATGATTAAGAAGGGTGTGCCCAGATAGTGCTCCAATGAATTGGGTAAAGATTAGTATCATGATACATCAAGTGCGATGAGGGTTTATTCATGCTAATTCAAGTTAAATGAGTTTTTACTCATGCTCCATGTGTAATGGGCATTGGATCATGCTAATATCTGGTTAAATATTGTTGCCACATTTCCATGTTATGATAATCATGATATATCATGCCTTTATGTTCATGTTTCTCTTATGATCCATTGATATGCCTATTGCCTAAAATTTTATTCCTTTTTTACTCCCTTATTGGTATTTATTTTTCACCCTTTTATTATACATGTTCTCGGGTTATCCCATGCAATGCTAAGTTTGAAGGAATGTTGTGGTCATGTAAATGATGTTTTCAATAAAGATATGTAATTCGTATTTTAAGTTGTTATGTAATGTTCCTAATTTTTCCAAGACACGACAACTTTCAATCCTCATATTTGTATTAAGTTTTGTTTTATGTAATAAATTATGTTTTAGAGTGTAATATAGAGAAGGGTTGTTAAATGGGTTTCTTTCCACCCATTTGAGAAAAATACCCCTCATAGTTGGGCGTTAAGACCTATATTATTCCCCTTGTGTTTATAGAAATAAAATACTAATAGATTAACAATGTTTGGTATGGAATAAGATTATATATATTATTATTTATTATTCATATAGATGCATAGACATATCACACACATCTATCTCTCTTCACATTCACTTCATTACCATGGAAATATAGGTAGGAATATGTGGTTGAATAATGAATTCAGTAATGAATTATACTCCTCCACATAATTATCCTTAATATTCATGATTATACCCTTTCCATAAAATTACATAGTACCCACATTCATCATAACATCCTACTTTATCTCAAAAATATCATCATGTTGCATCTCCAACCTTAAGAGATAACTAAACATCAATTCAATTAACTATTGTACCTTTCCTTAATTTTCCCACTTTTGAAGGCCTCCTATCCAAAGGGTGGAAGGGGATGGATTAAACACCAAATTCATTCTATGTGGACCTTTATGTTCTAAAATATGTCCTTATATGAAATGAACTGGTTCTCATACACACTGTTTGTGCTCATGTGATCTTGGGAATCAAACTTGAGTCTCAAAATACTCACAACCTCAGTGTTATATGAAGCCCCCACCATTTCCACCTCCCTGACTTTTCTTGTATTTCCAATGGAAGTGGTGTGGGATTTTATTCTACTTCCACAATTATCATAGTGATTTTTTACTTCTAGGATATAATTTCAATCTAGACATGAAACCAATGTATCAATAAATTGTGATGAATATTATCTATTGTCACTACTACAAAAACGGGCAAGGGAAGCGCGCCCTTATAACAGCGCTAATCAAAACCGCTGATAAAGGATACCCTATATCAGTGCTAAAATTACAGCATTGAAAAAGCTAATGTTTATCAGCGCTTTCTTAGCGCTGATAATAGTAATATTTATCAGCGCTAGAAAAGCGCTGATAAATATGATCTGTATCAGCACTAAAATTTTAGCGCTGATACAGTTGGTCTTTATCAGCGCTCAAAAAGCGCTGATAAAGGTTCGCCTATATAAGCGCTAAAAAAGCGCTGATACAGAACACCTCTATCAGCGCTCAAATTTCAGCGCTGATATAGGGTATTCTTTATCAGCGCTCAAAAAGTGCTGATAAAAATTATCTTTATCAGCGCTAAAAAAGCGCTGATAAAGAGACCCGGTATCAGTGCTATAATTGTAGCGCTGATACGGGGAATCTTTATCAGCGCTTTTCTAGCGCTGATAAAGCTAGATTTTATCAGCGCTATAATTTTAGCGCTGATAAAGGTAGCCTTTATCAGTGCTTTTTTAGCGCTGATAAAACCTTAGTCGACTTTTTTATAAAGTCGGTCGCACAGTGCCCTCGTTTTATCGTAGCTACAGCTCTCGCGGAACCGTAACCCTGCTACTCTTCTCCCGATTACTGCTGTTGTGTTCGCTTCGCCGGAGCTTGCCGCCCTCGGTACACTCGCCGTCCTCCGCCGCCCGCAACACCCTCGGCCGACCTCCACCGCCTGCCACCCTCGGCTGCCCGCAACTCCCTCGGTCGCTCTCCGCTGCCTCCTCCGCCCTCCGCCTCACTCTGCCACCCTCGGTCGCCCTCCGCGGCCGCCTTCCGCAACCCGCAACGCCCTTGGCCACCGCCTTAAGGTAACAATCTATGAAGAATATGTATATGTTTTCATATAGATAGATTGTGTATAGCTGATTCTCTCTTAGTGTACTCATGATGATGTCCAGATGTTGGGAATGATCATCATTATTTTGGTATTACACCAATATGTCATCCATAAAACAACTACAATCTGGTCTAGGTACAAGTGAAATATTCAACTCATCAAGAGAATAAATGCCATGGGGAATTCGTCAACACAAATTTTATTATGAAGAATTCATAAAAACTATACATGATTTCAAAATTAGTTTATAGTATATCAGAATTTCTCAAACTCAAATGATGATAAACAAACCTTAGATCAATCTTAGAGAACAATATGGAACCCCTCAGCTGGTCAAATAGATCAAAAATACAAAGAAGTGGATATCTGTTCTTAATTTTCATCTGATTAATATTCTATTAATAGAAACACATATGTAATGTTCTGTCATCCTTCTTGGAAAATAAAACATGAGATCCCCAAGGTGACATACTCGAGCAGATGCACCCTTCATAATCTAACTCCTCTCATTGAGTTTTATGTTCCTGGATCTATTCTTGTTTCATTCTGAAAGGCGTTATATAAAATGGCTCAACTCCACGCATCAGCTCAATCATGAACTCAAAGTCTCTTTTAGGTGGTAGCCCTGATCAATTCTCATGAAACACATCCTAGAACCAGTCTACTACTGGGGGAAATATTTCTTGTTTCAATCCATTATCATCAAGAAAAATATTCGTAAACTGGTCTATGTTCTCACCTAGTTGTGGAAGAACTGGTCCTACATGGTCTACCAAGATATCCCATTCTCCATAAAAGACATGGGCTCTACCCTTATGAGGCATGACAGTCACTCATCTACGGTAACAATCAATGTGATATTGATTAAATACCAAAAATTACATCATCACTATCTATTCAATACATATCATATCAAGCATGTATAAATCCAAAATGAAACAATACTCACAAACCATGAGGGAACATCCCTTACGAAGACAGATGCCTTCTAATCACACCCCCAATGGTGTGTTGACCAACATGATCCCACAAAAGTACTCTAACACAAAACAAAAACCATTTACCAAGAGATAAGATATAAAATAATGAGAGGATCCCCTATTACAAGTCTCCTTTAGGTTCCCCTATTCGGTGCTCTGATAAAGGTATCTCTCATCGATTGGAAATCCTCTATCTCCCGTAATATCCTCCTTATAGAGTGATAGATAATCATCTTTTTAGTGAATCTAATATTCTTTTTTATGAATCTTGATTATAGGTTAGACTACTTGATCTCCTTCCAAGGAAGTGGTTCCCTTCTACTGTATTTGGAAGTCTTCTTTTGTGTACTTGAACCATAAATACTAATATTTGAGATTCAAATAGGATGAAGATGAATAAAGATTGGATGGATTCTAATTGTTTAACAATAGAGTACGAGAACGGAGTGAAAGAGTTCATCAAGCTTGCAAAGGATCACACAAAGGATCCTTCTCAAATCCTTTGTATGTGTTTACGTTGTTGTTATTCTAGACTACTTACTCCAGAGGAGTTGAAAGAACATTTGATATGTCACGGAATAGATCGGAGTTATAAATGTTGGAATAAACACGGAGAAAAAGCGAATGTAGCTACTGGTTGGGATAAAACTGCGTTTTATGGATCGTCAGATATGAATACAAATATAGATAATGAAGAAGACCGTATGGAGGATGTGATTACAGATGTCAATGATGATGAAGATCGTTTTGAGGAAATGACAAAGACAATTCAAGATGAACCCCGTGATTGCCCAAAATTGTTTGAGAAGTTAAAGAGTTGTGCAAAGACGCCATTGTATACTGCTTGCACTAAGTATACAACATTGTCAGCTGTACTGAAGTTGTATAAATTGAAAGGAGGCAATGGATGGAGTGATGTCAGTTTTACGGAACTACTTGCTCTCTTGAATGACATGCTCCCGGAAGATAATGAGCTCCCAAGCCGGACATATGAAGCTAGACGAATGCTACGCTCGATGGGAAGGATTTCTGAAAGAATACATGCCTGCCTGAAAGACTGTATATTGTTTCGAAAGGAGAACAAATCACTTACAGAATGCCCAAAGTGTGGTGCTTCTCGATACAAGAAAGATAAATCCAATCCTACTAAAGTTGTATGGTACTTTCCAATCATTCCAAGGTTTAGGTGTTTATATGGAAGTGAAGAAACTGCAAGACAATTGTCGTGGCATGCAGATAAAAGAAATAAAGATGGGTTATTACGTCATCCGGCCGACTCTCCTCAATGGAAGAAAATTGATCATGAGTATCCTGAATTTGGAAAAGAGCCGAGAAACCTTCGCCTTGCGTTATCTAAAGATGGAGTGAATCCTTTTGGTTTTCAAACCAGCACTCATAGTACATGGCCTGTTATGTTGCTAAATTATAACTTGCCACCCTGGTTATGCATGAAGCGAAAATTCATCATGTTATCTATGCTTATATCAGGACCAAAACAACCAGGTAACGATATTGATGTTTATCTGACTCCTTTGATCGAGGATTTGAAGTTATTGTGGGACTCAGGTGTAATTTTGTATGATGCTTATAAAAGTGAATACTTCACGTTGAGAGTGATGTTGTATGGGACAATAAATGATTTCCCTGCTTATGGAAATTTGTCAGGCTATAGCATTAAAGGAACTCAAGGGTGTCCCGTGTGCGAAGAAGATACAAAATCAATTAGGTTGAAACATTCATCGAAATCTGTGTTTCTAGGACATCGTAGATTTCTACCTCATCGGCATAAGTACCGATCTTGGACGACATCATTCAATGGAAGTTCAGAAAAACACACAACACCGTCTCCACTAACAGGTGATCATCTGTTTGAGAAAGTAAAAGATATGAACACTGTTTTTGGTAAACCATTTTCGAAAAACCTTACGAAAATCGGTTGGAAAAAGAGATCAGTTTTTTTTGAATTACCATACTGGAATTGTTTGTACGTCAGACATTTTCTTGATGTGATGCATGTGGAAAAAAATGTATGTGATAGTGTTATTGGAACGTTGCTAAATGACCCTGGAAAAACAAAAGATGGAATTAAGGCAAGGTTGGACATGGTTGACATGGGAATACGAGAAGAGTTGGCTCCCGTGAATGGTGAAAATCGAATGTTTCTTCCTCCTGCTGCTTATACTCTTTCTAGGGTAGAGAGATATCAGTTTTGAAACTTCTTTAATGATGTAAAGGTTCCAGAGGGGTACTCATCAAATATCAAGAACATTGTTTCAATGAATGATTTGAAGTTAAAAGGTTTGAAATCACATGATTGCCATGTTTTGATGCAAGATCTAATTCCTATAGCTTTACATTGCATTTTACCCAAGAATGTTCGTCATACGTTAACCAAACTTTGTTTCTTTTTCAAAGCTATATGTAGCAAAGTTTTAGACCTGGGGAAATTGCCAGCTATGGAAAAAGAAATTGTCATCATATTATGTGAATTAGAAATGTTCTTCCCGCCAACATTCTTTGATATGATGGTTCATTTGATGATTCACTTGGTGAGAGAGATTCAACTTTGTAGTCCTGTGCACTATAGATGGATGTATCCTGTTGAACGGTATATGAAGATTTTGAAAGGATATGTCAAAAATCGAAGTCGGCCAGAGGGTTGTATAGTGGAGCGATATATTGTTGAGGAAGCCATTGAATTTTGTATTGAATACCTATCTGATGTGGAAAGCATTGGTCTCCCGAAATCTCGTCACACTGGACGCATTGAGGGTGGGGGAATTTCTGGAAGAGAAGTTGTAACAATCAGTATTACAGATCGGGAGCAGGCTCATCTTTATGTTTTGCATAACAGTTGGGAGGTTGCTCCATATATTGAAACTCACAAAGAAATTCTTAGGCAGTTGAATCCATCGAGGGCAGAAAAATGGTTAGCAGATACACATAATCACCAGTTTATAGGATGGTTTCAGGACCATATTTTTAAGCAGTTGGATGAAAATCCGAATTCAATTTCAGAACGACTTCGATGGCTAGTCGCTGGACCAAGTGTGTATGTATTATCTTACAGTGGGTATGTAATTAATGGTTATACATTCTATACAGATGAACATGATGAAGAGAGTACCATGCAAAATAGTGGAGTTACACTAGTGGCTGAAGCGATGCATGTTTCTGGTAGTAAGGATAGAAATCCAATTTATGAAAATATGTTATACTTTGGCATTATCAAACTAATATGGGAGTTGGATTATACGACATTTCAATTGCCGATTTTTCAATGCAAATGGATTGATAACAACAGTGGTGTTAAAATAGATGAATGGGGATTTGTGAAAGTTGATTTTAGTAAAGAAGGGTACAAAGACGAACAGTTTATAATGGCATCACAAGCGGTACAAGTTTTTTATGTTCCAGATCCCGCAAACCGAAAGTGGTCGATTGTTCTGTTATCGTCCAAAACTATTGAGGGTTCCGATGAAAATTCAGTTGAGGACGATCCTTTTAGTGGTACGTCACAATCAATTCGAAGCGGTCCCAATGCAGATGATGTTTTGTATGTTAGAGGATACCATAATGAAGGGATTTGGATTGTCGATAGAGGTGTCAAATCTCTTCAACCTCTGAAAAAAAGAAAGAGAGTTCAGTAAACAGGTTATATTTTGTTTGTAATATAGATCTTGTTATCTCATGTTATTATCTTATCATTACAGAATTTATGTAATTTGAATGAACTGTTCAACCACTTTTGCAGATAATGACTTCTGCACATTCTGGTGCTCCTAACCTTGAGACTGAACAAGTCTCTCAAGCAGCTGCTGTTGCGGCTGCTGCTGCTCCTGCTGCTCCTGCAACTCATGCTGCTGCTACTGTTGCTCCTGATGCGGCTCCTGCTGCTCCTACTGCTGTGGCTCCTACTCCTCCTCCTACTGTGGCTCCTGGTGCTCCTACTACTCCTGCTGCTGCTCTTACTGCTGCGGCTCCTGGTGCTCCTACTGCTCCTGCTGTTGCTCTGGCTGTTGCGGCTCCTTCTCTTAGTGTTGAGGTCCAACAACCATCAGCACATGCCGTTGATATCATAGTAGATGAACATATAGATGATGTTGATATCGATGAAATGGTCGGGAATGAAGGACCGACGTTGCAGAAATCACAGGTGCGTCGTAGTTTGATAGTGTTAGCCAAAATTCTTAAGGCGAAAAGCAAAGGCATCAAATTTGAAGTCGGATGGAATGCACGAGGCCAACATGTGAATCCCAACAAGGCTATGTTTAGCAGTTACATTGGAGTTGTCACTCGGCAACGCATGCCGATTGACATAGATTCATGGCACCATGTTGTGTCCGGGTTGAAGGCTGTGATCTGGGAAGAAATTACGGTAACATTATGAATTTATTTCTTTAATTAACGAGCAAATAAAATGATGAAACAATGTCTTACTCTTCTCAATCTCTTACAGAGTACATTTATAGTAGACGACTCACACAAGGATTATGTACTAAGGCTTGTAGGAAAGATTCATCGAGGTTTTCGTACTATTTTAACAAGATATCACCTGAAAGATTCTAAAGGTTAAATAAACCCGCACCCACCCATTGTCTATGCGCACCTGATATCCCAAGAAGCATGGGATGCATTTGTTGACAGACGCATTTATGAAAAACAGTTGAAGGGATTTTCCCATGAGCCAAGATTTGGACTGGTTAGTCCTCATATCACATCAACACACCAAACAAAAATAGAGTCATCAAAAAGGGATGCAATAGTGAACGACTTGCTGAAAACATTTGAACGCAAGATTACAGATGACAGACTTTTCCTAATACCAACCATGCAGGGGTAATAATCTACGATTAAAGCATATCAATTATATTTTCACTTTTTTTATTACTTATTCCTTTTTGTGTTTTTAGGCAACATTGGTTGCTAATTGCGGTGAACTTGGATACTCCGAAGATTTATTTTCTGGATTCAAAGCTAGGATATCCATCAAACCAACCATACATGATGGAGTTTGTGAATCTGTAAGACACTACATCTTACGTTTTAGGTATAAACATCAAGTAATATAATTTTTATTATCTTTTACTAAGGATTCTGTTATGATAGGTCTGTGTGTCAATATCATCTAAAAAAAGGAATGAGGACAGGGGTTAAGCATAGGGAGGCGAGCAAGTACTACGTCTGGACAAATATCAGGGTATATATAATAAAATTTCACTATCCAAACACATCTCAACACAAGTTATTTATTCTCCTAATGATCAATTTTTTTGCAATGTCCAAAACAAACAAACGATAATGATTGCGGTTATTATGTTTGAAAATTTATGAAAGAGATCGTTTTTCATCAGCAAACTAGCATCCCTAAAGAGGTATTTTCAAAAACAACTACTAGTTCGTTTAAGTTATTTATTAATTATTTATTTTTTTATTTTGCAGTACTACTATGACTGCCGAAAAGCCTCATACTCACAAGACGATATAGATGTGTTCAGAAATGAGTGGTCCGCATACCTGATGACATATTGTACACAAATACAATGAAGATCTGACTTGGGGACATGTACAATTGGTGGTCATTTTTGAGAGGGGTTAAGGGGATCAGAAGATGAAATATTGTTGTATGTAAATGTTCGTAGCAAAATTGTAATTGTTATTAAATAAAACATTCTTTCTCCAATGAGTCATTTTTCCATTTTAACAGATGATATGCACCAGCAACATGCAAGAATGTTGAACCACTAAAATGGTCGCTCTCTTGTTAAAAATGGACACCACTTTAATTGAAAACAACAACTGACCTATGGAAATCCAACCAGACGCATCTGGATTGCCTTCATCCTTTAGGAGAACGATCCACGGGTCCTTGGTGACATGTACGAGTCAACTCCGCCTCAATCCGAGGTACGGTGTGACCGCTACCACCCAAAGGGTCGCTCTCTTGTTTAAAATGGACACCACTTTAATTGAAAACAACAACTGACCTACGGAAATCCGACCAGACGCATCCGGATTGCCTTCATCCTTTAGGAGAACAATCCACAGGTCCTTGGTGACATGTACGAGTCAACTCCGCCTCAATCCAAGACATGGTGTGACTGCTACCACCCAAAGGGTCGCTCTCTTGTTTAAAATGGACACCACTTTAATTGGAAACAACAACTGACCTACGGAAATCCAACCGGACGCATCCGGATTGCCTTCATTCTTTAGGAGAACGATCCACAGGTCCTTGGTGACGTGTACGAGTCAACCCTGCCTCAATCCGAGGCACGGTGTGATCGCTACCGCCCAAAGAGTCGCTCTCTTGTTTAAAATGGACACCACTTTAATTGGAAACAACAACTGACCTACGTAAATCTGACCAGATGCATCCGGATTGCCTTCATCCTTTAGGAGAAGGATCCACGGGTCCTTGGTGACGTGTACGAGTCAACCCCGCCTCAATCCGAGGCACGGTGTGACCGCTACCACCCAAAGGGTCGCTCTCTTGTTTAAAATGGACACCACTTTAATTGGAAACAACAACTGACCTACGTAAATCTAACCAAACGCATCCGGATTGCCTTTATCCTTTAGGAGAATGATCCACGGGTCCTTGGTGACGTGTACGAGTAACATGCAAGAATGATGGACCACATTTCTTTGGCCTTTGGACAAAAAAACCAGTAAAATCTCCAAAATACCTTCATATCATGCATGAACCAGTAAAATCTCCAAAATACCTTCATATCACGCAGTTCTGAAAAGAGTCACTATTTAAAAGAAAGTCACAAATTTAGATACATCTCGAGATGGTCAGTTTAAAGACATTTTGTGGGACACTACTAAAGACATTCTCAGATATGCACACATTCCCCACTTTTAGATCGTTGTCTACTACAATGATCTTCCAAACAAGATATGCATTAGAACGCTCATAATACATAGAGCAATTCACTGGCCACCTTAGAGAATGATATGAAGCACAAAACATGACAGCATTATGTTTTTCCTTGAAAATTCTCTTGGAGAACTGGAATGGCAACTCACTCTTGTGATTTTGTGTCTCTACTTGTCTCTTCATGTGTGCAGCTATTGCCATTCCACTTCGCTAAGAGAATTTTCAAGGAAAAATATAATGATGTCCTGGTTTGGGATTCAGATCATTCTCAAAGGTGGGAAGTGAATTAATCTATGTATCATGAGCATTCTAATGCATCTCTTGGTTGTCCTTAAGTTTCAGCAGAATCCGAATGAGTTTGGTCGGTTTGTCGTATGTCAGTTCTTGATTTCACTTAAAATTAAGTCCATTTTTAACAAAACATAGACACTGTGAGTGGTGTCGGCCACATCGGGCCTCGGATTGATGTGGGGTTGACTCGTACACGTCACACATGAGTCATGGATCGTTGTGTAAAAGTATCAACACAATCATAAGCCGTTAGATCAATTTGGCGTGTGTACGTAAAATATTGTCCCTTTTAAACAAATGACGTACACTTGGAGTGATACCGGTCACACCGCGTCTCAGATTGAGGTGGGGTTGACTCGTACACATCACATATGACCCATGAATCGTTGTCCTAAAATGTCAACACAATCCTAAGGCGTTTGGTCTGTTTCTTGTATGTCAGTTGTTGATTTCTCACTTAAAAATAAGTCCATTTTGAACAAAATAGAGGCACTTAGAGTTGTGTCAGCCACAACTGGCTTCAGATTGAGGCGAGGTTGACTCGTACACGTCACATTTGAAGGTGAGTATGCATACACGATAGTTTACCTTCTTAGAGAAGATTTTCTGGAAGAGTATAAAAGACATGAAGCAATGAAGATCATTAGAGTGTTGAAGCAAATGTGGTTGCTACAAACAATGTGGAAATCGGCTTGTGCAAAGCGACCTAAGTTACAACTTGCAGGTATTGTACTCTCTTTGTTTCTGGAAGGTATCAGTTTAAATTCATTTTGGAATGATCATTGCTAGCCATTGTCTTTTAGGTTTTTTTGACAGCCGAGGGGAAAGGGTGGGGTCTTCAGACATTGGAGGATATGTCGAAGGGTGATTTTGTGTGTGAATATGTTGGAGAAATGTTAACTCCCGAAGTTCTGAAAAGAGTCACTTTTTAAAATAAAGTCATGAGTTTAGATACATCTCAAGATGGTCAGTTTAAAGACATTTTGAGGGACACTACTAAAGACATGCTCAGATATGCACACATCCCCCACTTTTAGATCATTGTCTACTACAATGATCTTTCAACCAAGATATCCATTAGAACGCTCAGGATACATAGAGCAATTCACTGCCCAACTTTGAGAATGATCTGAAGCCCAAACAATGACAGCATTATGTTTTTCCTTGAAAATTCTCTTGGCGAACTGGAATGGAAGTAGCTGCACACATGAAGTGACAAGTAGAGACGCAAAATCACAAGAGTGAGTTGCCATTCCAGTTCGCCAAGATAATTTTCAAGGAAAAACATAATGCTGTCATGGTTTGTGCTTCAGATCATTCTCAAAGGTGGCTAGTGAATTTCTGTATGTATCATGAGCGTTCTAATGCATATCTTGTTTGGAAGATCATTGTAGTAGACAACGATCTAAAAGTGGGGGATGTGTGCATATCTGAGCATGTCTTTAGTAGTGTCCCTCAAAATGTCTTTAAACTGACCATCTTGAGATGTATCTAAACTTGTAACTTTCTTTTAAATAGTGACTCTTTTCAGAACTGTGGGAGTTAACATTTCTGCAACATATTCACACACAAAATCACCCTTAGACATATCCTACAATGTCTTCAGACCCCACCCTTTCCCCTCGGATGTCAAAAAAACCTAAAAGACAATGGCCAACAATGATCATTCCAAAATGCATTTAAACTGAAACCTTCCATAAAAAAATAGAGTACAATACCTGCAAGTTGTAACTTAGGTCGCTTTGCACAAGCCGATTTCCACATTGTTTGTAGCAACCACATTTTCTCCAACACTCTAATGATCTTCATTGCTTCATGTCTTTTATACTCTTCCAGAAACCCTTCTCTAAGAAGGTCAACTATCGTGTATGCATACTCACCTTCAAATGTGACGTGTACGAGTCAACCCCGCCTCAATCTGAGGCCTGTTGTGGCTGACACAACTCCAAGTGCCTCTGTTTTGTTCAAAATGGACTTATTTTTAAGTGAGAAATCAACAACTGACATACGGGAAACCAACCAAACGCCTTATGATTGTGTTGACACTTTAGGACTACGATTCATGGGTTATATGTGATGTGTACGACTCAACCCCGCCTCAATCCGAGACGCGGTGTGACCGGTATCACTCCAAGTGTATGTATTTAGTTTAAAATGGACAATATTTTACGTACATACGCCAAACTGATCTAACGGCTTCTGATTGCATTGATACTTTTTCAAAATGATCAATGACTCATGTGTGACGTGTACGATTCAACACCGCATCAATCCGAGGCCCGGTGTGGCCGACACCACTCACAGTGTCACTGTTTTGTTAAAAATGGACTTAATTTTAAGTGAAATCAACAACTGACATACGGCAAACTGACCGAACACCTTGGGATTCTATTGAAACTTAAGGACAACTATCCATGGGTCAAATGTGACGTGTAAGATTCAACCCCGCCTCAATCAGAGGCGCGGTGTGACCGGTATCACTCCAAGTGTATGTATTTAGTTTAAAATGGACAACATTTTACGTACATACGCCAAACCGATCTAATGGCTTCTGATTGCATTGATACTTTTTCACAACAATCAATGACTCATTTCTGATGTGTACGATTCAACACCGCATCAATTTGAGGCCCGGTGTGGCCGACACCACTCACAATGTCACTGTTTTGTTAAAAATGGACTTAATTTTAAGTGAAATCAACAACTGACATACGACAAACCGACCAAACGCATTGGGATTCTGTTGAAACTTAAGGACAATGATCCATGGGTCAAAGGTGACGTGTACGAGTCAACCCCGCCTCAATCAGAGGCGCGGTGTGACCGGTATCACTCTAAGTGTATGTATTTAGTTTAAAATGGACAATATTTTACGTACATACGCCAAACTGATCTAACGGCTTCTGATTGCATTGATACTTTTTCACAACGATCAATGACTCATGTGTGACGTGTACGATTCAACACCGTATCAATCCGAGGCCCGGTGTGGCCGACACCACTCACAGTGCCTCTCTTTTGTTCAAAATGGACTTCTTTTTAAGTGAAATCAACAACTGACATGCGGCAAACCGACCAAACGCATTTGGATTCTATTGAAACATAAGGGAAATGATCCATGGGTCAAATTTGACATGTAAGAGTCAAAGCCGACTCAATCCGAGGCCCGGTGTGGCCGACACCACTCAAAGTGCCTCTATTTTGTTCAAAATGGATTTATTTTTAAGTGAAATCAACAACTGACATACGGGAAACCGACCAAATGCCTTAGGATTGTGTTAACAATTTAGTACAATGATCCATGGGTCATATGTGACGTGTACGAGTCAAACCTGCTTCAATCTGAGACGTGGTGTGGCTGGTATCACTCCAAGTGTATGTATTTTGTTTAAAATGGACAATATTTTACATACATACACCAAACCGACCAAACACATCCGGTTTCTATTGAAACTTAAGGACAACGATCCATGAGTCAAATGTGACGTGTACGAGTCAACCCCGCCTCAATCCGAGGCCCGGTGTGGCCGACACCACTCAAAGTGCCTCTGTTTTTGTTAAAAATGGACTTAATTTTAAGTGAAATCAACAACTAACATACGACAAACCAACCAAACGCATTCAGATTCTGTTGAAACTTTAGAACAAAGATACATGGGTCAAATGTGACATGTAGAAGTCAACCCCGCCTCAATCCGAGGCCCGGTGTGGCCGACACCACTGAAAGTGCCTCTATTTTTGTTAAAAATGGACTTAATTTTAAGTGAGAAATCAACAACTAACATACGGGAAACTGACCAAACGCATTCGGATTCTATTGAAACTTAAGGACAATGATCCATGGGTCAAATTTTATGTGTATGAGTCAACACCGACTCAATCCAAGGCCCGGTGTGGTCGACACCACTCAAAGTGCCTCTGTTTTGTTCAAAATGGACTTATTTTTAAGTAAAATCAACAACTGAGATATCCACCTCACATGTAGTGTAGACCCTCCCCCAAGACTTGGCATGAATTTTTGAGATACACAAACATGGGGTGGATTACATGGATTTTCTACATGGAATATATCCCACTACACGTCTTTAATGAGCCAGCTACGCAGTTTATCCCTTGTACAGATACACAGGAAGAATCACACGAGATCGACGTCATGTACTAACATAGGGCGAGGGTGCATAAGAGGACACAAGATCAAAGGGTAACACGTATATGTTTTTTAACATGCCATGTAATTTCCTATTGATATGACATGTATATTCACACAGGCAGCTGAACATTGGAGTTACCCAAGGTAAAGCGACAAGGCATGTGACCCTTTAAATGACACATAATTTTATGTACCATGATTGATCTCTTTGAACACTATATCAAGGACATATTTCATTAGGGTTGGCTCCCATGATCCTTCCTAGGATGGTTTTGGTATCTTTTCCGACTTACGGTAGTACAATCGCTTCAGCAGGACCTCCTAGACATAGTTGGAGTCTCTCTGAAAGTCCTGGAGTGAGATCATATATCTATTTTTGAGGTCCAGGTAGAGTCATGTATCAACGCAACCAATCCAACCAGACATCGATCCTATATATAGAATGTTAATATTTATGTCTCATTACAGTCCCCCAATTTATGATATGTTACCTTTTTTGTATTAATATACATAATTACTAAGGGTGATGGTTGGGAGAGTTAGGATATCCTTTTTATGTATTGCAGAATGATTCAAGGAGCACGGGCTCTGCACGATTTGTCAAAACCAAGTGGCAATCCAAGGAGAAACAATGCATAGTGGAATGTTCTAGTATTTATCTTCTGAGTTGTGTAGGAATATTTTGTGATACTATGTAATGAGATAGTTTTGGTTTCTGGGTAGATGGTATCTAACTCATGGTAAGAACATTGTTTGGTTGGGTTGTGATCGGTTGATGACATGCTTGTGGTTGATATACTGGTTTTTGTGCAGGTCTGTGGTTGATATACTAGTTTTTGTGCAGGTCTGCTCGGCTGGCTGTACTAGTGCAGGTTTTTTATTAGCACCAAGCAGGGATTTAACAGCGCTTTTTTAGCGCTGTTAAAGGCGATATTTAACAGCGCTAAAAAAGCGCTGTTAAAGGAGATATTTAACAGCGCTAAAAAGCGTTGTTAAAGGCAACATATAACAGCACTTTTTAGCGCTGTTAAAGGTATCCTTTAACAGCGCTTTTTTAGCGCCATTAAAGGTGAAATTTAACAGCACTTTTTTAGCGCTGTTAAAAGTGACATTTAACAGCGCTAAAAAAACGCTGTTAAAGGACCCCCCCCCCCCTTTATCAGCGCTGAGCTTTACAGCGCTTTTCTAGCGCTGTTAAAGCCCGATTTTAGCGCTGTTATTGCCCGTTTTTGTAGTAGTGTGTTTTATTCTTCCAGTATAGTGTTGTTAAGATATATCTATAGTAGTTGATAGTTGTTGTCTCCCCCTCACCCATGCATAAAAAAATTGTTATTGTGGTTAATATGAACATGATTACTTAAATTGGGATTCTATATTTAAATTGTTAATCCATTACTAGAATCACATCAATTCCATATAGTAGAAGAAAAGTAAGATCCATTCTTTTTACATCATGTTCAACTTAGGATACATTTTTCTCTCTTATAGAATATCCATTCCATAATGAAATCATCAATGTAGTTATTTATTAATCATTGAATACTACCATTAAATACTAGTGTCTAAATAATAAGAATAAAATAAATAATCAATAACTATTTAGTGGTGGATAAGTGTACCTTATTCCATTCATTTTCATGACCAAATTCCAAATGTATGAGTAGAATATATATTTTTTCTTTCATTATATTATAATAAATAGATTCTTATCATCCTTATTAGTCTATTTTACATTTAGTTTAAACTACAACACTCATAACTCCAGATATATCATCTATAACTTAACATATTCAAGGTTTAAACTAGTTAAATCTTTGATTGAGTTTTCTCTAACTTTTAATCCCTAAAAGTAATTTTAAAATAAATCCATAATAGTTTTTATTAAAGAGTATATAATAAACCAATAAATATTCCCCAAGAGTATAATACCATTTTTGTAGGAAAGAATCTTTGTCTTACATTGGGTGATGATGGAGATAATACACAAAATTTTATTTTCAATATTATTATGTTGAGATACATCTATTCTATATCCTTCACCCACTTATAATATTTAGAATGATTATTATTTATAGTAAGACAACATACTCAAAACATGCCAAAATTTAAGGTTGTATGCTATATATATACTTATCCTGAGGGTTTTGAATGATGTTATTTCAATATAGTCTAAAAAATATTCAATTTTAATTAAACTATATTAAAGGTTATATATACATTTGAAATTATGATCATTTCGAGCTAAATTACCCTAAAATTATCCTCTACAAAATTCATAATCTACAAATTTATCTATACCCTGATCTAATACCAAATCTGATCCCCTTGACCCACACTCCATGATTCGATGTTGATAAGATATAATTTACATACTGGATTAAATTCTAACTTTAAATTCCGAGTTATAAAAATCCCATAATTACATGACATAAATAAAATATTTCTTTAAATATATACCCAATACCTTATACATTTAGATCATTATAGAATTGGGGAAGATAATAAAGTTATAAATTCCTTTTATTTCTCAACTAAAGGATATTTTTTCAACTATAATAAATTACTTAGTTCATAATAAGTCTTCAATATCTCCATTAAATTCTCCACATAAGATATCATGTTATATATGTCATGTGTAATAATTTTCAACATATTCTGGGGAAATGGAAACCTAAGATGGTTTGAGGTCAAATTCATGGTAAGGGTAAACTGAAGAAATAATTTTATAGTATCATAAGTGATCATAGTGGGATCATAAATAATATGGATGAACTAGTTAATAAAAAATAATTCAATAAAATAGTAAAACTTATTGAATAATTTATCCATTAATAATAATGGAATTAATTGATCAAGTTAATCTCAAAAACTGATTCTAGAGAAATTAATTTCATAATTTCATTTACCTAATTTGATTCCTTGAACCCAAACATCATGATATTATACAAAATGATCCTACCATCAAGGCCTTGTGCTTAAGAAATATCTTATTCTCGGTAGGAATATGCCAATGTACCAAATTTATATTATCTGTTGAGACCTATTAATGAATCAAGGATATATTAATAACATGTACCCAATAATATCTCAATACATAAGAATATACTATATTTTATATCACACATGATACATGACAACAAGAATAAAATAACTAGGAAATATTATTATTAGAATATAACCATTATAACATAGGGTTTAACTAGAATGTTCAAATATGGTTAAACACATTTTGAAATATATATAGGTAAAAATAAATAAAAATTCATAGATTAATTCATATCAAACATGTAGTCAATTTTTAGAGGAGTTATTTTATGCTTCAAAAAATGAATTTTCTTAAAAAGTGATTTTATGGTATTTTATGCATGGAAATTATAATTAATTTATACTGATTTTAGTAATTTTATTTTATATAATGTAAATAATTTTAAAATTTTAATAATAAAATTATATTAGTGTGAACTATTTTTGGATTTTATTGAAATTATTGATTATTTCAATAAATAGTGAAAAATACCAATGTTTCAAATACTCTAATTTATTTTCATTATATCAAGTAATTTAAAAATACAATTATATATTGGACCTATTCTTAAAGTGAAATATGATATATTTGATTCAGAATAATATAATTAATTCCATTTTAATCATAAATATTCATGATTTTTTATAAGTACTTTTTTTGTAATTAAAATATAGTTTTCTAAAAAAATTCTCATTCATTGCATTTTACACATTTCTGTTAAAAATAATTTCCACCACTTTTATCTTTTATGGTATTTCTAAGATATAAATATCTTATATAAATTTATTAATGTAATGGAATTAATCATATATAGTAATATAATAAATATATCATATAAGCATAAATCAAAATGTATAAATTATATTTTATTTCATGATCAATATAAAAATCCCATTTAGTGTCGATGTAGTGGTTCCACAACACCAAAAAAGTAAAATTTGGCATCATAGAAATATTTATTGATAATGGAGAATCATTTTATTTAAATTTTTATTAAATATAAAATATTATTAATAAATTTTATTGATATATATTATTTTTTGTGTTATATAACAACTGAATTATCCAAATTCTTGTGAAATGCCTCGCATGTATAGAAAAGTATAAATAAAAAATTAAATGTTTTTTCATGGCATAAAGAAACTAAATATACAATTTTAATGAATATAAAATTTCATTTGGAGCTGAATTTATTTATTTTTATGTATTAATTTATTTTTAATTTTTAGTGATGAAATATTTATCTTAAATTCTTATGTACTGACGAAACAATTCTTTTGAAAGGAGTAAATGTATCAAATAAATTATTTTTATAACTTTAAAAGTAAAAATTTTCATATTCATTAAAGTGTACCAATAATTTTGATGGTAAACATAATATATTATAGATGTGTGAAAAGATTGTATTCAAAACACATTTCTTTCATGTTGTTTTTAATATCAAATTATGTGAATAGTGCATAAAATGAGATTAATAGTAATTTATGTTAAATATATTTTATTAGTTTTTTAAAAAAATAAAAATATTTGAAGAGGATAATTATGATGAGAAAGTGTTGAAAATTTCACATATTTTCAAAATAGGATCCAGTTTTTTCACTATAAGTAAAATTATAATCCTTTAATTTTGAAAAAGTCTTTCCCATGGTTAAGGTTAATATTGGTTAGTCGAGGGGTTAAACAAAAAGATATAGTTTAAAATTAAATATAAACTTTTCAAAAAAATTGGATTGTTATATTAAAACCATATATTCATTATATCTAAATCCATTTCATTTTGGTACCATTTTACATGAGTATATACATTTTATATAGTAATATTTCATGAATTACAAAAAAATATTTTAATAAAATATTTGTTATAAATAATTTTATATTAAATAATTTAAATTTTATAAAAATATTATATTTATCCAATTTGATGGTGTATGGTATAAAATATCAACAATTTTATTATTTATGTGTCCATTTTCCTTTTATAATAACTTTAGTGGCCCCAAAAGTGTAAAAAAAACTTGTTTTAATAGTAATTTTAAAAGGATTAACGCAATGTTACAACAAAGGAATACATGTAAAAACATAAGAAAACCCTATAAAAATTTTATTGAATTAGAGGGTTTCAACTAATCCAAATAAAAATTTGGAATTATATCAATTTAGATACATTTTCCATTGAAAATTAATCTATATTATTTAATACTTTATGTAATTCCAAAAGTGACCCTCCCCTCACTTATAAAAGGAAACCCCTTATCTCTTTTCCTAACACCTTCTTGCGAAACCTATATAAACAAAACCATAACCAATAAACCTCTCTACATCACTATATACAAATTATATATGATGGTCTGATTAAAATTCCATTATAAGGGCCATTAATAAGGTAACTAATGGAAATCAATTGAAGAACATGTACCCATATTTACCAACCATTTAATGATTATTTCTTATTATACATCCTCTAAATACATTATAAAAATCATAAAATAATAATTTAATTATCATTAATATAATGATATATTATTATGATTATGGGACAACTATTTTTCTACCATTTTCTATTTTATGAAAAGCGAAAGCATCATTTGTGCATAAATACAGATTACCCTCTCCACATAGTGGTGTAATTAATTTGTCATCACAAAATTTCTAAGATAGTTATAAAGTTGGAACTAATTAATATATATTATATATATTATATAATTATTCTTATAAAATTATAAAATCATATCTAACATCTAACCTTCCAAGTAGTTGTAAAACAATAACATCTCTCATGTGTACGTATGGAATACCACCTCCCTGAAGATATGCGATCAATTTTAAATTTTCTATTTAAAGAGATGGATATTATTATATATTTTATGAATATATATTATATATATGGTATAATAATTATTCTATAATGTCAAATTATTTTTTATATTTATTTTTTTTCATCTGTCATAAAGTAAAAAAATTGTACATGCATACATACAGCCTACCATCTCCATGAAAAATGTAAATCATTTTTATATTTGTAAATTTTATATATGAATATATATATATATAATAATTATATATGATATTTATATTATTATTATCATTTTTTAGATAAAAAATATAATCAAAGTACAAGTACGAGAACTATCAAACCAAAATTTTTATGAAAATTGAAATAGTTAACAACCAGAAACTATTATTTTAATGAGGAATAAATAGGTGTTTAAATTTTATAAGTGGATAATATATGATATTATAATAATTTAAATGACTCTAGTATCTTATTATATTAAATAAATATTTATTATACAAGAGGTTATATCTCTTTATAAGAAATTTGAAATTTGAGGCAAAGAATCTGTAATTCATTTTCCAACGATTGGGTTATATCACTTATTAAATGATTATGTTATTACAAGATTATGAGATAAGATTAATTTAATTTATATTTGTTTTATTTAAAATTTTATTCTTTTCATTTACATTTCTAACAAAAAATTATGAAATTTATTAATTCTCACCTCAACCATATGATCTTTGTAAGGGATTTCGTCACCATTTCAACTCTATTAAGACATATTTGGTATTATACACCCATTTATTTTTGTGGTGTATATACATACCTATGATGTATTTAACATGAATGTGTACTTATTCAAGATGATTAATCATTCAATTCATGTCTAATCATTAAATTGTTTTCAATTTAAAATCTACCAAAGCGGTATGAGTTTATTTTAAAATATCATTTATTGGGATTTCACTTATTTTTATTGATGTAATATTATTATCTTTCAATAATAATATTCGTATAATTTCTTATTTTAAATATATTTAATGATTTTTAAAATTTTCTTCAAATATTTTCACGCTTTGGAACTTGAATTAAGAGAATATTTTTTAAAATAAGAAAAACCTATTTCCCAATTTGATCAGGTATATTTTTCTTCTTGGTTTATAATTTTCGATATATTTTTACAAAATTAATTTCTATTTACTGAAATGATTTATTAATTATATTTTATATTATATTTGACTTTTTTAAAGGCTTTAAATGAAAATTTATAATGTTTTTTATTATAAAATTTTTAATTTCTAAACAAAAACATAAAAAGAATGTTTCTTTGTAATGTGTATGGTGTAAATAGACTTTCCCACCACCATAACAATGTTACAATATTTATATTATTATAAATATTTTTTAATATTTTTATAATAAAACTATTTAATGAAAACATTTTTTAAATTCCTTTCTTTGATTTTATTTATTTCTCAAATGGATATAATTTTATTACAAACACAATTTTTTGATGAATTGATGGTCATCGTTTATCACTTATCAATTTTTTGGTAATTAACATTATCTTGAAATTTTATATTTCATGTGACCATTTTCATTAGAATTTTTATTTCACTTAAATATCATTATTCTTTCTATCATAGAAATTATTATTTTCTAAACTGTGTAGCTTGTTTATATATGTTCTTTTACTATGAAATCTATTTGTTTGGTTGGGGAAATATTAAATATCTATATTATTTACTCAATACAATAATTGTTTAATAAGACATATTATTTATGAATTAAATTGACCATTTAATATATGAGTAATGTATTTGACATGCAGTGATGAATAGGTCTTGGTAAAAAATATCCACTTGATGCATGAACAGGTCCCATGAAAAAAGTTAGTTAGATAATCTTATTAGATTGGTTTTTTGTATATACGTACCCATTAGTTAAACTATATTGGAACGAGACATATATGGTAAGGATTTCATTATGTATGAGTATAAGGCCCCAGCCTTAAACCTTACTTAATCTTGAGTTAATACAAGATTACACATTGAGGATCTTTTCAGGTTTAGATTTTTAGAGAATTAGATCATAAAACTTTCATTACATTCCACATTTAAACAAAGTGGTTACAAAAAGATAGTATTCATTTTTTTCCATCAACGGAAACATATTTAAAATAAAACATGGATTCTTTCTTGACACTTCCTTGAAACTATCATCATATCATGTACCTTTCCCTTGACCTGTGAAAAACATTTCAAAAAAACTTGGGATGAGCATAAAAAGCTCAGTAAGGGTTATAAAAATATGGAAAGGAAACATGAGTTCATATATACATAAGAATGAAATCATACTTTACCCATAAAACATATGCACTTTAACATACCTCATAAAATCATGAATAAATCATAGAAATAATAAGACATAAAAGGTAACTTGAGGCATTCATAACATTCTTACGTACGGAGTAACCCTCTTGGTTACATTTGGAATACACACCAAAGTATATTCCCTAAATCTCTTCAGAGAAACCTTAAAGTTTCACTCCTTCGCGTTACCCAATGCATTGGAGAGCTATATCGGGCTCACCCGCCCTTAGTTTATCATGGAACCACCCGTCTTCATAACAATTCCCAAGAACCATAACATAATCATACCACATAATACATGCATAAAGGAAACATAACATTTCCACATTTCAATCACAAGATATCAATAAAACACATTGATATAAAAAACATTATGAAAACCATTTTCAATACCAAAATAAAAGAAAAGTAAAACATGGTATTTATTTTTCTTTTAAAAAGAAGGTATGGCTTGTAGAGGAATCCGAAACTCAAAAAATGGTCACGACGGCGGAGAAGTCGTTGTCACCGCATACGTTTGACAAAAACATTCCCTTTTTTCATTTAGTAAAACACTTCATATAAAAAAGATTCCTTTTTGGATAAACGTAAAATTAAAATGGGTTTATACACCGTATAAAAGAAGGTTGTGTATAAAACAAAATATGCCTCAATGAATGGAGATTGAGACGAAGTCCCTTACAAAGATGGTATCCTTGGTTTAAGGATAAATCAATTACATAATTATGTTTGACAAACTAATACACAAAATATAAGTGGATATTAAGTGTAAAACAATCAGAGTTTATACACACATATTCATAGAATGACATATTCAAGGAGTACAATTTTATCCCAAAGAATCAAATTTGGGATAAGAAGCTCGCTTGCAAAAATTTGACAGCCTAACAACGTCACTACAAAATTCAGAAAATGGGTTGATGAGAGATAAAAAGGGTATCTCATCACATGAATATAAAATTTACCTCAATAAGGACATATAAGAACATATCCCAACATAATAGTATGTGAATTAAAAGACATAACAAAAGAAGTCTTTTAAAAAGAGGAGGGTGAAAGGTTCCCTTACCGACATGGGTATCTTTCAAAACATACACCCCGTGAAATAAGGTCAATAAAAAATTGATGTAAATACTAATAAATGAATGTATATTACACAATTAGTAAAATAATGGGCATCACATACACCACTCAAAGGAAATTGTTTCAAATGTAGCACAAATCTCACGGGAATAAAAGTGAGATGAAAAATCCCTTACGAAAAATCGGCAGCCTAACGACGCCACTTAAAACTTACAAAAATGGATTGATGAGATCAAATAGGGTATCTCATCATATTAACATAAAGTTTACATAAAGAGTAATATAAAATAACATCCCCCAACATAACAAATTGGAGCTTAAAAGAAGTGACATAAAGGAGAGTACTTAAAAACAAAGAGAGGGGTTAGATCTCTTACGAAAATTTCGGCAGCCTAACGGCGCCACTCAAAACTTCCAAAAATAGATTGATGAGAGAGAATAGGGTCTCTAATCATATGAACATAAAAATTACAGTAAGATTAATATAAAATAACATCCTAATAACCGGAAATATGATCTTTAAAAGGAATGACATAAGAGTGTACTTAAAAAGAAACAGAGGAGTAGGATCCCTTACCTCAAGTCCGACTTGTCTTGTTCGTTTCTTTATATTCCTAAATAATAAACTTTGGTCAATTTATAATTGCCTAAGGAACTCCTTTAAAGATTATTATTCAGTTCATATCACATATTATAATGTTATAATAATTGTTTAATAATGTTAGTTCATATCAGACGTTTTTGCCGATGTTTGGTACATGAGTCAAAAATGAACTTGTTTGAAAAATGATTTCCCATGTAGTTATAAGTAAATAATTTACAAAATAGTATTAATGATTGAAATATCATATATATCCAGTACATATTCATTTTATGCTATTCCATATCATTTGGAAATAAAAAACGAAAAGCACCATTCATGGAGACGGTAGGTCGTACGTACGCATGAACGCTACTTTCATTTTTTTTGTCATATTAATGGAATTAAAAATAAATGATATATATATATATATAAATTATAATTAAAGTATAATATATATATTATATAGGTCAAATATGTTCATTAATTTCATTCTTTATACATTCCATGTATTGCATGTACGAGTCACATCACTTGAGGGGGCGGTAGTCCACACTTCCACTTAAGAAATTATCGCATTTACACAACATGAAAAGATTAAAGGTATGTTTTAAATATAAAATACAGAAGCATATAGTAAACATAAATACCATATATATCATATATAAAATAAAGTGACATCATAATGGCCACCTTTAAAGGTGTTAAAAGAATATTGAACAATCATCGTTTCGTGAGGCAGAAAATCGCCAACCACAGAAACAGTATGTTCTTTAACCATTAGATGATGGTTTGTGTAACTTTAGCTCGAATAATTCTTATAAAAACATCCTAGTATATTGAAGATACTGGAGTTTTTACAAAAGAAATGAATAAAAAGTGCTTAGGGGTTGGATAAGCAAAATAAAACAAAAGGACTCAAGTGAAGACATTACCTTAAATCGGGTAACTCCCTTTGGTTTCAACTCAAAGGCTTCCTTGGAAAGACTTCTGCCCAAAGTGAGGCTTCAAAGAGTTATAGATGGATGTGGAGATACAAAATTGGTAGGGTTTGGCCGATCCAAAGGCTTTGGAATTGTGGGTAAGGAGGTAGAGGTGGGGGCCTTTTATAAGAGGAAAGGAGGGGCACTCTTGGAAAGTAAAGAAATGTTCCTTTATTTTAAAATGCGTTTCGGATTTAAAAGGACCCACATTGATAAATTTCGAGACTAAGGTGATAAGGGTTAGAAATATACGCATCCAATAGGTTTTGGACATGTGTAGGTCATATAGTTTACATTATTTTTACATTTTATTTAAATCCTTTATTAATGAGGTAATCGCTGCATCATCATGATGTCATAAATAATTTACTATATTTAATGTCTAAAAATTATAAAAAAAATATCATGATGTAGGAAATCATTTTATCTTTATAATGAATATTTATAGTAAAATATCTGTCTTGTATAACCCCATGTAAAAATTGTTTTAGTAAAACACCTCATGTTTGTGTCATTTTTACTTTAACATTAAATAAAAAGTTATTTATGTCATTTCCCAACCAAAGTGGCTTCATGGGGTCCCCAAATTGACCCATGGATTGTCTTGTTCGGCCATGACACATAAAATGAGGGTAGTACATGTGTAAAGCTCATCTCATATTAATAAAATATTATTTTTACCTTAAACTACACTAATTACCTCTAACCGCGATTAAAAAAATAATAAGTTACTATTCACCAAAAAAATTATTTTAATACCATTGAACCATATTTTACTTCTTAATGACAACAATGTATGTTGGATTTTTGAAATTCAAAACACAGAGGTGGTAAATTTTCATTTAAACGGAAAATCAGTTTTTATAAGTACCACTTAGTGGTTTCACTATTCATCAAAAATTGATGTTTTTCAGAAAAATACCAAAACTTCACCCAAAGCTATATATGATATTCCGAATTCAAAAATGATTTCTATTTTACAAAATTCAAAAAATATTATTTTAATTAATTAATTTAATAATTAATTCCCACTGTCAGAGAAAATAGCGTGTTTTTATGAAATAATAAGTATCAAAAGATTGACACTAGTTTAAGTCCAATTTCAAAGTGAAATTAATTCCAATGACCACTATTGGATTAAATGGTAAAAATATATTCTAATTTTACTTTAAAAAAATTCAAAATCTAATCTAATCATATAAATAAATTAGATTAAAAAGAGGTTTTGAATTAAAATACAACATTTTTCACTATTCATTAAAAAATGAACTTTATCGGAAAGATACCAAAAATTTACACAAAGTAAATTTTGATGTCCCGATTCTAAATAAGAATTTTATTTTTTAATATATAAGACATAATATTGTCAAAAAGGGTATTTAAAAGAGGTTCGCCTTCAAAGGCGGTTAATCGACCTTTTAATAAATATTAGAATGTCTACGCTTAAAATTGGATTCATTCGCATTTTTAATCCTCTAACATTTATTGTAAAAAGTAAAAATATTTGACAAACATATATAATCATTTTGTATTTAGTTCTATTCATTCCCGCCATCACAACAGTTAGGCATTAACTACCATTTAAAATAATATTATTTGATTATTAGAGTGCAACTTAAGATTCCCAAGAAACTCGTTGTTGCGCATTGGGTACGCCATCGAGCATAGCATCCCCTTTAAAGTAATATTAATATTTTATTCACAAATATGGATAAATATAAAAATTTCATATTCTTTATTTACCTGGGGTGTTACATTTTTCCCCCCTTTTTGGGAATTACATCCTTGCAATTTTAAAATTTGGCTTGGAAACATCCTTGAAAGTCACACATCGGAACAAGAGTCAGTAAAACAATCACTTTAAAATAAAGAAAGATAAGTACATAGGTCACCCAAGTTAACCCAGACTAGGATTACATGTAGGAAAACATGGACATGGAGGAGAAAACATAGGGTCATGTTCTGATGGAGAGTGATAGAAAACATGTTTAGGAGAGAGTTAACCACAAGAAAATCACAAACTTGTGATGGGTTAAATGGTATTCGATTCCCCAGTAAGAAAAGTTAATTGACAACATTTTTGTTTTAAGTTAATTTTTATTGAGGAATTTATTCATAAGGAAACATAATCACTTATCATGTTGACTTTCAACTTTTATTAGATTCCATACACAAACTCATATTTTCTCCAAAAGACGAGTATTTAGGAAGACTTGTTCACATTAAGAGTACTATAATAAACTTCTAGAGAATCACCTAATACACAAAAGAGAACTATATACTTCCCATGTCTTTAGACTTTAACAAAAAACAAAACCAAAAAGGTTAGTACAAGATCAGATAATCCAGAAAAGGATAACCCTTTATAAAAAGAAAATCTATTCTTAATCTCAAAAATTTGTCCAACAAAACCCAAAGTTCAACGAGGACCATTTGATAAACAATTTTCCCAAAAAATTATTCAAAGTAAACCAAACTAAAATTGAAACCCAGATATTTGAAGGATTTTGTCACATAGTCTTCCAAGTTAAATCATAACATTTATCTCCAAACAACATCAGTTACTCTTAATGTCTCGTATTGAAAAGTAATTAACCTAATCACATATCCTCTATGATATGTTAATAAATTTCTATAGATAACCCAAAATCAACTTACACTTAATTCATAAAATCATCTAACTAAAACGAAACAGTCAAACTAACCAGGGACTTCATGTAGTCCAACGGTAGGCGATAAATACCAGGTGCACTTTGGTTGTGGGTTCGATTCCCGCAGCTTTGTCCGACGCAACAGGTTGTCACACGGTCTATGTGCTTTCCTTTTTATAAAACTCCAAAAATACCCCTAACATGTTTTAACCTCAATAGTTTCCTTATACCTCTCATTTTCATCCAAATTTGTTATGATCTCAACATCTTAATTTTTGAAGTCTTATTTCACCACCATAAGATAAAATAAAATGATTCCCAAAATGAATAACACCATACCTTGATCATGGAATCCACTCGGTTTCATCGTCATCTTGCTCACGTAGGTAGAAGTCCCATGCATTACAACATTGATTTATAGATCTTTCAAAATCATTTTCTTCGTCCATCCAAATACACCTTGTACAGCATGGGTCATATGGGTGTTCACAGAAAAACAGTTTTGGAAAATAATCATGTATGACATATAATTCCAAAACATCTGATAAAACATGATTTATATAAAACAGTCGGACAGAATTTGAGTTGAAACTTTCTATTATTGTTATTTGTAAAATACCATAAGTATGTGCTGAGAGACTATATTTTAAAATCAAATATAAATAGGTTATGCAAGGGTATCCTTCCTCAGCACCATTTTAAAAATCATAATATGCCTCAAATAATTGTGATAAGGTAAAATATTTGAAAATACCTTGATAATATTTTCCTTCCTTGAAAATATGAGAATATTGTGAAAATAGTATTTGTCTAAAAACAACCCATGATCCACAATGATAACGAGGTATAGTGGAGGTGTTTGATATCTCAAACAACTGCTTTCAAGTGAGTTGTATGCTAGAAAAAGTATCACAATCATCCAAACATGAATTTGCAATAATTATTACAAGCATGTCATCAGGAAGAGATAGGAATGTCATTTGAGATTATTCTCCTTCCATTCATAACTGACTTTACTTGACCTAAAAAAAGTTATAAAACAATGATTTAACTGAAAAAATAGTTATAGGGACTAATCATGTGTCTAACAAAAACTCCTAATCCCTAAAGTTTTCTAAACCGACCTCTGATACCAACTATAAGGCCCCATCCTTAAGCCTTACTTAATCTTGAGTTAATACAAGATTACACATTGAAGATCTTTTCAGGTTTAGAGTTTTAGATAATTAGATCATAAAACTTGCATTACATTCCACATTTAAACAAAGTGGTTACATAAAGATAGTATTCATTTTTTTCCATCAATGAAAACATATTTAAAATAAAACATGGATTCTTTCTTGACACTTCCTTGACACTATCATCATATCATGTACCTTTCCCTTGACCTGTGAAAAACATTTCAAAAAAACCTGGGATGAGCATAAAAAGATCAGTAAGGGTTATAAAAATATGGAAAGGAAACATGAGTTCATATATGCATAAGAATTAAATCATACTTTACCCATAAAACATAGGCACTTTAACATACCTCATAAAATCATGAATAAATAATATAAATCATAAGACATAATTGTTAACTTGAGGCATTAATAACATTCTTACATAGGGAGTAACCCTCTTGGTTACGTTTGGAATACCCACCATAGAATATTCCCTAAATCTCTTATGAGAAACCTTAACGTTTCACTCCTTCATGTTACCCAATGCATTGGAGAGCTATATCGGGCTCACCCGGCCTCAGTTTATCATGGAACCACCCGTCTTCATAACAATTCCCAAGTACCATAACATAATCGTACCACATAATACATGCATAAAGGAAACATAACATTTCAACATTTCAATCACAAGATATCAATAAAACACATTGATATAAAAAACATTATGAAAACCATTTTCAATACCAAAATAAAAGAAATGTAAAACATGGTATTTATTTTTCTTTTAAAAATAAGGTATGGCTTGTAGAGGAAGCCAAAACTCAAATAATGGTCACGATGGCGGAGAAGTCGTTGTCACCACATATGTACGACAAAAACATTCTCTTTTGTCGTTTAATAAAACGCTTCGTATAAAAAAATATTCCTTTTTGGATAAATGTAAAATTCAAAGGGGTTTATACACCGTATAAAAGAAGGTTGTGTATAAAACAAAATATGCCTCAATGAATTGAGATTGAGACGAAGTCCCTTACAAAGACGGTATCCTTGGTTTAAGGATAAATCAATAACATAATTATGTTTGAAAAACAAATACACCGAATATAAGTGGATATTAAGTGTAAAAAAATCAGAGTTTATTCACACATATTCATAGAACGACATATTCAAGGAGTACAAGTTTATCCCAAAGAATCAAATTTGGGATAAGAAGCTCCCTTGCAAAAATTTGACAGCCTAACGGTGTCACTAAAAAATTCATAAAATGAGTTGATGAGAGATAAAAGGGTATCTCATCACATGGACATAAAATTTACATCAATAAGTATATATAAGAACATATCCCAACATAATAGTATGTGAATTAAAAGATATAACAGAATAAGTCTTGTAAAAAGAGGAGGGTGAAAGGTTCCCTTACCGACATTTGTATCTTTCGAAACATACACCCCGTAAAAGAAGGACAATACAACATTGATGTAAATAATCATAAATGAAATTATATTACACAATGAGTAAAATAATGTGAAGTACATACACCACTCAAAGGAAATTGTGTCAAATGTTGCATAAATCTCACGGGAATAAAAGTGAGATGAAAAATCCCTTACGAAAACTCGACAGCCTAACGGCGCCACTTAAAACTTACAAAATTGGATTGATGAGATCAAATAGGGTATCTCATCATATTAACATAAATTTTAAATAAAGATGAATATAAAAGAAAATCCCCAAACATAACAAAGATGAGCTTAAAATAAGTGACATAAAGGAGAGTACTTGAAAAGAAAGAGAGGGGTTAGATCTCTTACGAAAATTTCGGCAGCCTAACGGCGCCACTCAAAACTTCCAAAATGGATTGATGAGAGATAATAGGGTCTCTCATCATATGAACATAAAAATTACAGTAAGAGTAATATAAAATAACATCCTAATAACAAGAAAGATGATCTTTAAAAGGAATGACATAAGAGTGTACTTAAAAAGAAAGAGAGGAGTAGGATCCCTTACCTCAAGTCCGACTTGTCTTGTTCGTTTCTTTATATTCCTGAATAATAAACTTTGGTCAATTTATAATTTCTTAAGGAAATCCTTTAAATATTATTATTCAGTTAATATCACATATTATAATGTTATTATAATTGTTTAATAATGTTAGTTCATATCAGATGTTTTTGTCGATGTTTGGTACATGAGTCAAAAATGAACTTGTTTGAAAAATGATTGCCCATGTAGTTATAAGTAAATAATTTCCAGCATAGTATTAATGACTGAAATATCATATATAACCAGTACATATTCATTTTATACTATTCCATATCATTTGGAGATAAAAAATGAAAATCACCGTTCATGGAGACGGTAGGTCGTACGTACGCATGAATGCTACTTTCATTTTTTTGTCATATTAATGGAATTAAAAATAAATGATATACATATATATATATATATATTATAATTCCAGTATAATATATATGTTATATAGGTCAAATATGTTCATTAATTTAATTCTTTATACATTCCATGTATTGCATGTACGAGTCATATCACTTGAGGGGGCGGCAGTCCACACTTCCTCATAAGAAACTATCGCATTTACACAACATGAAAAGAATAAAGGTATGTTTTAAATATAAAATAAATAAGCATATATTAAACATAAATACCATATATATCTTATATAAAATACAGTTACATCATAATGGACACCTTTACTGGTGTTAAAAGAATATTGAACAATCATTGTTTTGTGAGGCAGAAAATCGCCAACCACAGAAACAGTATGTTCTTTAACCATTATACGGAGGTGTGTGTAAGTGTAGATCGAATAATTCTTATATAAAAATCCTAGTATATTTAAGATACTGGGTTTGTTACAAAATAAATTAATAAAAAGTGTTTATGGGGTTGTAGAAGCAAAATAAAACAAAAGGACTCAAGTGAAGACATTACCTTAAAATCGGGTAACTCCCTTTGGTTTGAGCTCAAAGGCTTCCTTGGGAAGACTTCTACCCAAAGTGAGGCTTCAAGGAGTTATAGAGGGATGTGTAGATACAAAATGGGCAGGTGTTGGCTGAGCCAAAGGCATTGGAAGTGTGGGTAATGAGGTAGAGTTGGGGGCCTTTTTTAAGAGGAAAGGAGGGGCACTCTTGGAAAGTAAAGAAATGTTCCTTTATTTTAAAATTAGTTTCAGATTTAAAAATTACCACATTGATATAATTCGAGGATAATGTTATTAGGGTTCTAAATATACCCATACAATAGGTTTTAGACATGTTTAGGTCATAGATTATACATTATCGTTTCATTTTATTTAAATCCTTTATTAATGAGGTAATCGCTGCATCATCATGATGTCATAAATATTTTAATATATTTAATGTCTAAAAATTATAAAAAAATATCATGATTTAGGAAATCGTTTTCTCTTTCTAATGAATATTTATAGTAAGAAATCTGACTTGTATAACCCCATGTAAAAAATATTTTTGTAAAACATCTCATGTTTGTGTCATTTTTACTTTAACATTAAATAAAATGTTATTTATGTCATTTCCCAACCAAAGTGGCTCCATGGGGTCCCCAAGTTGACTCATGGATTGTCTTAGTCGGCCATGACATATCCAATTAGGGTAGTACATGGGTCAAACTCATCTCATATTATTAAAACATTATTTTTACCTTAAACTACACTAATTACCTCTAATCGCGATTAAAAACATAATAAGTTACTATTCACAAAAAAAATTATTTTAATACCATTGAACCACATTTTACTTCTTAATGACAACCATGTATGTCGGATTTTTGAAATTATAAACACAGAGGTGGTAAAATTTCATTAAAACGGAAAATCAGTTTTTATAAGTACCACTTAGTGGTTTCACTATTCCTCAAAAATTGAAGTTTTTTAGAAAAATACCAAAACATCACCCTAAGCTATATTTGATATTCCGAATTCAAAAATGACGTCTATTTTAAAAAATTCAAAACATATTAGTTGAATTAATTAATTTAATAATTAATTCCCGCTGTCAGAGCAAATAGCATGTTTTTATGAAACAATAAGTATCAAAATATTGACACTAGTTTAAGTCCTATTTCAAAGTGAAATTAATTCCAACGACCAATATTGTATTAAATGGTAAAAATATATTATAATTTTACTTTAAAAACAATTCAAAAGATAATCTAATCATATAAATAAATTATATTAAAAGGAGGTTTTGAATTAAAATACAACATTTTTCACTATTCATTAAAAACTGAACTTTATCAGAAAGATACCAAAAATTTACACAAAGTAAATTTTGATGTCCCGATACTAAATAAGAATTTTATTTTGTCAAATATAACACATAAAATTGTCAAAAAGTGGATTTAAAAGAGGTTCGCATTCAAAGGCGGTTAATCGACCGTTTAAAGAATATTAGAATGTCTACGCTTAAAATTGGATTCATTCGCATTTTTAATCCTCTAAAATTTATTGTAAAAAGTAAAAATATTTTACAAACATATATAATCATTTTGTAGTTAGTTCTATTCATTCCCGCCATCACAACAGCTAGGCGTTAACTACCATTTAAAATAATATTATTTTATTATTAGAGTGCAACGTAAGATTCCCAAGATACTCGTTGTTGTGCATTGGGTACGCCATCGAGCATAGAATCTCCTTTAAAGTAATATTAATATTTTACTCACAAATATGGATAAATATAAAACTGTCATATTCTTTATTTACCTGGGGTGTTACAACGAGATTTTGAAATCAAACTTCAAGCATTTCCTTTATTGTAAATTCAGTTATTATTATCCCTGACATTATTCTATTGATATTATACATATATTCAATTCATGCTCATGTTATTGATTAAATTAAAGGTGTTTTCAGTTATTTACCATGACATATTAGTTATTACTTATTTAATCATGATTGATTATACTGTACACAGCCCTTACTAAGAATTTTATCTCACCATTTTCTTATTTTTATTTTTTCTTAGGATCCCAGGATGTTTACTTTGAATGACATGAAAGGATATTATGGAGTAAAAAATGATCTTCTCAAATAAAATATTATATCATATTTTATGTTTTCAAATTTAATGTGATATTCATGTTTTTATATAGATTACCAAGACTGTAAAATTGATCAATCCAATGTGGTTTGATCCTTTGTATCTTATGCCAATGTAATACTATGGACATCAACATCGATTGATTGGAGTTGGTGTTGTTATAGTTTTTATCAGAGGATGTTTTGTAGAATCTTTGGGAACTAGATTTATTAAAACATATATTAATAAAAAAAACCTATGATTGACTTTGAGGATACGTCTAATTATAGAATAATTTGATAAAAGTTTCAATAATGTAGAGATTATATGGTTTTATTAGAAATATATCCACATATACAAACTACAAGATGAAATTTTTTTAACAGAGATACATCTAAGGGTAATAACCCAAAAAATAGTTGGTCGAGTATTTCCTATCCAACATTTTGGCTCATGGTGAATTATCCCTTACTATACATCTGGATTTAAACACATAGAATATATTATTTGATTTATTCAAATTTTATCTATAAAGCATTATAAATTATTTGAATAAATTATGCTCATGGATATCCTAGTATAACCCTAAGGTGTCATAGATTGATGTGAAGATGTTACGATGTTGAGTAACTACACAATTGGTGTAAACACTATGATTTTTATTTTTATTTAGTCAATACATAGAACCATGATAAATCATTTTAATGATAAATGTAATGTATAATGAAATAAGTTTTATACTATGATATTGAATGAGATGGAATCTAGAAAGAGAAACTACATGATTATGCCTAATAATCTCTCTTTATATATGATTAACATCATAAACTTTGTTGTTTTTCATAGCATTTATAATAAGGGAATGATGAAAATTTATGGATGTTCATGTGATAATTACCATATAGGAAATAAATATTAATTTTATTCATTTCATGAATATTGGAATAAGAACCAATGAGAATATCTTAAATAAGAGGCTATTTTTTTGTATAAATAATGGTCATAAAGAAATTAAAGACTGTGAAAAAAATGAAGAATTTAATAGAGGGATGTGAATTACATCTTATAGTACCCATTATATTTAAATTTATTGTGTGTGGGGAATATGGGAATTATTTAAGTCAATTCCCTCATACATGGGTTAACTTATAAACCAAGTAAAGACAGATGTTATTCCAATCGTTAAAGTGAAAGGATTGAAGTGTTTATGTATTAGGATTTATGAATTATATTTATGAATTATTATATAAATGATATTTTGGTTTAATTAATTATGCAACACCAATATTTTTTTCCAAAATTATTTCTGTTTATGTATTTGAAATAAATTTTTGAATGTTATTGATAACCAAGAAAAATGATTTAGTTACAAGGTAATATTTTCATAGAAAACATGAATAAGGGAAAGACGAAAAAATATGCTTAATTTTTAGTTAATAATGTTTAGTGGGGATACATAATTGATTTAAATTTATAAAAAAAATTGTATATTATTGGTTACCATTAAAATGATGAGTGATTTGTTGATAAAGTAATTTATGATTGAGTTTATTTCATTTCCAAAATTATAGAATATATTTGACAATCTATATTTTTTTATAGAATAATTATATATATATATATATTGGATGTAACTATGTTTTCATTGAGTAATTATTTTTATTCATGTTATTAGTATGTTTTAAGGTATTCACATGTTTAGTATGCGACATTATGAGCTACTTCACGTTGTTTGAGGATAAATGACGATGTTGATCAAGGAAAAAAATATGTGATGAAATATTTATTATTCCTAGGATTTGAATTTGGTTTGAAATATTTTGATGGATTTTTATGGTAAATTTTTTATAGAGTAAATTAAGTTGATCTATAGGTGTTATTATTTTCATTTTAGATAATCATGTATATATCAATATTGGATAATATGTACTAAACATTTTTAAATATTTAGTGAAATAAGGAATGAATTGTCATTATTTTATGGATATTAGGATTTATTAAAATTAAAATTTATTTCTTTTAGAAATAATTATTACTCTTGAATATCCATTTCATAGATTAAGAAATAAATAATAAATTCAATAAAGTATAACCAAAGGATGAAATTATTCTTATGAAATAGATAGTAATCGTGTATAAAAATTTTATTGTCTTCTGTATCTTGAAATTATAAAAATTCATTTTCTATTAGAAATGAATATTGTAAAAAAAATATCCTTTAACCTTTATTTTTGATGAATGGATGGACTTTTCACCCATCATGGATTTATGGTTTTATGGTCGTCAACTTTTTCATAAAAATATTCTCTCACTCTATATTATTCTTTTGATATAAGTCATATTTTTAATGTAGATATTTCATATTCCCGCCAATTTTATACTTATTTGGGGACCTAAATACTTGATATTTAGGATACCCTTGGGTTTCCCACTTTCCCTTTTTCAAATATGTTTAATTATCCTACTGCACAATCTAGGTCTTCAACAATGGTTGAACCTTTAATGAGCAAGATAAAATTGTGAGGGAATAACTTATTTTTAGTGGTATAGAATAAAATATCCATATATTTTAAAAGAATTATATGTTCATTAGTGTACCTGATACACAACATCGAGCATTAATGAAAAATGGAATATTATTATTAAAATATGGCTATTATAACATATATCTTGATATAATGACCATCTCCGCACAAAGATACCGAAATTATGGGAGAGATATAGTGACCACTTGAGTACCATCTCCAATAGGCCCCAGGATGATGACTTGCACCAGGGTAACAATAAACATTCACATAGAAGGAATTGATATCTAAGAGAAACATGAAAAAGGGAGAGATGAGATATATACAAGAATCAATCCATACTCCAAATTATATATAAAGAAAACCAAAGTGGAAACATGTAATTCCATACAGTACTAAAACAACATAAATGAAACTAAAAATACTAAAAAGGTAAAAATGAAAGTGACCACAAATCCTAAATCGATCCTACAAAATCATGATCTATAAATATCTAGCCTGTTCTCCAACCATCTTCGGATGACCTAAAAAACATTTTATATATACATAGGGTGATTATAATAGTATACTCAGTAGGATAATCCCAATAGCCTCTCATGAAACTTATTAAAAAGCATGCTAAATCACAGTGAAATATAGTAAAACTAACTCATTGCCAAAATGGATATTCTAAGTTTCTAGCCTCACCACGGATGACTCTAACCATGAAACACACATAAGGGAGCATATAATATAATAATGAACATCAAAGGTACCCTGGTCCTTCTTCCCCACTAGTTTTTCACTATTTCAATATGTTGCACATCCTGATCCATCTCTCTCAAAAAGTAATCTATCCTAAAGTCACCTAGGAAAGGTATTACAAAATAAACCTCGTGAATCACATCATCACATCATCCCATCCTAATATCCATATATAGTAATAATGTAGTATTTGGGATCCACCACAACCTGTATGATGTATATCAAACATTGGGTATCATACCTCAAGCGATTACAACCCATACACTAAGTAAATATATCAAGCCATCACATCCAATACCCATCATACCTATAATAATCCTTTAGATACTATATATAGTAAAACATGTGTGCGAAATAACTACAATATATCAAAAACCTTTACACATATATATGGGAAAACTAACTATCATACATAAAATCACAATTAACTACCATGTGTAGAGAGATAGGGCAGAGGGGGTAGTCATCCATCCACCCTCCCACTAGGATATTGGGGAAAACACCCTCCCATAGTCCAATAAGGGTTAGTTTCCCTAAATGATTGGGTGGGGTAGTTTATGAAATCATCAAATATACATGATATAATATAGCTCACAAATACACTATTGGAATATAATATTCTTAGAATCAACTTCATTTAACATTGCTCAAAATCTCGACTGCCACAGCTAAGATAGGATATCCTACACGCAAAAAAGAATTTGAAAGTGCTACATTAGATTCTAATTTTCTCCTAATAATTTTCATTAATCAATTAATTAATTATTCACTAATTAACCATTAAAATTATTCCACTTTAAATTACATTGAATTATATTAATCAACTAAGAAAATTGAATGCCCTCTAGGAATAATCCAAACTGATTACTCATTTTAACAAAATTAACATCTTTTAACATTTTCATTCCATCAACACAAACCCTATGGGTTAAAAATTTATTTATTTAGTAATAGTAGTATTCCATAATCCGTGTGCACTAGGAGAACCATCCTATGAAACCACCAAAAGTATATATGAAAACTAAGCACATACAACTTCCATAAGATACAAGGAAAGGAATTCAGTCTAATAAGAAACCAATTCATCAGTCATTTAACTGATTCATATGAAATTGTTTTATCTCTTAGCATCACATCAATGATTCATGCAAACATCAACCTGTTCCATTATCCCCAGTTCCATCCACGACACCCATATGCATATCCCAACGCATCTCTCCATTACAGGAGTCAACAACTATCAAATATTCAAGGTCTCCCTCCTATGTCACATCAGTATCTTAGGCTCAGTCATAGGAGGATCACATCATATTTGTGCCTGACCACCCCAAAACACATTATCCATACCAATATCATATGTATCAGTCTTATAACACAAGTAACGTATCAAAATCACATCACAAAAGCATAAGGAATTAAAAATCATAGACATTAGGGATATTGGGGCCTCAAAATAAGGCACTCAACCTTCACATGAAAATGAGTTGTCACTGCTCCAAAACTATAACCTAGACTTCTCAAATAGATGGGAAATGTAGGACCTATAAAATTATCTTTATCATAAAATTGGTTCTCATTCCATATCGAATGAACTGTTTCATTAATCAAAAATCCCAACTATATAAAACCTAAGGCATCAGGCTATAACAATATATAAAAGGAAAAAATGATCTTAGCTATTATTTTTACCCCAAAAACCCTAAAAATTAACATTCTCAATTAACATTACATTTACTATTATCATCAAACATTATCATTCTTCATATTCATTAACCAATTCAATTAATCATGCATACTAACATCAATTTGATCAACATTGAATTATAAAAAACATTAAATTACAAACATACATATACATTAATTATTATTTAGACTATTAATTATCTATTAATTATTGATTTATGTTCTTCATTAGTTTAAACATACTAATCCAAACACAGTAACATGCTAAAAAATAATACCATGTAGATATCACACTAGGTTGGAAAATAAGTGGCAACCCACAGTCACGATATAAAAAAATCATCAACATGTCATTGGAACAAATTTCATTAATCCTATTTAATATAATTTTGTTAATTCCATTTACATATAAAGATATAAAGCATGATGAATATATGATTTTACATAAAAAAGAGAATTAATTAATCCTTGACTTCAATAGAGCCAATGTATTTCACATGAGAAGAGGCCAACGATATGGATCCTAATCACCCCTCCCGTAAGAAGCTGCAACCAATCAAGTATTACATGTATCAACCACACCAACAAACAACTAAGAAAACTCCATTATAAACAATGGAGATGATCCACCATCACATTGAAATAAGATATGGGAGAAAACATGACCAAATGGTGAAGGAACCATAGGAAACAGATAAAGAAAGCACGTTACATCACTATATATCAGAGATGAGAAAACAAAGATTGATCCCCATTAAAGGGATCTAAAATTTATATAAGGAGGGTTTTGGATCTCCTGGAGTCAGAAGAGAGTACCTTGGGTCGTATGGTTGATAAAATACATAAGGAAATGTTCCTTGTTACAAATGTTCTGTGTAGGGAATTTAAATGGAGTGTAATTGTTACACATTGTTTAATCATTAGGTTTCAAATATCATTGAAAACGTGTCACCTCAAGCTATTTAACCGTGAATTAATAAAAATCAAGAATAACCCCATGAAGCATCATTAACAAGATATGAACTACACATACATGAGGTGAATACACCTTACATGTTGTGTATTCTCTCAGATTCTAGATTTTTACATCCAGACCCCTCTAGACTCAATCTAACCCTCCTCTAATCACCACAAGATAGAGTAACATACAAATCCTCAAAGTACATTTATATAGATCCTTACATTACATACCTATAATAAAACTCTCATTACCAAGAATCCAAAATCAATCCCAGAGAGGAAATGAAAAGGGGTTATCAAAACTACCACCTCCCAAGGTACATCTTAAAGATCACCAGATATCAAGATCTCAACCACCTCACATAGAGGAAACAAGTGAAAAAAAATCTAAAATAAAAAAAATCTCTTGAACACTTTCATGGGGGAGATACCTTTCAAAAGGTAGTCAAGATAAGATATAAAATAAGAGGAAACCATCTCACAAACTAGTAAGTTCTACAATCAAAAGAGAATAGTATTATAAGAGAATATATAAACATAAAAAATCTTGGGGTACTAAGTCCACATATACAACTTACATTCTCAGGTACTCTCTTCAACACCACCATGTTTCCAAAATACATGAACCAAGGAAATAATATACATCTTTAACACCTTCTTTTAGCAGTCCTAGATCTCCACAGTCCACTCCTTTAAGGTCGCATCATCATCAATATCTATATCACCCCAATTGATGACATGAGGGTAATAATGAATATAAAGACAGAGTTGCAACACATGAAAAACATCATGAATCTATCTCATCTATAAGGAAAGTCCAATTTGATTGACATGGATCCAACATGATCCAACACCTCAATAGGCCCAATAAATCAGGGAGAAATATTTCTTCCTCTAAACAAACCTGTGATTCCCATGTTAATGAGTCGCCTTTTAAAAAATGATATCCAACATCAAAATCTAAAGTTCTTCCCCTATGGTTGTCAAAGAATTTATGTTGATATTATGATACTTTCCTCCTCTCTTGAATTTCCTAAATCATCTTTGTAAAATTATTTATGAGTTATGTCCCAAGAATTTCTACATCTTTGACCCCAGTCCAGAAAAATAAAGAACAGAAAGTTTATCCATATAATGATTCCTGAATAACCATATTAGTGAAAACTATAATTGTAAGAAAATTTAACGAAGTGAAGGTTCCTCATACACAAAACTCCAAAATATATGACAATAGTGTGCAACATGTCTTCACGAGTCTGAATGGTATGGTCTATCTAATATTTTTTCTACATATGAATGTAGTTCTAAAGAATAACTGAGAACCAAAATCATTTTGGATACCTCTCCACACCCTGGATGTAAAAAAAGGATCTCAATCAGAGATGATCATCCTTGGGAATCTGTGAAGTCTCACTACCTCCACCAAATACTACCTCAACAAAACCTCCACTGATCTTGACTCCCTAATATCTATAAAATTTATATATTTTTCGAAATGATACACTATCACCCATATAGAATCATAGCCTCCATGAGCTAGATGTAAACTAGTAATGATGTCCATCAAGATTTCCACCCACTTCCACTGGAGAAAATTTAAAGGCTAGAGAAAACCATTGAGAAAATAGTGACCATACTATATATTCCTCTAGAAAAAAAAATCAAGAAAAACCCTAAAACTACAAGACTCAACCCAGAAAAATAAAATTCGCCTTTAAAGGATCGGTACATATTTTCCAGGACAGAATGTACCATGAAAGGTGAATTATAGAACACATTAAGAACCATATCACACACCACTGGAGGAATAAAAATTCTTCCCTGGAATAACTTCTAGAACCATCCATCCATAGAACAAACATCAGGGGAATCCCCAAAAACAACTTGGTCTCTTTAGACCTCTAATTTAGAATCCACTAACTTGGACTCATCCACCTTCTATAAAAAATGTGACTACACTTCCAACTGAAAAAAGAAAACCAATTTCTCTATACTCTTCCATATCTACATGAATCATTGAGTGTTCTTCCATCACTCTCTAATAATATGCAGATTCATGCATGACATCACTATGCGACTTTTTACTTAGTGTAGTGGCTACAAAATTTCCTTTTTTAGGTGTGTATGATATATTGAAGTCAAAATCCAGAAAAAAAATCCAACCACCATCACTGAAGAAAGTTAAAGTCATTTTTTGGTAAGAAATACCATAGGCTCTTCTTGTCAATAAAACCCATAAAAAGCTCACTGATGAGGTAATGTCACCACAAATTCAAAGAAAACACATCTAAAACCAAATAAATATCATGAGTGGAATAGGTATTCTTGTTGAGAAGTAAATTATGAGACATAAAAGAAACCACTAATCTTTGCGGTATTAGAACACAACCTCATCCAAGAGGTCAAGTGTCATATAATACCTCAAAGTGAACTCCTTCGACTGAAAAATAATAGACTGGAGCACTGAACAACCTATCCTTCAGGAACATAAAAGCTTCCTGACACTCTTCATTCCAAAAGAATGCATGATCCTTTCTGGTCAAGGAAGTTAGAGGAGTCATAACCCAAGATAAATTGGCTAGTAACCTCCTATAATATCCTACAAAAGTGAGTAATTATATCTCCTATCCTATTTTCTTGTGGGCTACCCAAGACACAACTGCCTCTACCTTTAAAGGATCCATAGATACTCCTCCATAGGACTCAACATGCCCCATGAAACCAACTTTTCTAGCTCATAAATCATACATAAAATACATCCAAAATCACTTCTCATGAAAAATAACTCCTAAAACGAAACACAGATGTATTTCATGCTCCTCGGAAGATATAGAGTACCTAAATATTTCATTGATGAAAACCGCCAAACAATTATCAAGAAACTCTCTAAAAACTACATTTATCACCCCCATGAACATAGATGGAAAATTTTCAACACCAAATAGTATCCCAAAAAGAATTTATTACCCATGATGACAATTAAAATAAGTTTTCATAATTTCTTAATCCTTCACTCGCATATGATAAAATCTGGACTACTAATAGATCATTGAGAGACAACATTGTCCCTTTAGAAGATCAAAGAAATAATATATTCACATAAAAGGATAGTTATTCTTCACTATATCTTGGTTGAAGAGATGATAATAGTTACAAATCTACAGGCCACTGTCAACCTTCTTCATGAATAGAACTGTTGCACCCTAAGGTGACACACTCTTCCAAAGAAAACTATGTTGCAACAGATCATTGAGCTGTAATCACTACTTTCAAAACTCATAAGGAACCATCCTATATGGATACATCGAGATAGGATACATTCATGGTTGTATATCGATCCCAAACTAAATATCTAATTGAAGAGGTAATGAAAAACCTCATTTGGGAAGAAATCATAGTAATCGTTCACAAACCTAGGAAACTCCAACTTCTAAACATTTGATAAGATCTTTATCAACTCAGCCATAAAATATGACAATGATAGAACATGCATATCGCCCATATGAGGTCCTCTCTCACCAAAAACCACCACTGGATCTCCATCAACATCATAAAAAACAAATTTCCTCATGAATAAATCCACGATATCCTACACAGAATACATGAATCCATGTTGGGGATGATGTTATATGGTTTTATTAGTACAAATAGGAAGTATCCCAAGAGAATTTATACCCCATCACTAGTTCATAGTCTCTACATACTTCATATAATTCATCTTGACCTCTAATTGGATTATTCAACAATAAGGTCCCTGGAAGACTCTCTACCTCTTGTCCTAAAGCATTGATGAGAGAAGATGATATAAAAGAGTGAATCATTCTTGAATATAATAAATAATCCCACCATGTAGAAAAAAATAAAAGGGTAAATCGAATGATGTATAGTTCATCTAGTGCTAGAAACACTAGATCATGAAAATGACCACAAACTAGTCCATGACCTCTATGACCCTACTGACAACCACCTCTATGACTACAATCTTCTATCTTAGGATGAGGATCTTATCCAGGATATACTCTGCCTACCCCATGTGCTCTCTGGTGATCCCAGATAGGAGCACCCTACAACTACTATCTCTTCTAAAATGTCCTTGATGGAGGAACCATAATCTAAACACATGGATCATGCTGATTTCTCAAGTATGGTCACTCTTTCTATTGATAAATGCATCCTATATAAGAAAAACAAGTTTCTGATCACTTAGAATATGTATGAGAGCCACTTCCCCTAGGTAAATGAGATAATGAGGGATGGGATCTACCCTTGGATAACTGTAAGCTCTTTTTTCCTAAAAAATGGGAACCTCAGACCATAGATATTCTTCATGAGGAATCCTGATGACTCCCCTCTCATGACATTCTGGTTCGGGCTATCTTCCTCTAAATAAAATATTTTTTCTCTAAAACACCATGATATTTATTGACCATAAATAGGGTGGAATGGTGTTAGATATATTGAAACAAAGAATTTTAAAAATACCTCTCTCTGGACTCCTCATTTGAAAATAATTCTGAAGCATATTGCAGAAGGTTCCTTAAACAGATCCAAAACTCTCTCACACTAGAAATCCCCTACCGAATGGTAAGTAGTTCCTGTTTATTGGTTGCATTTGAAGTTTAATAAAGAAAAAATGCTCAGAACTATTCTCATAAATCATACAATGAGACTAAAAACTTCTTATGATCCATGAGGCACAAGAATCATCACTTATTTGCTGCTCTATGCAGCATCATCACAACCAACAAATCCCAGTGATCCTTCAAAGAATAGTTCGAACTAAAGGTTGTCTCAACCATCTCCAAATAGTCTTCCATGACTAAATATTAAATGGATCTCACATAATTCTGCAAAATATGGCCCAAAAAATCTTTGAGTGTAATCCTAAAAGTGTTGTTGTCATTGAATTCCCCTCTATAAAAATCTATGTAACATCCTACTAAACATATTTGATGTGAGCCTGATGAGGACATCAACCTTGAGACATAACTACAAAATAACAAACAGTTGGACTCCTAAACCTAGAATATGGAATATTTAATATTAATTAAATAATTATTTATTATCATTTTAAGGTTTTAACCTATCCCATGGTCTACCCATTTCGTAAATAAGCACAAATAAGAATGATCCATGATCCTTTCATATGTCTCTACCCTGAAAAAATATCACTTCATTTAGTAGGCTTAATAAACATAATGGTTCGTGAATCATATATCCGGGGGGCATAAATACGCATTTATTAATTGGTCTATCATTTTTACATCGCTCACTAATCTTAACTAAATTTTTTACCGTACTAACCTGGGAAACCTCACATGTTCCTAACTCTAAGATATGTTGTATCCCTCAAACTGAACCATTGATACTAATCTATCATGACCCTCTCTTGAAAAAGATATTGAAATGTGGGGAGATAGATGGTTAATACCTAATTGTTGTATCTAGTAGGTTTCGAGTTTGTAACTAGAACTGATGGTATAAAAAAATTCATATGAGAGGAAGAAAGAGATAAGAAAAATACAAATACAAAAAACATAAAAATTCCAGTGACCACGAAGCCCAAACTGCTCCTATAAAACCAACAACATGTAATGTGTAGCTCAATATCCAACCTTAATCAAGTGACATAAAAAATTATATATACATAGGGTGAGAATAATAGTATAATAAGCAGGATCCTACCCAAATCCTCTTGTAAAAAAGATAAAGAGTATATGCTAAATCATAGTGAACAATAGTGAAACTAACTCTTCACCAAAACAGGTATACTAAGTTCCTAGCTTTACTATGGAATTATCTCACCATGTATCACATAAAAGGGAGAATATAAATTAATAATGAAAATAAAGGGTACCCCACACTGACTTTCACAATGGTTTTCTGCTCTTCCCCAACATCACATGTCCTGATCCATCTCTCTCCAAAAGTAATCTCGTCAGAAGACACCAGCTAAAGGCATCACAACATGCACCCTGTGCACCACATCATAACATCATCCCATCAACATATCCACATATCCACATATAGTAACCATGTCATTTAAGGGTTCTAGTACAAAATAAATGACATATATAAAATATTAGGTATTATAACCTTCGCGATAGATTCCAACCTAGGGACTATTGAAGGTGGGACATGGGTAGTCACCGTCCCCCCCCCCCTCAATGAGGTATCTTTCTGGGGAAGAGGTCATGATAGCTACATTTTCACGTATGAATGGGATTAAAAAATAATTAAAAATATATAAAGGTACTAGTAAATATAAATTTATTGGTTAATTATTAGAAAATAAGAATTCTAATTTTAGGGAAGTCGTTTTATGCTTGAAAAAATGCTTTTTCTTCAAAAATAGTTTTTTATACATTTTGTTCATGAAAATTATAAATAATTTATTCCACTTTTATAAATTGTATTTTATAAACACAATTTTTTTCATTTTAGAATATTAAAATTATATGAGGTTGAAATTTCATATTTTTTTAAATGGTATATTTTTCAATGAATAATGAAATATACCAATTCTTCAAATACACTCATTACTTTTCATTAAACCAAGTAATTTAAAGGTCACCTTCTATTTTTCATTTTGTATTAAAGTGGAGTATGATAATTTTAATATATTATTATATAATTAATTAATTTTTAATCATAAATATTCATGATTTTCAAGTAAGTTAATTTTTATAGTTAAAAACACGTATTTTTTTAAAAAAAAATATTTTTCATTGTGTTTAACGAATTTATATTAAAATTTATTCCTAAAAAATATTGTAATTGAATTTGATAAAATGGGATTAATTTTTGGAGTCATAAGTTCCAATTTATCATAGGATTAATTTTTTAAAATTTTTATATATAATTAAAAATTTTGTTGAATAATAAAAAAATAAAGTTTTATGGATTACTCCATCTTTAATGATATTGATAAAATATAAATATGATATAAAAATTTATTAAAATTAAGGAATATATCATATATTATAATATACTAAAAATATCATACAAATATAATTTAGAAGAAATGTTTTTATTTTATTTCTTGATAGATATAAACATCATTTTCAGTGTCAACGCATCACTTTCACAACACTAAAAAGGGGAAAATTGGTGTGCTAAGAAACTATTGAGTAGTAGGAATACTATTCTGAACATGGTTATTAATTATGAATTATTATTTATTATTTTTATTTATAGATATGAATTTTGGAGTTGTATAAAAAGTGACTCATCCAAATTCATGGGCAATGCTTCCCCAAGGTTCAAAAAGTCAAAATAACATATAAAATGATTTTTGATGACATATATGTGATTTAATATACAATTTTAATTAATATAATGGATACTTTTTATCTTATTTAATTTTAATATGTTATTGTAATTTATTTTTAATTTTTATTGATGAAATAATTACTTTAAAATCTTACGTATCAATGTCACATTGCCTATGAAAGCAGTAAGAAATCATGGAAATGGTTTTAAAAACCTTAACAATAATTTTTTTACTGTGTTAAAATTTTAAAAAAAAATTGATAAATATAACATATTAATTTTTTTAATGTTTATATTTGTATTCCATTTCATTCATGTTGTTTTTATAGTCAAATTATACTAATAGTTCATTTAAATAGAACTAATATAATTTTATGTTTAATGTGTTTTGTTAAAATATTTATGGAATATAAAAATATTTAAATAGGACAATTAGAATGAGAAATTATCTAAATTTTTATCCATTTTCCATTAATGATCCAATTTTTACATTATAATGAAAATTATAAAACATTGATATTGAAAATGTTATTAGAACGGTTAGGGATAAAATTGGTTAACCAAGGGGTTAAACTAAAAGGTAATATATAAAATGATGTCTATAACTATAAAATTATATTATATGATTATATTAAGACCTTTTTTATCTTTTAATAAATTTAATTTTTTTAGCATTATATATGGGATAGACACATTTTATATTATGATATTTTATGTATTTCCAAAAATGACATATATTATATTTTTTAATAAAAAATATTTTATTAAATGATATAAAAACAACTAAAATAATATTTTTCCGGATGTGAATATGATATAAATGAAAACTTCAATTGTTGTGCATTTATGTGTCAGTTGTCCTATTATAATAACTTTATTGATCCCTCAAGAGTAATACAAAAAAATTCCATGCTAATCGTCAAAACTGTTAATGTGGGTTAAAACTAAGAGATATGGTTTAAAACATATCCAAAAATTGTACTAATTTTATGTGATGAGAATAGTGATGCTCAACCTAGTCATATTTTCAAATTATAAAAATTTTGAACCATTTTTTGATAAAAAATAATTTATATCAATTTAATAAATTATTTAATACCAAGAGTGTCGCTCCCCTCACTAATAAAAGGGCACCCACTCTCTCTTATCATTATGTTTTCATGAGAAACCAATATTGAAAAAACCCAACCCAATTATATTCTAAACATCTCAAGAAACAATTTATATGTGATGGTCTTCATAAAATGTCATTCTGAGGGTCATTAAAAATAGTTCTAAAGGAAATATATATAATAAGAGGTAATCATATTTACCTACACATTCAGGTTTATTTATTCTTATGAATCCTCTAAATTTTTGTGTATCCATAAAAAATAATCAATTACACATAATAAATATACATATATATATTATGACCATGTGATAACCATTTTCCATCTCTTTCCATCCGATGAAATGTGAAAATAGTGATCGCATATACGATCAGCTTATCGTCTCCATGTAATGGTGTAATTAATTTTTAATTACCAATTATCATGTATGGTTATAAAGATAAAAATAACTAATATATATGGTATTAATGAATTAATTATTAATTTTTAAATTATAAAATCTTATCTACCTTCTTACATTGTTATTTATTAGAAAATTACAATTTTACTAGTTCGTACGTGTGGACAACCACTTCAATAAAATGATGTGATCTGTTTTACATTTCTTTATTACATGGAAGGTGATGATGATAGATTTAATGAGTATATATGATATTTATTATATAATAATGATTCTATAAGGATAAATATTATTTACATTTCTTTCAATCCATTCATCAAAAATTAAAAACAATGTTCATTTGTATTTACAACCTATCATCTCCATGAATACTGTAATTCATTTTTGTGTATCTAAATTCAAGGATTACAATAAATATATATAATTAATTAATATTATATTTATATTATGGCTAAAAGTTAGGATATTATGGAACCAGAATCAATATTCAACGACTTAAAATACCAGATCAAAATTCATATGAAAAAATAGATAACTTAGTGAAATGAAAATTTTAACGAGGAATAATTAGCTATTGAAATGTTATAACTAGAGAATATATGATATTATAAGTATGTAAACGAATATGGTATAAAAGTATAATATAATAATATTTTTTATATATAATTTTATATCACTTTTTTAGCAATTTGAACTTGATTAAAGGGATTTCTAACTCAATTCCAATTCATTGGGTAATATCTTTTTTTTATTGATTATGTTATTCCAAGATTATAAGAGAAGCACACTTCAATTTATCGATGTTGTATTTATAGATTATTTTATTGAATTTAATTTTTTCACAAACAATTACATTATTTATTAATTCTTAGTTCAATTGTATGATATTTGTATTTATGTTGTTTATGTACTTCTATTTGATGTGTCTAATATGAACCTATAATTATTTATGATTATTAAATATTTATTTAAACTTACTATTTCTAGGGATTAAAATTTAGAAGTGATCGTGGAGGTAATAATTTATTTCAAAATATAAATTTTTTGTTTTCATTATTTTTTTTAAGGATTCATATAATACATCCTCCATAAACATAATATATTTTATTATCCTTTAGATATTAAAAAGATTCCATATTTTTCAAAAAAATTACTATATTTTGAACTTGAATAATGAAAATAAATGTTTAAAATAAAATAAAATCTTATTTATATTTTTTATTGGGATCATTTTTCTTCCATATCCATATTTTTCAAAATAGTTTTACAAAATTTCTTTTTATTTAATAAATTTATTTATTAATGAAATTTTACGTTATTTGTTTCTTTTGAAAATTATAGTAAGGAATATTTTTAATGCTTTTTGGAAGGTTAATATTCTGATTTATTTATAAAAAGTTAAAAGGAATGTTTCCTTTTAACATATACCTCGTTAATAGACATACCTACCACAAAAGTGATTTATGGTATTTGGATTATTCTTTAAGAGTTTGGTGGTTTTACATATAAAATTATTTAATGAAACATATTTTAAACGTTTTACATCCATTTTCTATATTTATATAAAATACATAGTTTTATAAAAAAATCTATATTTCTGGTGATTTAATGGTCATCGTTTATCTGTTATTAAATATTTGGTCCTTAAAGTTATCTTGGAACATTAAATTTATTGTGATAATTTTCCATTAGATATTCCATTTCTATTAAATATCCATAATCATTGGATCATTGATTTTCTTCTGGATTAAACCATATATATCATTTTTTAATATGATTTTTTATGGTTTATGAAATTTTATTTTGTAACAACCCTAACTTTTGAATAATATTTGTTTCCTGAATTTCTGTGTTATTTTATTTTGTACTCAACAAAACTATATCATTTTATTAATGAAGCGAGTATAATTAAAATGAGACCGTTGGGTTTCGAATGTTATATTACCATTGTTCAATATGACCGTTGGAAACTATACTCTTAACATTATGATTATTGTTTATAAATACAAATGATCAAGGATAATTAATACCGGAATAAGAGTTGATGGCCTCATCCAGTAAACCCGGGCCGTATGAATCCCTTATGTCGGAGTTTGAGAAGGAGGTATCATCACTACAATTTTCTTTAAACCAAACCCAAGTCGAGCTTTAACATGTTAAGCTTGAACGTAATCACCTTCGGGTGAAGTTCAAGCTAATAGAAATCACCACTTAGGAAATGTTGTCCAATCCGCCCCAAGATTCTATCACCATTTCACACCTTACTCTTAAGTTATATTCTAGTGTTATAAGGGGACATGTAACGAGGCCTTAGTTACTTTGTGTAATTTTTTTGTATAAATAAATTTTTTATTTATTATTATGGTAATTTTTTTGAATTTCAAATGTCAAAATAAATAGAGGAGTTTCTAGAATTTTCATATTGTTAATGAGTATTGAAATAAAGAGAGTATTTTAAAATATTTTTTTATTCTTTAAATAATTATAAATGTGAAATTATTTTCAAAAAATGGACATATACAATTGATCAGTAAGAAATTTAGAGTCTAACAAGATCAACTTATTTTTTTGTGAATAGTAAATTATGAATAGTAACATTACCCTTATGAATAGTAATATGACCAATGGAATAGTAACCTCACTTATAAATATAATTTTGCAATCTTGAATGGTAATTTGATATAATAGCATAAGTAAATAACCATTTGAGAAATTATGAGTTTAGTATTAGTATTTTTTCGGGTAAATAGTGATTTTACATAGAAATGAAATATCTCATATTTAGAAAATTATTTTTAAAAAATGGAGTTCATTTTATTAGTTTAGAAAATCTATATTAGGTTAGGGTGAAATTATGATATTTTTATAAAATGTTTTGTTTTTTGGTGAATAGTAAAAATACAGTTTTTGAGTTTTCGGTGTGTTTTATGACATCATAATGATGTAATATGTAATCTAAAATGTTGCTCCACTCATTTTTTAACATATTATATAAGTTTTTCCAATTATCCAAAACCATGGGAAAATAACATGAACAAACCCATAGTTTTTCAAATACCACTAATGAGGTGTCCCTTGAAAATTAATAAAATATTCTCTCACTTGTTCTATAAATACAAACTCATTCCTTCATTAAATTAATTAAAAATTCAACCTCAATGAATATATAGTTTTTTAAACTCCTAACTAATCCTCCCAAGGTGACCCCAATCTCCCAGGGTCCCAACCTTCATGTTTTTTATGTTTCTCTTCAAGGTAAGGGATTCTTTGAACCTCCTCTTTTAATCAAGACTTCTTCTACGTTACATCTTTAAGTTTTCATATTATTATTTTGGGGTATCTCCTTATATATCCTTATGTATATACATTTTATTTCTAAATTATGATATTCAATTTTCACTCTCATCAACTTATTTTAGTAACTTTTAGGAAACATTGTTAGGCTGTCGAATATTCGTAAGTGAATTTTCAAGGTATCTTTTTTCCATTCAAGTTCTCTTCTTTGTGGTATGTATTAGAATCCTCCCTACAATATTATTATTTACTTTTTAATTGGTACCTATACTATATTATGAGGCTTTTATGAATGGGTTACCCATGTCCCCTCTCTTTTTATGGTTTTTTAAAACAATGTTGCATAGCCGTTATGCTCTAGAATTTTTATCTCAAAATCTCTCTCTTTTTCTCGCAAAATTATCTTATTTTATTTGTATGAATACACAAATCTATTTAATTTCATGGGGTATTAATCAAGAAATAAAAATTTTTTTTTTCTATAATTGAAAAACACAAACCTGTCATTCTCTTTCTGTGGGTTATAAAGGACAAAATGATCATGTTTTTAAGCACTTTTTAAAATGTCAAGATTTTTATATGAAAACCATTTCATTAATTCTATTTGGGTTATTTATGAAATGTTTGATTATGATATTTTGGGATCACATGAAAATAAATATATATTAAGGGTAATACCTAATATATCTCCAATGCATTGGGTAAAGAAATTAATCTCTAGAGATGACAAGTTTTACGATACCATGGTGAATAACTTTGGTAATTTTTATGACACCTTTGGGATGAACCTTGGTGATATGATTATGAATGTATAAATTAAATATTTTAGCCACATATTCAAGTTATGATTCATTTTATTTTTATTACGATATTCCTATATTTCCATTTCCCTTGTATTTATGTATTTTATCAAGTTCTTATTGATATCACGTGTAAATTGATTCCCTTGTGTACCCTTACTGGACCTTATGATCACCCTTTCATTTGATGTATGTCCCCAAGTTATAATATGAAATAATTGTAATTAGGATGAAAATTTCAAGAATCCATTCAAGAGGATTAAAAGTTTGTTTTTATGTTTTCATATATTATTTACCTTTTTCCCAAGACACTAGACTTTAAAGATCCTCTATTTGTAAAATGTAATGAAAAATTATGTAATAAAAGGTGGGATTGTATAGTTGGAATAAGATGATATTTTAGTTCTTTTTTATAGATTATGATATGAAAACCTCAAGAATATCCCTATAAAATATTTTAAATAAAGGAAAACTTCCTAGTATTTTGGTGAAATATTAAGTAAGTGGTTTCCAAATAAATAGATCCCAGTCTAGATATGAACAAGTGGATATGGCTCTGGTACAGATATATCTAGCGGTAAAACCCGAAAACACCACTTTGAGATAGATGGGAACTTGTGCACAATAATGGGCCTTCTTGCACTCCGGGTTTGACATTCCCAAGAGATATTTTTGGTTAATCATATGATTTTTATGAATCATTATGAAGTAATTATAGAGAAATTTAATTTTCCATAAAGAAAAATAAGCTTAAGCATGAAGTTTTAAGACATAAAAATCCTTTACAGTTAAAAGATTTTTAAATTAAATAAGCTTCTCACCAAGATTTTATTCTTTTAGAAAATGGACAAAAATATGAGGAACCATTCAAATGGTTACCAAAATGGACCATGCACTAATGAACCTATGATGGAAGCCGAAATGGAAACTTTTATGAGAATGATGAACCAACTGAATCAATTTATGAAAAATAACTTGAACCAAGATTAGATAATGATTTACCCAAGAAGGGAAAAACTTTCTTTTGAGTCCTTTATGTGTCAACAACCACCAACCTTCAGTAGATCTACCGACCCATTGATTTCTGAATAGTGGATTAGCTATATCAAGAAGATATTTTATATGCCCCACTTTTCATAACAAGAAAAGGTCACTCAAGCTATTTTCCACTTAGAGGGAGAAGTCGATCAGTGGTGGGAACTAATTAAAGACATAAGGTAAGGATTAGAGGTAGAATCTATGTAGTTGGAAGAGTTCATAGAGATCTTCTTCAATAATTATTTCCCTTGTTCAATGTGCACAAAAATGGAGAAGGAGTTTCTCGAGCTGAATTAGAAGGAGAATGAATCTATTGGAAGCAATGAGATGAACTTCATAAGACTTTACCATTACAATTAAATCTTTGTCATAGATCCTTATGGGAATGTTGATAGATTCTTGGGTGAACTAATACCTCATATGTGGAAGAATCTATCCAAACGAGACTATGATAGCTATGAGGAGATCGTGCGGAGTACCGTGAAAGTAGAACTAGAATTTGGTGAGATGCAGGGTTCTCATAAATCCAATGATAATAAGAGATCAATGGTGCCAAGCTTAGGGAGGATATTTGAGTAGGGAAGTGGAGTCAAGAATGTGGAATATCCCACATATAATAAATGTGGAAAGAAGTATTCATGGAAATACCTTCTCGGAAGCAGGAACTATTACAAGTGTGGATGAGATGACTATATCGTGTGAAATTATCTAGTGATGTGAAGTCCCAACTTCCCAATGATAATGACAAAGGCAAGATAGTGTAGGCCCTACCTGAAGTCCAATTCGTCAAGTGTGGACATCTTGGGATCTTTTCCAATCACTGTCCAAATCTTAGGGCATTATAGGGGAATCACCATCAGCCTCAGCAAAGGTCAAGGGAGAAATATCATGCTTTTTATATCACGACAGCTGATGTTGAAGCTCCAAATTATATGGTGTCAAGTACTCTTGTTGTTCTCTCAAATATAACATGTACTTTGTTTGATTCTGGTTCTACAGATTCTTTTCTTTCCTCCCATTTTGCAAAGAATTTAGAATCAACCCCAAAATTTCTAAAAGTAGAGTTATAGGTCAATAATCCTAGAGGGATTATCCTAGAATAAATAGTATTTAAAAGCCCTACTATTTACTTTAGTGATAAAATTATTACCACAAATCTAGTAGTAATTCGCATGTTGGAATTCTATATTTTACTTGGGATAGACTAGCACTCAAATTATAATGCTAAGATCCAATAAGAATCAAGAAAATATTAGTAGTCTTGAATGGGAAACATATAGTTATATTCCAATGAGAGTTTTCTCACCTAATATTTGTTTAGAAGTTCCTCATATAGCATACTATATGGACTTGATCAGTGAAGAAGAAGAAGAAGAAGAAAATGATAGTATATAAATAAAAAATATCCCCATCCTCCCGGAATACATAAGTGTATTTCCTAAAGAGTTACCCAAACCTCCCCTGGAAAGATAGGTAGAGTTATCCATTGTACCCATTCATGGATCTCATCTGATATCAATGACCCCATATAGAACAGAAAATGTGTAGCTGGAGGAATTAGATATGCAACTCCAAGATCTTTTGGAGAAGGAGTTTATCTGACCGAGTGTGTATCCTTGGGGAGTAAATGTTCTCTTTGTGAAGAAGAACGATAGATCAATGTAGATATACATTTAATATATAGAACTAAACAAGATCATAGTGAAGAACGAATACCCTCTACCAAGAATTGATGAATTATTTGACCAACTTTATGGGGATCTGTTCTTCCAAAAGATTGGTCTTTGATCTAATTATCATAAATTGAGGGTGAAGAAAGAATATATTCTAAAAACTATCTTCTGATCAAGATATGGGCATTATGAGTTTGTTGTTATTCCCTTTGGGATGATTAATGCACATGGTATTTTTATTGATTTGATGAATAGATTCTTTAAGTACTACCTTGATAACTTTGTGGCAGTTTTTATTGATGATATCATGATATATTCTAAAAGTTTATAAGAGTATGAGGATCATCTAAGGGTTGTTTTAAAAAAATTATAGAAGGATAGTATTTTTTGAATGTTCAGAAAATTTGAATTTTGGTTAAAACAAGTTGCTTTCATGGGGTACATTGTAACCAATGAAGGAATCACAGTTGAACCTGCAAAGAAAAAGTTTGTAGAAGAGTGTCCTTAGCCTATAACAATAAGTTATATTCATAGTTTCCTTGGATTATCAAGATTTTATATGAATTTTTTGATAAAAAATTCATGAATTTCTATTCCATTAACCCAGTCAACTCTAAAAGGGGTCATTTTAATCTGGAACAAGGAGTATGGGGAATGTTTCCAAGAGCTGAAGAATAGATTGGTTATGGCACCTATGTTAACTCTTCCTTCAAGTAAAGAAGGATTTGTTATTTTTAGCGATGAATATCTAAAATGGATTGGGATCATCCTCATGAAAAATGGAAAAGTCATTTCTTATGCATCTCTTCACTTGAAGACTCATGAGAAGAACTATCCTACACATGATCGTGAGCAGGTTGTGGTTGTTTTTTTCTATGAAAATATGGAGGTACTATATTTATGGGGAGAAATGTGATATATACACAGACCATAAATGTTCGAAGTATATTTTCACACAAAAGTAATTTAAAATGAGACATAGGATATGGATTTGACTTCTTAGAGACTATGATTGTTCAGTTCATTATCATCCCAGAAGAGAAAACAAATTTGTATATGCATTAAGTAGGAAGGACCCAGTTGTTCTATATATGATGAGGATTCAAAGAGACCCCTTTATTAAAGACCTAGTAAAAATTTACTTGGGAATTATAAGGGAAGGGACATCATCAACCCTATCCCAAATGATTTCTCAACCATCATTTCTAGAGAATATCAAGGTGGCTCACAAAGAATATCCTTTGTTACAAAAGATTCTTGAGTCTGTGAAGGATGGGAAGTTTCCTGAGTTTAATATTGATCAAGAAGGTGTACTGAATTTTTTTTACAAGACTATGTGTTCCATCTATTATAGAGATAAATAACGAGATGAGGGATGCAACTCATTACGCTACATTCTCTATACATCTAGGAAGCATGAAAATGTATAGGGACTTTTGTGATCATTTCTGGTGGAGTAATATGAAAAGGGAGATTGCTGACTACACTAAAAGGTTTATTTTATGTCAGAAAGTGAATCCAGAGTGACATCAACCTAAAGGGGTATTACAACCACTACCCATACCAGCATGGAAGTGGGACAATATCAATATGGACTTTGTAACTAGTCTCTTGAGAACTTCCAAAGTAAATAATGTGATATGTGTTATAATAGACAATCTCATCAAAACTACCCATTTTATCTCTATTTAGGAATATTTTTCTCTTCATCAACTTTCCATGATTTACATGAAGGATGTTTTAATGCTACATTGTGTTCCACTTTATATTATATCTGATCATGATCCATGGTTCACATTAAAATTCTGGATAAGTCTTCAACATTCTGGTTGTATTGAATTGAATTTCAGAATATCCTATCACCCCTAAATGGATGGCCAATCTGAAAGTACAATTAAAACACTCAAGGACATGCTGAGATCATGCTCAATAGAATTTAAAGGTAGATGGGATCAACATATACCATTACTTGAGTTCTCTAACAACAATATCTTTCCATCGAGCATTCAAATGGAACTCTATGATTCTCTATATAGGAAGAAATGTAGAACTCCTACTTGTTGGGATGAAGTTAGTGAGAGAGAGATTCTTGAGACTAATCTTGTGCGAGAGATGATAGAAAAGATCCATGCCATCCCACAATACATAAAAAATGCTCAGAGTTAGCAAAAGAGTTATGCTGACATCCATCGAAGGGACTTGGATTTTGATTTTGGTGAAAAATTATTTCTTCTAATTTCACCATGGAAGAGGGTCATGATGTTTGGGAAGAAAGGGAAGCTCATACCTATGTAAATTAGTCCTGTAAATCCTTAATCGTGTAGGAAAAGTGTCCAATCGTCTTTCACTTCCTCCAAATATAGAATAATTTCATGATGTCTTCCACATATCCCTCTTAAGGAAGTACATACATGGTCTTTCACATGTACTAAATCCATAATTGGCACAAATCGCACATGAAATCTCTTATGAGGAGCAGCTGGTGGAAATCTTGGATCATAGAGAAAAGGTTCTATGTAACAAGACTACCCACATTGTTAAAGTGTTTTTGGGGAACAACGAATATGAAGATGCCACTTGGGAACCAGAGGAGTCTATGAGGTAGAATTACCCACACCATTTTTCTTCTGAGGGTACGAGTTTAAAATTTGAAGTAAAAATTTATTAAGAGGGTAAGAATGTAACGACCTAAACTTTTGAATAATATTTGTTTCCTGAATTATTGTACTATTCTATTTTTTACTCAAAAAAAATATCCTTTTATTAATGAAGTGAGTATAAATAAAATGAGACCATTGGTTTTTTGACTGTTATATGACCATTGGTCAATATGAAAAATTGAAACTATACTCTTTATGTTATGATTATTGTTTATAAATAAAACTGATCATGGTTAATTTATAAAGAAAGAAGAGTTGATGGCCTCATCCAGTAGACTTGGTTTGTATGAAGCCGATCTGTAGGAGCTTGGGAAGGAGGTATCATCATTGGGCTTTGCTCTAGACGAATCCCATTCCAAGATTTAACATGTTAATCTTGAACTTAATCTCTTTCAGGAGAAGTTCAAGATGATAGAAATCACCACTTGGGCAATATTTTCTGAGCCACCCCAAGATTCTATCCCCATTTCATACCTTACTCTTAGGTACTATGCCGAAGTTATAAGGGGCTATGTAACGAGGCATTAAAAAGTTTTTGAAATCATTTTGTACGAATAAAATTGGTTTTTCTTATTATGGTAAGTTTTTTTTGAATTTCAAATGTCTAAATCAATATAGGATGAATTTTTAGAAGATTATACTATTGATGAATAATGAAAAAAAGAGTATTTTGAAATATTTTCTTATACTTTAAATAATTAATAATGTGAAATGATTTTCAAAAAATAGACATATATAGATGTTATCAGTAATAAATTTAGTGTATGATAAGATCAACTTAAATGTTGGTGAATAGTAAATTATGAATAGAAATATTAACCTTATGAATAGTAATATTAACCTTAGGAATAGTAATATGACCAATTATGTATTAACCTCACTTAATTAACTATAAATATTATTTAGGCATCTTGAATGGTAATGTGATATGATAGCATAAGGAAAACAACTATTTTAGAAATAATTAGTTAAGTATTAGTATTTTTGCAGGTAAATAATGCTTTTACTTAAAAATTAAATTTCTCATATTTAGAAAATTATTTTCATAAAATGGAGTTCATTTCTGAGTTTCGAACATCGATATTAGGTTAGGGTGAATTTATGAGATATTTATAAAATGTTTTATTTTTTAGTAAATAGTAAAAAATATAGTTTTTGAGTTTTCTGTGTGTTTTATGACATCATAACGATTTAATATGTAATTTAAAATGTTTTTCGACTCATTAAGATTAAAATATTGAATTAGGTGTCATAAGTGGACAAAACCATGGTCAAATACCATGGGAAAGCCCATGGTTATTAAAATACCACTAATGAGGTGTCCCTTGGAAATTAATAAAATGTTCTCTTGATTTTTCTATAAATACCAACCCATTTCTTAATTCCTTTCATTAAAAATTCCTCCTAAAAAATATGGTCTTTTTACCTCCCAATGAGTCCTCTAAGGGTTCCCTAAATCCCCGAAGGATACAACATTCATGTTTTTGAAGTTACTCTTCAAGGTAAGGGAGCCTTTCAGCCTCCACTTTTAGCCAAGACTTGTTTTATGTTATGTCTTTATGTTTCAATTTTATTATGTTGGGGTATGTTATTATATATCATTATTGTTGTACATTTTATTTCCAAATTCTGAGAGACCATTTTCTTTCTCATCAGCTCTTTTTTCTGAATTTTTTATAGCTCTATTAGGATGTGGAATTTTTGTAAGGGAATTTTCAAGGTCTCTTTTTTCCATTCACGTTCTCCTCTATGTGGTATGTATTACATTCTTCCATACCATGATCTTATTTTTATTTTATTATTTCTATCTACTATATTATGAGTTTTTTTTTGAATGGGTGACCCATTTACCCTCTCTTTTTAATGTTTTCTAAAACCATGTTGCATAGTCGTTATGCTGCATAATTTTCGTCTCAAAATCTATCTCCTTTCTCAAAAATTCTATTAATTAATTTATTTGAATACCCAAACATATTTCATTTATATGGGTATTTATCAATAAAGATAAATATTTATTTTATTCTTGAATTGACATATATAAAACCCTCATTCTCTTTATGTGGGTTATAAAGTACATAATGATCATGTTTTTAAGCGCTTTTTAAAACTTCAATACTTTGATATGAAAACCATTTCTTTTATTATATTTGGGTTATTTATGAAATGTTTGATTATTATATATGTGTCTCACATTAAATAATGTAGTGAATAACTTTGGTCATTTTTATGACACCTTGGGGATGAACCTTGGTGATATGATTACGAATGTCTAAATTGAATTTTTTATCCCCATTTTTAAGATATAATTCATGGTATTTTTATTATGATATTTCTCTATTTACATTTCCCATGGAATTATGTATTTTATCAAGTTCTTATTTATATCACAAGTAAACCAATTCCCTTTTTTACCCTTACTATGCCTTATTCTCACCCTTTCCTTAGATTTATGTCCCCAGGTTATGATATGTAGTAATTATAATTAGGATGAAATTTTCTAGAATCCTTTCAAGAGGATTAGAAGTTTGTTTTATGTTTTCTTGTATGTGTACATATTTTCCAAGACACTATACTTTAAAGATATTATGTTTGTAAATGTAATGAAAAGTTATGTAATAAAAGGTGGGATACTATATATTGTCTATGGAAGTCCTATTATTCAATATTCCTTAATCGATAAATAAATTTTTTGATAAGGTATTTTGTTTTTAATTAAATTGATCATTCAATATATATGGAATGCTTTAAATATGCATTGATCAGTGAGGGGTGGTTATAGATTTTCTCTCGATGCATCAATAGTTCTCTTGAAATAAATTATTTAGATATGCTTTTTGAATGGTTTTTTGGTGTATATATACCCATTGATAAAACATTCATGGGAAAATCCATTGATGGTAATGATATCATGATGTCTAAGATCATGGTGTCTAATATTTAGAATTTATAACATTAAGAATTGAGATATTTTTATCCATGATATTACTGCATTAATATTATCGATTTATTTGGTTTATCATCATTTTATTGATTATATGTAATGGGTTTTTATTTATTTAACATTCCATGTAATTTATTCCTTATTTAATCATGATATCTTCTATTGTATATATCCCTTAATAATAAATTTGTCTATCCCTTTTCTTATGATTCATTTTCCCCATTTTAAAATTATTTTTACTTTGAATGATATGCAATCGTATTCTTAGTGAAATAATTAAGTCCTTAGAGAGAATACTATGTTGTATCTTTTTCAAATGTAATTATATATTCAACTGTCTATCTAATTTACTGAGTTTACTAAACTGATCAATCATTTTGGATGTGATCCCTTATATCTTAAGCCAAAAAAATAAAGTATACACAAGCTAACTAGTACAATATTTATGTTTGTTACATCCCAACCCATCACTCATTAAGTCCAACACAATCATCATATGAAAAATGAATAAATAATAAAAAGTTCACTTTTCGAATAATAATATATAATATTAGAATAAAACCATACAGAATTCCAATACATTTATCTGTGTTAATAAAAGGGATAACAAGATCATAACTCATTCGGGGGTTGAAAGGGGATGGTTAAATAATACATAGTTAATTTTTCTGAGAAATAAATAAATATCCCTATTATAATAATAAATATACATATTTTTCATAGTTCCATAATCAATAAATCGAAAAGGTATATATTTATGGATCCCAAAAACTAACAACATATAAAAAAATCTTTTTGAAATTAAGTCAATAATTTCCCTAATCAATCATTATATATAATTGAGATGAACACCCTTTTATCAATGAAATGAAAACTCAGTATTCACCATGTAGGAATTGGATTAAAAGTTAAGCATATTAACTATGGATGGTCAGGAAAGAAAAATAAACTAATAGATAATATCTTTGATGGGGAATAATGTTACATAATATATCCATTGAAAGAATGTGGATTTTAAAATTTTAATAATATCATGGATCAATCATAACATGTGTCAATGAACAATGAATTAGATGAGAAACACTTTTGGAGTTTTAAAAAATCACTTAAGAAATATAAAATATATCTGATTGTTTGAAATCATTTCTAAATAAATATTTTACAAAAATTATTGAAAAATAATTTCTTTTATAAAAAAAGGGATATTTTAGATAGTATTTCATAAAAAATAGTAAAGTCAGTGTAATTATGTCTTCACATGGAGTAAAAATATAAAAAGAAACTTTATAAAAAATTTAAAATATTAACATAAAAAAATATTCTACAAGTAAATTTTAAAAGTTATTTTAATAATTGGAGAATTTAAAATATTAAAAAAATTACTTTTGGAAAATAAACATTAAAAATGGATCCTTAAAAAGACAAAAATTTTATTAAAATAAATTTTTTGTGGTTGAAAATCATTTCATTTTGAAATGATAGAAAACCCTTTTTGTAGTTTGAAATACCTTTGTTTGAAATCCGACATCATTAAAAGGTATTAGATTTTCCTTTTAAAAATTAGTAATCACAATAATGATAATCAATGAAAATAATCTGTGTTAAATTTTCTTGAATTAGAGTATAACATTGATTGGAAAGAAAATATGGACCTGGAATAATTGATTCAATGGTAAGAGTGATATTTATTCTTAATAATGTTAAATATTTATTTCTGAAAATATTTTTTAAATAAGTGTTTATTAACGATGAAAAGAAATTTCTACATATAAAAATATAAATACAACATAAAATAGTGGAATAGTTTGATGTATGAATTCTTGAAAAATATCCTCAATTAAGAATGGAAATGACCCAATGTATCATAAATTGAATCCATGAGACCCTTATGCTGTTATAATTTTTTAAATGAAAAAACCTTGAAAAATGTGATTTCAAATGAAACATTAAATATTATGAAAAGTTATAGAACCATTATTCAAAATACTAAATGGGAATTGAATAAATCATTCCCAAAAAACATGTCATATAATAAGATGTATGCCTCATGGAGTGAGAATTTGAGACAAGAAACTCTTACAAGTAACATAATAATGTTAGTAAGATTAATTAGATAATGAGTGTGTAATGAAAAATTTTAGAATTATGGAAATTAAATAGGAACTATCATGAAATGTATGAATTTTATAGAATAAATAAAACATGTAATAATTGATTTAAATAAGGGAATTTGCAACTTAGTGGAAGAAATTGAGTTACTGAAACCCCTTAACATGTTCCTATTTCTTTATTCACAAGTGCATGAATTCATCAAAAATTTAATTATGTTTATTAGAAAACTTATTAAGAAAAGTTGTTGATTTTTTATGGAAAATTTAAAATCATTTTATTTTTATATATTATATACATTTTTCTTCTATTTTCATGAAATTTCAATATGTGTCATCCTATTTTGGTCATTTTAGTGACCAAAGATGACATTATAATACTCAATTAAATACAAAATATAACCAACTAAGAGTAATAAAACAATATTTAATTTCTTATAAACTTATCATAATATTAGTATTTATGTTCCTATAGTTATCCAAGATAGATTTTTACAGTTTCATTCAAGTATGTGGTTAAATCGACCAAAACATGAGCACACTATATCCCGATGAATGAGTATGGTTAATGAAGTGTATAAAAACAATATAAAATAATAATAATGAAATTAATTGTATGATTTTAATTTGGTAAATTATATTTTATGTAGTTTTGATAATTAATGAAAATCATTATTACAAATGAAAACTATTACATCATAGAGGCGGTAGTCTGTACAACACACAATTAATGTTCATTTTATATTTCTTTATGAATGATAGTGAATGAATAATGTTTTTCCAATTAATAAAAAAAATATGTATAATAATGATACTGAGTTTATTATATTACTATGGTAATCATAGTTTATGAAGATAAATATTAATAAGAAACTTTTAATGATTAAGCAATACTCACATTGGGACATTAAACATTATAAAGAAAGTATCCATGATAATGAATGGATTAGGATAATAAATTGAGATAGGAGGCTTATATAGAATATATATTATTATTAAAAAATAAATTTTTTAAAAAAATATTGATGAAGGGATTCTATGGAATGGGTGTTGCATGAAGAGTTGGATGTATCCCTTTTAAATGTGAAGAAACCAGAAATTTTGTATATACACCTATACTTTTATATGATATTTTACTCTATTCAAGTGTATATGACACTTAAATTTATTAATAATTGATTGTGAGGTGATATTTAGTTTATAAAGCCTCAATTAAGTATTTTAATAGAATATTTAATATTTTTTGAAGTTATTTGTTCTTAGGTATTTACATTTACATAATTCATTTTTACCTTGGTAACTAGTTTTTAGATAATTAATTTGTGTTTTATTAAAAATATAAAATAAACCATATAACAAAGTTTGGGTTTGAATAAAATAAATAGAATTACTTTTTAATATAATTAAATTTGTAAATATTAATAAACTAAATCTAAAATTAAATCTTTATATATATAATCCCTATTTTATATAGAAAATGGTGTTTTAAACATTATGTGTTCTTAATATTATTTAGAATTGGATTATAATTAAATGTGTGTTAATATAATTATATATATTTTTAACTTCATATTAGAGTAATATATAAAAAATATTAATTTAATTTAATAGATAAAAAATACACAATATTAATAAAACAATTCACTGAAAACAATAGTTTTAGAATTTTTACGGTTATTAAATCTAATTTTTGAAGTCATGGATTTATTCCAAAAATTAAGCTTACCTTATTAAATAATTTTATCACTATAATATAAATCTGAAATCCATTTTGATATATTTAATTTCTACAAGTGATCAATTATAATTATAAATACAAGTGAATAAAAACATTTTATAGAATAAAATGTTACTTATGTTTCCAAAATGATATAAATAGGTTTTATAAAAAATACTATTTTTAATTTACATATTTTACTTATATATTTATATTTAAGTGAAATAGGTTTTATGAAAATAAAGTCATTTTTTATTACGATAATGTAATAAAAGTGATAGTTTTTAGAAAATCAGTTTATTTTAACTATTAAACTAAAAAACAATTATTTTAGGAAAATACCAAAAATTCATATTAAGATAATATTTTTATTATAAATCCAAAAATATGTGTTTATTTTACCATTTTTAAATTATAAAATTTTTAAATTCCAATTTTGAAAAAAATAAAATATATAATAAAAATATTCATTAGAAAATGAAATTTTCAAATATTAATTATCATTATTATTATTTCATATTATTTAAAAAATAACGTGTGTTGACCAATAATTAATATCAAACATAATTTATCATAATTAAGCATATGCTTCCAGAAATATAAATTTATATTCCCTAAAAATCCAATTTTGGGAAAAATATTTTCTAAAAAATATATGATTATATTAGTTATTTTAGGTAAATTTATTGAATTTCATTCATATTTAATATGGACTTTATTTTCATTATACATATATTTCATAAACCAATCACTCCTATTCATTTTTTCTAATTCTATTTGTTGGTTTTAGTGATCGTACTTAATATTTATATATTTATCCAAATATATAATGGTTTCATTTTAGTTTGGTGTTTTTTATAGAGTAATATATTGAATATATTTGGCTTATTTAAAGGAATTCATATATTAAAACCTCATGGTGTTATACCTTTTGTCTAAATATCTTAGTAATTATCAAACGTAATGCACAATTATTTATAAATTTTCAAATTTTTCCTCTTTTTACTAATCACACATGAATTTGAATATGATATTAAATGATAAGAGATATCCAAAAATGAGGTGTATTTTCTATTTCACATTGTTATTTACTCATGTTGTATGAATTTTATGAAATATTGGAAGTACCACTTTATGTGTATTCTATAGAAATATATTTAAATTAAATTATTCACTGCCAATGATATATATTTATTCTATTGGACCTGTGAGAGGTTCCTTTAGTGTTTCCATCAACCCCATGGTCACTAATGTCTAATTTACCTATGGGTTGTAATAAGGAACCATTATATGGGTACCATAATGATTGACCTATGATTAATATCTGAACCATAGAGCCACTTTTGATGTCCTAGACCAATATTTAGTTGGGAAGGGTTTGAGAATATATTACTCTTTTAGTGGTATTTCCTAGGCACAAAGCCTTGAGCATGTTGGGGGATTGCTAGGAAAAACCATTAAGAATAAATTAATTATAGATGTTATGTCACCACCTATAAGTGATGAATTACTTATGATGTTTATTTCATGGTGTTGTATCATCCACCATTGTTTTTTGGATGTATCTTTCTCACCATTCAAATTTGATTGCGGGAATCTCATCTACCATTTGGAAAATTGGTGGAACCTCTTAATTTGATATGCTATTAGTTTTACATTGACCAACTAAATAGTTTCCATAGTAGTATATCTTACATTCCAAGATTAGTCATGGTGTTATATCATCTACCTAAATGTTATAGTTTGTGGTATATATTCCACCGAGAGATCATTACTGTTATTTGATCATCCACCAAGATGTTCTTTGACTCAGTATATTGTGCACTGAATGAGTTGATTTTAGTGGTGTATTATTTACATTTTGTGCATTTCATTGGAAAAATAACTTCCACATGATTCTTTTAAATGTGGAAAATCATCCACCTAAGGATGAGTAGTGGTGGTGTATCTCTCACCTATAGTGGGTGATACTATATTACATAGGTCATATATTATTTTTATTTATTTTATATTTGGGATTGATTTTTCATTAGGATGGTTTATATTAGAACCAATTTCCCACAATCCCTAGGGTTTGTTACCTAGGAGTTATTACCCTCTCATTTGGATACCAGTAATTAATTAAGGACCCTTACAGTTCATTCCACGAGGCCATGTTTTAATACCTATATAAGTATAGGGGGAGATATTTCATGTATAGTATATATAACATATAGAAATACCCCACCATTCATGGGTTATTTTCTAATTATGGGAAGTGATCCATTGGTAATAAATCCTTGAGGTATTGAGATAGAGTGTAAAATGTGTATCATGGAGGGATGAATAAACCTATATAAAATTATAAGAGTATAAGGAATGGGTATGGACCTCTTAAGTAACACTAATAGGGAAATCATTAATGAAAGTAAAGTTATTGTTATGGGGGATTTCACATGTCATGTGTGAAAGGAAAGTGAGTGAAGATCAATGATTACTTACTCATACTTTGAAAAATATATAGATAATGATGTTTTGTATTGAAATGTGTTCCAAATTATTATCCTTTATTGAGTGGTGATAAAAATATAGTAGTAAGGGAGTGAGATTCTTGGTGAGGAGTTATAGAATTAGTTGTAAAGGGGGTTACCATAAGGGGGTATTAAACTAGACTTAAATAATTTTGATGGGAGTGACCCCAGTCTTTTAATGAACATTCATCAACCATCAAATAAATTTTCTTTAGTTTATTATAATACATCCTAAACTTTTCATTATATAATCCTTGGATTAACCTCGTGTGGGTAAACCATGTAATATTATTATTCCCTATTTGCAAGTTTTAAATACTTTTTATAAGCTATAAATTAGTGTCTGTGGGTTAAGTAATCACTGATGAAATTTGATTTAAGAAAATATCTATTAAATATAAATCATATCATAAATGAAATTAAAACATAAGAGTGTCCTTAAAAATATTCAAGTTAACATAATTTATGTAATTAATAGTTTTAGGATTAAGAATTGAAACTATAATAAGCCCCATACCTGATTCACCAACTCTCTCATAGTTATCTCTAACTAATGACCCTTTTGGGAATTATATGTGTTATCAACATACAATTATTCTAATTTAAGGTTTCATCTATAAATATTTTATTTTTTTAACACACATTTATTGAATAATTATATTATTTTTAGTGGAACTAAATTATAAATATGAAAAATGGTATGTTTTTTATTTTATGGTTATGTGGTAAAGATATCATGGAATATGATCAATAATATACTAATGTGAAAAATCGCAGTTAATGAATCAATGATGTTGATAGAAAATTAATTATAAACCTTGGTATCTTTAATGAGGTATTTAGTAAAATCATTTATTATGCTTGGGATTTTTATATTTAGGATCTATTGGAAAAATATATATAATAATTTGAAGCAATGAATTTTATATGTATCCCCTAGAGAGATGAAAAAAGTCATCTTTTGATGATAAACTGGTGAAAAATATAAATAAGTGTAAGATCTTAGCCTTATGTAGAGTTATCTTGGACACATCTTTATGTACTTTTTTTGCTTTTAAGTACCTTTATTCGGAGTTATGTTTTGAAGTGCATTTGGGTGGGGTTTTATAAAAGATTAGGGATGGGGGGATTTGCATGGTTTATACACTATTTAAAAAATGATGCACCTTAACCCAGGTAACCGTGTGACACTGGAAAGTGGTCTTTTCACGGTTAGCATATGGTTTCCCTGACCCTACGCCTCTACCACAGAAAAAGGTGTGCACAATTTTATTTCTTCTGAAAAATAATTTAAAAAAATCCTCGAACCCCCGAAACACCTCCATTCCTACCTATACTAAGGATTTCCATTTTATTTACAATCCCAGATCATTAATAATGGGTACCAAGGAAGTTCGACCTCTGTACTTCATGATTCAAAGACTGAAATGAAGATATAATCTTCTCTCAGTTAGTGTATTTCATCCTGACCCATATCTGAGTATTTATATCCATGTATCTTAATATTTTGGTGGATTTTTTCCTCTATTTCATCATATCTAAATCTATTTGGTTAGATATATATCTTGGATTGTAGATCTAGATATAGAATGATTAGATCTTGATATTTTGATATCTTTATTTAGGGATTTAGATTTGGAATCTCATATTTATGTCATTAAGCAGATTAGATTTTGGGGATTTCATTAGGGAAAACAACCATCAATAAATTGAGGTGTGTGTTCTAAATCTTATTAACATAGTCATGGATTTGATATGTATAAGCATTATTTTATATTTTATATAACCCTTTATCCATTGTTTCCTTAAATTGGGTTAATTAGATTGACCAATTGAGTTATTGATGTATTGTTGAAATAGGAAATTAATTGGGGAATTAATCATGAGACAATGGGGTCCCTATTAGATAATAATTTTGGGAAAATTGGTTGTAAGATATAGGGGTTGTAATATAGTTAATTAAATGGGAGATTAGTTATGAGATATTGAATTTGGTAAGTTGATCTAATAATTTTTTGAATTAATTATGTGCTTTGAGAGTATGATCTAGATAATTAATTGTGAGATTAATTATGAAGATTTCAAAATGATAATGAGATAATTAATTGTGGTAAATTAATTATGGAAAATTAATTGTGATGTTGACTAATTAATTGATAAATTAATTAATTGTTTGCTTCACTTAGTTAATTTTTGTGTTGACTAATGGAATTGATGTGTTAAATAATTGTTTAATGAGTAATGGGATTGATGTGGCTAATTAATTGATAAATTAATTATGTGATAAATAATATTAATATGGTAATTATAAGTTGATAAGTATAATTGGTAACATGTTAATCATACTTATGAGTTAGAGAATAAGAACATGGTCATTCTAATATAAATTATAAATGGTAACATGGTCATTATGCTTATGAGTAAATAAAATGGGAATATAGTCATTCTGTTGAGGAGTAAGAATGGTAAAATTGGTATCTTAACTACTTTTTTGATATTTGTAACTTTGGAAATGTCGCTTATAAATTTCAAATTAAATAATGGAAATAATGGCACTCCGTGTTATGGCCTCACACAAGATTATTTGAACTATGGCATGAGTCGAATCATATTCTGAGATATAATAGCACCATGAATACTTAGAACTTTGGTGGGAAGTAGGTATTAAGATATGGTATTACCTAGGGAATACTTCAGGCTCCAGTATAAGATGAAGTTAATATTGAGTAACGAGTATCCTTTGAAACCCTGGAGTAAAGGTAGTTTGATAAGAATAAATAAAAATGTGATAAACTATTTATTATTTCATTGTACTTATTTCCTTGTAGAAATTCATGCACTATCTTTGGAATATGATTATTTTAGACATTGTTGGTGGTGGACTACTGAGTTTTACTAACACCCTATTTGGGCTTCCTAATTTGTACCCAAATAGATTTTATTGTTGTATGATTGGATAAGGACAAAGGCCCTAGGATAGGTGGATGATTGGGAATGGACCTTGGATAAGGGAACCAGACATGGTTCAAGACCCATTTGGGGATCCATAGTCACTTTATTTTCAATTTCATATTTTCAAATTGACACTTGTATTGGCATATCAAGTTTTCCCTTCCAGTTGACTATTGAATTTCCTGTTTTTTAACTCGTAACATGTGTATTTTTGTGGTTATATATGCTTCTTATTTTTTTATTTATTTAAAATGGCATTTTACTCTGATAAATAAGCGTATAGTCTCCCCATAAATGACTTACCAGACCCTCACTGCAAGTTGACAGCCTCTATGATATGGGGAGGTGTGCTTGAGGTCATGTGGCGAACCGACTCGGGGCACCGTTACATAGTACCTGGTCCGAGATGTTACAAAGTGGTATCTGAGCTCCAGTTTTATTTATTCTTATTTGTCTTAATATTTTTTGAAAGGTAGATAGGATACTAGGAATATTTGGAGCTTGGTAATGAACTCATGTATGGGAGTTTCAAACCCATGTATCAGGGAAAACCCATGTACTCAGGGTGGGATTGTTGTTATTGTTATTTTTTGTTACAGTTGAATGATATTTCACCTTGGGTGACACACTTATGGTGTGATGTGATTATTATTTATAAGAATTATTTAGTATTGATTTTTGGCCTAGAATGGCATGAGATTTGAGTCTTTATGCATCATTCTAGGCACACAGGGGTACTATGACATGCATCATTTTAGGTATGCATGGGGAAATATATTATGGGTATGTTTTTGAACATGAACTATTTTCTTTATTGAGAGATAATAATGAAAAAGGGTACCTAATGTGAATTTAGAAAGACTGTAAAATGATACCAAATGAGAATAATTGGGCATCTAAATAAGAAACTTTAATATGATAGCATGTTGACCTATGGTAACCAAAACCTAGGAGTATGATGGTTAAGGGTAGTGATAGCACCTCAATTTTGACCATGAAGAGAGGGGGAGGGGGAATAAGGCTTGTTTCTATTATTTTCCACTTACATAAATGTTATAAGGTTGATTTATGAGACCTAAGATGTGTTTTTTGGACTTTTATAGAGTATGCCTCCACGAAACTTGTTGAGGGAATGACCGTGGGGCTTTGCTAGGAATTTTTTTTCCAGTTAGGGATCTTGAGGTATCAATCATGCCAAATAAAAATAGTGGGGAATGTTTTTGAGAGAACATCACTCACTTCAAAAAATTTTCAAAAAAAGACCTAGGTTGGGTCGTGACAAGTATGTTTGTGTTAATAATAGAGTTTTAGTTGTATCACCCTCCAAATTTTACTACAGAGGGTGGACCTAAAGGAGCTGAATTATTGGTTGGTTCTATAGATATAATACTTGACCATTTGGAGAGTCTGGCTAAGAGAAGGCTCGATTTGGCCGATTATATTCTACATGGATCAGTGAATAACTGGTGGGGAATTCAAGCACGAACTAGACAGACTAATAGTAAGTTATGGAAGGACTTATTGGATAAGTTCATGGAGAAATTTTATCCAAAGATTTTGAGATAAGATAAAGCTAATGAGTTCATGCATCTGACACATGGGAGCATGTTAGTGATGGACTATGTTAGGGGCTACAGAGATTAGAAACACTTTTCTCCAATGTTAATAGGAGATGAGTCAGTTATGGAAAAATATTTTTAGGATGGGCTTAAGTGTGAGATTATATCTTAGGTGAATATCTTCATATTGAAGAAGTTTATGGAAGTGGTGGATCAGGCTCTCATTGTTGGTGGACGTGGTGATTCTTAGCAGGAATGTCCACATCAGCACAGTGGTGCTACTCAGGGGAGTCATACAACATCACAAGGGAGAGAAAAAACACAGTAACATGCAGTACAACCTACACTTGTGGGTAGAGAGGAGGGACCATTGACCGTGAGAGGTATTATTCTAGTATCTTCTACTTTATCTAGTTCCTTGCTTGATACTTGTATATCTCATTCCTCTATATCTGAAAAACATGTTAATGGTTTGATCCTGGTGGTGGAGTTTTTCAGTGGGGTTAGGACGATAGATACACTGTTGGGAGTACAGTCTAGAGATATCTATCTATGAATGGGATGTTCACTAAAAATCGGGGAATATCATTTCCTATGGGATCGCTATGTTCCTGATATGATAGACATAAACCTAATTATTGGTATGAATTATCTAGTTGCATACTGAGCCCACATCGACTTTTACTATAGGAGGGTTATGTTTACACATCCAATGTTTGACCAATATATTCATCTTGGTGAGTAAGATATTTAGGAAGACCGTAAAGGGCCAATTACATCGAAACTAGGAGAGCTCACAACCCATGTTTCTAGTCATTTATTGGATGATGGGGGTGTTAGGAAAGATGTCCTGATACCATTAGTGGAACTATTTCAGGATTTATTTCCTGAAGACTTCTTAGGGATACTACCTGAGGGAGATATAGAATTCACTATTGAGATCCTGCTGGGGGTGGATCCAATATCTATTCCGCCATACAGAATCACACCAACTTAGATTCAAGAGCTCAAGAATCAGTTGGAATAATTGGATGATAATGGATTTATCCATTCAAGTAAATCTCCTTGGGTATCACCTGTTTTGTTCACAAAGAAGGTGGGTGAGAGTTTACGCTTATATGTCGATTATCAGAAGTTGAACAAAATGGTTGTGATAAAACGATATCCTCTTCCATGTATCGATGATTTTCTTGACCAATATATGGGAGCTTCTATGTTCTCAAATATTTATTTGAGATCAGGGTATCATCAGCTGAGAGTAAGGACTTCGATATATCGAGGACAACTTTCAAAAAAAGGTATATTTTTTATGAGTCTGTCGTAATTCCATTTGGATTAAAAATGCACTGGTAGTGTGTATGGCCTTGATAAAAAAGATCATTCATCTGTATCTAGATCAGTTTGTGGTGGCTTTTGGGGAACAAATCTTGGTGTACTCTAAGACTCATGATGATCAAGCCCAACATCTTGACATCTTCTTAAGTACACTGAGAGAGCATTGGTTATACACTAGATATCTAAGTATCAGTTTTGGATTGACCAGGTACACTTCTAAGGAAACATCATCTAAGAGGAAGGTGTGTCAGTGGACCTAGAAAAGGTTTAAGCAGTGGTTTCTTGGAAGTATCCCAAGAATTTTTTCTATATCCAAAGCATTCTAGGATTACTTGGATATTACATGAGATTCATCTAATACTTTTCCCAATTGGCAGTGCCACTTTTGGGCTTGAAAAAAATGGAGTAAAGTTTGAATGGATAGAGGATTATGAGATAGATTTTCATGAGTTGAATAAGCACTTGACATTGGCACCAATATTGATTCTACCAGTGTCAAGTTAGGAGTATACAGTTTATTGTGACACTTCTAGGATTGAACATGGATCTATAGTGATGCAGGGAGATAGATTTGTGGTGTAGAACCCTCGGTTTGAGGTATGCAGCCTTTATTAATGTCTTTTTATGTATTTAATGTTATTGGGATGACTTTGGATGAGTTTGGGAGAGTTTTGTATGGTTTTGGAAATCATTTGGGGCTTTTTAAGGCTGCACAGTTTGAGAACGGTTAGGGGAAACCATGTGAGATGAACCATGAGAGAAATGGGGTAAGCATGGAATGTGTGTGGTTTGCCTAACCATGAGGGGTGGGACATGTGGGGCATCACTTCGAGACAACAGCAGGCACATGGTTAGTGCATGGTTTTTCTAACCGTGCGAGATAACTGTGCGCCCCGTAAAAAAGGGTTTTTAAAAAAAATCTGGGTTTAGTCGAGATTGCCCTAAAAACACACAAAGTCCCTCCCACTCGAGCCTCACAAGGGTTTTCCTCTTCTCAAGGGATAGGGGTTCTCTCTCGCTCCTTTTGGAAGCAAATCGAAGGGTTTCTTTGGTGTTTTTGAGCCTATTCTTCTCTGGTAAGTCTCATCACTTATTTCTTTGTGATATTCTCTAGATATACATTTCCCTCTCTCTTATTTTTCTATATCTACACCCGTTGTGTATAAATATAGTGTTTCTTTTGCCTTGGGTATTTATTTTAAGTATTTTGATGATATTTAAGGAGATCTAGAGTAGTTTTAGTGGAGAATTTTCATAGATTGGGGTGTGGTTCGTGTGGGTCAAATTCTACGGAACCCTAATGGTGGGTGTCTTCTCTCTCAAAACCACTTAGATAGAACTAAGGGTTTTGGTTACAAATAATTTTTTTTCAGGAAATTAATTGTGATAATGATGTGTGAATATTGTTGGAAATCCATTTGGTTATTAATTTGGGGATTTTGAGAAAATTGGGTTATTGTTGCCAAATGGGCTTTATTTTGTGATTTTAAAATGTCAATTTTAAAATCATTAGTGGCTGATTATGAAAAATATTTTGTGAAAGATTGTTTTCAATAAAGATGTTGTTTATTCAAATATGGTTGGCCATGGAAAGTTGGTTAAAGGGTGTTTTCAATAAATGGGTGATTCATTAAGTGTTATAGCTTGTGTTGGTTCTGTGGAAGTGTGAGAGAAGTCTCACTATAAAAGGTGATGGATAGTGGATGGAAGAACCACCATTATGGATAGTGGTATATAAGCAGTGCTAGTTGGGAATGGGGTGAACGATATGGGAGTAAGTTCCACCATAAGGGTTTTTTTGTTGTGTGTTTCTTTGCAAAGATGGAATTTGTTGTGCTAGTGTGTGATGGGGATATTGATTATGGTGTGGTTATGTCTTTACATTGTTTTTCATGGATTGGTAAGGGTTTTTTTGGAATATTTCAAGTTGTTTCACTATTGAATGTTTTATATAAATTGTTTCATATAAATGTGAAAATGCTTTTATCCAAGTGGAATGTGTAGGAATCTCATTTGGGGAAATCCTACAGAGTATTATTACTCACCCCTGCTTTGGAACTTGGGGTTCTATTGCAGATGTGGTATTCTGGGACATAGTTAAGGGTAAAGTGTCTCATTTTGCTAGCGGATCATCATGATGCTTTGGTGATGTTGTGGTGTTTGGAGCATGGAGCTTGGTGTGAAGCTATGGATGGTGTCCTAGTTCTTTGGGGTCTTATAGTGTAGTCTTCCTCCTGATACTCTGATTTTGGGCTTGCTTGTATTTGGAAAATTGGATTGTTTTGGATTGGTTTGGTTGTATTTTAGAAATGTATGGGTTTTGTTGTTTTTTCGACATGCCTCATGTAGGTTTTTGATAGTGTATTGTTTTTTTGGTTGGTTTTATCTCAAGCGAAAATCATTCCACAATTTATTATCGAAGCCCTCGACATTTATTGCCAGCCTTTGGCACCTTGGGAAAGTTTTTTAAGGCAAAGTATAATTCCTCTACCCTCTCAATCCAATGGGATGGGGGGATGTTACATGTGGCGTATGGGTATCGTCAGTTGAGTCCTCGTCAACAACATTACCATATGAATGAACTTGAGTTAGAAGTAGTAGTTTTTTCACTAAAGTGTTGGAGACAATATATTTTAGGAGAAATGTTTACAGATTTTATAAATCACAAGATATTGAAGTATATATTTTCATAGTGTGATTTAAATCATCAGAAATAGATAGAGGTAGAGTATATGCAGTCCTTTGATTGTGAACTGGAATATATGACCGGGAAGGGAAATAGTATGGTTGATTCCTTGATCAAGAAAAATCTGACTCAGATGGTCAGGAGTCAAGATTAAAGTAGAAGATAATGACCTTGCTGGCTGAAATGCATATAGTGGTTCAAGAGAGTCAGGAGAATATGACTCTGGTTTTAGTAACAATGGATTATACACTTTTTAGATAGATCAAGGACAGAAAATATAAGGATCCATAGTGCATAGCCATAATGGAAATCATTGAAGGTGGGGAGGCATCTTTGGACTACTTAATATATTAGGATGAGATCATTTATGTTAATAATTGAGTTTTGGTACCTACAAACATTTGATAGGAGCTAATGAAGTAATTTCATGCCTTGAAGTGGGTGGTGCATTCAGGCGTAACCAAAATGTACAGTCACCAATGGCAATAGTTTTGCTGGATAGGAATGAAAAAGAAGATATTAAGGTTTGTGAAAATATGCTTCACCTGTCAGAAGGTAAAGTTAGAGCATCAACAACCTGGAGGATTTCTATAACTGTTGCTTATTCTGGAATCGAAGTGGGATGATGTGACTATGGACTTTATAGTGGGTCTTCCAAACATTCTTTGGATGAATGATGTTATTTGGTTCATTATGGATCGACTAAAAAAGGTAGCACATTTAATGCCTATAAGATAAACCCTTAATGTAGAATAGTTGGAAGAACTATATGTTCGAGAGAAAGTCTATTTTCAATGATTTCCATAAACTATAGTACTAGATTATGATTCACTATTTACTTCTCTCTTCTAGTAGGGACTTTAGAATTCACTAGGTACGCGGGTTTTTTTGTGTACGTATTTTCACACACAGGTAGATGGTAAGTCAGAACATACTATACATGTTATTGAGGATATGCGATAGGCATGTTTTCTTGACTTAAGTGGATCTTCAGAAAAGAACGTGGATTTAGTGGAGTTCTCCAATAACAATAGTTATCAAAAAACTATACATATGGAACTATACGAGGCTCTTTATGGAAGGCCATGTTGATCACCGCTATTTTGGATAGAGTCAGGTGAGTTAGAGTAGTTGGGACTGAGTCTCATGCAGGAGACATCAGAGCAAGTACAGTTGATTCAGAAACATAGAGCTATGACTCAGAGTAGACAGAATTAGTATGCTGACAGATATAGATGGCCCCTAGAGTTTGTTGACGGTGATCGTGTGTTCCTTAGAGTGTCTCCCGGGTTGGGTCACCACGGGATATGGTGGTAGGGCAAGTTGGTAACTAGGTTTGTTGGACCCTTTGAGATAGTGGAAAGAATTTGGATGGTGGCATAACGATTGGACATCCCTAAAAAATAAAATATGGAGCATGATGTTTTCCATGTATCACTACTTTGGTGGTATCACCCCAACCCTTATAATGTGATATATGTGGATGAGGTTGACCTTGAGATAGATGATTCCTTTAAGGATAATATGATATGTGTGTTATATTTCTATGATAAAGTGTTGAGGGGAAAGACCGTGCTGATAGTTCGTGCGTTATGACAACATGGACGCCTACTAGAGGAAACATAGGAGAGAGAAAAAGTTATAAGGGATCAATGGCCCGATATTTTAGGCTCAGAATCTTAGAAAGGATTGGGAGTGCATCTCAAGGATGATCTGTTATAAGGTGGGGATATTTTAAGATCCTGACTATCACTAGAGTCATCTCGGGCACGTTTTCAGGTACTTTTGGTTGTTTTAAGAACATATTTTTGGAGTTATTTTTTTGGGTGAATTTAGGTGTGATTTTAAGAAATTTTAAAGATATGGGTTATTTTCATCGTTTGAAAATGGTTTGAAAAATTGTGTGCTTAAACCTAGGGATCTTTTCAACCTCAAACAGTGAGGTCTACATGGTTAGCGCACGATTTTCCAAATTGTGAGACCATGCCAGTGCAAACCCTGCAGGTGGTTTTATTTCTTCTGAAAATACTTTTAAAAATTCATCGAGCCCCCAAAACTCCTCCATTTTGACCTAGGGTTGGTATTGACGTATTTTGGTTGATCTAAGAGATTTTTGAATGGGTTCCAAGGTTTTTTGACCTCCATTATTCAAGATTCAAAGCCCAGATCAAAGATCTTCTCTTCTCCCAGTTAGTGTATTTAATCCTGATACATATCCCAGTCTTTCTGTATTTTTATCTATAACTTTTGGTGGATTTTATCCAATGTTTATTTAGATCTATATCTATATGGTGATATCTAGATCCAGGATTGTAGATCCAGATATAGATTAATTAGATCTTGATATTTTGATGTCTTCATTTTTGGATTTAGATCCTAAATATCATATCTTCGTCGTTGTACTGCTTGGATTTTGTGGATTTACATTGGGAAAACATCTATCAAAAAAATTGATGAGGGTGGTATAAATCTAATTCCCATATTCATGGATTTGATATGTATATGCAATATCGTATAATTTCTAGCATCCTTTAGAAATGTTTTTCCTTAAATTGGTTAAATTAGATTGACCAATTGAGTTATTGAAGTTTTGTTGAAATAATTGATCAATTGGGGAATTAATAATGACACTAAGGGGCTTCCTTATTAGATAATTAATTTGGGGAAAAAATTTATAAGATACAGGGGTTTTAATATAGGAAATTAATTGGGAGATTAGTTGTGAGGAATCAATTTTCCTAAGTTTAGATAATTAGTTGTGAATTAATTATGTTCTTTGAGATTATGATCTAGATAATTAATTGTGAGATTAATTATTAAGAGTTTATATTTGGAATGAGATAATTAATTCTGGAAAATTAATTATAGAATATGAATTGTTATGTTTTCTAATTAATTGATAAATTAATTAATGGTTTGATTCACTTAGTTAATTGTTGAGTTGACTAATGGAATTTATGTGTTAACTAATTGTTAAATGAATAATGGGATTTGGGGATAATTAATTCTTAAATTAATTATGTGATAAAGATTGGGAACATGGTCATTATAAATTCAAAAGTACAAATGGTAACATCGATATCATACTTATGTGATAGAGAATTGGAACATGGTCATTCTAATGTGAGGTATACATGGTAACATGGTCATTATGCTTACGAGTAAAGAGAATGATAACATGGCCATTATATTTAGGAATAATCATGGTAACATGGTCATCTAAAAAATGTTAGTGACATTGGTAACTTTGTCAATGTGGATTATAAATGTGAAATTACATAATTGAAATAATGTAACTCTGAGTTATGGCCTCACACGAGAATATTTGAACTCCAAAATGAGTTGAATCAGGTACTGAGATATCATAGAACCTTGAATACTTCATCTTTGACAAGAACTAAGTATTAAGATATGTTATTACATAGGGGACACTTCGAGCTCTGGTAAGAGATGAAGTTAGAATTATGGTATTGGTGTCCTTGGTAACCCTGGAGTAAATTTATTTATATAAGAATAAATTAAAATGTGATAAACAATTTATTATTGTATTACATTAACTTCTTTGTATAACTACATGCACTATATTTTGACTGGACTTTTTTAGGACACCATTGGTGGTGGAAAATTGAGTTTTACTCACACCCTATTTGGGATTCCTGGTCGGTAGCCAAATAGATTATATTGTTGTTAGACTGGATATGGGAAAAGGCCTAGGGATATGTGGCTGATTGGGGATAAATCATGGAATAGGGAACCAGACATGGTTTGGGACCTATTTGGGGAGTCGTAGTGTCTTTATTTTTAGTTTCATATTTTAAAAATGAAACTTATATGGGAATAGCATGTTTTCCCTTTCAGTTGAGTATTTTATTTCCTATTTGGTTATCTCATGACATTTTTATTTTTATATTTATATATGATTTTGATTTTTTTTATTTATTTCTGATGGCATTTTAATCTGATAAATGAGGATATAGTCTCCCCATGAATGACTTACCACACCCTCACTACTAATTAGCAGCCTCTAGCATACCGGGAGGCGTGATTGAGGTCATGTGGTGAACCAACTTGGGGAACCTTTGTGTGTAACCTATGATGTTACAATAAAACTACCTTATGTTGATGAAAAAAGAGAAATCAAATAAGAATAAGAATCTAGAATAGAATAACACACCCATTGAGGTAAGTGAGTTTCTGATCAGGGTAAAATATTTTTCTAACATTATTTTAGAATATGATCAAAAATATATAATTTCATATACACCTATAATGTGTGATGTGGTTAGTGATTCAATGGATGAAGTGAAAATTACATGTATTCATTGATCTAGAGAATATCCATCCAGTGATCAAGACATGATCTAATCCCTATATGATATGGAAGATAAACTAAAAATAATTCATTTTGTAAATTATTAATTCATCTAATACCTTTCTATATAGAATAAAATATCAATTCAAGTGGTTTTTTAAACCTAGTGAAAAAAATGAATGGCCAAAGTGATCTACATGAGAAATTTGTCCATGATTTAGGAAACAAAGTCCATCGTTAAAGAGACGAAAGTCAGTATTTTCTATATCAATACAAAACATTAATATATAATAAAATTAGATAAGTAAAATATATCAGTGATAGGATTTTTTTATTACCAATTATAATGAAAGGGTATTATGAAAAAAGATATTGAATTAACTTTAACGACCTTGAAATGAAATGAGAATATATCAATTATAATCATGGTAGCCTCAACAAGATAAGTATACAATTTTTGTAATCTATAGTAAATGAATAAATGTAATATTATTTATAAATATAGTAGTGATGTTTCTCTATGTATGGAATATAAAAATTACTACTATTGTGGAATCATTGGATAAACACTACCTGTATCTCTAAAAGCACATGACTATAAAAACATTCATTTCATTCCAAGTATTTAAAAAGTACCTATATATTTTTGATTGGTTTTATAAAAAAATTATTCCTATTTTAATGAAAATAATAAAATTATTTCCATATGAATTATAACTATATATAATTTAGTAATCGAATTATTTTTATGCTTAAAATGTGTATTTCTATAAAAAAAAATTGTTATGTTTTTTGAGCTTATATGAAAAGTAATTTCTTCTACCGTATGAAGTTGAATCCTAAAATTTTAGTTTTATATTTGGAATAAGGAGGTAAAAATTTATTATTGATTTAAATTTCATTTTTTCCTAAATGGGTATTAACCATTTTTAATATTTATCACCACGCTAAAGAGTAAAACAAGTTAATTTAAGATAAAACCAGGTGATAAGTTCATAAAATAATATCAAAAACCTTATTGGGTAAAATAATTTCAACTATAATCACATTATATTCGATCATGAATTTATTTAAGGTCAATTTTCCATGTTCAAGAAAATTATTATTTTTAAAATTTAATAATAATTACTTTAGTTTCACCCCCACCCCCCTCACTTATAAAAGGGATGCACTTATCCACTTTTATTCACATACATTGATCCATTTTGTTCAAAAAATACCACCCAAATTTATTTTAAAAATTAACACCAAATAATTAAAGGTCCTGACCATACCATGTAACTATCTTATAATCCATAATGTTAATCCAAATGAGGTTTCCCAAATAAGACTTATAACTATTATCTGAGAATTTTCATCGTTATTTAATCTTCTACCTCAAACAAATATTCTATAACCATGATGATATGATAACATAAGTATATTATATTTTATGAAATTATATTCTGTTTACAGGAAAACACTTTTTCATATTTTTTTCAATCCAATGGAAAATGAAATCTTCACTTGTGCGTATGTGTGGACTACCAAATCTATGAACATATGTGTTTAGTTTTTTGTCACTAACTCACACAGAAGATTAAAATGAATGATCGAATGAATATTTATGAAATAAATAACATAATTATAATTTTTGAGGTATTATATATTTCTTACTTTTTAATCATTATCTATTGGAAAATGATAATGTCCCTCGTGTGTATGTGTGTACTACAGCCTCTATGTAGCGTTGAGATTTGTTTTTCATTACCACATCAAAGGGATGGTTATAAGGACAAATATAATGAATAAAAATTACATGTATAACATATCTTATAATTTTTTAAAATTAAAATATTACCCAATTTATTTCTTTTCCACCTAGTAGAAAAATTAAAATCTATTTCTTCTGAAATTATGAACTATTATCTCCCTGAAAATATTTCTTCATTTTCATAGAAGATCATATGTGGATGGTCATAAAATTATATTTCATTCAAAAAATTAATAATTATAATATTTTTTTAATACTAATATGAAAAAAATATTTAAATCTTTAACCATATTTAACACACATATTTTATTTTGTTATAAACAAAATGAATCTAAAATAATGATCGTAAACATAACCATTTTAGTAACTAAATAAAACATGTTAAGAAAGGAACCAAAAGGAATAATTATAATGGAATGAAATTGAATAATGATAAAAACTAATTAAATTACTAATATAATTAATTATTTATATGTTATAGAATACATGAATCTTAATGGGACTTAAGGTAAGAGTTTTCTTTTTCAAAAACATATTTTAACGTATTAATTTTTAATAATTCTCCACCATAACCGTGATCTCAAAAATATTCCATGAATGTTCTTATGTATACATAAAATAGTCATTAATTTCATTTATTCTAATTTCCTCATTCTTTAAGTATGTATAAAAAATATCCTTTTAACATTGACCATATCGGCAATTTTGACCTTTTTTTACAAACATGTGAAATAATTTTTTTATAACATATACCACCTGACTAAATTATCAACACATCATAGATATTACACATTATAAGTATTAATATATTATACTTCCTTATTTTTTAATAAATATCATATTCTCACTCTTTTGGGAATATTTTTCATAACACTTTTTCAAAATAAAGCGTTATTTTTCCACATATTTATTTGAAATTGGAAAGTAATTTTACTTACAAGTTCAAATAAGATTTTAAAATGTATTATAAGAAAAAGTGTATGTTTAATAATATTGTTTCAGGGTTTTTTACTTTATAATTATTTAATTTAGTGGATGAGACCGATATAGCTCATGATAATGGGGGAGATGATATAGCTCTCTAATGCATTAGGTAATAAATCATCCTGAGAGGTAAAAAATAGTGGAGATAACATGTAGGTAACACCTATAGAACTAAATAGGAGTCAATTATTTTGGACATGGATCAAAAATGAGTGAACACAAGTTTTCAATTTGATTATCCAAGAATCTTATTTCATTCTTACTAAATTTTTCATGGATATCTTCTGGTTTCGCATAGAGAGAAGAGTTTTTGAACTTTTATAGGTAAATGGTTTTGTTTTTAAGGTAAAAATTCATGAAATACCATATTATTCATGATTCTATCCTGGTTATCTAATACATTATAATTTTTTTCAACGATTTTGTTTTAAAATGATGATTTTTCTCATGTAGATATGTTTTATTAATGAGAACAAATCTTTATTCTGAAAAATAAAATCATTTTCAGTATTTTTCATCTTATTCATTGATCTAATGGGATTAAATTATTTTTACATCCCTTATTTAGTATTGTTACTCTCATACCACATTTTAATATGTATTTCTTAGGATTTAGTGTTTTTTAAGAACATTAGTAAGGTTAATCATTCAGTAATATTGTCTCATCTTAAAATAATAATATATGTATTGAATGAAACAATTGTGTAAATTTAAAAAAAATTGAAAATAACATACTATGTGTAGATATTTCCAACATTTCTTGGATTGGTTATCCTAATTCAATAACACACAAAATAAATAACTTCCTAAAAAATTATAAAAGTGAAACCTTATAGTTATATGTTATTAGAGGATATTATTAGATTTCATTAGAGGATATTATTATGTTAGAATAAAAATTATTAGATTATAGTTTTTTATATTATCGTGATATTGGTTTTTGTGAATTCCATGTTACTTCATCTAATCCATGTATTTTCAAAATGGGTTTTCATAAAGGGATCATCAATAATAAAGTATGAAGGCATCAAGGGATAATAACATTTCAAATAGATAACCTATAATGGATGTAATAGAGAAATGTTTTTCAGAACTAACTCAATTCAGAGAGACTATTTATGGAAGAAATATTGAAAGAGAGAAACCAAATTCTCTATATTGGAATATTTCTATAGTAGATAATTCCAACAAATAGAACCCTCTAAATTTTGGGGTTTTATTAGACCCAATGATTGGTGCATAATTTATCAATGAAATAGAGAATATATTTTATGTTTTGTGATATAAAGAACATCAATATTTATCTCTTTCTACATATCATTATGAAAGTGATACTGATTGATGGTAGTCTTCGATTAATATTACAATGAAAAAGATGAAATTGATTCTATTGAGTGGATAATCTTCAATAATCATTTTCTAGATAAGTATTTTCATAATTTTATTTGAAATATAACGGAAAGAAAAATTATGGAGTTAAATAAAAATGAAGAAGAATTAGAGTTTTCTTATGAAGTAATTTTTAACAGACTCTAAAGGCATGCACTAAATTTGATTCTAGACCATGAGCATAAAATCGATATATTTTACATATGCATGAAACCATTTTTATAAAAAAAATTCCTCTTATTATTTTATATGATTTGAGACAATTTATTCAATGTATTAAGAAAGTTGAGAATGATTTTTTTTTGAATATTATGTACTTTGTGATGAAAATAATAAGAAGTTTTCATTATGGAAAGAAATGGAGAATCAGTAGACTAGGAATCTTGGAGGTAATCCCCAAATATGTTCCAAATGATGTAAAATGAATTTTAAATAATGTTTAGTAGTATCAATAATGTTTTATTTATGTCATAAGATCATTCATTTGGCTCATGACATTAAGGAAAGGATTTCAAATCAGGAAAGTAATAAGAAAAATATATTCATCCACCAGTGAGATGTATTAATTATAATGAGTTTAGTCATTATGCTAACACATGATTGGAGTTTATATCCTAAGGTACAAATAATAAAGGCCAAAATAATAAATTAGTGGAAAATTATATATTCATTTCTAGAGTAAATGTTTTACCATCAAATGAAGTGGTGAAAGTATATTATTTATTTATTCATATTATTTCAAAGTTTTATTTGATTCTGGATCAAAAAATTCGTTTAAATCTTGGAAATTTAGAATTATAATTTAAAAACTATCTCAATAAATGAATCCAAATGATTTTTAAGTTATAGGGAAGTATTAAATAAAAAATAATTTATTGGAACCCTCTTGTCATTATATGTGGATTTAGTTTTCCTATAAACCTATTTTCCTTAACATTGGTGGATTTTGATGAATTTAGATTATGTTTTATTAAGAAAAGATATGTTTTATATCCAAAGATGTTACTTTTAGGAATGAAAATGATTTCCTAAAATTTATAACATATCAATAATATGAGAAACTAATTAAATATTGGGGTGAAACATATATTCCAAATAACATTAAAAATATTAGAATATTAAAATTAGGGATGTTATAATTTTAAATATATATATATATATATATATATATATATTTCTTGATGATTTTATAGGTGTTATTACTAATAGATAAGTGGAATTTCCTATTGAATTAGTGTTTTATGCTAATAAAATTTCTAAATCCCTTTATCAAATGGCTCTAGTAAAACTACTATAATTGAAAAATAATTGACAAGATTTTCATAATATTTTTTTAGTTATATTGGTACATCACCCTAGGGTTATTATATTTTACTAATCAAAATAAGGATAGTTCCTTGAGGATTGTAATTTATTATAGATCATTAAATAACATCACTGTTAGGAAAATATATATGTTTCCTCACATTGTTGTCATGTTTGATTATCCCCTGTGTTCTCAGATTCAGGTTTCACCATCTAAAATTTAAGGATGAATACATTTCAAGGATGTTGTTTCATAGTAGGTATAACCATTATGAGTTTATTGTTATATCTTTCTGGTTGAAGAATGTACCCACTATATTTATGGATCTAATTAATAAATTATTCCATTACAATTTAGATAAATTTATGGTGGTTTCAATTTATCAAATTATTGTTTATTGTAAATGTTTTGTGGAAGATGAGAAACATACAATTATTATTCTATTTCCATTTAATTAAATGATTTTTATATAGAATATTGAAAATTTTAATTTTAGTTACATTATATTTTATTACTTAGGGATATTTTTTCTAATGATGGAATAACAATAGATATTGAAAAAAAATAAAGTGGTGGAAGAGTGGATATAACATAATAATATAATTGAGATTCATTGTTTTCATGGATCAACAGGTTAATACTAATGGTTTATTGAAAACTTATATAACTTATTAATCCTAATAACTATGTTAACCCAAAATGAGGTTACTTAATATATATAATGCAATGTGATGAGTTTTTTAGCGAATTTAATACAAGATTGGACAATGAACTGGTATTACCCTTGTCAATAATAATTGGAGAACATTGCATTTATAGTTATTATTTAGTAAAGGGGATTGTTTGTTTCCTGTTATATAGTAATCAGGTAACTGAATATTCTTGATTTAAATTGAAATTCCATGACTAGAATTACACTACACATGAACTTTACCTTACATTATTGGGTTTATCTTTAAAAATGGTGGAATTTTTTATATGGTGAAAAATGTGTAATATATAATAAATATAACATTTTAATTTCATATCTACTAAAAAATAGTTGATCATTAGGTAAAAAATATGGATTTAAATAATAATTAATTATTATTAGATGATTCACTATCATCTAGGTAAATCAAATATGTAATTCAATGCCTTGAGTGAGAAAGATAATTTATCATTAAAAATATGATATTTGAAACATGATCATTTGCTTAGTGATTTAATGATTTTTGGCCTTGAAATTTTTGTATAAGTAACTCCCTCACATTTGATTCAGGTGTCCCAGAAGTCATATATTTTAAATAAAATTAACCATTCTAAAAAAATAAGATCTTTATTAACATGAAATAATAGAATTTTTCAAGATGGGTATGTTTAATAAATTTAAAAATGAAAAATAATGTATTATAATAATTTGAAAGAGGTTTTTTATGATAAGTGGTTCCCAATTAAAGAGTTATTTTTTATGTCAAACTCATAGATCACAATTTTTATTCATCACAATAGCACTAAAATATATATATACCTTTAAGAGTATTAGTGGTGGTGTGGAATGAAGAAGGATATTGATGATTTTAAATGAAATGTTTGACATGTCAGTATGTTAATGATGAATGAAAACTACCTAAGGGGATGCTTCGGCCTTTTCTAGTGCCTAAATAGAATTGGCAGAATATATAAAATAATACAATTTTTGTTATTTTAGATCTTCTAGATAAATATATTAATTTTTATACTATTTGAGATATTTTATCATTGGATAAAATTTCTATAAATTATCCTAAAGAGACTTTAAGATTACATGGATTCCCCCTATCTATTGTATTTGATCACAATCCAAGATTTACCATAAATTCTTGGGAAGATATCAAAATCCATGTTTTCTAAATATGTATTCAATAAAATTCTTTCTATTCAACAATAATTTTTTATAGTCAATTTTAACCATTTGTGAATTTGTATTCAATGTTATAAAAGTAATCTTTTATCATTTTTGATATGAGGTGCTTTTTTAATTTTCTAGATAAATTACGAGAAGAATGTTTTTTCAACTAATACGATATGGATAGATTTTTATAATTTCATAAGTCCTTATTTCCATGAAGTATGATTTATAATATTTCAAGGTTAATTTAAAAGAAATTTTTTTCTTTTAAAATTTCATGGAATTTTGAGAAAAGAAAATGATTTTAAAGAAGAAAGGATATTTTACTCAAGAATTAAATTAAAGTGATTTATCAAAATTATTTTCTATCTAATATGATATTATTTAATAATGATATGTTTCTTGTATATTATCCCTATTATTATTATGGTTTGATTATTTTTATAATTGCGTGGTATTTATGAAATATATTTGTTTTTCATTGATTAAGTTATGATGGAATGATGTTTATGAAATCCATTTTATTCTATGGTTTATGCTTTGATGAATGATTTATATTTTTGTGGGACACGTAAGAATGATTTCATTATGATATGGGTGGGACCTATATATCCCTCCAATACGTTTGGTAAAGATCTATATCTCATGATATTTACAATAATTGAATGAGAAATGATCGTGATTTAGTGATACAGGGCTGGAATGGTAAGTAAACCTGTTTTAGTAATACAGGGCTGGAATGAAGAGAGAACTTGGTCCAGTAAAGTACTTTGTCCCCTATGATGGTCTTAGAAATGATCCTTGTCTAATAAGGAAATTCTTTTCTATTCTTATGTTTTTTCCACAATTACATATTTTATGCCTATGTTATTTTCTCATGGATCATGTTCCTTCATGATTTATGCCTTATTAAATTCCAAGATTTTTTCCATGAATCAAGATATTGATATATTTCATACATGTTATGATTTTAAAAATTCATTTTTATGTTATTACATTCTTATGTTCATGTTTTGTTTGATATTTTCCTTTTTTAACCTTACTGAGCATATGAACTCACCCTTTTCATATGTTTTTCACTATGATATAATGAAAGGTTTTAGGTAGGAAAATTAAAGGGTAATATCTTTATGAGAGATGTTGAAAATATTTCACAAAATTAGAAGAATAATTTCCAAGATTCCAAAGTCACTAAATTAATACAGTCTTTAGGCATATTTTTGTGTAATATATTATGTATTCCAAAGAAAATAATTTAATTTCGACATACAATAATACTGGGTTGTTATAAAAATTCCCAATGGGTAAGGTTCACGATATCAAAACATTCATTGGCTGGTTTAGTGAACATGGTTTGGGTCATGATCTTGATAAGCTTTAATTTATCCCATAAAATGTTTTGTTCATGCTTAAGTTATTGGATCCCATATTGCGCTTGGTCATGGGAAAATTTTAATGAGGCTATCTCCCTTTTAATATTTGGTAAATGGGCTTCATAAGGTATGATCCTACTAGTTTAGGCCATCACTTCCATTTTCTATGTCAATTGGATTTGTAAAAACCATATATTTATACTAATCACATGATCACTATTCCCTGACTATATTATCAATGGTAAAAATACTTAATGTTATTATTAATCTAAAATGATATAATAAAACAAGGTAGTTCATTTGTTTTCTATAACTATATTACGTAATAATGCATTTAATTAACTCACAAGGGAAATTTTATTTATAACAGTTTGGGTCGTTACAAAACTTATCACATCTTTATTCAATTAATTTAACCCATCTAACTTAACTAGTACTTACCATATACAGTCCTAATATCCCATCCCATGATCTAGTGATGATGGTATCATACAAGGACCTAACCATAAAATATTAATGTGTAAGAAAATATGGTTTCCTAATGAAGAGGTGTAACTCTTAACTGAGTGTTTTCAAGTTTATTTTTTATTCTATCTCCTTCAAATATTATTTAACCATACAAACATAATAAAATATGAATATTAAAATTAAAGATTTTTTATTATATTGATGGAATAAAGTTTTTTTATAACATTCCCCATATGGGAAATGAAATCTTTAATCGTGAGTACGTGTGGACAACCATCACTACAAAGTATTTTTATTCATTTTTCATTACTTCCTAACATGGATAGTTATAAGGATAGAAATAATGAATAAATATGACATATATAGCATATTTTTATTTCTATAAAAGAAAAATATTTTCTATATTTTTCTATTCTACCATTTAGAAAAATGATAACGTCCTTCTTCCAAACATACAGACTGTCATCTCCATGAAATGATGTGCTTCATTTTTATTGTCCCCCATTCATGGATAGTTTTAACTATATATTTAATTTATAAAATTTTTAAATGAAACATTTTTATTATTCTAGATAGTGTAAAAATATTCATGTTTTATATAGTCATCATACTGATGTTATTTTGAGGTTATAAACTGAACGACCCCAAAAATTACTAACGTGAACATAACTATTTTATTAACTTAATAAAACATTGTAAATATTATTTAAAATGAATAATGATAATGGAATGACCATGAAGAAGGTTCTAAATCAAGTAAATATCTAAAAAAATTCTATTATTTGGGTGTTATAGAAAGTATAATGATATACATGACTTAAGCTAAGTGATTTCTCTTTAAAATATTATTTTAATGTATTCCTTGGAAATATTTATATACCATATCCATTTTCATTAAATCATTGTATTAATGTTATTATTTTCATATAAAATATTATAATTCTCATTTTCAATTAATTTTTACTTTCTTTATAATGTTTTTAAAGGTAATATTTTTAATATTTAATATATGGCCTATTTTGAGTTTTTTTTAAAAGTGAAAAATATTATTTATAGAGTATTCAGATTAAACTTCTTTTTCCCATATTCATATCCATCATTCATTATAAATATTTCTCTAAAACATTCCTTGTTTTTTGAAATAATATCATATTCTTATCTATCTTGGAATATTGTTCTCGATGATTTCTTAAAAAAATCTATATTTTTTCATATTTCAATGTGAAAATGGATACAATTATGCATATGTGTTAAAATGGTGGGTTTTAATGGTTTTATAATAAAAAGAGAAAGTTTAATTATTTTTAGTTTACAAAATAGTACTTTATAATTATTGATTATTATAAGTGATCCTGATATAGAACAATTCAATGGGTGTTCCTGATATATCTCTCCAAAGTACTATCTAATGAATTGTATTTGAAGGAAAATAATGAGGGAGATAACCTATTAGGTTAATCCTATAAAATTAAATGGTCCTCAGTTATTTCCAACATATTTTAAACATGATTGAAAAAATTTTATAAGTATGATTCTCTAAGATTCATATTTCAGGATGGAAAAATGATTTAATTTTAATCATTTTATTACAGAAGAGAAAAAATATTATAAACTTTCAAAGGTGAATATTTTCTTTTTCATGGAATGTTTTTATGGGTTCCATATTCCCAAAGATACCAAGGTGTTTATATTATTCCCTTCAATGGGCTTTAACGTTTTTATTTTATGAAAATTTTAATTTTCTAAGGTTTATATGTTTTATTTATGCGCCCAATTTTTTATTGTTAAAAAGTTAAATATTTCCCTCGTTTTTTTATTTTTTTCTTAAATAACATGATTAAATTTTTTAAGTCTATTACCAATTTCTTTTTGTTCATACCAGGTTTCAAAAATTTTCAAAAATCTTCTAATGATGTTTAAGAACTATATAAATTTAATTCATTATTCTGTGGTGACTATTTTTAAAATAAGATTAAGTGTATTTTATGAAACAAGGGTGTAAATTGATGAACATAATTTATTAAAAAAATAATCTATTAGGATATATATTTTCACTATATTATGGAATTATTTTCCTAACTCTCTAAAATTAAAACATATATGATCATGTAAATATATGAAAGTCCAAACATTATTATAAATCTTGTAATTATGGATTCATTATGATGCATAGTGTTATAATTATAAAGTCTCAAAAGTGTATTGAAAGAATAAAGTTAGTTTAACATGACAAACAACATTCCTTTACTAGATAATGATAAATAAGTTCTACTCTCTATATGTATATATTAATTATATGTAACTATTAATTATATACTATAGGTTTTTAGGTATATACCATCTACGAGGAAAATTCATTAAATTACTTAAGTTAAATTGTGACATGTTTTAAAGATCTAATTGATGTTGTAGAAGTACAAGATATGTCATGTTTAATATTTAATAGAAATATCATGAGTTTACCAAGATGTTTCAAGGAAATGTTCACTACTATTAATGTCTATTTGAAGTGTTAGATTCGAGGGAGACTACTAATCAATTCAAATCAAACCTTCATGAAAAAATACGACTCCATGCTGGGTAAGTAGTAACGAAATTTGTTTTCATTATTATTTTTATTGTTCTAAAAATTGATATAATCTATTTGTTCTCAAGATATTATAGGGTAACACATATTGATGGATCAAATGATGATTATTAAATTCATATTTTAAGATATATGTGAGACATTCTGAGGGAGTTTTAATATCAATAATACAAAATTGGTATACCCTTAAACCATGTAAAGTTACCATATGAAGTAATGAAGAAATATATTTTATTAAATAGGTTTCTATAGATGATAATTGAAAAGTAAATATTTATTGACTCCAACTCTAAGTGATTCATTGTTTTTTTACTAATTTTTTGTGGTAGTTTGATTGATTTTGAAGAGTGGTTCATTAAATAAGTTAGCTAGTCATTTTTCATGCATATTAGTAAGTATGTTAGTGAAATGGACATCATTAAGGTTATTAAGATAAATTATTTTTCACTACACCGAGTTCCAAATATGAAGGTATAGAGGTGTAATTGATGTATCATTGTTGTTGGTCAGAGAGTGTAACTCAAAAGGGGGGTGAATTGAGTTCCTAATAAAACTTTTAGTTAACGGTTAAGTTGAAATAAAAACCCATTAATAAAACAAACTATCCAATTAATCAAAATAGCATATTGATATAAGATCTATCCTTTTAAAAGATTCCTCAAAGAGTGATCATGTCTAAGTCAAAATAATATTTACAAATATATCAAATTTTGAAATAAATTTACTTAGAAAAAAAACTAAACACAAGTTAAGATTTATTATCAGAGTATTACCTTTATTTATAGATTTAAAAACAATATAGGATATAATAATAAAACAAAACACAATGACCTAATGACATAGAGGAATAAACAATAGTTTTGGTCTTAATATGGGACTTAATCTCTTCCACGTGGAAATCACCGACTGCTAATTAGATTATAATTATAATCAAATAAATCAACAAAATGGATCAGGTAAAAAATCAGCAACTACATGTTTTTTGGGCTAAAAATCCTCCTCCATAGATTATTCATGGGATATAAAAATAGCATAGGTCATATAGATACCTATTCCATAGACACAATGAGAAAACAAATTTAAGTAAAATAGATAATAATAAGTATTCTCCAGTTATATTAAAGAGAAAATGTTCATTTGATAAAATAGTAACAACACACTATTGAAAGTAGAATGAAATAAATAGAAAGAATAATAAATAATTGAGTACAGCTCAGTATGATATGTTCAGAATTTTTGTATCCCTCAAATCAGCATTGGTGAGGAGTTCGAACTTCATTCTGGACAATCGTAGAAGAACATTGGATCGTAGGAGTTTGCAGGAATATACCAATTGATCTATATTACTATCTAAATCAAACTTTATAATTAGTACTATTCTTCATTGTCATTAATCTTCATAGAAAATTTATCTATAATCTTATGATTATTCAAATATTTAATCTCACAATTTTCATAATTCAATAAACATTATATATGTCATATTTATTGAGTACACAGAGAGAGAGAGAGAGAGAGAGTTTTCCTTCAGGTATATATAGCAACATTAGTTGGAGGAGATCCATAATCCTCAAATTAACATTCAATATTTCTTGAAGGCTTGATCAAATTATCCAAGAATATAAATATTCATTGATCCATTCTTTCCAAATTCCTTAGATAGAAATGATAGAAAGAAGTTGATGATGACTCAGCATCAAGCGATAACAAAAACTAGAGGAACATAAAGATGATGGTAAAAGTGACTCAGAGTCTAGAGATAGCTCATATTGGTAGTAAATCCTTTTTAAGTGGCTCCTCTAGTGTTAACAAGTATGGCGGTGACAAGGAGGGCAGTGACATTGTTGGCGGTGACTCATTTCAGTGGTAGCTCCCATCTGACGGTGACAAGTCTTGGCGGTGACTCGCCATAATACATAGTTGAATTATCGTAAAAACAATCTTACCATATAAAATGATATTATATAAAAAATTGAATCATTAGTACTAAAATAATCATGGTTTGTGATAATTAAAATAAGAGAGTGTCAAACATAATCCACAGAAGGAGATTCCAAAATTCTTCCTCTTTTTGATGATAAAAAAATATGAAATTTTATAAAACATGTACTAAATGGGTAATCACAAATAATCATAGATTCATCTAAGTTAAAGAAAATATGATTATCATTTCATAATATATATGATTGAGATAAACAATTTAGATAAAAATTTAGAAATTTATACTAAATGTGTCACAAAATAATTTGAATTTTGGGATGTGTTTCCTATATGAATATAAATTCCAATTTTATCTCCCCCATTGATATTATCAAAAAAGAAAAAAGAGAACAAACTAAAATTAATTATAAAAGTTTAAGAACAAAATGATATTGGATTTAAAAGAGCCAAAAATATGTTGAGTTAAAAAAATAATTATTAAAAGTAAAAAACACATAATCCCTATCAAAAAGACTGTATCAAAATAGATTCACTGGTTAGAGGTTGGTGGTTGTTCAACTTTCACTTTCCCTTTATCCTTGTCTGTGTTCTGAGAGGATAAAGTAACGGTGAATGTTGGATAATAGGTGGTAATGGAAGGTATTGTGGTAACAGGAGGATGTGGTTCATGTACAAGAACTGGTCTAAGGTTCCTGATTGCATCACCAAGTGACAAAATCATAGGCTGAAATAGTGAAGGTAAAAGACCATTTGACAGAGTTATCATTGTAGGTATTTATCAAATTGGACTTTTGGTTATGGTGGAAAGAATTATTTTCACATGAATTATTTCTCTATCAATAACATTTGTATTATGGACATGGAGGAAGGGTTTGGTGATGTTGATAAAATACACAATTATATTACCACCCCTTTGTATTGGAACTAAATAAATATGATTTCTCATTCATAAATCTATTTAGAGGTTGTGTAATAACCATAAGATGAATCACCCATTATTTGAATACTCTTATCACTGGTAGCAATCTTAAATTCTCTATATGAAATTTTAAATTTTCATACATCTCATTATTTATATAAATCCTTGAAAAATAATACTTGATTGATTTCTTAATGATGCCCTTATAAATCCTAATATCTATGATATATTCTCTTATCATCTGATAAATATGCTCTCTATGATGATTTATTTTCAAAATTTGTTCCTCATGAGTGGTCACATCACCCCTAAAATTTATGATGTCTTCCTTGAGATTTTTTTAGAGTAGATCTTTATCAATTTTCACTAGAATATGAGGAGGTGTAGTTGATGTATTGGCAACACCATTCATGCTTTTCAACTTCAAAGAAATATATTTCATATATTCTAAAAAAGAGGATGTCAGACCCTCTACTAAAGTATTCAAACATTCTACCTCTATTGAAAATCTTCTATTCACTACTTCCATGTCTTTTATATGAAATATTACTCTTTTTGTATATGAATTATAACCAATTTAATCAAATATTGAGTTCATTATTCATCTATATGGGAAATTGGAGATGGTTGAGAGTTCAAGAAAGATGTAAAATCTGAAAATAAATTATTTCTTATGGATTCCAAGTCAGAATGTACAATATTTTAAAAAGATTCTAAAACACATTGGGTTATCACATTAGGAGGTATAATAGTTTGATAATAAGGATGTTTTATTTTCTCATATGGCACTTCAACCTCAGCTTATCTATTGGTATCCAGGGGAGTAAAAGGCTATAACTCCCCAACTTGATCAATTTTATCCAGTAGGTATCCTTCTCTTTTGACAATATTTTCACGATCATCATCCATGTTACTAAAATCCAAACCAAGTATAAGAAAACAAGGATACTTTTTCCATTATTCAAAATAACAAACTCCAGGTCTAGTATAAAGAAGTATTGGTGATTCTCTGGGTACTTGAGTGGTTTGACCAACTTCTAGTACAGAAGTTTAGGTTCTGTATGATAAGTCTTCAGGTTATCCACTGGTTCTAATTGAGCCATTTTTGGAGACTGTTCAACATGATTCGGAGTCTTCACCCCCTTACTTCTGTAACACCCCAATATTTCATAGTACGTTAGTTCTTTAATGTAATTCAATAACTTACACTACACGCAACATCGAGTTCAAGAGCACCACTACTTACCAAACTAGCCATTCAAAAGATGTTATGAATTTTATTAACATAATTTTTAACTTTATATAACCCTTATAATTTTAGAATCCATATTATGAGTCTCTTAGACATAATGTAAGGATAAATTCATTTTTTCAGATAAAAGA